>CP136055.1:549131465-549756465 GCA_032464435.1 Aegilops umbellulata | reverse complement strand
TAGTGTAAGTACTATCTATGTAACCATACAATCATTTAGTGACGATGAAAATGTTATTAACCAAGTAACAATTATGATCAAACATAAAAAGGATCACAATATATCAGGAGTGCAACTAAAACATTATTTATGTCAAAATAATTGTAATATGCTAAATGGCTAAACAGAAAATATCAGAACATGATCACAGACCTACTTAAGTCAAGGTCTCTCTTTCGTATAGCATGGTCCAAACGAAGTGGGGTGGATACAAGGATGTCGCAGTGCATATCCTTGAAATTACCATCTTGTGACAGATCTTTGGTCATTAATTTGACACCAAACTTCCTCCCTTTTGCCAACTTCTTGCACTCTCTCGTAGTCTGTGCTGCCAATTCCCTTGTCGGGCAAAGAATAACAGCCTTAACACATCCTTTAGACCCTGGCTATTAGAACAATACACTCATCATAAATCATGTCCAACAATTCTAAACAACATTACACAATACCATGAAGATTAATACCTTGATTTTCATAAGCATCGGGAGCAGGAATGCCAGTGTCTTGCCAGAGCCTGTAGGTGCACAAGCAAAGCACTCCCTGCCCTGAAGCAAGCAATACGAAATAATTAATGTAAACAACTACGTATATTTTTCCATGCCAAGGGGACTAAAGTCCAAAAGAGAGTAAACAATCACTCACTGAAAGAAGAATAGAAATGGCCTGCCTCTGGATAGGTGTAGGTTCTTGAAATCCAAGTTTTGACAAGTTCCCAACCAAATATGAATCACAGTCATACCTAGTGCACAAGTAAATGAGGCTCAGCTTAACAGCCTCAAATGACTACTTAAAGACCTGATGTTGATGTTGCCATAATGCATCCATGCGCCAACAGTAAGTACTATGTCTGGACTCCGCAATGACCAAAAATGCTAACCTTGAAACCAGTTCTTCAAAGCTCTCCAGTGGTGCTGGAACATTATGTCCCGAAATGTGGATGTCATACCTCTTCCGGAGGATGGCAGCTCTCTAGAAACCAATACAAAAAATATTAAAAACCAACAGTTAAACGGTTACAGTTTGCAAGCAGACCAATCCTAAGTCAAAATCTACCACTATTTTCAATTCAATCAAGACCGTGCTGGATCATAACAAAACCACTTTGCTCACCAGATATTTACATATACAAAGGTTTGGGTTGCAAAATAACCTATAATGCTTACTAATTCAGCTCAACATAATTTGCTTAGCCAAATAAATACATATACTACATTACTACTGAACCCTGATTACGAACATTGGTGCATTGCAAAACACCATTACCTCGATTTCCCTCTCGGCTTCCTTCCGCCGCCTCACGACGGCCGAGTCCTCGTCCTCCCTAACCTCCACCTCTACGGACTCCTCCGCCGCCTCCTTCGTCTCCGCCCCCTTGAACACGCTGAACCCCTCCACAACATCTGCAGAAACAAACCAGACCGGGCTCAAACCACGAGCGCAGCCACCCCAAGCACCAAACAAGCAGGAGCCGAAGCCTCACCGGACGCCCCGTCGGCGCGCTTCTTCTTCTTCTTGCTGTTCTTCTTCGCGTTGGCCTTGCTCTTGCGCTTCCGCTTCCTCTCCGGGGCCGGCGCCGCCGCGGCGTCGGGGGCCGCGGGGGCGGGGGCAGCAGGCTGCGCGCCCGTCCGGAACCGCGCGATGTCCCCCGCGAAGCGCTTGCGGTCGAAGCGGGTGCCGGCGAACAGCGCCGACGAGAGGCTCGGCTTCTCCTCCATGGTTGGGTTTGGATTCGCCGCCGCCGCCGCCGGGGAAACCTCCTCCTCGTCTTAAACCCTAGCACGGCCCCACGAGCAGCGAAATGAACCTGGTTTCCTCGCCTGGCCCCACATGTAAGCCACAGAGCTCGGGCTGTTCCCGCGGATCAAAATTCGACGGCTGCGATCTGGCCACGGACGCCATCCAGCGCGTCGGTCGCCGTGGGCTCCACGCTGGCGTGCTTATCCGACAGTCTGCCCCACGTCTCAGCAAAGCAGTGAATGGCAGGTGGGACCCACGGATGACCATTGCCGTCTGCTTCCACTTCTGGTATCCAGTGCCTTGCCCGCCTCGCCGTAATCTTGCCCTAAAATAAAAATCCGTAGCTCCAGCCTCGCCGGAATCCCGCCCGCCGGTCCGCCGTCCATTCCCGCGCGCCGGATCTGCCGCTCGCCGGACGATTTCCCCGCGCGAGATGTTGGTCCCTTGGGGCGGGGTCGGGTGCTGCCTCAGCGCCGCGGCGCTCTATCTCCTCGGGAGGAGCAGCGGGAGGTGAGGAATTTTTTTTATATGGAGAGAAATCGTTTCCTGCTTGGCGATTTCTGGGGTTCTGATTGGTGGTGGTTTTGCTGCTGACTCAGGGACGCGGAGGTGCTGCGATCGGTGGCGAGGACCGGGAGCCTGAAGGATTTGGGTGGGTGAGCTAGGGTTTGGTCTGTCGCTCTGTTGTAGGTTGTTTGATTGGCTTCAGGAGTAGCGATTACTGCAGCGGTGAAATTCATTTCAGCTCTGGTTTTCGGCGAGTGTTGTTGCTCTGAGCTAATTTGGTCCTAGTCTCCCATGTCAGTGATTTGGTTTGCAGCTCGTGGTGATATTTTGTGCATCTGTTGGTAAAATGGCACTCCCTCTGATCCAAAAAAGTGTCATGGCTTTAGTTCAGCTTTAATTCAAACTTGGAACTAAAGCAACGACACTTTTTTTTGGATCGGAGGGAGTACCAGGTTTGAATCATCAGTGGTTTCTTTGGGTTTGTATGTAGATAAGTACTACCTCTGTTCCTAAATGTAAGAAATTGAAATTGGCAATTTTCAAAATTAAATTGATTACCAAAATTTGTTGGGGGTGCACAACAGTGAAGACAACCCAAATTAGCAAGTATCAGCTAGCAAGGGAACTAGTAATTATGAGTAATTTTTATCCTTCACCTTGCATGAACTCACTGAGATATACTAACATAGGCATTGGTTCCTAGTGCTTGCTACCTGCCACCGTCTTGGCGCCCTCAGCGGATGGCACCCATGGCCCTGCCCACTGCTGCAGCTGCCGTGCGGCCGACTGACCAGCCACTGCAAACCACGAATGTGCACTGCGCTTCGCCCCCGCATTGCTCGCCCAGCCGCCCTGTCCTGCTCAGCTCGCTGCCTGCCTGCCTGCCTGCTGTGACTGCCTCCCTTGTCCATTGCCACGTCCGCTCGCCGCCGTGGCTCCGTTTTTAGGTTCGGAACAGGCATCAGGTGAGGCTATTTGAGCGAGAGAAACATGGGAAGCTCCCAATAGTTTTTCCGTTGATGGCTTGATCACCTCTGTGCTGCTCGGAAGAAGCAGGACATAGATACATGTAGCAGGTCCTGGGTCTAGCCAGTGCAGGCCTGCATTGTTGGACCGAGTTTTGCTTTGTGTAGGCTTTTGCTAATTTTCATTGGGCCTCCGAACTACTCTGGATGTTCTTGGCAAATAAGCTGGGTGGTCATGACTCATGAGACCAACATGAATACCTGCTGGCTCCGCCCATGTTTGTCACCACTGTTTCCACGGCAGCATAATTTGTTCTTCTGCAATCCAAGAGTTCTGGATTTATCTTGTTGGCTTTAAATGAAGTTCAAAAAAGCTGTTGGCGCAATTCCTAGTTTTGCCTCTGTGTAGTGCCTATATCGCCTAAGTGCATGCTTAGCATGAATAAGAGCTAGGTGTTCTGCTGACGCACAGCGTATAGGCATGCCTAGTGTGATTAACCGCTGAGCATACTGCTGTTGCCCAGTACCTGGGCATGCGTAAGCGCACATCTAGGCTCGCCTTTTTTACCTATGGCTTTAATATGGTCAAAGTCCAGCATTTACTTCAGGTATGGTCAAGAGTTAGACCTTTCTTATCAGCATGCTTTACATGTGATATACTTTCTACAGAGATTTTGGTATACTTGGTTAAATACGTAAAAAAGAGGATATGTTTTAACATTTCTTCTCTCTCCTGAACAGCTGCTATCTTGGACACTGCAAGTAAAGTCCTGCCACTTGTAGTGGCAGTTTCTGGGCGAGTTAGTTCAGATACACCACTTATATGCCAGCAAAGTGGTATGCGAGGTGTAATAGTCGAGGAAACGGTAGCTACTGATTTGTTGTTTCTGTTATTAGTAGATGGGTTTGTTGTTGGTAATTGTGGCACTATGCTAACTTTTTGTTCTTTGTAGGCAGAGCAACACTTCCTGAAGCACAATGATGCTGGATCCTGGATTCAAGATTCTGCTGTGATGCTTTCTGTTAGCAAAGAGGTTCCATGGTACCTGGTAATGTGTTCTAGTTCTTTTTTTGTTGCTCTGTCAATACATAATTTAGCCTTTGATTATTCCTATTATGTGTCCAAACTTGGAATTATTTAGAAGTTTATTTCTGCAAAGCTTGGGTTATAACCTCCCTCTGTCTACTCTGGAGTCTGGACTACCTTCTCTGTTTGTAGACCAGATTTATAGCAAAGAAGAGCATATGCATCCCTAGCTGCTAAGATAGTGCTATAGGTGAGAAAATGTGTTAGAATTAATGGCCCGCACTGTGCGCATGGTTGCTAAGTCTAGTATATATAGCACAAAACTAAGCTTGGTTGGTGATGTTAAATCATCTGTTCTTCAATTTCAAAAATAGCATGCATTCAGCACCCACTTTAGCTGTTAAGTCCTTGGCTTAGGCACTGTTAATGTATTGATGATATGCCTATACTTGTTTAACAGAAGAAATATGCATAAGCTTAAATCACACGAAGTTGTTATATAAATGTAAACGAATTGACTGCTCATAAAAGAAGAGATAAATTATAATTCTAAAATCACTATTTGTTTATTTAGTTTGAAAATATCTTGTGATTTTGTGATACCTTGCAAGTTCAGTTCTTTTCTAACATATAATTCATCGCCAGGATGATGGCACTGGGCGTGTCTATGTTGTTGGCGCTCGTTCTGCGGCAGGGTTAATTTTAACTGTTGCCAGTGAGGTTTTTGAGGAGTCAGGGCGAACCCTTGTACGTGGAACTCTAGATTATTTACAAGGACTGAAGGTTTGTCTAATCACATTTTGAGCAAGACCAATGCTTATAAGGATCGCTATTCATAATTTAGCATTAATCATTGTAGATGCTCGGAGTAAAGCGAACTGAAAGGGTTCTTCCAACTGGAACTTCATTGACTGTTGTTGGTGAGGTAATAACTGTAGATTTCATTGAGTTTGAAGGTACTGTGAAATTTTGTTGACATAGCTAAATTGTTAGTCCCTTACTCTTGTTCTGCATTTTTATGCTGTATGACCAGGCCATTAAAGATGATGTTGGAACTATTCGGATTCAGCGGCCACACAAAGGACCATTTTATGCATCTCCAAAAAGCATCGATCAACTTATCTTGAATCTCGGGAAATGGGCCAAGTAGGGAGATTATGTACAACATTCTGTGTCTTTGTTTAGGGATCTTGCTGCTAATTGCATGTCTTTGTACAACAGGTTATACCAACTTGCTTCCATGGGCTTTGCAGCTTTTGGTGTATTTCTTCTTGCTAAGCGTGCACTTGATCATTTTCTACAAAGAAAGCGCCAGCGTGAATTTCACAAGAAGTATGGACAAACATCAGTTTCTTTTGTTTGGAATAATTAACGGGGGAGGTTCTTTGGAAAGCAATCTCATTTTTTTCTGTTTAATTGTTCAGGGGGTTCGTTCATCTGTGCTTGACATCATTAGAATTATGCCCCTTTTTATCTTGATCACCGAGTAGTATTTTAATGTCTTGCAAAAACTGCATTGTTCACCTGCAGCTAATATATTTCTCTAAAGATCACATGCAGTTGAAAAAAATGACTGAAGACGCTGTATGTGAAATGTTTTACTCATGGAACTATTTTTATTTTCAGTCAGTACCACAAATTAGCAATCATGCATGGGACTGAATACCAAGATACTTTGGAAGCACCAAACATTTTCTTAATTTGGAATTTCAGAACATTGGTGTTATGTAAACTTATGTATTCATTTTGTACATACAGGGCTCGTGCTGCTGCAGCACAAAGGCAGGCTAGGGACGCTGAAGGTGATTTTCTTATAGATTGATTAGTCTGTCTTGTAAATACTAGTTCCTGTCTTATGATATCTTTTACTATTATTATATGAAGGAGGCAATGGCACATCAGACGGAGAGCCTAAGAAGGATCAATTGGTATTAGAAATATGTGTCATATGCCTTGAACAGGAGTATAATGCAGTTTTTGTGCCGTAAGTACCTTATTTTATACTCACATTTCATCATATAATTTTACGTGTTAATAATGAAGCTGTTTTTCTTTTGACATTTTCATTGTGGATAGTCCTGAGCATATGTAGTGAACATTTGTACTGTTTACTGTTTCATTTTGGTCAAGAACTGGACCTCGACCAGTTGGCTAGAGGCACCTGGGTGTGAGGGCAGCCTGCTATCCACGTTTGAGCTTCTGTGCTCCACACAGGGCTCCTCATGGTTGTCTGCCCCTATTTAAAAAGTCACAGGGATTGCATGTGGGTCTATTTTTTGATGGAATGTTTTTTGTGTGTGTGTTTA
Organism: Aegilops umbellulata; assembly: GCA_032464435.1. Taxonomy (NCBI): domain Eukaryota; kingdom Viridiplantae; phylum Streptophyta; class Magnoliopsida; order Poales; family Poaceae; genus Aegilops; species Aegilops umbellulata. Next base: position 549,749,884 of record CP136055.1, on the reverse strand, counting down.
ACACCTTGCATTTAACTTGCCTACCACTATAAATGATTAAGCAAGTTAGTAAATATGATATTAAGTTATGCATTTCAATTTTAGCTGGAATCAAATATTTGAACCATGGGTTGTTTTTGCCTTTGAAATTCCAGGCGTCATTTACATTTTTTAGCTCTGTTCATTATGAAGATGTTTTTCTCCTGAATCATCTCCAGCTATGCTTGTTGATAAGCATCTTTCCCTGCTGCCTATGCTCTTATTATATTGTCGCCACCAAAATGTTCATGAGCGAGTCATAACTGACCATTATGCAGGTGTGGCCACATGTGCTGCTGTATGAACTGCTCTTCTCACGTAACAAACTGTCCACTCTGCCGACGAAGAATTGACCAAGCTGTCAGAACATTCCGTCACTGATGGCACTACATGATGCAAAATCCTGCGCCTGATGACACCAGGTGAACCACATCTTTCAAAACCACCTGATACTTCAAGTTCCTGTCGCCATGGCTGCCAGTGTGCCGATATCTGGAACGAGGAACTGAGTTGAAGCTTGTGAATTGGAATTTTGCTTTTACTGACGAAACTTCAAGCAATGGAGGCTCATAGTTCGCGGTTGATGCTGCGCCAGTTGCTGAACTTCCTTGTACTTTACAGTTGTGTACAGAGTGTTCTTGTGTAGCGCCTTGTTTCTAACAGCGCTCTGATTGACAACATGGATGCTAGTATTTACTGGTGGATCAATTGATTCTATCCAAAGAAATGCTATGTTGTTTGACATTGTATAGGATAATCATTTCTTCTGATATATATCGGACACGGGCTCTTGATGTTCTTGTGTGCTCACTGCTCGTTTGATCTTGTCTACATAAACTCGGTGCTTTCTCAAGCTTGCTTTCTTGTATGCATAAACTCTGTACTGTTATTAACGGTCAAGATTCTCGAGACCAGGTTTTTTTTTGGATAACGATTAGTGCAAATCCAACGGTTCCTTAAAAGTAGGGATGAAAACAGAGCGGAAACGGACGGAACTGGATACTACCATGTTTATTTTTGCAGAAGCAGAAATGAATACAGAAACCCTGGAAATGAATATGAAAATGGATACTACCGGAAATAGACACGAAGCGAATACAGAGCGGACACGGAAACAAAATGGTGTGTTGACCGAAACTTAAAACCCCTTTTAAATCATAGAGAAATACAAAAAAAACAAATTTAAGAAATTGTTAACATGGCTATAAAATAATATGATTGTGTTAGCAACATAGGGTAGTATTGTAGTAGTACATGACAACTTCGTATAGGTCTAGTTGAGTATGTGTGTGGTAGTAAAAGTTGGTCCTCAAATGAGTATGTGTGTGGTAGTAAAAGTTGGTCCTCAAATGATCCATTCCGCTCATCGTGATATTATATGTTGTTTGGTAGTTGGGCTACAAAGCAGCCATGGACCTATAGTAGAAACGGAAATTCACGGAAATGGAAAGATTCGTTTCCACGTCTGTTCCACCGGAAAACACCATTCAGTTTTTGTTTCCGTTTTCGCATAAAAAATTTCATTTCTATTTCCGTTTTGCAAATTCCCTCTTCGTTTCCATTTTTCCTCCGAAAAAAAGAAACTTGCCACTCCATTTTCATCCCTACTCAAAAGTATCTCGTCGTGTACTTCCTCCGTAAAGAAATATAAGAGCATTTAAATCACTTTTTTAGAGAAAACGCAAAGGACTCTTTCCGTTTCTTTGCATTGAAAAGGAAGGAGTTCAGTTACAAGCGTTTAGATCATTGAAGTAGTGATTTAGACGCTCTTATATATTTTTTACATAGGAAGTATATCCATATGGAGACACTCGTAAAATGGTTCTTCCTTCAATTTTCTTCAACTCCAGCAGCTCCCCTAAAGCATTTTCCATATATTTCACTCACCTATATTTCAATAATGTCTTATGGCTAGCATTTGTAATTTTTCAGTCCATAGTGATTTAAAAACAAACAAGTTTATTGCCAGCATCAACTTAATCAAGTCGCTCCTCCTCCTCCAACAAAGAAGGCTAGGGTTTTTGCCTCTCACCGGTGCCGTCGCAGGTCTGCCTCGTCTCCGGTGGCCCTAGGGCCATGGAGGCGCGGTGGATTCTGCCAAGGGCCGGTGGGAGGGCTCTGTTTTTAGTCGTTTTTCTTCAATCTTGTTAGGGGTTTGTGTCCTGCTCAGAAAGCCGAGGCGGCGGCGGCTCTTTGAAGATGGTAAAGGTCTCCCCGCCTAGCCCCTGTTCCGGCAGTGCGTCCAACATCGTTGGTGGGCATGTGGAGGTGTGTCTTCGTGGATCTATCTTTGGTGGATTTGCTCGGATCTCGTCGTTGTTCGTCTACATTCGTGTGTCTTAGGGATGGATTCTTTCGACCTACGTTATTCTCTATCGGCGGCGATTGTTGTTCTGGTGCGTTGGTCCTATGGGGTCTTAGCACGACGACTTCCCGACTGTCTACTACAACAAGTTGTGCCCGACTCCGGCGATGGAGGGGCAATGACGGCGGCGCGTCTTCGGCTCGCTTCAGTGCTTGTAGTCGTCACTAAGTGGTCTATGGATCTGGATGTAATTTTTATTTCTGGTGTTCGTTGTACTGCCATGATTGAAGATGAATAGATTAGAAGTTTTTCCGCAAAAAAAAACTTGATCTAGTTGAGCACGTATGGCAGATCCGAGAAGAAATGTAGCTTTAATAATTCCCTCCATTTCAAAATAAGTGTGGTCTATGTTGTCATTTTAAATTACATCAAGTTAGATACTTTTTTTGGATTTCACTGCAAATCAATCATTATTTTTTTAGCATGGCAAATCGAACGTTATTTATAGCAAATTTAGTTGTCGCAAAGACGATAACTTTCTTTAGCAAACATGGCAAATCCTGACAAAAAAATTGAGCATGGCAAGGATTTAACATGCTTGCTAAAGGAAATCGACATTCTCATGACAACTAAACTTGTTATAAAAAATGATTGATTTGCATGGTTAATGGAGCAAGAAGCTATTCTCCAATGCCAGCATACAACTTCATGCAGCACTTCTCATCATCCTCTGGTTAGATACTGCACAAGAGCAAAGATCTCTATCCCCGGAGGAGCGTGACCTACGCTCTAGGCTCAGTCGCAGGTTGATTAGCTTGGTTGTGCTTGAGCGGGCGAGAAAAAGTCAATGTGCTAGGATTGCCAACTTGAGGGACAGGGATGCCAACACCAAGTTCTTTCATCGGCGTATTAATGCCCGCAGACAAAAAAATCACATTCACCGGATTAAGCACGCTAATGGCTGGGTCACCAAGCATGAAGAAAAAGAGAAGATCATACATGACCACTTCTCTGAGGTTATGGGGAGGAGAGGTACGAGCAACAAAGATTTCAATTGAGAGGAGCTTGGCACCGAGCCTCATGATTTACAAGACCTTGATGATAGCATCACAGAAGACGAGGTCTGGATTGTCATTAAAGAGATGCCTAGTGATAAAGCACCTGGACCGGATGGCTTCACGGGGATGTTTTTCAAGAAATGTTGGGGAATCATCAAGCATACGGTCATGAGGGTTGTGTAGCGTTTCGACTCATTGCACACCTCCAATTTGCATTGGGTCAACTCCGCCAATGTTATCCTCCTACCGAAAAAGGATGGTGCAGAAGGCATTCCTGACTACAGACCCATTAGCCTTATTCATGTCATCGCCAAAATCATTGCCAAAGTTCTCTCGCTCAGGCTTTCTACCCACATGGATGAACTTGTCTCCAACGCTCAAAGCGCCTTCATCAAGGGACGAAGCATCCATGACAATTCCATGTACGTTCGGAATTTCGCCCGACGCCTACACAAGAGGAGAACCTCTGCCCTCCTTCTCAAGCTTGACATAAAGAAGTGTTGGGGAACGTAGCAGAAATTCAAAATTTTCTATGCAACACCAAGATCAATCTATGGAGTAATCTAGCAACGAGGGAAGGAGAGTGCATCTACATACCCTTGTAGATCGCTAAGCGGAAGCGTTCAAGTGAACGGGGTTGATGGAGTCGTACTCGTCGTGATCCAAATCACCGATGATCCTAGTGCCGAACGGACGGCACCTCCGCGTTCAACACACGTATAGCCCGGGGATGTCTCCTCCTTCTTGATCCAGCAAGGGGAGAGGATAAGTTGAGGGAAAACTCCGACAGCACGACGGCATGGTGGTGATGGAGTTCGTGGTTCTCCGGCAGGGCTTCGCCAAGCACTACGGAGGAAGACGAGGTGTTGGAGGAGGGAGAGGGATGCACCAGGGGAAGGGTGCGGCTGCCCTCTCTCTTCCTCACTATATATAGGGGTAAGGGAGGAGGGGAGGCGCCCTAGGGTTCCCTAGGGGAGGGGCGGCGGCCACAGGGGAAACCCTAGATGGGTTTGGGCGCCCCCACCCCCTAGGAAACTTGACCCCCAAGCCGGGAGGGGCGGCTGCCCTAGGGGTGGCGCCCCCACCTCTCTGGTTACGTGAGATGGGGTTGGGAGGGGCGCTCAGCCCTTAGTGGGCTGATGTGCCCTCTCCCCTTGGCCCATAAGGCCCCCCCAATGCTTGTCGGGGCCTTCGAAACCCCTTTCAGACACGCTGGTCATCACCTGGTACCCCCAGAACAATTCCGGACTCCAATACCCTTCGTCCAATATACCGATCTTCACCTCCGGACCATTCCGGAGCTCCTCATCATGTCCGGGATCTCATCCGGGACTCTGAACAACCTTCGGTAACCACATACTATTTCCAATAACAACTCTAGCGTCACTGAACCTTAAGTGTGTAGACCCTACGGGTTCGGGAACCATGCAGACATGACCGAGACAACTCTCCGGCCAATAACCAACAGCGGGATCTGGATACCCATGTTGGCTCCCACATGTTCCACGATGATCTCATCGGATGAACCACGATGTCGAGGATTCAATCAATCCCGTATTCAATTCCCTTTGTCTAGCGGTATTGCACTTGCCCGAGATTCGATCATCGGTATCTCGATACCTTGTTCAATCTCGTTACTGGCAAGTCTCTTTACTCGTTCCGTAACACATCATCCCGTGATCAACTCCTTGGTCACATTGTGCATATGATGATGTCCTACCGAGTGGGCCCAGAGATACCTCTCCGTTACACGGAGTGACAAATCCCAGTCTCGATTCGTGCCAACCCAACAGACACTTTCGGAGATACCTGTAGTGTACCTTTATAGCCACCCAGTTACGTTGTGACGTTTGGTACACCCAAAGCATTCCTACGGTATCCGGGAGTTGCACAATCTCATGGTCTAAGGAAATGATACTTGACATTAGAAAAGCTTTAGCATATGAACTACACGATCTTTGTGCTAGGCTTAGGATTGGGTCTTGTCCATCACATCATTCTCCTAATGATGTGATCCCGTTATCAACGACATCCAATGTCCATGGTCAGGAAACCGTAACCATCTATTGATCAATGAGCTAGTCAACTAGAGGCTTACTAGGGACATGGTGTTGTCTATGTATCCACACATGTATCTGAGTTTCCTATCAATACAATTATAGCATGGATAATAAACGATTATCATGAACAAGGGAATATAATAATAACTAATTTATTATTGCCTCTAGGGCATATTTCCAACAGTCTCCCACTTGCACTAGAGTCAATAATCTAGTTCACATCCCTATGTGATTAACACTCAAGGTCACATCCCCATGTGACTAACACCCAAAGAGTTCTGGGTTTGATCATGTTATGCTTGTGAGAGATGTTATAGTCAACGGGTCTTGAACCTTTCAGATCCGTGTGTGCTTTACAAATCTCTATGTCATCTTGTAGATGCAGCTACCACGCTCTATTTGGATCTATTCCAAATAACTTTTCTACTATACGAATCTAGTTTACTACTCAGAATAATCTGGATTAGTGTCAAAGTTTGCATCGGCGTAACCCTTTACGACGAACTCTTTTACCACCTCCATAATCAAGAAAATTCCTTAGTCCACTAGTTACTAAGGATAACTTCGACCGCTGTGCTGTGATCCATTCTTGGATCACTCTTGTACCCCTTGACTGACTCATGGCAAGGGACACTTCAGGTGCGGTACACGGCATAGCATACTGTAGAGCCTATGTCCAAAGCATAGGGGACGACCTTTGTCCTTTCTCACTATTCTGTCGCGGTCAGGTTTCGAGTCTTACTCAATGTTCATACCTTATAACACAGCCAAGAACTCCTTCTTTGCCGATCCATTTTGAACTTCTTCAAAATCTTGTCACGGTATGTATTCATTTGAAAGTACTATTAAGCGTTTTGATCTATCCTTATAGATCTTAATGCTCAATACTTAAGTAGCCTAATCCAGGTTTTCCATTGAAAAACACTTTTCAAATAACTCTGCATGCTTCCTAGAAATTCTACATCATTTCTGATCAACAATATGTCAACAACATATACTCATCAGAAATTCTATAGTGCTCCCACTCACTTCTTTGGAAATACAAGTTTCTCATAAACTTTGTATAAACCCAAAATCTTTGATCATCATCAAAGCGTATATTCCAACTCCGAGATGCTTACTCCAGTCCTTAGAAGGGTTGATGGAGCTTCGCATGCTTGTTAGCATCTTTCAGGATTGTTAAAACCTTCTGGTTGTATCACATACAACCTTTCCTCAAGAAAATCGTGAGGAAACAATGTTTTGACATCCTATCTGCAAGATTTCACAAATAATGCAGTGACTGCTAATATAATTCCAACAGACTCTTAGCATCGCTACGAGTGAGAAAGTCTCACCGTAGTCAACTCCTTGAACTTGTCGGGAAACATCTTAACAACAAGTCGAGCTTTCTTAATGGTGACATTTACCATCATTGTCCGTCTTCCTTTTAAAATCCATCTGTACTCAATAGCCTCACGACCATCGAGTCGTTCTGCCAAAGTCTACACTTTGTTTTCATACATGGATCCTCTCTCGGATTTTATGGCCTCGAGCCATTCATCGGAATCTGGGCCCACCATCGCTTCTCCGTAGCTCGTAGGTTCATTGTTGTCTAGCAACATGACTTCCAAGACAGGATCACGTGCCACTTTGAAATAGCACGCATCCTTGTCGTCCTACGAGGTTTGGTAGTGACTTGATCCGAAGTTTCATGTTCACTATCATAAGCTTCCACTTCAATTGGTGTAGGTGCCACAGGAACATCTTCTTGTGCCCTGCTACACACTAGTTGAAGTGACGGTTCAATAACCTCATCAAGTCTCCACCATCCTCCCACTCAATTCTTTCGAGAGAAACTTTTCCTCGAGAAAGGACCCGATTTCAGAAACAATCCCTATTGTTTTCGAATCTGAGACATGAGGTATACCCAACTGTTTTTGGGTGTCCTACGAAGATGCATTTATCCGCTTTGATTCGAGCTTATCAGCCTGAAACTTTTTCTTATAAGCGTCGTAGCCCCAAACTTTTAAGGAATGACAGCTTAGGTTTCTCTAAACCATAGTTCATACGGTGTCATCTCATCGGAATTATGTGGTGCCCTATTTAAAGTGAGTGCGGTTGTCTCTAATGCCTAACCCATGAACGATAGTGGTAATTCGATAAGAGACATCATGGTATGCATCATATCCAATAGGGTGCAGTTATGATGTTCGGACACACCATCACACTATGGTGTTCCAGGCGGTACTAGTCGTGAAACAATTTCCACAATGTCTCAATTGTGTACCAAACTCGCAACTCAGATATTCATCTCTATGATCATATCATAGATATTTTATCCTCTTGTCACGACGATCTTCAAATTCATTCTGAAATTACTTGAACCATTCAATAATTCAGACTTGTGTTTCATCAAGTAAATATGCTCAGTATCTACTCAAATCATCTGTGAAGTAAGAGCATAACGATATCCACTGCGTGCCTCAGCACTCATTGGACTGCACACATCAAAATGTGTTACTTCCAACAAGTTGCTTTCTTATTCCATTTTACTGAAACCGAAGCTTTCAGTCATCTTGCCCATGTGGTATGATTTGCATGTCTCAAGCGATTCAAAATCAAGTGAGTCCAAACAGTCCATCTGCATGGAGTTTCTTCATGCGTATATACCAATATGACTTACATGGCAGTGCCACAAGTAGGTGATACTATCATTACTATCTTATATCTTTTGGCATGAACATGTGTATCACTATGATCGAGATTCAATAAACCATTCATTTTAGGTGCAAGATCATTGAAGGTATTATTCAAATAAATAGAGTAACCATTATTCTCCTTAAATGAATAATCGTATTGCGATAGACATAATCCAATCATGTCTATGCTCAACGCAAACACCAAATAACAATTATTTAGGTTTAACACCAATCTCGATGGTAGAGGGAGCGTGCGATGCTTGATCATATCAACCTTGGAAACACTTCCAACACATCTCGTCAGCTCACCTTTAGCTAGTATCCGTTTATTCCGTAGCCTTTTATTTCGAGTTACTAACACTTAGCAACCGAACCGGTATCTAATACCTGGTGCTACTAGGAGTACTAGTAAAGTACACATTAATATAATGTATATCCAATATACTTCTGTCGACCTTGCCAGCCTTCTCATCTACCAAGTATCTAGGGTAATTCTGCTCTAGTGGTTGTTCCCCTTATTACAGAAGCCCTTAGTCTCGGGCTTGGGTTCAACTCTGGGTTTCTTCACTTGAGCAGCAACTGACTTGTCGTTTCATGAAGTATCCCTTCTTTCCCTTGCCCTTCTTGAAACTAGTGGTTTTACTAACCATCAACAATTGATGCTCCCTTTTGATTTCTACTTTCGCGGTGTCGCAAATATCTCAAGGATCATATCTATCCCTGATATGTTATAGTTCATCACGAAGCTCTAGTAGCCTGGTGGCAGTGACTTTGGAGAACCATCACTATCTTATCTGGAAGATTAACTCCCACTCGATTCAAGCGATTGTAGTACTCATACAATCTGAGCACATGCTCAACGATTGAGCTTTTCTCCTTAGTTTGTAGGCTTAGGAAACTTGTCAGAGGTCTCATACCTCTTGACGCGGCCACTAGCCTGAAATCCCAATTTCAGTCCTTGGAACATCTCATATGTTCTGCGATGTTTCAAAAACGTCTTTGGTGCCTCAATTCTAAACCATACGCACTGAACTATTATGTAGTCATCAAAGCATGTATGTCAGATGTTTGCAACATCCACAACCGACGCTCGAGGTTCAGCTCACTGAGCGGTGCATTAAGGACATAATCCTTCTGTGCAGCAATGAGGACAATTCTCAGTTTACGGACCCAGTCCGTATAATTGCTACTATCAACTTTCAACTAAATTTTCTCTAGGAACGTATCTAAAATAGTAGAGCTAAAGCGTAAGCTACGACATAATTTGCAAAGTCCTTTTGACTATGTTCATGATAATTTAGTTCATCTGATGAACTCCCACTCAGATAGACATCCCTCTAGTCATCTAAGTGATTACATGATCCGAGTCAACTAGGCCGTGTCCGATCATCACGTGAGACGGACTAGTCATCGTCGGTGAACATCTTCATGTTGATCGTATCTACCATACGACTCATGCTCGACCTTTCGGTCTCTTGTGTTCCGAGGCCATGTCTGTACATGCTAGGCTCGTCAAGTCAACCTAAGTGTTTCGCGTGTGTAAATCTGGCTTACATCCGTTGTATGTGAACGTAAGAATCTATCACACCCGATCATCACGTGGTGCTTCGAAACGATGAACTTTCGCAACGGTGCACAGTTAGGGGGAACACTTTCTTGAAATTTTAATGAGGGATCATCTTATTTAAGCTATCGTCGTTCTAAGCAAATAAGATGTAATAACATGATAAACATCACATGCAATCAAATAGTGACATGATATGGCCATCATCACTTTGCTCCTTTCGATCTCCATCTTCGGGGCTCCATGATCATCATCGTCACCGGCATGACGTGTCTTCATGAAGTTGTCTCGCCAACAATTACTTCTACTACTACAACTAACAGTTAGCAATAAAGTAAAGTAATTACATGACGTTTATGTTGACACGCAGGTCATAAATAAATTAAGACAACTCCTATAGCTCCTGCCGGTTGTCATACTCATCGACATGCAAGTCGTGATTCCTATTACAAGAACATGATCATCTCATACATCACATATATCATTCATCACATCCTTTGGCCACATCACATCACATAGCATACCCTGCAAAAACAAGTTAGACGTCCTCTAATTGTTGTTGCATGTTTTTTACGTGGCTGCTATGGGTTTCTAGTAAGAACGTTTCTTACCTACGCAAAACCACAACGTGAATTGCCAATTTCTATTTACCCTTCATAAGGACCCTGTTCATCGAATCCGATCTGACTAAAGTGGGAGAGACAGACACCCGCCAGCCACCTTATGCAACTAGTGCATGTCAGTCGGTGGAACCGGTCTCATGTAAGCGTACGTGTAAGGTTGGTCCGGGCCGCTTCATCCCACAATGCCGCCGAATCAAGATAAGACTAGTAACGGCAAGTAAATTGACAAAATCGACGCCTACAACTACTTTGTGTTCTACTCGTGCATAGAAACTACGCATAGACCTAGCTCATGATGCCACTGTTGGGGAACGTAGCAGAAATTCAAAATTTTCTACGCAACACTAAGATCAATCTGTGGAGTAATCTAGCAACGAGGGAAGGAGAGTGCATCTACATACCCTTGTAGATCGCTAAGCGGAAGCGTTCAAGTGAACGGGGTTGATGGAGTCGTACTCGTCGTGATCCAAATCACCGATGATCCTAGTGCCGAACGGACGGCACCTCCGCATTCAACACACGTATAGCCCGGGGACGTCTCCTCCTTCTTGATCTAGCAAGGGGAGAGGAGAAGTTGAGGGAAAACTCCGACAGCACGACGACATGGTGGTGATGGAGTTCGTGGTTCTCCGGCAGGGCTTCGCCAAGCACTACGGAGGAAGACGAGGTGTTGGAGGAGGGAGAGGGCTGCGCCAGGGGAAGGGTGCGGCTGCCCTCTCTCTTCCTCACTATATATAGGGGTAAGGGAGGAGGGGGAGGCGCCCTAGGGTTCCCTAGGGGAGGGGCGGCGGCCACAGGGGAAACCCTAGATGGGTTTGGGCGCCCCCACCCCCTAGGAAACTTGACCCCCAAGCCGGGAGGGGCGGCTGCCCTAGGGGTGGCGCCCCACCTCTCTGGTTACGTGAGATGGGGTTGGGAGGGGCGCTCAGCCCTTAGTGGGCTGATGTGCCCTCTCCCCTTGGCCCATAAGGCCCCCCAACGCTTGCCGGGGCCTTCGAAACCCCTTTCAGACACGCTGGTCATCACCTGGTACCCCCAGAACAATTCCGGACTCCAATACCCTTCGTCCAATATACCGATCTTCACCACCGGACCATTCTGGAGCTCCTCGTCATGTCCGAGATCTCATCCGGGACTCCGAACAACCTTCGGTAACCACATACTATTTCCCATAACAACTCTAGCGTCACTGAACCTTAAGTGTGTAGACCCTACGGGTTCGGGAACCATGCAGACATGACCGAGACAACTCTCCGGCCAATAACCAACAGCGGGATCTGGATACCCATGTTGGCTCCCACATGTTCCACGATGATCTCATCGGATGAACCACGATGTCGAGGATTCAATCAATCCCGTATTCAATTCCCTTTGTCTAGCGGTATTGCACTTTCCCGAGATTCGATCATCGGTATCTCGATACCTTGTTCAATCTCGTTACCGGCAAGTCTCTTTACTCGTTCCGTAACACATCATCCCGTGATCAACTCCTTGGTCACATTGCGCATATGATGATGTCCTACCGAGTGGGCCCAGAGATACCTCTCCGTTACACGGAGTGACAAATCCCAGTCTCGATTCGTGCCAACCCAACAGACACTTTCGGAGATACCTGTAGTGTACCTTTATAGCCACCCAGTTACGTTGTGACGTTTGGTACACCCAAAGCATTCCTACGGTATCCGGGAGTTGCACAATCTCATGGTCTAAGGAAATGATACTTGACATTAGAAAAGCTTTAGCATATGAACTACACGATCTTTGTGCTAGGCTTAGGATTGGGTCTTGTCCGTCACATCATTCTCCTAATGATGTGATCCCGTTATCAACGACATCCAATGTCCATGGTCAGGAAACCGTAACCATCTATTGATCAACGAGCTAGTCAACTAGAGGCTTACTAGGGACATGGTGTTGTCTATGTATCCACACATGTATCTGAGTTTCCTATCAATACAATTATAGCATGGATAATAAACGATTATCATGAACAAGGGAATATAATAATAACTAATTTATTATTGCCTCTAGGGCATATTTCAAACAAGAAGGCCTTTGATTTGGTCAAGTGGGGATAATTTCTTGAGCTCCTGCAACAGCTAGGGTTCCCGCCTAAATTTCGGGCATGGATTGTTGCACTTCTTTCCTCATCTTCATCGAGAATCATGCTAAACGAGGTGCCCGGCCCTCCGATCAAGCACGGGAGCGGGTTCAGGCAGGGGTACCCCCTTTCCCCCCTTCTGTTTGTCCTTGTGATTGACCTTTTGCATAAGATTTTGGACCTCGCCACGCAGAAAGGGCTCCTCCATAAGCTTCGTGGCCGGGGAGCTGTGATGAGAACCTCACTGTATGCGGATGATGATGTGGTCTTTGTGGCACCCATCAAGAGGGACATTGACAACCTAGCTGTGATCTTACGAGGCTTTGGTGATGTGACGGGCCTCTGCACCAACTTCCAAAAAAGCTCAGTCGTGCCAATTCGTTGCAACCATCTTGACCTTGAGTGCATTCTTCGGAATATGCCGGTGATCCGTGCTCCCTTCCCGGTGAAATACCTAGGCTTACCTCTCTCGGTTTGGCAGCTAAAGACGGTGGATTTCCAATACCTGGTGGACAAGGCAGCCGGAAAATTAACCACTTGGGATGGCAAAACATCACTGTTATCGGACGAACGACTCTCGTCAAGTCCGTCATCTCCTCTCAAGCGGTTTTCTCTATCACGCCTCTCATTGTGCCGTCGGGCATTCTGGATACACTCAACAAGATTGAGAGGGCCTTCCTTTGGTCGGGTGCGGAGAAGACCACGGGAGCCAAATGCAAGGTCAACTGGAAAATGGTGTGTAGACCAAAAGATTATGGTGGCCTTGAGGTGCTCGATACCGACAAGTTTGCACGAGCGTTGCGGCTTCGTTGGCTATGGTACGAATGGAAGGAGCCCCGCAGATCATGGGTTGGCTCTGGCAACCCCTGCACTAAAGAGGACCTCTAGTTCTTCTATGCATCTACGACTATCACTGTCGGCGACGGCACCAAAACACCTTTCTGGGACTCCCCTTGGCTCCTGGGACGCAAGCCCAAGGACATTGCACCACTAATCTATGATGCACCGAAGAGAAAGAATTGGAAGGTGCGTGAGGTTCTGAAGGGGAACGCTTGGATCCTCAAGATCAAGCATGACACTGCCATCTCCGTCAACCACATTTCAGAATTCTTTAACCTTTGGATGCTTGTGCATGACTTCCACCTTGATGAGCAAGCGAAGACGACATCATTTGGAAGCATGCGAACAATGGGATCTACACGGCGAGGACCGCCTACAAAGCGCAATTTCTAGGCCTGACTCTGTCCCCCATGGACCGCATGATGTGGAAGGCTTGGGCACCTTCAAAGGTTAAATTCTTTGCTTGGTTGGCTTTGCAAGATAGGATTTGGACTGCTGATCAGTTGGAGAAGCGTGGTTGGCCAAACTGTGACCCGTGCCCTCTTTGCAAAAGAGAACAAGAAACGGGGATACACCTCTTTGTCAAGTGTCACTACACACTTAGGCTCTGGAGATCAATCATCGAGAAGCTTGGGCTCACGCACATGAACACCTCCAATTGGCAGTTAGAAAACCGTCCCTGAGTGGTGGCAAAAAAGAACCGACGACCGCAACCCTCACCGCCACGCAATGGCTTCCCTCACCATGCTCATTTCTTAGACCATTTGGAATGAGAGAAACGCCCGCGTTTTCCGTCGAAAATGTTATAGTAGTCATTATGGTATACGACTCCTAGTCCAAGTCAGCCTTGTACCCCTACCCCAAGTCGGTTTGTACCCTCTTATATACTCTTGTATGCCGCACCAAATAATCAATAAGCAACAGTTTTATTCAGCTTTCATGGTATCAGATACCGGTCCTAGGGTTTAGGGTATGGCTCCGCCTACGCCGCCGCCGCTGCCGCCGCTGCCCGGCTACTTCGAGCGTCGGGCCGCGCTCATCGCCAAGGCTGCCAACGCCGCGGCCGCTTCACTCTCGGCCCTCACCATAGCTCCACAAGACTACCCTACACCCATCCTCGGCACACCAATATCTCTTGCTGACACAATCTCCGACGTCAGCCCCTACATCCCCATAGTTCTTGATCTCGCCGCCCACAACTACTATCATTGGAGACATCTCTTTGATCTCCACCTCGGCCGCTGCAACCTGCGCTCGCATGTCGCCGCCAATTGTCTTCCCCGCCCCAATGATCCACAATGGTTGAAAGACGATCTCGCGATCGTCCAGTGGTTCTACACCCGCATCACCACCGAGATCTTCAACATGCTCGATCACGACGACGCAACCGCTGCCAACATCTGTCACTCCCTCCGTCGGCTCTTCTAAAGCAACACCGACGCTCGGAAAAACGCTCTCCACACCGAGCTTCGCAATATGGTGCAAGGAGACGCCCCGGTGAACCTGTTCTGCCAGCGCGTTAAAACCATTGGTGATGAGCTCCGCCAACTCGGCGATACAGTCAGCGACTCACAGCTAATCAACATCGTCGTCGGCGGCCTCAGCGAAGACTTTGACAAGCAAGCCTCGTTCATATCCATGCTGGCCTCCGTCGATCTCTGGCATCGTCGCTTGGGCCATCCCAACCCTGCCATCTTAGCTTCTATGCTTAGTGAATTTACCATACCATGTAATAGGGACTCTCATAATTCTGTGTTTTGCGAGTCATGTCAATTAGGCAAACATGTGCGTCTTCCCTTTAGTTCCTCTAGTTCTTGTAGCACTTATCCCTTTGAATTAATACATTGTGATTTATGGACCTCTCCCATTGCAAGTGTTTCGGGTTTTAAATACTATCTTGTTATCCTAGATGATTTCACCCACTTTGTCTGGACTTTTCCTCTACGCAACAAATCCGAGGTCCATTCTCTTTTTCTCAATTTTCAACGCTATGTGTCTGTTCACTTCTTCCTCCCAATTCGCTTCATCCAATGTGACAATGGTCGCGAGTTTGATAACATTAAAAATCGTACTTTCTTCTTACAACATGGCATCCTGCTTAGGTTCTCATGTCCCTACACCTCCCCTCAAAATGGTAAAGCCAAACGTTCTCTTCGCACCCTCAATGATATAGTTCGCACTCTCCTCATTCAATCATCTATGCCTCCCAAGTTTTGGGCTGAAGCCCTACACATGGCCACCTTCCTTCTAAATATTCGGCCTTCTAAAACTAAACCCAACACTACTCCCTATTACTCCCTCTTTCTTTCCCACCCCGACTACTCCGCGGTTCGTGTTTTCGGCTGTCTCTGTTTTCCCAATGCCTACGCCACCTGTGCAAATAAATTGTCACCACGCTCTATCCCATGTGCTTTTCTCGGCTTCTCAGACGAGCACAAAGGCTATCGCTGTCTCGGCCTTCACACCGGACACGTTCATGTCTCTCGTCATGTCACGTTTGCTGAGCACATTTTTCCTTTCTCACAACGCACTACTACACCATCCAACACCTCTACCTCCGCAAACACCCCCTCTCCCCGTCCTTTCCAACTATATACTCCCCTACCTGCCGAACACAACATACCACCACCCACCATAGCCGATCCCTACCCTACTCTCACCCCACCCGAGACGTCCCCAACACCCCCGACCCCTACTCCACCACCCAGCCCTGCTCCCACTCCACCACCCAGCCCTGCTCATTTGTCCGACTCTTCCGTTGTGCCGGACTCACCAGTACCCACCATACCCCCTCGTGCTATTCCTACAGCAGCCCCGATTAATGATCATCGCATGCGTACTAGGGACAAATCAGGATTTCATCAACCCCAAAACCGCCTAAACCTTCATACCTCCGTATCTCTCACTTCCCTTCCAAAGAATTACAAAACTGCTCTACTTGATCCCAATTGGGCCGCTGCCATGCAAGAAGAATATAATGCTTTACTTCAAAACAACACCTGGCAACTTGTTCCTCGTCCTCCCAATACAAATATTGTTTCTGGCAAATGGATTTTTCGCCAAAAGTTCCACTCCGATGGGAGCCTCTCACGATATAAAGCCAGGTGGGTTTGTCGTGGCTTTTCTCAGCAACAAGGAATTGATTACGAAGAAACCTTTTCTCCTGTTGTTAAACATAGCACCATTCGCACCGTTCTTAGTGTTGTTGTCTCCTCTTCCTGGCCTATTCACCAACTTGATGTTAAAAATGCTTTCCTCCATGGTTCTCTTCAAGAAACTGTCTACTACCAGCAACCTCTGGGTTTTGAAAATCCATCCTTTCCAACTCATGTATGTCTTCTTCAGAAATCTCTCTACGGTCTTAAACAGGCCCCACGAGCTTGGTTTCAACGCTTCTCCTCCTTCATCCAAACAATAGGATTCACTCCATCTCTCTCCGACACCTCTCTTTTTGTGTATCATCAAACTTCTGACACTGCCTATTTACTTCTCTATGTAGATGATATCATTCTTACCGCATCCTCTCAAAAGTTCTTAGATCATATTGTCTCTCTTCTTAGATCTGAATTTTCTATGACTGACCTAGGACTCCTTCATCATTTTTTAGGCATTGATGTTGTTCGAGATTCCTCCAGCCTTTTTCTTTCCCAACGCCAGTATATTCTTGATCTTCTTAATCGTGCTGGTATGCTTGACTGTCAATCTTCTCGCACTCCTGTCGATACTAGTTTTAAACTTTCGGCTACCGGTGAACCCTTTTCCGACCCTACTCTCTATCGTAGCCTAACAGGTGCTCTCCAATATCTCACCATTACTCGTCCTGAAATCTCTTTTGATGTTCAACAAGCATGTCTCTATATGCATGACCCCCGGTCGGGTTCCTCACTATAATCATGTTAAACGCATTCTTCGGTATTTAAAAGGAACTCTCAATCATGGTCTCCACCTCAATAATTCTTCTCCAGACTCACTTACCGCATACTCTGATGCAGACTGGGCTGGTTGTCCTGACACTCGAAGGTCCACTTCCGGTTTTTTGTGTTTTTCTTGGTAACAATTTGATTTCTTGGTCTTCCAAAAGACAGGTTACAGTCTCACGTTCGTCGGCCGAGGCTGAGTATCACGTTGTGGCACATGTCGTTGTAGATACAATCTGGATTCGGCAGTTACTCTCCGAGTTACACAGGTCTATTGAGCAGGCCACTATTGTCTACTATGACAACATATCAGCAGTCTACATGACCGGCAATCCAGTTCAACGCCGACGCACAAAGCATATTGAGATTGATATTCATTTTGTTCGTGAAAAGGTTGCTCTTGGTCAGGGTCGGGTGCTTCATGTTCCCTCTACGGCTCAGTTTGCCGACATTTTCACCAAGGCACTGCCTACTAAGCCGTTTCAAGACATCTGTTTCAGTCTCAACGTCGTTGAGCCCGCCGTTGATACTGCGGGGGGATGTTAGAGTAGTCATTATGGTATACGACTCCTAGTCCAAGTCAGCCTTGTACCCCTACCCCAAGTCGGTTTGTACCCTCTTATATACTCTTGTATGCCGCACCAAATAATCAATAAGCAACAGTTTTATTCAGCTTTCAAAAAAAGCGCACCACCGCCGGTCCTCCTAACCAACATTTTAGAAGATGCTAAACTTTGAGTTACTGCTGGCGCAAGAAAGCTAGGGAACATCATATTGTACGAGTAATTGTCATGCCGCTTTTTTATGAGTGCATTTGTAAAACTCTGAACTCTGCTCTTCCTTATTTAATTGAAGAGGCAAATCTTTTGCCTCCCTTTAAAAAAAAACTAGATTGAGCGTTCAAAAGAGTTCGCTATGGCTCAGGCTTTTGTGCATCAGGGATTCGGATTACCACCATTGCCAAACAACCTCACGGGAAATCCTTCCTAATCCAAAGCCCAAACCCTCATCCACGTCGCGCGCTCGGTGTGTGTCTGTATGAGGTACATCGGGAATAGCCGATCTAGAGTGAAGGCTCCCAGCCCCATCTGCGCGTGTAACCCTAGTCCGGTACTCCTCCCCCCTCCCCTGCCCCGGATTCCCAATCCCAAACCCATCTCCCCCCGCCGCCCCGCCTCCGCCGTCTCTCCGAGCCACCGCCTGCTCCGCCGCTCCCGAGGTATCACCCCGTCCCCTCCCTTACTCTCCAGACAGACGACGGCGTCTGAAACACTCCCTCACTATCTTCCGCCGCGGGTTAGTACCGACCTCCTCCGCATCCTGCTTCAGATTACTTCTCCGTTCTCCACTCACCCTAGAGCTCGCCGTCGCATCTCATCGCATTGCGGCGCGCAATCCGTCCTCCACCTACGGGTCTGCATCCACTTCGCAGCACTCAGTGATTCCCCTCTGAGCACGCCATTGCTCTGCTCTGCTGTGTGACTAGTGATCCACACGTTTGTTTCCACAAGTTCATCACTCTGCTGCACATCAATCAGTTCAATTAAGTTTCACATCTTTCATGTATGTTGTAGTGATGGATCAGAGCGAGGGCTCCGCCAGGATCGTGCGAGGCAGAGGCAGGAACAAGAGGAAGTGGACAATGGACGAGGACGAGGAGCTGGTCAGGGCCCTCTGCGAGGTGTCCACCGACCCCAGGTTCAGGGCCGAAGGAGGGGGCTTCAAGAACTGCTACACCCAGGGGATAGAGAGCCTCCTCGCGCAGCGGCTGCCCGGCCGCGGCATCAAGGCCAGCCCGCATATCGACTCCCGGTTGAAGGTGCTCAAGCGCAAGTTCCACGCGATCAAAGAGATGCTCGCGTCGCCGGGGTTCTCCTGGGACGGCTCCAGAAAGGTCGTCCGGTGCGAGAAGCAGCGATACGACGGGTACTGCAAAGTGAGCCATGTTTTAGTTAGTGAAGTTGGCATTGTAATAAGCCTTTCTTTGTGATGTGCCTCTGTAGTTTGTACTGACTTGTTTCGTCTCTGCAGGATAATCCTAGAGCTAGGGGGATGTATGGTGTTCCATTTCCGCATTTCGATGTGTTTGATGCGGTGTATGGCAAGGATAGAGCCGCTAGAGAAGTGGTGGAAGTGTCCGAGGAAGCCACCGCCGACATGGAGAACGGGAATACGAGTGAAGCTGGAGATGATGATGGGGAGGAAGATCAGATGTCCACTGGGCCGTCCTGTCGCTCTGTGGATGCTACATCGAGCTATGAAAAACAGAAAAAATGCAAGTATGGTTGTAAAAGGAAGAGGACTGAATCAAATTGCCACTCTCCGGACACGTTGAAGGATGTGCGTGATCACTACCAAAGCGCCAGTCAGCATGTCGACACGATGGCGGAAGCGATGGAGCTGTTCAAGGATGTGCACCGTCACTTTCAGAGCGTTGTTCAGCATGCCGGCGCAATGGCAGCAGCAATGGAGGTGTTCAAGGGCGCATATGATCAATTTCAGAGTGTTGTTCAGAATGCGAGCACAGCCACAACAGCCATGGAACAGTTCAAGGATGCACATGATCAGTTTCGAAGTATCATCCAGAATGGCAGCGCGACTGAAGCAGTTATTGAGCCTCATGCTGATCTGCGAGAAAGGTTGTCGCCTGAGATGCCCCAACAGGATGCCAGAGTAAGAGCCATTGCCGAGATGCAAAAGCTTGGGTTTACCGGAAGCGAAGTGGTCAGCGCTGCGAGTGTTTTCGCAAAGGAACCGGACCAAATGGGCATGTTTTTAGCACTCCCTGAAATCTACAGGAGGGAGTACATACTCAAAATGCTCAATGGTATGTTAACTGATCCTCGAATCCTATACAAACGCATCGCGCTTCATTGTAAGGAAAGTTTCAGGCTTGGTTATTCCGAATGTCCGTGTCCAACATTGGCATTTTGGATACAACAAAGTAGAACCTGTATCCTAGATTCCTATCAATTAGACAATTAGTATATCGATTTTGGACATAGATGAGCTATTAGCTTTTGTTCTAGACCTGCATATTTGTTCATGTTTGCTTATGAACATTGCTTGTAGTAGTATTTAAGGATAATTATCAATCTACATACAAGTTCATGCCTGGAACTGCTGAACAACTACCATAATCAACATTTGCGGAGTGCTAGTTTCTACTATGAGGGTATCTGTGTATGTGTATGCTATCAGCAAGAACACACTCTTTGTCTTGCTTGTTCTTAAGCGTAGATAGCATCGCCACCCGCTTGCACGGATTTAAAAGGCCATCTGATAACTCTGTGTGCTTGTTTAGAAGGGGTAAAATGGTCTGTATCTGTTTGTCATGACTCCCATTCTGTGCATAGGGTTTTTTCTTGTTTGTTTATATTTTCTGTCAAACTTGTTCGCACTTGACGTTTATATACTGCCAATCTTCTTGTTCAGACTTAACGGAATCAAATGATCTGAATGTTTTTCCTTTTCCGGTGAAGCTTATTCATGGTTTATTCCCTTTTCAGGTGGCCAATCTCTCCGATTTTAGCTTAAAGCAACATGGAATGAGTGAATCTCTAGAATTACAAATTCAGTTTAGTCGCAGCAATGGCTGTTGAAATTTTAGTCGTACATATGTAAATGGTTGCATATCTAGCATAGTTCTAATGCGCTGTGTTGGGGAGGTTATCCTATGACTGAGTAAAGCTCGGCGTTCCTCCGAACCGGATACTCGGTCATTCCTTTCCTTACACCAAGCATGTGTACTTGATTCCATGTTTGAAGATGGTCCCAGTGAATCCATGCTTTTAAGTTGGTACGGCCCAAGGGTAGCAGGCAATTTGTCCCGTTCCAATTTATTCTTTTTAATGTTGGCAGGAGAGCTGCTAAACATGGATCAAAAGGTATTACAAGGACACCCCAAAAGAAGAAATGCACCACTAAAAGGTGAGTGCCAGAAAAAAGAAGGGAAAACAAGGTTGCTTGGTTTATTGAAGAAAACCGTGCGGAAACCATAACAACGCCTAGCTAGACTAGACCTAAAGCACCACAATATATAAAAGACGGAAAGAAAAAACCTCCACAATACACCTGCTTGAGCACCTTCACTGCTACCAGAGTGCACACCGACAACCGCAACTATTATACCAGGCTGCCACGAGCATATCTGTAAACCTGGAGGACACCGGAGACAAACAATAGATGCCGGAAAGCAGAAAAAACCGACAACACACCCGGTCGGGCAATCGAGCGCATTTGTTGCTACCAGATTGCACACGGACAACCACAACTATTATACTGGGCTGCCACCAACATATAAACCTCAAGGACACTGAAGACGAACAGCTCGACGCTACTTGCATGTTAAGGGTGTTTGCGTTGATTTCATCATTGACCAAACAACCAGCTCCAAACGAAAGCACAAAATAACATCCACCTA
Source organism: Aegilops umbellulata (assembly GCA_032464435.1). Taxonomy (NCBI): domain Eukaryota; kingdom Viridiplantae; phylum Streptophyta; class Magnoliopsida; order Poales; family Poaceae; genus Aegilops; species Aegilops umbellulata. The sequence goes on along the minus strand of CP136055.1, from coordinate 549,728,294 downwards.
AAACTGCACTTCATCAGGTGCACAGCATGGAAATGCTTTAGGAAAGAGTTTAATGAAATTACAATTTTGTTCCAGCTAAAAGGGAGTTTTTCTTCACAGAATCAGGATGATAGCTTGAGTTATTTATGCTACACCCTTTGTTAACAAAATTCACAATTCTGCAAAACATCATGTCTTGCATTTTACTAAGATGCAACTACTCGGATTTGTTTCTTCTGCGAATGCAACTATTCGGAGCTTCAACCTGAAACTGTATGAAGTTACTCCATACCACACAAATCATGAATTCACACAAAGCAAGAAGGTATGCCACGAATGGGCATGCATGGAGAATGCACCGATCATAGAAAACATAACGTAGAGCAGAAATAATGCAAAGTGGACGATGCAGATGTTATGGCATCATCATTGCAAGTTTAGCAAGTATCCACAAATACCAACAAAAGAGAACTGGAAATGGACTCGAGTCTTTCTCTGACAATATTATTTGCAAACGAAGATGACATCATAGCTTGGGCAGTATCGCTTCCATGCCGCTTACTGAGATACTAGCAAAACCCACAGAAATTCACTCCTTTTTCCCGATCCCGTTAGACATGTTGTAGATCCCACGACCCTGATTGTTAATCAAGAAGACTTGTCAATGACTGAGCGGAAGCAATATCAAAAGGCACAAGTAACCAAGGCATCAGATGAGATTTTTGAACTTACAATCATGAACAAGCTGGTGCCAGCAAGCGCAAGGGGAATGGCAACGGAGGTGACCACATCGTAACGGCCTTTAAGGTGGATATGCTTGCTTAGCTTCTGGAAATACTGCTGCTTCTGAACGAGCTTCTCGCGTGGGTAAAATGGTGCTTCTTCTAGCGTCATCCTGCATACAAAACTACTCTTTCAATCCTAACCCTTAGATGATAGAGAAATTGCAACAGATAGTTCTAGTATAATGATTGCATTACGGCTATGAACACAAAGATTCAGCAAAATTGACCTGAACTCATGAAACTGATTTAACTCCCACACAGGTTTCTAACAGTTATTCAGCTACTCTCCACAAGCATCTACAGGAATGGGGAATGATTACTTAATGTACAATCCACTACGTTACTTCATTTCCCAGCCAGTTTTAATCCAGTGATTCTTTCTGCGCAACTCGATGTGTTTAGATTTAACATGTTAACACAGCATTTCAACGATCAGCAAATTTAAGCACTGTATATCTTCTACCAATATATGGCACTCTCTAGGCTACCATTGATCATGACCAGAACCTCTGTCGCACCATCGAATCAGGAACCCCCAAAATACATAAGCGTTCTCCACATTCCAGCAAAAATCGAATAAAGCAATGAAATTTCGTTGAGCTCGCGCAGTATATGGCAAACCTAGCAACAACATATTTCTTCCAAAGAAAGGCATTTCAAACAGATAACGCAATCTCAAACTAGGTGAGACAGACACCGGTAGACCGCATCGGACCGAGACACAACTCCGAGGAGAGGACTACTCATCCTAAAGCGCAAGAGCATATGCATCGAGATGTCCGCGCCACCAGGCGAATCTCCCGGACCAGTAAATCGCACCGAGAGGATCACCGGCGCGTCGCGGACCAACGACTAGATCCCCCACGCGCACGCAGGGATCCACGAAATCGCACGAGCGCACACGACGGCTCGTTCGCCTCGCGTCGCGTCGAGGAAGCGGGGTCCCTCGTCCCCTTGTGCTGGGTTACGAGAGATCGTGGGGAGATCGGGGTAGGACGGGAGAAGGGAGATCGCCGCGTACCTGGCTGGCTGGGGCGCGCGGGGCCGGGAAGCGACGGGGTGGCCGGCGGCGGCGGGTGGATCTGGAGGCTGGGGATTGGGGGCAGCGTTGTGACCTGGAAGGAACGAGGAAGGGAAGAAGGGAAGAAGAGGTCGAGCGGCTGCCGTGGGGTTGTTGGGTCAGTTGGGCCTCTTCGTCGGCCCGTCAAAGGGCCTGGGAATATGGTGGGTCGTAAGGAATGCAGGGAGTTTTTTTTTCTTTTAAAGAATGCAGGGAATTTTTGCTTTCTTTTCTTTCCTTTTTAAGAGAAATATAATTCAATGCTTAACCTTGGGGATTACAATCGTTTCCGTACAGAAAATCAGTCTCATGTGGGGCTGCTCTCAGCCACACATCAATTCGCATGTTATGGTGACCTAAATTGAGCAAGACAGTGGATAACATTGTTACCAGCATGACGCGCTATACCAATGTAATAGTTGTCTATCTTGTCAAAGAAGACTCTTTATCTCGCCCACGATGGAGGCATTCGGGGATAGGTCCGCGTCTAGCTTCTTGATCATATTAGCAGCCACCTCAGAGTCGGTTTCGACAATGAATGGTTTTGTGCTCCAGTCGTAGTCCAAGGCAATACATGCATCCAACCCTACCTCTAGCAGGCTATTGCAAAGTATGCAAAGGCGATTGATCCATCTTCGTCTTGAAGATCAAGCCAACAACCCCCTCCATGTTTGCATATGCGTCATAGGCCCCATCAACATTCAACTTGTTCTAGCCTGCGAGCGGATTGATCCAATGGTATGGTGGCCTACCAATGGTTTGAGCCATGCCCTGGTACCGCTTCTTCTTGTTGCTAGCCCCATTATCGTATGTGTCCACCATTTTCCATCGACCCATATGTCTGATGGGGTTCTGTTGTATGCAGTGGCGGAGCTTGGGCTGAAATTATGCAGGGGCAAATGGGCTGAGGGGGCAAGAAACGTGACTCTGGCTGATTTTTTCTGGACAAATAGGCCTAATACTAAGTGCTATTTCGTATTTTCTCATGGTGTAGGGGGGGCGGTGGCCCAGGATGGCCCCCACGTAGCTCCGCCACTGGTTGTATGCACAAGAGGGACACGATGTCACTGCATAAAATTTGGTTGGAGGCTTCCACCGCCGGCGGTTGCTTGTGATGGACGATCTCATTTCTCACATGTTTATCCTCCAGAGCGTCATCGGCAAAGGGAGGCCCTCTTGTTCATCGCAGTTGGCCATCTGGTGGACCAACCAGTCTGCCCCAATGTCAATAACGTCTTGGACATTTGTCATATGAAATTCTTTCCTCATTGCTCGCCATAGTTGGACAGCTAGAGGGCGTATACAAAAAGCATATAACGTATCCTCTTGGTCCATTTCACATAATAAGAACACATTAGATTTTGCAAGCTTGCGATTCACTTTATTTTCCATCATAGCCAACGAATTTGTTGCAAGTTTCCGAGCAAAAGCTTTTGCTTTATTTTTTGTCTAGCTACTAAAATGTTTCAGTCCACTAGGTTGTTTTTTCATGTTCATAGATTCAACAGGCGTTTTAAAAGGTTACTGAAACTTCACTTGCATCCTAAGCTCCTGCTCCATTTCCCCCTCATGCTAAGGGTTTTCTCCTCTCGGCGGCGAGAACTGAGGTAGGTAGTGGCGGAGCTACATAGGGGACAAAAAATGGGTTATGGCCCACCCAACCTAGGAAGAAACCAGTGAAGAGTGTGGGGCCGAATTGGGCTGTTAGGACAATTTTTGCGTGCTTTTCAGTATTTTAGCTCATATAATTGAAGTTTGATCTCAAAAAATGTAAGTAAAATTTTTGGTTCCCCAAAAGAAATCCAATTGAATATTTAGCTTAAACCGGGTAAGAGCTCTGCCATGCAATATAAAAACGAATCCCATGATTAAAGCAATAACAAGGCAAGTGATTATTTTTTTCTTTTTCTTTTTTGTCACTTCTTCACTACTAATGGCTAACCCATGGTCCCCTCTTGGCCAGGCCAGTGACGCGACTTTGCCACCATTTTATTCGCCTACGTCCATCTTGGTTGACCCAGCGATGTGCCAGACAACACAAATGGCAATGGATTGGCGTCGGAGATAAACTTGGTTGTGACCTTTCCTTTTTTGCACAATCTTATGTTGTTTTGTAGGAGATGAGAGATGCCGCACAGCTGTCCATGTTAGACCTTTGTCTAACATTTCGAATGGTATATCTAGGGTTGCTTCTGATGTTTGTATTTACAGTTTGACTAATTCACATATAGATGTTTTTTAAGGATGTCACATCTAAACTCTCACAAATACATAATGCAGCAATAAGAAACAAAAAAATAACAAAGACAAAAAAATAGACCACAAACAAAGTGAACATCAGGTTAGATGTGACATAACTATGTCACATCTAGATATGTCATAGACAGACCCTTGTATTTAGCACATTGGCTGGTCTTTCCCTGTTTGAAAAAAAAGTTAGAAGGCTGTGTTAGGATTTTTATTTTTGAAATAGTTTGGGTTGCTTACCACATGTAACACATGGTGGGTGTGTTAGGACTTAGAGTCGGTTTTTTAAATAAAAACCAGATCCATATGCCACGCATTCATAGATGTAGCACGCGTTATATCACTTTAGACGAAATGACCACAAAACGACAATAAAATAATAAAGTACTTCATGCAAGACACTGCAAATAGAAGTAAATACGATGAGCACCATGGAGGCCATGCACTACATGCATGCGCACGCTCATTCATGCATGTGTTTTACTTCGCGGTGCGGAGCGCCGCCTTCCACTTGACGGCGACATCCTCGAGCGCCCGGCGCGACGACCCCTCCGGCAACCACGCACGTGCTGCCGCTTTCTGCAGGTCCTCGGCCCGGCGGCGCACCTTCTGATCGCCCTCCACGAGCTCCTTCACAGCTTTGGCGATCTCGTGGCGCGTCACCAAGCATCGGCCGTCCTCTCGTGCTGGCGGCACCCGCAGCGCCATCCCGAGCTTCTCTTCCAGGAGAACGGCGTTCATCCTCTGCTCCGCGTACAACGGCCACGCGAGCATCGGCACGCCGCACCCCACGCTCTCCAGCGTCGAGTTCCACCCGCAGTGCGACACGAAGGCGGCCGTCGCAGGGTGAGCCAGCACGCGCACCTGAGGCGCCCACGCCGCCACGGCTAGGCCCCTGCCGCTTGTCCTCGCCAAGAAGCCCTCGGGGAGCCACGCCAACGGATCGTCGCCGCCGGCGCCGCAATGGCCGCCGTCGGTGCTTGGCATCCGTACGACCCAAAGAAACCCTTGGCCGCTCGCCTCGAGACCAGCCGCGAGCTCGGCCGTCTGCTCCACAGAAAGTGCTCCGCCGCTCCCGAAGGAGACGTACACCACAGAACCGGCCGGCTGGCGATCAAGCCACTCCAAGCACGGCGAGAACGCGCCGGCGGTAGTTTCGTAGTTATCTGGCCGCCTGACGGATGGTCCCACGGGGAACACCGGCGGGAAAAAGAACGCGCCTGAACCTTGTTCCGGTACCGCCAGCCGCTTGAACGCTTCCGCGGTGCCAAGTTCCATCTCGTAGAACGTGTTCACCAACAGGCCATCGGCAAGGCAGTAGCTCCGTCCCGACTCGACAATTTGCGCGTAAACCTGGTGCTCCGGGAGGTCCGCGCCGCATAGCGAGACGCCGCCGGGAAGCTCGAGAGGCACCACAAGATCGCGGTATTCCCCGGGAGCGGCGCCTTCGTTGAGCTCAACGATGTGGCGCGTGAAGGCGACATGGGTCAGGTTGCTAGGGACGAAGAGGTATCCCGGGACGCCGAGCTCGGCGGCGATGGGCAGCACACTGGAGCAGAGGAAGTCTGGCACCAGCGCGGCGAGCGGGGCTGTACTGGAGTTGCTGATGGAGCGGACGAGGGCGCGGATATTGGGGAGGGAGCGGCGGGTGAGCTCCACGAGCACGCCGCCGTTGCAGGCGTCAGCTGGGAGGTCATCGATCTGGACGCCGGGGAGCGCGGCCGTGGCGACGGAGGCGGGGAGGCAAGCAAGTTGATCTGGGGCGGAGAAATTGCTGAATGTGACAATCGTGGCCGCGAAGCCATGGAGCTCGACGAGCCGCCGCGCCAGCTCGGCCAGGGGGATGAGGTGGCCGGCGCCGGGGCTAGCCAGAAGTACGACGTGCGGGCGCTCCGCCAGCCGCTCTGCAGGTGGCGCTGCGGCCGCCGAGCCCATGCTGCTCAACGACGCCATCCGCCGGCTATGCTTGTGCGACCTGCATGCCATGTACATATATACTCCTAGGAAGGAGCACACCGCGTGTTACGCGTGATACGAATGCGTGTTACTCGTGATACCAATGCCGACATGCACTTGGCCATCAGTGCACTAGTGTGCAATTATGTATCCGTACTTATATTGCCATTTGTGTCAAATCTACTCCATACGATCTAACACCCCCCACACCCACACAAACACCCCAAAGAAATTCATTTTCATAAGACACATACATTTTTCTAAATTTTAAATTTGAACAAACATATATGGCAAATATTATATGGGAACATCGAATTTTTTTATGTTGAAAAATTGCGCGGTATCGGCACATCCTCGACCGTTCCTCTCTGCGTCTAGATTAGTGCTACTTTTTTCTGTATAAGATGTCAATTCTTTTCTCTGATGAATACACATCAATACAAATAAAGAGGGGTTCACGCCTGCAGTTTTTTGTGTCAGGTAAGAACATCTCCAACAGGCGCGCAACCGCGCGGCGCGTTAAAACTGCTTTATAGCGCTGAAATAGCTTTTTTTTTGCACGCATCAGGGCGCTGGCTCCAGCGGCCGCTGCAAAAGATGGCGCGCGCGAGTAGCCAACGCTTGCAAATATGATTTTTACATGTCCATAATATGAGATGTTTCAAACATTAAACAAATGTGCAAAATAAAGACATAGCATAGTTCAATTGCATGGCATAGTTAAAAATCACCCAAACAAGTTCATGATAAATAAAAGTTCACACAAACAAATGGCACATCAACAATCATGCCGCATCATCATCTTCTTCTTCTTCCTCCGATTTTTCCTCATCCGAAGACGATTCTTCCTCCTCCTCTTCATTTTGAAGCGCCATATCATCATGGAGAGCTCGGAAGGTGTTCGCAAGATCTCCAACGGTATCATGCGAAGGTATGTGAGGCACACCGGAAGACATGCGTCCACCCATGTCACCCAGAGGTGCTCCCATATCTACTCATGCCTCTCATGCCTCCCATGGTAGCTCCGAAGCCACCCATGCCACCCATGCCTCCCGTAGGTGCTCCCATGCCTCCCATGATAGCTCCCAAGCCACCCATGCTAGCTCCCATGCCTCACATGGCCATGGCTCTTTTTTGGACCAAGACTTCTTCACGGGAAAGATTGGCGTACTCCTTTTGCTTCTCATGGAGGGTAGATGTGTCCATGAAGAACAAGTACTTCTCCCATTTTAATAATCTAGATCGTTCCTTCATGGTCAATTTCTTCTCCTCCAATGCCACCTTCCTTACCTCGGCCGCCACCCTCCTCTCCTGGCCGCCTTATCTTGGCTCCTTGCCATCATCCTCAACTCGTTTGCTTCCTTTCTTGCCTTCACAATAGTTTCCATAGCATTCTTCAAATCACCTTCTCCTCTCTTCTTCTTCTTCTTCTTCTTCTTCTTCTTCTTCTTCTTCTCTTTTCCATCTTTCTTGCCTCCATTTGGTCTTTTTGGCTTCGAGTAGGGCCAAATTGGGCTGTTAGGACAAATTTTGCACGCTTTTTAGTATTTTACCTCATCTAATTGAATTTTTTATCTAAAAAAATATAACTAAATTTTTTGGTTCCCCAAAAGAAATCCAATTGAATATTTAGCTCAAACCGGGTAGGAGCTCTGCCATGCAATATAAAAACGAACCCCATGTTTAAAGCAAATAACAAGGAAAATGATTAGCTTTTTTATTTGTTTTTTTGTCACTTTTTCACTACTAGTGGCTAACCCATGGTCCTCTCTTGGCTAGTGGCGCGACTTTGCCACCATCCGATGCGCCTCCGTCCAATGATGCGTCAGACGACACAAATGGCAACGGATTGGCGTCGGAGATAAACTTGGTTGTGATCTTTTTTTCAGTCTTCTATTGTTTTATAGGGGATGAACTCATTTGCAATAGAGATGCAACACAGGTGTCCTTGTTAGACCTTTGTCTAACATTTCGAATGGTCTACCTTAGGGTTGCTTCTGATGTTTGTATTTAGCACATTATTTTTGCAGTGTGCATGATAATAATGCAGAGAGGCCGGCCTTTCCCTGTTTGAAAAAAGAAGTTAGAAGGCTGTGTTAGGATTTTTATTTTTAGAATAGTTTAAATTACTTACCAAATGTGACACGTGGTGGGTGTGTTAGGACTTAGAGTCGGGTATTTATCAGATCCATATGTCACATATTCATAGATGTAATACGCGTTATATCACTTCAGACGAAAAGACCACAAGGCGACAACAAAATAAAGTATTTCATGCACGACACTGCAAATAAATACGATGAGCACCATGGAGACCATGCACTACATGCATGCGCACGCCCATTCCTGCATGTGTTTTACTTCGTTGTGCCGAGCGCCACCTTCCACTTGACGGCGACCTCCTCGAGCGCACGGCGCGACAGCCCCTCCGGTGACCACGCACGTGCTGCCGCTTTCTTCAGGTCCTCGGCCCGGCGCCGCAGCTTCTGACCCCCCTCCACGAGCTCCTTCACAGCTTTGGCTATCTCGTGGCGCGTCACCAAGCATCGGCCGTCCTCTCGTGCTGGCGGCACCATCAGCGCCATCCCGAGCTTCTCTTGCAGGAGAACGGCGTTCATCCTCTGCTCCGCGTACAGCGGCCACGCGAGCATGGGCACGCCGCACTCCACGCTCTCCAGCGTCGAGTTCCATCCGCAGTGCGACATGAAGGCGGCCGTCGCAGGGTGAGCCAGCACGCGTACCTGAGGCGCCCACGCCGCCACGGCTAGGCCCCTGCCACTTGTCCTCGCCAAGAAGCCCTCGGGGAGCCACGCCAACGGATCGTCGCCGCCGGCACCGCACTGGCCGCCGGCGTCGCAATGGCCGCCGTCGGTGCTTGGCATCCGTACGACCCAAAGAAACCTTTGGCCGCTCGCCTCGAGACCAGCCGCGAGCTCGGCCGTCTGCTCCACAGAAAGTGCTCCGCGGCTCCCGAAGGCGACGTACACCACAGAACCGGCCGGCTGACGATCAAGCCACTCCAAGCACGGCGACAACGCTCCGGCGGTGGGTTCGTGGCGGTCTGGCCGCCTGACGGATGGCCCCACGGGGAACACCGGCGGGAAGAAGAACGCGCCTGAACCTTGTTCCGGTACCGCCAGCTGCTTGAACGCTTCCACGGTAGCAGGTTCCATCTCGTAGAACGTGTTCACCAGCACGCCATCGCCGAGGCAGTGGCACCGGCTCCACTCCACAGTTTGCGCATAACCCTGGTGCTTGGAACGGTACCCGTCCGGGAGGTCCGCGTCGCGTAGCGAGACGCCGCCGGGAAGCTCGAGAGGCACCACAAGGTCGCGGTATTCGCCGGGAGCGGCGCCTTCGTTGAGCTCAACGATGTGGCGCGTGAGGGCAACATGGGTCAGGTTGCTAGGGACGAAGAGGTATCCCGGGACGCCGAGCTCCGCGGCGATGGGCAGCGCGGTGGAGCACATGAAGTCCGCCACCAGCGCCGCGAGCGGGGCTTTATTGGTGGAGTTGCTGATGGAGTGGACGAGGGCGCGGATATTGGGGAGGGACCGGTGGGTGAGCTCCACGAGCACGCCGCTGTTCTTGGGGAGGTCGTCCATCTGGACGGCGGGGAGCGCGACGGTGGCGACGGAGGCGGGGAGGCAAGCGAGTAGTTCTGGGGCGGAGAAGTTGGTGAACGTGACAACCGTGGCCGCGAAGCCATGGAGCTCGACGAGCCGCCGCGCCAGCTCGGCCAGGGGGATGAGGTGGCCGGCGCCGGGGCTAGCCAGAAGTACGACGTGCGGGCGCGCCGCCAGCCGCTCTGCAGGTGGCGCTGCGGCCGCGGCGTCCATGCTGCTGAACGACGCCATCCGCCGGCTGTGCTTGTGCGACCTGCATGCCGTGTACATATAAGGAGAAAACCGCGTGTTACGCGTGATACGAATGTGTGCTACTCGTGATACCAATGCCGACATGCACTTGGGCATCAGTGCACTAGTGTGCCATAATGTGTGCGTTTTGTGCCACTACTCACCATCTGTACATATATTGTGGTGATTTGTGTCGAATCTCCTCCATTCGATTAACACGTGTGTCCAGGGGCCTAACTGACGCCCGCGTCGCCCGCACGGGTGGCACGGTCGGAACCTGATCTCCGCCGCCGGAACTCCCTTCTCTGCATCTTCCCCTCGCCGCCGCTGGTTTATGCCGCTAGGCAAAGCCTGCCGGCCGCCGGCGGCGGCGGGATATTCCTCCGGCGCGGCCCTCTTGATGGGTGCGCGGCGTCCATGGCGGTGGCCGGTGCCGCGGCCGCGCAGCATCTCAGATCGACAGCGACCAAAGCTTGATCTGGGCATGTGTGGGCTGTGGCTCGGCGGGGCTTTGGCTGTTGGGCTTGCTCACGGCGGAGTGCGGGTTTCGGGGCGGCGGCCCCGGGTCTCTTCTGCAGCGACAGAGGACATGGTGGCTGCGTGGGTAGCGTCATGGACGGATCTTGGGGTCGACTATGGCTGGTCCGGACGGGCCTGCTGCGGGACGGTTTCTAGATGGCGGTGCAGTTTCCCGATGGCAATCCTCATTGTGGTGGTGGTTAACTGATGCGTTGATCCAGCCTGCTGCGGCGCTCTTCGCGCGGTGGACGCCACACGGATAGTGATGACACTATCTGACCAGGAGCTATGGTGATGATGATCTGTTTTTCGTGTCCCAGTTTCGGCCATGTTGGCTCCTGGGCTGAAGACCTGTGCAGGGCTCTCTCCGACGAGATTGTGGTGGCCATCGAAAGATCTTTGTAAGGGTTTCTCCCTTCAGATCTAGTGGTTTACTTCGATAGTGAGATGCAAACTATGGAAGGCGGCTTGACGCAAAGGGATAGTGGTGCAGTGGCGTTGGTGCATATCACATTTTGTTGCTGGGATCGTGGAAAAGTGGTGGCGACAACACATGTGTGACGTCGATGGTCATGCTACTCGAGCTTTCCGGTCTTGAGCTCCGGGGTGAAAGCCTAGGTCTGACCCGAGTTGGTTATACCTGGCAATGGCGATATTATGTCGTTACCTTGTTGAAGGCATTGCTCGGTTTTGCTCGGACTGATTCTTCAGGGTGAAAACCTAGATTCTTTCCTTTGGTGATTGGATCCGGTGATGGTGACGCTTGAGCATTGCTCCCCTCTTAAAGGCGTTGCTGTTGAAGAACTTCATCGTCCGTGTGGTGTTATTAAATGGTTGGTGCGGATATGGTCCTTGCCATAGCTTGCTACTTGCAGATCTGATTGCCTTAGGATGTTTTTTTCATCGTCTACGGATAGCTTTGGTCTTATATGACTTTGCTATTTGCTGGCATTTTTTTTTGTGTGCGTTGGTGTTGGCTGTGTGCATCTTACCTATGCAGAGGCTGGATGTGTGCTCATTGTGTTTGTATCCTCTTGATGCTCCATTATGAGCTAATAAAATCCACCCTTTATCGAAAAAAATTCGATTAACACCCCTCCCCCCCCCCCCACATACACACCCACACCCCAGAAAAAACGTTTCCATAAGACGCATACATTTTTCTAAATTTCAAATTTGAACAAACATATATGGCAAATCTTATTTGGGAACGTTAGATTTTTATTCCCCATAACGCCTTAACTCACGTTGGATGGGTAAAGTGAAAAATTGCGCATCCTCGACCGTTCCTCTTCGCACCCAGATTAGTGCTACTTTTTTCTATATAAGATGTCAATTTTTCTCTCAGATGAATACACATCAATACAAATATATAGGGGCCCACACCTACAGCCTTTTGAGTCAGGTAAGATAGTGAGAAGGAGAAAAACGCTCCCTGCATGCACACATATTCCCTCTCCAGCTAAAGACTTGCATTTATTTTTCTAATATCATTTTGAATGGCTCATAATTTTTTTATCAAAAATTTGTTTTTGAATTTTTTTACATATTTAAATTCATGGCGAATAGACCTTTAAAACAAGACTGACCTTGAATATATTTTGAATGGGTTTAAAAATACCAATTTCACATATTTCACATTCTTTATGATAACACATTCCACTCATTTTAGAAAAGATTTTCTAATAACACATTTCACTCATTCTAAATCAGATTTCATAAATTTTAAAACATATTTCACTCATTTCATTAACATACTTCACTTATTTGAAAAATATTTTATGACATATTCCACTCATTAAAAAAGGATTTCATAAATAACATATTTCACACATTTTAACCATATTTCACACACTTTAAAACATATTTCAGTCATTTTATAGAACATATTTCAGTCATTTCGAAAAAGATTTCCTAATAACATATTCTACCCATTCAAAAAAAGTTCATAAATAACATATTTCAGAACCCACATTTCACATTTCACTAGTTTTTTAAATGACATCTATTTCAACTACATATTAAAAAAACATATTTCACTCTTTCGAAATCAAACTGTTACACATTTACAATTAATAAGCTTCACAGGTTCACATTTTTCTAGTGAAATAGGTTTATTTCACATATGAAATGTGAAACGTCAAATTTTAAACATGCTTGAAATGTATCCAAGATTTGTCTACTTCTAAAGGTCTTCGCGCCAGGAGTTCAAATATATAAATTATTTCATAAATGAACTTATATTTTAAAGATATGATTGATTTAAATTGTCTAAGATAAAAATAAAGTCTTTGGATTTATCTGGGAGGGAGAGAGAGGAGAGATGTATGAGTAGTGTCTGTCATTGACAAAAGTAGTATTGCGGGGCCCATCTGACTGATAGTTAATTTTATTAAATAGGAATACCAGAAACTGAAAGACCAATACAAAAAATATACATATTTATGGGCCATAGCTAGCACGAATCACAAAAACAAAATGTGTGGTAGCAGATGTGACGCTACATTAACGTGCAAAATGACTTTTTTGGTTGGATGGGCCGCACGAATCTGGGTGCAGCTCCATCTGGTGCAGCTCCATCTACTACGTCGGCAACACGATCTCGTTCGCTGGGGTGAGGAACCCGGCGAATGTACCCACTTGCGCACTTCCTTAACCCACTCGTTGCACTCCCTCGTCGTCTCCATTCCCCTCCCACTCACTCTCTTCACTGTGCCCTCCATATCTGAGGGGTGAGGTACCGTTGGAGCTTTGCACGCGCGGCTCTGACACCGCTGCAGTGCCTCCATCTTCTACCAGGCGGAGCTAGTAGGCACAACGCCTGATTCCACCCCAATGCCCTCATACCCTACGCATGTCGTCGTCGATCTATGGGGAGGAGGCCCGGGGGAGCCGCTGCTTGATGGGATCTCTACGGAGCAGTGCTCCTGCGCGCGACGCGTGGAGGAAGAGACCAACGTGGGGCTGGCACAAGGCGGTGGGGTCTCAGGCAGCGGCAGGGCGAGGGCACCAGAGGAAGTTGTTTCTCGGGGCAGATTTGAGGCGAGCGAGAGGCCGAGGGGATGGAGGCCTACAATGCGTCAGACATGTGCCCCATCATGAAATTTTTGTTATTAAGAGCATAACACATTTATTTCAAAGAGCATGGCATTTTTATTTCAAAGAGCATGAAATGTTTAGTTAAAGAGCATGGCATTTGTATATACCATGACATTTATATTTTTAACACCATGGCATTTTTTTGTTAAGAGCATGTCATTTTTTGAAAGTAGCATGGTTATTTTTGTAGAGCATGGCATTTTTTATATAGAGCATGGTGATTTTGTTAGTAAGAACATGCCATTTTTATCATTAAGAGCATGGCATTAATTTTATTTTCCCATTTTATACATTTTTCATATTTACCATGTATGATTTTATATGATGGATTTTTTTAAAATAAAAGTATTGTTTTTTCACATTTGCAACTATCTTTTTTGTTATATACATTTGTTTGTGTGTTTTTAGCTATGTGCTATATATGAAATTTTTAGCACGTCAAATTTTAAATTTCTAAGCTCATCAAATTATTATTTTTCTTTATTTTTTCTGGTATGGGCAATATCATTTTTTAGAGAAAATGTACAGTATATGATCAATTTTGATCATGATGGCGTTTTTGTTTTATATGTCATGGCATTTTTCCGATGATGTTTTTAGGTCCAAAATACAAGTTTTAAAATTTTTAGTAGTGACGCATGAAATTGGGCCTTTTCTGGGTCCATTTGAAGGATTAGATACGTAAGGGGGGGGGGGGGTGTCGCCGGGAGGGGTCTTCCCCGAGTGAACGTTTCTTTCGCAAGAACAAAACGTTCCTAGGGAACGTTCTGTTCGCTGGGGACACCTACACAGTTGTGGTTTCCCAGATATTAGGGTCCACCTATATAGCTCATATGACATATTATTAGAAACTTCTTTTAAGGTAATTTTTTAAAATGTGCCATACTATTAGAAACCTAATATGTGGGGAACGTCAGCTATTTGGCCTCCACAGAACGAACGGACCATTCGTTGGGGAACGATCGCCCCATCGAACGAAAACATCCGATCTAGGGGAGGAGTTGGAAGGAATGATTCGTTCATCCGAAGCCCACCATGTGAACCGTTTCCTGCAGGACAAAACAATCTCCGATTAGGCCTTAACAACCTCCAATTGAGCCAGAAAAGGCCTAGTTTTTCATGGCGCCTATATCAAGACTTAAAAAGTGGTTTTCGGACCTCTTTTTGAAAATATAATCCAACAAAATTGCCATGAAGAACAATGGAAAATTTTCCATGTGGCAAGCCATAAAAATGCCACATGGCAATTTTCAGAATTGCCATGGCAAAAATTTATGTTCAAAAAATGCCATGGCAAAAATTATAATGGAAAATATAGAATGAAAAATTAAAACAAAAAAAATGAACAAATAATTGCCATGGCAGATTCATAATAAAGATTGCTATGGTATTTTAATTAAAGCCTCAATGTTTTGTATGAAAAATTTGTTGTGTGTGTAAAACCAATATTATGAACAAAATTGCCACGAACAATGCATATTAAAAATTGCCATGATGTTTAAATGAAAATTGCAATGCTTTGTACGAAAATTCCGATGAAAAAACTGAACATTACAAGACATATTATGAAACAAAATACTGTGGCGGATTCAAATTAAAATTTGCCATGGTATTTTAGTTAAAGTGCCATGTTTGGTATGAGAAATTTGCCATGTGTAAAAAAATAACAAAACATATGAACAAAATTGCCATGGCAGATATGTATAGAAATTTGCCATGGTGTTTGAATTATTATTTTCATGCTTTGTATAAGAAAGTTTCCATGTGTGTCTTCATATAGTAAGAAATGTCATGACCCGTAAACTACGTTTGCCATGATCCATGAACTTAAATTGCCATAGTCCCGTAAAAAGTGTTTTTTGCCATTGTCGAAAAAAGAAAAGACTTTGCCCTGGTGTTTAAACTATAATTTGTCATGATTTGTGTAAGAAATATTTCCATGTACTAATTTATATAGTAAAAAAGTCATGACCAATAAACTACATTTGCCATGCTCCATGAACTTAAATTGCCAATGATAAAAAAGTAAATTTTTTTCCATTGTTGCAAAAGAATAGAATTTTCCATGGTCCAAAAACTACATTTGTCATGCTCCATGAAACTTAATTTGCCATGGTCTCATAAGAAGTTTCTTTTGCCATGTTGCAAGAGAAAAGAAACTAGCCATGGTCAACAATAAAGGAGTTTAACATGCCAATTTGAGGGAAAAAGAGTTTTTCATGGTATGTTACACAAAAATTGCCATCATGGGTATATACAGATCTGAACAACATATTTCATGAAAAGCAAAAATTGCCAAGGCAAAATTTGAAGAATCGACAAATTCTATGAATCATAGATGGAAAAAATTAGAAAATAAAGTGTTATGTTCACATGGAAAGTTAATAAAAATATTGTTCTACATCGAATGACAAAAAGATGAGTGTGCAGCTCCCCCACATACATGATGGCAAAAAGCCAAAACAATAGACCTAGCCATCATCTAAGCTTAACAATCACTGCCATTCCTACGAAAATTAGCCATGGGAATAGCCGAACAACATATGAGCTTAATCATTGTTGATATTCCTACAAAATAAAAATCATTGTGGGAGGAATTTCCAAAGATAGGTTTAATGAAACATGGCCAAATGAACATAGAAAACAAAATTGGCTTAGTCGATATAAGTTGGTACACACCATATGATCGAATTTGCCATGTTTGTGAATTGAAGGACCTAAACATCTTGATGAGTGTGATTTATCAGAAAATTGTCATGTTGCTGCTCTACCACACAACCAAGGATTGGCTAACACTAACAGCCCGCTCCCCACACTCCCACCATAGCCACAGATGCCCTAATACCTTACTCCCGACCCCCACCCCGTTCTTTTTAAACTCATGTGTCTCATGAATCATAGTTTCTTAAGTAAATATATACACAAGTAGCTAGTCAGGTACAATGCAATCCTCCCAATAGAACAACTACACACTAGATCATTTGTAGAAGCAACATATGCAATCCCATACATAAGGTCTAGGTTCTTCAAGCATACAATATAGATAGATATGTAGGTAGTGAGATACTTGCTGAAATCACATACATAGAAAACTAAAACAAAAAAGATACATTCAATTTAAAGGATGAAACTGCATTCAATTGAACATGGTAACCATACAATTGGTACTCTAGGCCTACACCTCAAATTATTTTTGATTGTACACAGCTAATCACCATGTTCACCTCTAACCTCAAGATATTATGAGTCGAGGTTCCTTAAAAATGAAAGAAGAGTTGACTTATGAATTATGATCCATACGTAGGCATGAATGCATACCCCGCCACCTCCGCGCGCCACCGAAAACATGTGTCGATATGGAGTGAGTAGAGGAGTCAAGGGAATCACTCACCTTGTAGTCCAGCCACTATGAGAGCCGCACCACGATACATCACTGAACTTAACCTTGACTTTCTCCTTAACTCAATTAATTTCAGCATTAATAGTATTCAAGAAGGGTCTACCAACTATTATGGGACAAAAATTATCTTGTTGTGATCCAAGTACTAAAAAATTAGGAGGATATTCGATCTTACCACACAATACTTCAATATCTGTTACAATCCTAAGCGGTGAAATGGTATCCCTGTTTGCAAGCTTAATAGTAACATCAATCTCTTCTATCTCAATAGGTGAAATATCATGCATGACTTCTTGATAGAGAGAAAAAGTAATAACATTTATACTAGCACCTATATCACATAAACCATGATAACAGGGATCTCTAATCATAACAGAAACAATAGCCATGCCAACAACTTTCTTATTGTTATCTAATTTATCATGTTCATTTCTAGCAATTTTAGCACTAGAAGCTTCCTCACAAAAATATATAACATGTCCATCAATATTATCAACCAAGAGATCTTTAACCATCGAAATAGAAAGTTTAACTATAATTTTTTCAGAGGCTTTAGGTGCTTTAATATTACTCTTTTGAACCACAGTTGTAGCCTTAGCATGTTCCTTAATACTAATAGGGAAAGGAGGCTTCCCAATGTAAGCATTAGGCACAACAGGATTAGTAGAATAAACTATTGTTTCAGTGTTAGCAATAGTAGGTTCTTCACAAATATCTTTAATGGGTTCATGATATTTAAACCACTTCTCCTTGGGGAGATCAACATGAGCAGCAAAAGATTTAAAAAATGTAGCTACTATCTCATAACCGAGTCCATATTTTGCACTAAGCTCATGAAAAACATTTGTTTGGACAAAATACTTAACACAATCATATTCAAGATTTATACCTAACCATTTACCTTTGTTAACCTCCCAATATTTAGAGTTGCATTTAATTCTTTCATTAAGATCCTATTTGAATTCAATACTTATTTTTGAGAAAGAACTAGCAAAAGAACAATCAATCATTTCTTTATCATGAAGAGAAATCCTAGCATAAAATTATGAACAATATATCTCTCGAAAGCTCATGATTGGATCATTTGAGCTTCATGGCCTTAAACCTTCCTCAAGCTTCAACGATACTTTCTCCTTCTCGAGGCCAAAAACTATAAACATAATTCTGATCACGATGAACCAACTGCATGGGATACAATTTCTGATGAAATTCCAGCTTCATTCGGTTGCAATCCCATGAATTAGAGTCATCCAATAGCCTATAGCCCTATACCACGCCAATGCTTTTACCTCCAAATATAGAGGGAATAATTTCTTCTTAGCATTGTCCCTATCTAAATATGCAAGCTTAAATAATCCACAAAGTTCATCTATAAAGATTAAGTGCATATCAGGATGTATTGTTCCATCTCCTGCTTAGGGATTAGCATGCAATTTTTCCAAAATACCAATAGAGATTTCATAATAAATATTTTCAGTAGGTGGAGGCTCATCTCTTACCACTTGTGCTAAAGGCAAATATACCCCGAATAAGCATGGATTATCTTCCATAGTAACAAGTGAAGATAAAATTTAGCATGTATTACAAATGTTTCCTTACCAAATTCCACTTACGAAGAGTGCTTCACTCCCTCGCAACAACGCCAAAAAATAGTTTTGATGGCCCAAAAGTATAGGGGATCAATCTTAGTCTTTTTAATAAGTAAGAGTGTAAAACCTAATGAGGAGCATAAGGAATCAGTAAGCGGTTTTCAGCAAGGTATTCTCTACAAGTAACAAAAGTAACAAGGTGTGATGTGTACTACTCAACCTTCTTCTTGTAGACTCTTGTTGGGCCTCCAAGCGCAGAGTTTTGTAGGACAGTAGCAATTTTCCCTCAAGTGGATGACCTAAGGTTTATCAATCCGTGGGAGGCGTAAGATGAAGATGGTCTCTCTCAAACAACCCTGCAACCAAATACAAGAAATCTCTTGTGTCGCCACACCCAATACAATGGTAAATTATATAGGTGCACTAGTTCGGTGAAGAGATGGTGATACAAGTGTAATATGGATAGTAGATATAGGTTTTTCTAATCTTAAAATATAAAAACAGAAAGGTAGAAAGTAACAAAAGTGAGCAAAAACAGTATTGCAATGCTTGAAAACCATGCTTAGGGTTCATACTTTCACTACTGCAAAGCCTCTCAACAATGATAACATAATTAAATCATATGGCAATCCCTCAGCGTGCGACAAAGAGTCACTCCAAAGTTACTATCGCGGAGAGCATAAGATGAAATTTCTTGTAGGCTACGAAACCACCTCAAAGTTATTCTTTCCGATCAATCCATTGAGCTATTCCTATAAGTTTCACAAACAACCCTAGAGTTCGTAGCAAAATAACACCATATGATACACATCAATCAACCTAATGTCACCCGATACTCCAATGTCACCACAAGTACCGTGGGTCAATTATACGGTATGCATAAAAAAACTTCAGATTCATAATATTCAATCCAACACAAAGAACTTCAAAGAGTGCCCCAAGATTTCTATCGGAGAAACAAGGAAGAAAACATGCATCAACCCCTATGCATAGATTACCCCAATGTCACCTCCAGAATCCGCGTTGAGTGCTAAAACATACATCAAGTGAATCAATAGAACACCCCATTGTCACCGCGGGTATCCCACGCAAGACATACATCAAGTGTTCTCAAATCCATAAAAGTATTCAATCCAATAATAGTGAAACCTCAAAGGTAAAACTCAATTCATCACAAGAAGATAGAGAGGGAGAAACACCATATGATCCAACTATAGTAACAAAGCTCGCGATACATCAAGATCGTGCCAAATCAAGAACATGAGAGAGAGATCAAACACATAGCTACTGGTACATACCCTCAGCCCCGAGGGTGAACTACTCCCTCCTCGTCATGGAGACCGCCAGGGTGATGAAGATGGCCTTCGATGGTGATTTTCCCCTCCAGGAGGGTGCCGAAACAGGGTCTCAATTGGCTTTTTCATGGACACAGAGGCTTGCAGCGGCGGAACTTCTCATCTAGGGTAATTTTTGGAGGTTTCTATATTTACAAGAATTTTGGCGTCGGAAACAAGTCAAGGAGGTGCCCGAGGGGCCCACAAGTCGTTAGGGCACGCCCCTGGCTTGTGGACTCCCCAGGACTCTTCTGGTCCAGCTCCGGTGCTTTGGGGGTCTCTTTTGGTCCATAAAAAATCACCGTAAATTTTCAGCCCATTCCGAGAACTTTTATTTCTGCACAAAAACGACACCACGGTAGTTCTGCTGAAAACAGCGTCGGTCAGGGTTAGTTCTAGTAAAATCATACAAAAGCCATATAAAATTGTTGCAAACATCGCATGAATACTTCATAAATTATAGATACGTTGGAGACGTATCAAGGTGCAACAAGGTGTCCCAATCCTTATTATTGCTAAGGATAAACCTGAAGTAATTCTTATAATGATCTAAATCGTTCTCGAGGACACGCAGGAATTTCATTTATTTACTTTCACCATGATTCATTGACTCGCATTAATTGCTTTGATAAGTTTTCATGTGGGTGGACCAGAGCTAATGTGTTGTTCTTACTTGAATAAACAACCTACTTATTATTACCCCCTCTCTCAAGCATCCACAATTACAAGAGAAAGATTAAGGTACATCTAACCATAGCATGAAACATGTGGATCCAAAACAGCCCCTTACGAAACAGCTCATAAACTGGGGTTTAGGTTTCTGTCACTCCCACAACCCATCATCTACAAACTAATTTCACAATGCCTTCTCCTAGGCCCGAACATGGTGAAGTGTCATGTAGTCGACATTTACACGACACCACTAGAGGAAGAACAACATAACACATCATCAAAATATTGAACGAAAACCAACTTCACAAGATTGCTTATAACAAGACTTCTCCCATGTCTTCAAGGATAAACGGAACTACTCACAAATCATATTCATGCATGTTCATGATCAAAGGAGATAAATAAGTGATGAACAATCTGAATATATAATCTTCCACCAAGTAAACCAACAAACATCAACTATAGGATGTAATCAACACTACTAGCATCCCGAGGTACCAATCTGAGGTTTGATACAAAGATTGAAAGCAAGGGAAGAAGTTTGGAGATGAGATGGTGTTGATGAAGATGTTAATGGCTATGAGTCCTCCCATGACGAGAGGAGCGTTGGTGATGAAGTTGGCTTTGACCCCCTCTCGGAGGGAAGTATCTCCGACAGAATTGCTTTGTCGTAGAATGAAAGTGCTTCGCCTCTGGTTCCACCTCGAGATAGCGGTGACTGGTCCCGAAAGCCTCCTCTTTTTTTCCTAGGGTAAATGGCTTCACATAGCAAAAAATGGACATCCGTGGACCTCCATGGGCTCCACAAGCTCAGACGACGCACCTTGGGGGTGGGCGCCCCCTAGACTTGTGGGCCCACAAAGGTTCTTCTCTCGCATCTTTTTTCTTCAGTATATTTTATATATTCCAAAACAAATCTCCGTCAAAGTTTCAAGTCATTGGGAGCTTCGGAGTATAGCTAGCTCCGTTGTAGCTTTTTTAGGCTCAGAATTCCAGCTGCTAGCAATCTTCCTCTTGTGACATAAGTTGTAATTTGAGAAAGAAAAGGCATTAGAATTGCATCATAAAGTGAAATATTACTCTAAGTAATTATAAATAACATTAGGAAAACATGATACAAAAATGGACATACCAACGCCATCACCATATCACCATCTTCACTGGAGCACCGTCACCATCGCCGCCGCCATGCTCCGCTCCTCCACCGGCTCTGTGCCAGCTTGTAACTTGCCTTCTCCCTCTATGTTGTTTGAGTTGTTGTATCAATTTTTAGGATTTGGATGAACCCTTGCATGATTAATACTTTATTGAGTAAGCAGTATGATCATTCTCTCTATATGTATTGCGTTGGTTGTCTCATGGTGTTGTGAAAAGCGCTCACGAGCATTAGCCCCTTGTGGACTTGAGGCGGTTCATGTTGGTGTGAATGGTAGTTCAAGAGGTAGTTTAGTGATAGGGCCTAACTCCCTTCGTACCTGATCATTGCAATAGGGATTAGTGTAGAACCCTAGAACTTAATGTCATGACCACGGGGATACCCCTCCCCTTAATCATCGTTGTGGTAACCGTAGTGGTGGCGCAAGTGTACGCAGTAACCAGAGTGGGGATGCGTACTTTATTGGCTTCATCCATGCAAGATCATAATAAGTAGAATTAGTGATACGAGTAAAGAGCCATGCCTATCATGTGTTGTCAGCATCATACATGTGGTGATGACTCTAGACCACTCGAGAACGTTTACTACTCAAACACCATTTAACTTAGTTTAGTCCCTTTGATTTTTTTGTCCTTTATTGTCCTGTTTGTAGTTTAGTTCAGAATCCTTTTTATTTTGTCTTCCTAGCAACTGAATGAAGTAGACTATTTCCAAACTCTGGCTTCGGTGCATACGGAACTATGTTAAAGTGATGATGTAGTCGTTGAGTTTGTGGTGCCTTTCTATTCACCCCCTATGGGTTTGACCCTTCACTTATCAGGAAAGTGCTACAACAGCCACGTGGTTCCATGGCCATCAGAGCCGATGCGTGTTGCAAAACGGCGGAGTTGCAGATGAGAGGCTGTGGAGGCGCCCCGAGCAGGAAGGTTGTGTGAGGAAGATAATCGTGGGTGAGACGGCCTCGTCGTCTGGCGACGGTGCGGCAATCAGCAGATGAGCGAGTGATCGGTCAGCGCCGACGATAGCCTGCTTGTGTCTGGTGTGAGTGGTGTGTATCGTGGATGGAGTGTGGGTGGGGATGATAGAAGGGGGAGAGTGGTGGCATATGGTGAGGATTCGTTCGGGTCGTCTGCATTTCCCAGCGAACGATACTTGAATCTGACGTGGCCTCCTCACCTCCTTCAAGATTTGCGCGCTTCATCCAATGGTTGCAAAAGAACTGACATCAGTTTTTATCCTAGTTTTCTAAGAATAAAGAATGAAAAGGTTAATAGCCCTCTATGACACAGATTCACACATGTTGACATGTAAGAGCATCTACAACCGGACTTGGCAAATACCCCTATATGTTGGCGGATGCGCCCGGGCAGGCCCATTGATGGCTCCAAACAGCCTCTCATATGTCGTGCCTAGCAGCCACACACCTCAAATCTTAAATCTCAAATTCATGCAAATCTATGCACGTCCATCTCCATCATACACGTGAATGTCACATGTAAATAACATATGTTGGCAGTGATACATCTGCAACGTATCTATAATTTTTTATTGTTTCATGCTGTTTTATTATCAATCTTGGATGTTTTATAATAATTTATAGTCATTTTATATCATTTTCGATACTAACCTATTGACATAGTGCCAAGTGCCAGTTGCTGTTTTTTCCATGTTTTTTACATCGCAGAAAATCCTTATCAAATGGAGTCCAAATACCATGAAACTTTACGGAGATTTTTATGGACCAGAAGGAAGAAGTTGGGCCCTGGTAGCACCTGGGGGAGTCCCGACGAGGGGACAACCCACCAGGGCGCGCCAGGAGGCCCAGGCGCGCCCTGGTGGGTTGTGGCCACCTCGGGTGCCCCCCCGGACTGCCTCTTTGCTCTGTTAATACCCCAATATTCCAAAAACCCTAGGGGAGTCGACGAAATATTCATCCAGCCGCCGCAGAGTGCAGAACCACCAGATCCAATCTAGACACCATCTCGGATGGGGTTCACCACCTCCATTGGTGCCTCTTCGATGATGCATGAGTAGTTCCTCGTAGACCTTCGGGTCCGTAGTTAGTAGCTAGATGGCTTTCTCTCTCTCTGAATTCTCAATACAATGGTCTCTTGGAGATCCATATGATGTAACTCTTTTTACGGTGTGTTTGTTGGGATCTGATGAACTTTGAGTTTATGATCAGTCATATCTTTTTATATCCATGAAAGTTATTTGAGTTTCTTTGATCTCTTATATGCATGATCTCTTATAGCCTCGTATTTCTTCTCCGATATTTGGGTTTTGTTTGGCCAACTTTATCTATTTATCTTGCAATGGAAGAGGTGCCCGGTAGTGGGTTCGATCTTACGGTGCTCGATCCTAGTGACAGAAAGGGAACCGACACGTATGTATCGTTGCTACTAAGGATAAAAAGACGAGATCTATATCTATTGCCATATAGATAAATGGATCTTTTCTACATCATGTCATCGTTCTTATTGCATTACTCCATTTTTTCATGAACTTAATACACTAGATGCATGCTGGATAGCGGTCGATGTGTGGAGTAATAGTAGTAGATGCAGGCAGGAGTCGGTCTACTAATCTTGGACGTGATACCGATGTATTGATTATTGCCTGGATATCGTCATAATTATTTGAGGTTCTATCAATTGCCCAACAGTAATTTGTTTACCCACCATTTGCTATCTTTCTCGAGAGAAGCCACTAGTGAAACCTACGGCCCCCGAGTCTTCTTTCTCATATATTTGCCTTTGCGGTCTACCTTTTCCTTTGCTTTTATTTTCAGATCTATTGAACAAAAAATACAAAAATATCTTGCTGCACTTTTATTTATTTGCGATCTATTTATTTATCTATTACAATTTTCTCCCGTCCACGCACCAATTTATGGCGCCGTTACCCGAAAGGAATTGACAACCCTTTAACACGTCGGGTTGCGAGTGGTTGTTATTTGTGTGCAGGGGCTGTTTACGTTGTGATTGTTTGGTTCTCCTACTGGTTCGATAAATTTCATATCTGAGGGAAATACCTACCGCCGTTGTGCTACATCATCCCTTCCTCTTTAGGGAAATAGCGACGTAGCTTCAAGCGACATCAGGCAGCGAAAATATATAATTCAAACATAAAATTTATTTTGAGTGCACAGTTCAAAAATTACCTCTTTAGTTGTCATTGTAGGTCCACATATGCTCCACAAGATCATTGAGTAGTTGCGCATGCACCTGGTGATCTCGAAGATTCTGATGCATCTGTAGAAAATTCATAAGCTGATCTACATCGTGTTGTTCTGGAATGTGGACTATTTCTCCAGGCGTCTTAAAATCATTGGTTTGGCCTACACCATCACCCTCATCCTTGACAATCATATTGTGTTAACACAGTGTTAACACAGCATGTCATCAGCTGCCACAAAGTCTCTAATTCCCCATCACTGCAGCTCCACGAACAATTCCCCAACGAGTTTGGAGCACTTCGAGTGCCTTCTCCACATTCCCAGCTACCTCTTGCATTATTGGAAAGGGGCTTTGTTTGTTGCCCTGGGGTTCAGATATGGACTTCACAATGCCTCCCACTAAGAATAAATAGCATCGGCAAGATAGTAACCCATGTTGTAGTTGATACGTCTCCAACATATCTATAATTTCTGAATATTTCATGTTGTTATATTATCAATCTTGGATGTTTTATATCCATTTACTAGCAACTTTATATCATTTTTGGGACTAGCCTATTGACATAGTGCCTAGTGCCAGTTGTTGTTTTCTGCTTTTTTTTCACTTTGCAGAATATCAATACCAAACAACTCCAAATGCCATGATACTTTTTGGACATTTTTTCTGGATAGAGGACACCCAAGGAGCCAAAGAAGTGCACGGGAGAGGCCTATGGGGCCCACAAGGCACCAGGGCGCGCTAGAAGGCCCGGTCGCGCCCTGGTGGGTAGTGGGGCCCGTTGGAGGCTTCTCCACCAACTATCGCCTCTATAAATACTCTAAAATGCCAAAAACCCTAGGGGAGTCGATGAAACACAATTCCAGCCGCCGCAAGTTCCAAACCACGAGATCCAATCTAGAGGCCTTTCCCGGCACTCTGCCGGAGGGGTCAATGATCACGGAGGGGTTCTTCATCATCACCCTTGCCCCTCCGATGATGCGTGAGTAGTTTACCATAGACCTACGAGTCCGTAGGTAGTAGCTAGATGGCTTCTTCTCTCTCTTTGATCTTCAATACAATATTCTCCACGATGTTCTTGGAGATCTATTTGATGTAACGAATTTTTGCGGTGTGTTTGTTTGGGTCCGATGAATTGTGAGTTTATGATCAGATCTATCCATGAATACTATTCGAGTCTTTGCTGAATTATTTTATGCATGATTGTTATAGCCTCGTATTTCTTCTCTGAAACTTTGGTTTGGTTTGGACAACTAGATTGATTTTTCTTGCAATGGGAATACGTGCTTTGTGATGGGTTCGATCTTGCGGTGCTCAATCTCCGTGACAGAAGGAGACATGACACGCATGTATCATTGCCATTAAGGATAAAAATACGGGGTCTATTCCTACATGAATAGATCTTGTCTACATCATGCCATCGTCCTTATTGCATTACTCCGTTTTCCATGAACTTAATACACTAGATGCATGTTGGATAATGGTTGATGTGTGGAGTAATAGTAGTAGATGCAGGCAGGAGTCAGTCTACTAATCTTGGACGTGATGCCTATATACATGATCATTGCCTTAGATATCGTCATAATTATTTGCTCTTCTGTCAATTGCCCAACAGTAATTTGTTTACCCACCATATGCTATTTTCTCGAGAGAAGCCTCTAGTGAAATCTTCGGGGCCCAGGTCTATTTCCTATCATTTTAAAAACCCAAAAATACCTTGCTGCAATTTTTCTTTCTTTATTTTATTTTTTGTTCTTGCTAGATCTATTTATCAAATCTCATACAATTTATTCTATCTCAATACCGAGGAGGGATTGACAATTCCGGGTTGCATGTATTTTTTATTTGTGTGCATGTGTTGTTTACATAGTGTTGCTTGGTTCTCCTACTGGATTGACAACCTTGGTTTCATAACTGAGGGAAATACTTACGTTTGTTGTGTTGCATCATCCTCTCCTATTCGGGGAAATACCAACGCAGACACAAGCAATCAGGAAGAATTTCTGGCGTCGTTGCCGGGGAGACATCATCAACATCTATCAAGTACCCATTCGCAAATCTCATCTCCTTGCAATTACTTTATTTGCCATTTTCCTCTTGTTTTCATCTCCCCCACTTCTAAAACATTTTTGCAAAAATAAAAAAAATATTTTTCGTTTGCCTTTTTCTCGTTCAATCTTTTGTTTGCTTGTGATCTTGCTTGCCTACTTTATTGCTATGGCTAGTTCTTCCTCTACTACGTGAACCCCTAAAAATGAAGTTCTCAATTTTAAGCAAAGGGGAGGAGAATTTAAAAGAGGTTTGGTATATGATTTGCAATGCTCATAATAGATCTAATTGTACACAATCTACTGCTATCCTTTTTCACAATTTTCATGTGGGCATTACTACTTGGTATAGATTTGTTCTTGATACTATCACCGGAGGGAATTTCTTGATGTGCCCCCTTTGGATGCTTCCAATGCTATGGGAAATTTAGTGGGATCACGACCTATCATTATCAATGAAACGATTTTAACTCTTGAGCATGTTATGCAAAGGCTAGATGCTATTGAAAAGAAAATGCTCACCAAAGAACACATTGAAAATTTGGATAAAAGGATCCATAACCTTGCTAATAAAATTGGGTCGAAGGCAGGAGATGTTCTTAAATTATTAAAAGAGAAAGGGCCCATAGTTAACGAAAGGGTTGAGGAGAGCCCCGTTCGGATCGGTAAGTTGGAAGAAATTTTTAGCAAGTTGAGCTCAACTTTTTCTTCCATTAAAACTATTGAAAAGACTCCTACTAGTAAGAATTGCAAATTGCTACCTCTTGAGCATGCATTGGTTTTCCCTTGAAGAGGAAAGGGTGATGCAGCAAAGTAGAGTAAGTATTTTCCTCAGTTTTTGAGAACCAAGGTATCAATCCAGTAGGAGACAACGCGCAAGTCACCTAGTACCTGCACAAACAATCAAGAACCTTGCAACCAACACGATAAAGGGGTTGGCAATCCCTTCACGACCACTCGCAAAAGTGAGATCTGATAAAGATAGTAAAGTAAATATTTTTGGTATTTTTGTTATATAGATTGGAAAGTAAAGATTGCAAAATAGTAAACGAGATGTGATGTAAATAAAGGAGATGCAATATTATAAGAAAGAGACCCGGGGGCCATAGGTTTCACTAATGGCTTCTCTCAAGATAGCATGTATTACCGTGGGTGAACAAATTACTGCCGAGCAATTGATAGAAAAGCGCATGATTATGAAGACATCTAAGGCAATGGTCGTGAATATAGGCATCACGTCCGTGTCATGTAGACCGAAATGATTCTGCATCAACTACTATTACTCCACACATCGACCACTATCCAGCATGCATCTAGTGTATTAAGTTCATAAGAACAGAGTAACGCATTAGGCAAGATGACATGATATAGAGGGATAAAATCAAACAATATGATATAAACCCCATCCTTTTATCCTCGATGGCAACAATACAATACGTGCCTTGCTGCCCCTACTGCCACTGGGAAAGGACACCGCAAGATTGAACCCAAAGCTAAGCACTTCTCCCATTGCAAGAAAGATCAATCTAGTAGGCCAAACTAAACCGATAATTCGAAGAGACTTGCAAAGATATCAAATCACGCATATAAGAATTCAGAGAAGAACCAAATAATATTCATAGATAATCAAGATCATAAATCCACAATTCATCGTATCTCGGCAAACACACCGCAAAAGAGTATTATATCGAATAGATCTCCAAGAACATTGTGGAGAACTTTGTATTGAGGATCAAAGAGAGAGAAGAAGCCATCTAGCTAATAACTATGGACCCATAGGTCTGTGGTAAACTACTCATGCTTCATCGGAGAGGCTATGGTGTTGACGTAGAAGCCCTCCGTGATCGATTCCCCCTCCGATAGATTGCCAGAAAAGGCCCCAAGATGGGATCTCACGGGTACAGAAGGTTGCGGCGGTGGAAAAGTGGTTTCGTGGCTCCCCCTGATGTTTTTAGGGTATAAGAGTATATATAGGTGAA
Organism: Aegilops umbellulata; assembly: GCA_032464435.1. Taxonomy (NCBI): domain Eukaryota; kingdom Viridiplantae; phylum Streptophyta; class Magnoliopsida; order Poales; family Poaceae; genus Aegilops; species Aegilops umbellulata. The sequence goes on along the minus strand of CP136055.1, from coordinate 549,699,438 downwards.
GGAAGTACATCGGTGGAGCTACGAGGGGCCCACGAGGGTGGGGGCGTGCCTACCCCCCTGGGCACACCCTCCTGCCTCGTGGTCGCCTCGTGGCTTTCCATACTTCAACTCCAAGTCTTCTTGTTTGCTTTCGGTCCAAGAAAGATCATCACGAAGGTTTCATTCCATTTGGATTTCGTTTGATATTCCTTTTCTGTGAAACACTAAGATAGGCAAAAAAACAGAAACTGGCACTGGGCCTCCGGTTAATAGGGTAGTCCCAAAAATAATATAAAAGAGCATATTAAAGCCCATTAAACATCTAAAATAGATAATATAATAGCATTGAACAATCAAAAATTATAGTTACGTTGGAGACGTATCAAGCATCCCCAAGCTTAATTCCTGCTCGTCCTCGAGTAGGTAAATGATAAAAATAGAATTTTTGATGTGGAATGCTACCTAACATAATTATCAATGTAATTTTCTTTATTGTGGCATGAATGTTCAGATCCGAAAGATTCAAGACAAAAGTTTAATATTGACATAAAAATAATAATACTTCAAGCATACTAACAAAGTAATTATGTCTTCTCAAAATAACATGGCCAAAGAAAGTTCATCCCTACAAAATCATATAGTTTGGCTATGCTCCATCTTCGTCACACAAAATGCTCAAATCATGCACAACCCCGATGACAAGCCAAGCAATTGTTTCATACTTTAGTATTCTCAAACTTTTTCAACTTTCACGCAATACATGAGCGCGAGCCATGGACATAGAACTATAGGTGGAATAGAATGGTGGTTGTGGAGAAGACAAAAAAGGAGGAAGATGGTCTCACATCAACTAGGCGTATCAATGGGCTATGGAGATGCCCATCAATAGATATCAATGTGAGTGAGTAGGGATTGCCATGCAACGGATGCACTAGAGCTATAAATATATGAAAGCTCAACAAAAGAAACTAAGTGGGTGTGCATCCAACTTGCTTTCTCACAAAGACCTAGGGCATTTTGAGGAAGCCCGTCGTCGGAATATACAAGCCAAGTTCTATAATGAAAAATTCCCACTAGTAAATGAAAGTGACAAAACAAGAGACTTTCTATCATGAAGATCATGGTGCTACTTTGAAGCACAAGTGTGGAAAAAAAGGATAGTAGCATTGTCCCTTATCTCTTTTTCTCTCATTTTTTTGGGCCTTCTCTTTTTTTATTTGGCCTTTCTCTTTTTTTCCTCACATGGGACAATGCTCTAACAATGAAGATCATCACACTTCTATTTACTTACAACTCGATACTAGAACAAAATATGACTCTATATGCGTGCCTCCGGCGGTGTACCGGGATGCGCAATGAATCAAGAGTGACATGTATGAAAAAATTAAGAGTGGTGGCTTTGCCACAAATACGATGTCAACTACATGATCATGCAAGGCAATATGACAATGATGGAGTGTGTCATAATAAACGGAACGGTGGAAAGTTGCTCGGCAATATATCTCAGAATGGATATGGAAATGCCATAGTAGGTAGGTATGGTGGCTGTTTTAAGGAAGGTAAATGGTGGGTTTATGGTACCGGCGAAAGTTGCGCATACTAGAGAGGCTAGCAATGGTGGAAGGGTGAGAGTGCGTATAATCCATGGACTCAACATTAGTCATAAAGAACTCACATACTTATTGCAAAAATCTACAAGTCATCAAAAACCAAGCACTACGCGCATGCTCCTAGGGGGATAGATTGGTAGGAAAATACCACCGCTCGTCCCCGACCGCCACTCATAAGGAAGACAATCAAAGAAACACCTCATGCTTCAAATTTGTTACACAACAGTTACCATACGTGCATGCTACGGGACTTGCAAACCTCAACACAAGTATTTTCAAATTCACAGTCAATTCACTAGCATGACTCTAATATCACCATCCTCATGTCTCAAAACAATCATCAAGTATCAAACTTCTCATAGCATTCAACGCACTTTATATGAAAGTTTTTATTATACCCATCTTGGATGCCCATCATATTAGGACTAGTTTTATAACCAAAGCAAATTACCATGTTGTTCTAAAAGACTCTCAAAATTATATAAGTGAAGCATGAGAGATCAATAATTTCTATAAAATAAAACCACCATCATGCTCAGCAAAATTATCTAGCTCAAAAGATATAAGTGAAGCACATAGAGTATTCAAATAAATTCCGATTCATGCGTGTCTCTCCCAAAAGGTGTGTACAGCAAGGATGATTGTGGTAAACTAAAAAGCAAAGACTCAAATCATACAAGACGCTCCAAGCAAAACACATATCATGTGGTGAATAAAAATATAGCCTCAAGTAAAGTTACCGATGGACGAAGATGAAAGAGGGGATGCTTTCCGGGGCATCCCCAAGCTTAGGCTTTTGGTTGTCCTTGAATTTTACCGTGGGGTGCCTTGGGCATCTCCAAGCTTAGGCGCTTGCCACTCCTTATTCCATAATCCATCAAATTTTTACCCAAAAACTTGAAAACTTCACAACACAAAACTCAACAAAATCTCATGAGCTCCGTTAGTATAAGAAAATAAACCACCACTTTAAGGTAATGTAATAAACTCATTCTTTATTTATATTAGTGTTAAACCTACTGTATTCCAACTTCTATATGGTTCATACCCCCCTACACTACTCATAGATTCATCAAAATAAGCAAACAACACATGAAAAACAGAATCTGTCAAAACAGAACAGTCTGTAGCAATCTATCTAAATCGAATACTTCTGGAACTCTAAAAAGTCTACCAAATTAGGACGACCATGGAAAATCTACTGCAAAAATAATAAGGGCAAAAGCTCTTTTCTGTGCTTTACTAAAATTATTTTCATGAGCACAAAGTTTTTGTCTTTTTCAGCAAGATCAAACAACTATCACCCAAGAAGATCCTAAAGGCTTTACTTGGCACAAACACTAATTAAAACATAAAAAACACAATCATAACAGTAGCATCATGAATTATTTATTACTAAACAGGAACAAAAAGTAAAGAACAAAAATAAAATTGGGTTGCCTCCCAACAAGCGCTATCGTTTAACGCCCCTAGCTAGGCATAAAAGCAAGAATAGATCTAGGTATTGCCATCTTTGGTATGCAATCCATAAGTGGCTCTCTTAATAGATTCATAAGGCAATTTAATTTTATTCCCAGGAAATTTTTCCATGCCTTTTCTTAATGGAAATTGGAATCAAATATTTCCTTCTTTCATGTCAAAAATTGCACCAATCGTTCTAAGGAAAGGTCTACCAAGAATAATAGGACATGTAGGATTGCAATCTATATCAAGAACAATGAAATCTACGGGCACATAATGCCTATTTGCAAAAATAAGAACATCATTAATCCTCCCCATAGGTTTCTTATGGTGGAATCCGCAAGATGCAAATTCAAAGAGCAATCATCAAATTCACGGAAACCTAGCACATCACATAAAGTTTTTGGAATCGTGGAAACACTAGAACCCAAATCACATAAAGCATAGCATTCATAATCTTTAATCTTCATTTTAATAGTAGGTTCACATTCATCATAAAGTTTCCTAGGGATAGAGACTTCTAGTTCAAGTTTTTCTTCATGGGATTGCATTAAAGCATCAACGATATGTTTAGTAAAAGCTTTATTTTTATTATAAGCATGAGGAGAATTTAACACGGATTGCAACAAAGAAATACAATCTATCAAAGAGCAATTATCATAATTAATTTCCTTGAAATCCAAAGTAGTGGGTTCATTGCTATGTAAAGTTTCGACCTCTTCAATCCCACTTTTATCAATTTTTGCATCAAGATCTAAAAACTTCGAATCACTGGGACGCCTTTTAACTAAAGTTGACTCATCTCCAGTCCCATCTTTATCAAGATTCATATTGGAAAACAAAGATTTAATAGGAGACACATCAATTACTTTTAGATCTTCATTGTTATTATCATTCATCTTCCGGTTTAGCAGCCATCTTATTAACTAGGGTGGCTTGCTTATCCGAAATCTGGCCTACTAAATTTTCAAGATGAGCAAACTGAGATTTCAAACCATAAAATTCCTTAGACATATCATCGAGCTCTTTATTCATGTGCTCCATAAAACTTTTTTGTTCTTTAAGCTCGTTTCTGAAGAAATTATTATGCTCAAATTGCAAAGACATAAAGCTTCTAACGTTATTTTCAATTTCTTCCAACCTTCTGAGGTGAGGATCAATGCCTTTGGGCAGATTCATCGTGACAAACAATCAATCCAACACACAAGCACACAAGAAGCAAGCATAAAGAGACGGACGGAAAAGGGCGAAGAAAAGGCAAAGGTTTTTGAAAATCTTATTAGAAGTGGGGGAGATGAAAATGAGAGGCGAATGGCAAATAATGTAATGCGAGGGAGAAGAGTTTATGATGGGTACTTGGTATGTCTTGGCTTGGTGTAGATCTCCCCGGCAACTGCGCCAGAAATCCTTCTTGCTACCTCTAGAGCATGCATTGGTTTGGTTTTCCCTTGAAGAGGAAAGGGTAATGCAGCAAAGTAGCGTAAGTATTTCCCTTAGTTTTTAAGAACCAAGGTATCAGTCCAGTAGGAGACAACGCGCAAGTCACCTAGTACCTGCACAAACAAGCACGAACATTGCAACCAACATGATAAAGGGGTTGCCAATCCCTTCACGACCACTCGCAAAAGTGAGATCTGATAAAGATAGTAAAGTAAATATTTTGGTATTTTTGTTGTTTAGATTGGAAAGTAAAGATTGCAAAATAGTAAACGAGATGCGATGTAAATAAAGGAGATGCAATATAATAAGAAAGAGACCCGGGGCCATAGGTTTCACTCGTGGCTTCTCTCAAGATAGCATGTATTATGGTGGGTGAACAAATTACTGTCGAGCAATTGATAGAAAAGTGCATAATTATGAAGACATCTAAGGAAATGATCATGAATATAGGCATCATGTCCGTGTCAAGTAGACCGAAACAATTCTGCATCTACTACTATTACTCCACACATCGACCGCTATCCAGTATGCATCTAGAGTATTAAGTTCATAAGAATAGAGTAACGCATTAGGCAAGATGACATGATGTAGAGGGGTAAACTCAAAGAATATGATATAAACCCCATTTTTTTATCCTCGATGTAAATAATACAATACGTGCCTTGCTGCCCCTATTGTCACTGGGAAAGGACACCGCAAGATTGAACCCAAAGCTAAGCACTTCTCCCATTGCAAGAAAGATCAATCTAGTAGGCCAAACTAAACCGATAATTCGAAGAGACTTGCAAAGATATCAAATCATGCATATAAGAATTCAGAGAAGAACCAAATAATGTTCATAGATAATCAAGATCATAAATCCACAATTCATCGGATCTCGGCAAACACGCCACAAAAGAGTTTTACATTGAATAGATCTTCAAGAACATCGAGGAGAACTTTGTATCGAGGATCAAAGGGAGAGAAGAAGCCATCTAGCTAATAACTATGGACCCGAAGGTCTATGGTAAACTACTCACGCTTCATCGGAGAGGCTATGGTGTTGATGTAGAAGCCCTCCGTGATCGATTCCCCCTCCGGCAGATCGTCGGAAAAGGCCCCAAGATGGGATCTCACGGGTACAGAAGGTTGCAGCGGTGGAAAAGTGGTTTCGTGGCTCCCCCTGACGTTTTTAGGGTATAAGAGTATATATAGGCGAAGGAAGTACGTCGGTGGAGCTACGAGGGGCCCACGAGGGTGGGGGGCGCGCCTACCCCCCTGGGCATGCCCTCCTGCCTCGTGGCCGCCTCGTGGCTTTCCAGACTTCAACTCCAAGTCTTCTAGTTTGCTTTTGGTCCAAGAAAGATCATCGCAAAGTTTTCATTCCATTTGGATTCCGTTTGATATTCCTTTTCTGTGAAACACTGATGTCTACTATGCAACCTTCTTCTTGTAGATGTTGTTGGGCCCCCAAGTGCAGAGGTTTGTAGGACGGTAGCAAATTTCCCTCAAGTGTATGACCTAAGGTTTATCAATCCGTGGGAGGCATAGGATGAGATGGTCTCTCTCAACCAACCCTGCAACCAAATAACAAAGAGTCTCTTGTGTCCCCAACACACCCAATACAATGGTAAATTGTATAGGTGCACTAGTTCGGCAAAGAGATGGTGATACAAGTGCAATATGGATGGTAGATATAGGTTTTTGTAATCTGAAATTATAAAAACAGCAAGGTAACTAATGAGAAAAGTGAGCGTAAACGGTATTGCAATGCTAGGAAACAAGGCCTAGGGTTCATACTTTCACTAGTGCAAGTTCTCTCAACAATAATAACATAATTGGATCATATAACTATCCCTCAACATGCAACAAAGAGTCACTCCAAAGTTACTAATAGCGGAGAACAAACGAAGAGATTATGGTAGGGTACGAAACCACCTCAAAGTCATCCTTTCTGATCTATCTATTCAAGAGTCCGTAGTAAAATAACACGAAGCTATTCTTTCCGTTCGATCTATCATAGAGTTTGTACTAGAATAACACCTTAAGACACAAATCAACCAAAACCCTAATGTCACCTAGATACTCCAATGTCACCACAAGTATCCATGGGCATGATTATACGATATGCATCACACAATCTCAAATTCATCTATTCAAACCAACACAAAGTACTTCAAAGAGTGCCCCAAAGTTTCTACCGGAGAGTCAAGATGAAAACGTGTGCCAACCCCTATGCATAGGTTCATGGGTGGAACCCGCAAGTTGATCACCAAAACATACATCAAGTGGATCACGTGATATCCCATTGTCACCACAGATAAGCACATGCAAGACATACATCAAGTGTTCTCAAATCCTTAAAGACTCAATCCGATAAGATAACTTCAAAGGGAAAACTCAATCCATTACAAGAGAGTAGAGGGGGAGAAACATCATAAGATCCAACTATAATAGCAAAGCTCGCGATACATCAAGATCGTATCACCTCAAGAACACGAGAGAGAGAGAGACATCAAACACATAGCTACTGGTACATACCCTCAGCCCCGAGGGTGAACTACTCCCTCCTCGTCATGGAGATCGCCGGGATGATGAAGATGGCCACCGGTGAGGGATCCCCCCTCCGGCAGGGTGCCGGAACAGGGCCCCGATTGGTTTTTGGTGGCTACAGAGGCTTGCGGCGGCGGAACTCCCGATCTCTTCTGTTCCCCGATGGTTTTAGGGTATATGGACATATATAGGCGAAAGAAGTCGGTCAGGGGAGCCATGAGGGTGGAGGGCGCGCCCAGGGGTGGGCGCGCCCCCCTGCCTCGTTCCCTCCTTGTTGATTCCCGACGTGCACTCCAAGTCCCCTGGATTGCTTCCGTTTCAAAAATAAGTTTCCCGAAGGTTTCATTCCGTTTGGACTCCGTTTGATATAGGCGAAGTTCTATAATAAAAAATTCCCACTAGTATATGAAAGTGACAACATAGGAGACTCTCAATCATGAAGATCATGGTGCTACTTTGAAGCACAAGTGTGGTAAAAGGATAGTAGCATTGTCCCTTCTCTCTTTTTCTCTCATCATTTTTTTATTTTTTTATTTGGGCCTTTTCTCTCTTCTTTTTTTATGGTCTTTTTTTTATTTAGTCCCAATCTCATCCCGACTTGTGGGGGAATCATAATCTCCATCATCCTTTCCTCACTTGGGACAATGCTCTAATAATGATGATCATCACACTTTTATTTACTTACAACTCAAGAATTACAACTCGATTCTTAGATGTCGGTGTACTAAAGTAGGGGTACCTTAGTACCCCGAACTTGTGCACGGGCAGTAGTAGCGTCCCGCGGCAAGGCTTGCCAGGGGAGCGGCAAGAGTCTCCACGGCCCTTTCTGGGCCGGACGAAGGCCAAGTGATCGAGCCTAGAAGACAAGGCCCCGGCAAGAGGAGCTTGCCGGGCCAAGAAGGCGAGGTCCGGCAAGAGGAGCTTGCCGGGCCAAGGCGACAAGGCCCCGGCAAGAGGAGCTTGCCAGGACGACTAAGCCGAAGCACCAAGGCCCCGGTGGGAGGAGCTCGCCAGGACGGCCAAGCCAAGGCTCCCCAAGAGAAGCCCGCCGCGGCGCGCCGCGCGCCCCGGCAAGGCCTGGCGAGCGGCAAGCTCCCAGGCGCGGCAAGACGGCCACCGCGGCAAGCCACTTGCCGCGGCAAACCACCACCTCAGGCCTGTGCTCCAGCTCACCTTGCCCACGCGTCACCCCGGGGCTTTCCCAGAGGCACGTGGCAAGGCACCACGCATCCTGAGGTGCGCGGTGGCACGCGACGTTGACAGAGTCGCCCCCGTAGCGAGCAGAGACGCCCCTAATGGTCCGCCTCGGCACTGTTCAGGCGATCCAGACGGGCATTCAATGCCTTTGTCCCCTGCCGTCAGAGTTAGGTGCGATAGCACTGTGCGACGGCTGTGCACACAGTTTCTTGCCATTTTTGCCCTTACCTGCGTCGCTACCTGTGGGTAACCCCTTAGCATATAAAAGGAGGCCCATGCGCACGTAGGGGGAAGAAGGAGGACACCCAGTAGACCCTCGTCTACGTCCAGCTCCAACTTACTGTAGCTTCTTGCGCTCCAGAGCAAGAACCCGAATCAACCAGACAAGCAGCAGTAGGGTTTTACGCCTCCGAGCGGCCCGAAGCTGGGTAAAACCGTTGTGCGCGTGTGCGTGTGTCGCCTCGATCTGCTCTTTGTGCAACCTCCGCCCCCCGCCGAACCGAAAAGGGGCTCCGTCCCCATAGGTGCTCGAGGAGGCCGATTTCCCCCGACATCTCTGGAGCGCCAGGTAGGGGGTGCGTCGAGGTTGTGTGAATCAGATCCGGCGTCCGCGCGAGCCAGACTCTCATCGTTCGCGCCGGCATGGCGCCGAAGAAGAAAGCTCCGGAGGTGACCGGACCGTCAGCGTCGAGCCCACCGCCCATGGAGCAGACGGGTGGTGGGGAGGACGCCGGCGGAGGAACGGGCGCCGTCGAACCAGTTCTTGGTCCCGCGACGTCCGAGCTCGCCCCGCGCCCCTCTCAGGAGGCGCGAAACCAGCAGCGTCATAGTACCCATGGTACCATACGCTCGCTGGACCCAGACCGTGCTGGTGGGTCCCAAGGCGCTCAAGGCCAGCATGCGATTCAGCGTGCTGGAACGAGCGTCGCGCGGCTGCCTGGACCGGGTGCTGCTCCTTCTAACATAGTTAGGAGTTCGAGCACATCCCGCTCCTCGCGCCGTTCGCCGCCTCTGCCCGCCACCCCAGCGGAAGCTCTCGCGCGAGCTCAGCTACTCCTAGACTACCCTTCGACGCCGGACAAGCTCGACGACTGGAGGGCAACCATCCAGAGCGTCATCGGTTTCGCCAACGGCGACACTCCGCGGCAGCACATCGCGTCGCAGCCGCGGCCAGTCACCAGGCGAGAACCGATGGCGCCAAGAATGGCGGGGGTGCGACCACCGTGCACTCCCCGCCCCAGAAGCCGCGGTCGCCGACTCGCTGGGCTCACCTCGACGACGACTCCACCGCGTCGTCGAACCCGCGAACTCGCCACGACCAACGCCAAATCCTTCACGAACGAAGGGAAGAAGACGCTCGAATCCGCATCGAGCGCAGAAGAGAGGCGCGGCGTCAATCAGACCAGCGCGTTGAGCCCTCTGGAGACATGCACGCACCGGGGGAACCAGGCGAACTACCGTATTCGGTAGGCTGCCCCGCGTTCAGCCGCGAGCTGCGGCAAGTCCAGTGGCCCAGCACGAAGAACTTCAAGCCCGACGTGCCCGAGAAGTACGACGGCAAGTCGCATCCGTCGGAGTTCCTCAGCATCTACACCATTGCGGTGCAGGCTGCCGGGGGACGGGACGACAAGATCCTTGCCAACTACTTCCCGCTGGTACTCAAGCCCAACGTCAGATCCTGGCTCATGCACTTGCCGGACGGCTCCCTCTCCTCCTGGCCAGATCTATGCCATCAGTTCGTTGGCGCCTTCACGGGCGGCCATAAACCCCATGGCCAGGCAAGCGACCTTCATCTGCTTGTTCAGAAGGAGGGGGAGCCTTTGCGCAAGTTCATCCAGAGGTTCAGCCGTGTGCACTACAACATCCCAGACGTCCACCCCGCCGCGGTGATCAGCGCGTTCCACCAGAACGTGCGCAACCGCCGGATGCCGGAGGAGATGGTGATGTGCAAAATCAAGGAGGTCAGCGAGCTTTACGCCCTGGCTGACAAGTGTGCACGCGCTGAGGAGGGGAGGAAGCTCCCCGGAGAAAGTGTTGGAGAAGGAGAATCCGATAGTGAAGGTACCGCCCCGGCAAGGAGAGGCCGGCGGCGGAACTGCAAAAAGAAGAAAAACCCAGAGGTGCTGGTTGTTGAGAAGTCAGGCAGCGAGGGCTCTGCCAAGAAAGCCCGGGCGGGAGGCCCCGACAAGGAGATTGCCGGGTGCGCCAACTGCCAGGCAGTGGCGGCTGCCGATAAGCGGGACGATACCGACAAGAAGTACTGCAAGATCCACCGCACCAGGGGCCACGACCTCCAGAGTTGCAAACAGGTCGAGCGACTCGTCGAACTGCAGAAGGCTGAGTACGAACGACGCGACAAGGAGAGCGCCCAAGCAGGCGGCGGCGGATCCGGCACGAAGCGTCCCGGCCAGGGGGAGTGCCGCGGCAAGAACAAGCAGCCGCAAGCAGACAGGCCTCCCCGGGGCCGCGACAAAGACGAAGACGACTACGACGACGAAGACATGGAAGACCCCGAGACCAGCGAACAGGAGTTTCAGAAAGCCACTGAGGTCTTGTGTGTGGACGGCGGTGCTTCCCTGCACGCTTCCCACCACCAGCTTAAACGGTGGGTGCGGGAAGTCAATGCAGCGGAGCCACCCGTTGAATCGCGCAGACCCCTGAGATGGTCCAGCACGCCTATCATCTTCGATATTGAGGACCACCCTGATCGCACGACCGCGGTCGGGTGCTTGCCGATGTTGGTTTCCCCAACGATCCGCAACCTCAAGGTCACTAAGATGCTAGTTGACGGCGGGGCCGGCTTGAATCTGATCTCCTCCGCTGTTCTCCAGAGGCTCCAAGTTCCCGACAGTGAGCTCGAAGAGACCGACACATTCCAAGGAATAAACCCGGGAAGGAGCAAGCCGAAGGGAAAGATCACGCTGCCGGTGACATTTGGAAGCGAGCTGAATTTCAGGACTGAGAGGGTCACCTTTGACGTCGCCGACTTCCCGTTGCCCTACAACGGGATCCTCGGCCGACCGGCGCTCGCCAAGTTCATGGCGACCTCTCATTACGCATACAACATGCTCAAGATGCCTGGCCCGATAAGCGTCATTTCTGTCCCCGGCGACAAGAAGGACGCCCTTATCTGCGCCGACCAAATATACCGGGACGCGACAGCGGCGACGGCCCGCGGCCTACTTGCCGCTGGAGCTCCCGGGGCGAAGAAGAACTCCGGCAAGTGCTCTGGCGCCCACTCCGGCAAGCGCGCCTCTTCGGAGTGCTGCGCTGCCGTCGAGGACGTGCCATCGAGCCCCGCCGGCAAGAAGACCAAGCCTGGCAAGTGCTCTGGCGCCCACTCCGGCAAGCGCGCCTCTTCGGAGTGCTGCGCTGCCGTCGAGGACGTGCCATCGAGCCCCGCCGGCAAGAAGACCAAGCCCGGCAAGTGCTCTGGCGCCCACTCCGGCAAGCGCGCCTGTTCGGAGCGCTGCGCTGCCGTCGAGGACGTGCCATCGAGCCCGGCCGGCAAGAAGGCCAAGCCCGGCGAATGCTCTGGTGCCCACTCCGGCAAGCGCACCTCTTCGGAGTGCTGCGCTACCGTCGAGGACGCACCATCGAGCCCCGCCGGCAAGCATAAGAGAACGACGGCTGCTCCGCCAGCGACCAAGAAGGTGCCCGCCAAGGAGGACGGCACTGGTGGTACCTTCACCATCAGTGCCACTCTCGACCCCAAATAGGAAAGCGCGCTTGTTGCTTTCCTGCAGGCGAATGTCGATGTGTTTTCCTGGCAACCATCTGACACCCCCGGCATGCCCAGGAAAGTGATTGAGCACCACCTTGCCGTCTGTCCTCATGCGCGGCCCGTCAAGCAAAAAGTCAGGAAACAAGCGGTGGAGCGCCAAGAGTTTATCGCGGAGGAGATCAGGAAGTTGGAAGCGGTAGGCCTCGTCAGAGGCGTGCTCCATCCGACGTGGTTGTCCAATCCTGTTGTCGTGCGCAAAGCAAACGGGAAGTGGAGGCTTTGCATCGATTTCACCGATGTCAACAGAGCTTTCCCTAAAGATCCATTTCCCTTGCCGCGCATCGACCAGATTGTTGACTCCACGGCCGGATGTGACCTGCTTTCATTCCTCGACGCCTACTCCGGGTACCACCAGATTTTCATGGCCGAAGAAGATGAAGAAAAGACTGCGTTCATCACTCCATGCGGCACGTACTGTTTTGTGCGGATGCCTTTTGGACTGAAGAACGCAGGCTCGACCTTTGCGAGGGTTGTCCACACTGCTTTCGAGCCACAGATCCACAGAAATGTGGAGGCCTACATGGATGACATTGTGGTCAAGAGCAGAGACAAGCCAACCTTGGTTCAAGACTTGGAAGAGACCTTTGCGAACTTGCGCAAGATCAGCCTCAAGCTCAACCCCGAGAAGTGCGTGTTCGGAGTTCCCTCCGGCAAGCTTCTCGGGTTCTTCGTGTCTCAGCGTGGGATCGAAGCCAACCCCGACAAGATCAAGGCCATCGAGCAGATTGAAGCACCAACGCGTGTCAAGGACGTGCGAAGACTTGCCGGCTGCGTGGCGGCTCTCAGCAGGTTTATTTCCAGGTCTGTGGAACGCGCCCTGCCGTTTTTCAAAATCTTGAAAAAGGCAGGTCCAGTAAAATGGACTCCGGAAGCGGAGGCTGCGCTGCAAGACTTGAAGAAATACCTGTCCTCCGCTCCTATACTTGTCGCGCCTAGACCGCAAGAGAAGTTGCTGCTCTACCTAGCGGCAACCAATCAAGTGGTTAGTGCTGCGTTAGTAGCGGAGAGGGAAGCTGATGACGAGCCAGCGGCCACGGCAAGCGCGTCCGGCGACAAGCAGGGAGCTTCCCCGGCAAGCTCTAGCCCCGGCAAAGGCGAATCCGCGCAAGCGCAAGGGGAAGTGCAGAAGAAGAAGATGGTGCAGCGCCCAGTTTACTTCGTCAGTTCCCTCCTGCAGGGGGCTAGGTCGAGGTACTCTGGTGTGCAGAAATTGCTCTTCGGCCTCCTCATGGCCTCGAGGAAGCTGCGCCATTACTTCCAAGCACACGAGATCACAGTGGTCACTCGCTTTCCGCTTAAGAGGATACTGCAGAATCCCGAAGCAACAGGCAGGATTGTCGAGTGGGCACTAGAACTGTCAAGATTTGGCCTCAAGTTCGAGAGCACATCGACCATCCAGAGCAGAGCATTGGCAGAGTTCATAGCAGAGTGGACGCCGACACCGGACGAAGAAATTCCAGAGACGAGCATCCCCGGCAAGGAAGCAACCAAAGAGTGGCTGATGTACTTTGATGGTGCCTTTTCGCTGGAAGGCGCCGGTGCCGGCGTGCTGCTCATCGCGCCCACTGGAGAGCACCTCAAATACATCGTCCAAATGCACTTTCCCAAGGAGCAAGCAACCAACAATACGGCAGAGTATGAAGGTTTGCTCGCTGGTCTCAGGATCGCGGCGGAACTTGGGATCAAGAAGCTCATTGTCAGGGGTGACTCGCAGCTCGTCGTCCGCCAAGTGAACAAGGACTACCAATGCCCGTTGATGGAGGCTTACGTTGATGAAGTGAGGAAGCTAGAAGAGCGCTTTGACGGCCTGCAAATGGAATACGTTCCAAGAGCAGAGAACGACATCGCCGACGGCCTGTCAAAGTGCGCCGCACTAAAGCTACCTGTGGAACCAGGGACTTTTGTGCTCAAGCTGACTCAGCCATCCGTGACACCATCAACTGGGCCAAGCAAGAAGAGGAAATCGGTCTCCAGCGACTATCTCCCGGCAGAGCTTCCCGAAGCCGCCGCCAAGAGAGTCCCCAAGATCGACGCCAAGAGTGCTGAGGAGCAGCCTGCTCCGGCAAGCCCCAGGGTTTGTCCCGACGAAGCAGGCGCTCCCGGCAAGCCATGCCCCGGCAAGCTTGCCGGGGAACGTCAAGCTCCGGCTGAGCCCCAAGTCCTCGCCGTAGAAGCTGATGTTCCCGCAGCCACAGACATGCCTTTAGTCCTCGTCGTCGAGCCGCAGGCTCCGACGTGGGCACAGCAGATCGTCCGTTTCCTCCAGACAGGAGAACTTCCCGAAGAACAAGAAGAAGCGGAAAGAGTAGCCCGGCGGTCCAGTATGTACCAGTTCGTCGACAGTGCACTGTACAGAAGAGGACGCAATGGGGTGAAATTGAAGTGCATTCACCGGGAAGACGGGCAGAAGCTGTTGGCGGAGATACACGGAGGCATATGTGGACACCACATTGGCGCCAGAGCACTTGCCGACAAAGCGTTCCGGCAAGGTTTCTTCTGGCCAACAGCCCTCCAGGATGCAACTGCACAAGTAACCAAGTGTGAAGCGTGCCAGTTCCATTCCAAGAAGATACACCAGCCAGCTCAAGCTCTCCAGACGATCCCTTTATCCTGGCCCTTCTCGGTCTGGGGGCTCGATATCCTCGGCCCCTTCCCCCGAGCCGTCGGGGGCTTTGAGTACTTGTTCGTTGCCATCGACAAGTTCACAAAGTGGCCAGAAGTGGAACCAGTGAGGAAGGTGACAGCCCAGTCCGCGATCAAATTCTTCAGGTTGATTGTTTGCCGCTTCGGGATCCCCAACAGGATCATCACCGACAACGGTACGCAGTTCACAAGCCACGCCTTCATGCAGTACACCCAAGACCTCGGCACCAAGGTCTGCTTCGCTTCTGTTGCTCATCCCAGGAGCAACGGTCAAGCGGAAAGGGCCAACGCCGAGGTACTGCGCGGGCTCAAGACCAGAAGTTTTGACAAGCTGCTCAAGCGCGGACGGAACTGGATCGAGGAGCTGTCGGCGGTTCTTTGGTCAGTCAGAACGACGCCAAATCGAGCCACCGGCCAGACACCATTTGCTCTAGTCTATGGAGCAAAAGCAGTTACCCCCACGGAACTCGTATACGGGTCACCTCGAGTGCTCGCTTATGATGAGCTTGAGCAAGAGCGGTCGCGTGAAGATGACGCACTGCTCCTCGAGGAGGATCGTCTCCAGGCTGCTGTGCGATCCGCTCGCTACCAGTAAGATCTGCGTCGCTATCATAGCCGCAAAGTTAAAGCCAGGAGCCTCGAGGAAGGCGACCTTGTTCTTCGGCGCGTTCAGTCGGCCAAGATACACAACAAGTTGACGCCGAAGTGGGAAGGCCCTTACTGGGTGAAACGAGTCACGAGGCCCGGCGCCGTCCGCCTCGAGACCGGAGATGGCACTCCGGTGAGCAATTCCTGGAATATTGAGCATCTTCGCAAGTTTTACCCGTAAGGCGCGGTTGTCGGACCCCGTCCGGCAACCAACTCTTTGTACAAAAGTCTTGCCGCAGTTGCATGTAATCCTTTGTACAAAGCCAGGCGCAGACCCTGGCCGCAATGAAGCGCTGGCGCCCCCAAGTTTTAGCATGCATGCTGAGTCGAGTCTCGTCCTTGGTTAGGGTTGATAGTGCCTAACAGTCGCTAACCCCTAACTTAGAGGTCGAGTCCGCGTCTTTTTCCCGTCCTTTCCCTTTGGCTCGCAGGAATTGCATACCCTTGCCGAGCCGCTCAAGGACAAAGAAGGGGAGAAGGGCGAGCCAGCACCCGCCCCCCGGCAAGCCAGAGTCGCCGGAGGCTGCAACCTCAGATAAGTCTTTACATCCCTTATCATGCATTCTCTCATGAGCTGCGGAATGCAAAAACCTTGCTTCCTCCTAAAAGCTGTCGTGCTCTCTTAAGCGCCAAACCCCGGAGCGCGTTCCCGGGGCCCGCTTCTGATAGTAGCCGCGGCAGCAAGGGGAGGAAGCGAGGGGCCAGAACCCGCCTTCTCCCTGCCTCCGCCAAGAGCGTGAGGAGGGCCAAGGGGCGCGGGAAGACGGCAGGGCCTGTTGCCGGGCGGGGAAGTGTCTATCTTAACGATGCAAAGGGTTCGCTCCTTGCCGCGGGATGTACCTGCGAGACAACTGATCCGGCAAACATCCCCTTTTCATTAAAAACATTCCACTCAGGTACAGTTCAGAGAGAATGAAAAACATGAAAGATGGGATTACAAGATTTGAACGCAACTAAGGCCCGAGGGCTTACAAGATAAAAAGAGATAAGGTGCCCGTAATCCCTTTCTTGTCTCTCTCCTCAGGAGGTAGGGCAAGGAGGCGAGAAGGGCAAAAGGAGCGCCTAGACGAGCTACGGGTGGCAGAAGACACCAAGAGAGCATCCGGGGCTCCGCCCGGGGGCTCCGAAGGCTGGACGGAGACGGCGACGCCGGAGGTGGAGCTCGAAAAGGAGGCAGCGGGACGTCAACACGCTGTCGAGGGCATCTAGCCCTCGTACTCCGAGTTGACGGCCTTGCCGCCGGCCTCTTCCTCTTACGCAGCCTCGCCACTCCGGCCACCCGAGAAGACGAAGCCCCGGCAAGAGGAGCTTGCCGGGCCAGAGAGAAGACCCCGGTGGTCGTCGCCGCGAGCAAGGGTGATGACGGCGTCTGGGGCGAAGCTGGAAGACGAGGCAGCGGCCTTGCCGCCCGCCCTCTTCCTCTTCTGCAGCCTCCCTACGCCAGCCGCCCAAGGAGACGACCCCGGGGAGTTCACGGAGCCAGCGACGCGGATGATGGGGTCGCCGGTGCCGCACGGAGCTGCGACCGGCACCTAGTCGGACCCGTCATCCCGGCGGCCGCTCCCCTCGTCGTCGCTGTCGCTCCCCGCCTCGTCACTCTCGCTCGAGGAGGAGCCTTCGCTGTCGGAGGAGCTATCCACGCAGCACCGGGCCCGGGTGCCGAGGTCCCCGAAGACCTTGACGGAGAGGAGATCACCCTCCATCAGCTTGAAATGGAGGGTGAACCCCTTCGTCAAGCTGTGGATCCGGGCGAACGACTTCCACCCTCGGCCAAGATACATCACGCCGGGGGCTCGGGATTCGACGTGGACTCGCGTACCACTGATCCCGCAGCCCCTCATGCGCAGTCTCAGCGTCTCGTGTTGCTCCGCCTCCAGGACGTCCGTGAAGGGAGCCGGGAGGCGGAGGCGACGGCGAGGCGCCCGGCGCAACCTGATGATGAACTCGCAGGGGTCGTCCCCGAGATGAACCGCCGGGAGAAACGGAGCCGCCGGCGGAGGCGAGGCCGGCACGCCGCCCCGCCCGCCTCGAGCGCCTCGGCCCCGTCCACGGCCTCGTCCACGACCTCGCCCCCTCCCCCTTCCCCTTGCGGTTGGATCCGTCACCACGGGCGCAAGGGGAGGAGGGGCGCGCTGCTTGGCGGCAACCCTTGCCGCCACCGAAGAAGGACCAGGGTTCCCTTTCTCCATGACAGTTGGGGAGAGGGGACCAGGGATCTAAGAGAAGAAAGAAGGAAGGAGTGCGGACCCTCATCACCCCCTTCCGCTCCTTATAAAGGGGCGGAGTGGGGGCTCGGCCGCCCCGCCCAACCAAATCAAAGCGATGGAAGGGCAGGCGACGGGTCCGACCCACTACTTCGACCCGCGTCGGCCCGGTTTCCTGCCTCCACCTCCGCGGCCCCAAGTGCATGGAGGCCACGTGGCAGGCGCGCAGGGCCAAGGCGACAGGTGAGGCGACCTCTCCCAACCCCGTGATCATGGGGAGCGGGTGCCCCAAAAGACGCGCCTTGACCCCGTTCATTCGCCAAGCCACGCCTCCGCGTCTCCCCCTCCCCACTTACAGTGGGAGCGGGCGTTTCGCCTTTTCGAATAAAGGTATCGTGCTCGACGTGACGCGTGCCTGCGGGCCTCAGCCCCGCGCACGCCACCCACGTCACGCACGCCTCGCCCCCCACGATGCCGCGATAAGCGCGCGCCACTTGGGGAAGGCGCGACGGGCACGAAGTTAAGGAGCAGCGCAACCCAGGCCACGCGTGCCCGTGCACTGTTAGGGCCTGGCCCAACAACGCTCGGCACCGTGTATGGCCCAGGCCCGAGGGCTCCTGTCGGTGTACTAAAGTAGGGGTACCTTAGTACCCCGAACTTGTGCACGGGCAGTAGTAGCGTCCCGCGACAAGGCTTGCCAGGGGAGCGGCAGGAGTCTCCACGGCCCTTTCTGGGCCGGACGAAGGCCAAGTGATCGAGCCTAGAAGACCAGGCCCCGGCAAGAGGAGCTTGCCGGGCCAAGAAGGCGAGGTCCGGCAAGAGGAGCTTGCCGGGCCAAGGCGACAAGGCCCCGGCAAGAGGAGCTTGCCAGGACGACTAAGCCGAAGCACCAAGGCCCCGACGGGAGGAGCTCGCCGGGACGGCCAAGCCAAGGCTCCCCAAGAGAAGCCCGCCGCGGCGCGCCGCGCGCCCCGGCAAGGCCTGGCGAGCGGCAAGCTCCCAGGCGCGGCAAGACAGCCACCGCGGCAAGCCACTTGCCGCGGCAAACCACCACCTCAGGCCTGCGCTCTAGCTCACCTTGCCCACGCGTCACCCCGAGGCTTTCCCAGAGGCACGTGGCAAGGCACCACGCATCCTGAGGTGCGCGGTGGCACGCGACGTTGACAGAGTCGCCCCTGTGGCGAGCAGAGACGCCCCTAACGGTCCGCCTCAGCACTGTTCAGGCGATCCAGACGGGCATTCAATGCCTTTGTCCCCTGCCGTCAGAGTTAGGTGCGATAGCACTGTGCGACCACTGTGCACACAGTTTCTTGCCATTTTTGCCCTTACCTGCGTCGCTACCTGTGGGTAACCCCTTAGCATATAAAAGGAGGCCCATGCGCACGTAGGGGGAAGAAGGAGGACACCCAGTAGACCCTCGTCTATGTCTAGCTCCAACTTACTGTAGCTTCTTGCGCTCCAGAGCAAGAACCCGAATCAACCAGACAAGCAGCAGTAGGGTTTTACGCCTCCGTGCGGCCCGAAGCTGGGTAAAACCGTTGTGCGCATGTGCGTGTGTCGCCTCGATCTGCTCTTTGTGCAACCGCCGCCCCCCGCCGAACCGAAAAGGGGCTCCGTCCCCATAGGTGCTCGAGGAGGCCGATTTCCCCCGACATTAGAACAAAAATATGACTCTACATGAATGCCTCCGACAGTGTATCGGGATGTGCAATGACTCAAGAGTGACATGTATGAAAGAATTATGAACGGTGGCTTTGCCACAAATATGATGTCAACTACACGATCATGCAAAGTAATATGACAATGATGAAGCGTGTCATAATAAACGGAACGATGGAAAGTTGCATGCCAATATATCTCGGAATGGCTATGGTAATGCCATAATAGGTAGGTATGGTGGCTGTTTTGAGGAAGATATAAGGAGGTTTATGTGTGATAGAGCGTATCGTATCACGGGGTCTGGATGCACCTGCGAAGTTTGCACCAACTCTCAATGTGAGAGAGGGCAATGCGCGGTACCGTAGAGGCTAGAAAATTGTGGAAGGTTGAGAGTGATATAATCCATGGACTCACATTAGTCATAAAGAACTCATATACTTATTGCAAAAGTTTATTAGCCCTCGAAGCAAAGTACTACTACGCATGCCCCTAGAGGAATAGATTGGTAGGAAAAGACCATCGCTCGTCCCCGACCGCCACTCATAAGGAAAGCAATAAAAGAACACCTATGTGTCAAAATTGTTACACAACTTTTACCATACGTGCATGCTACTTGACTTGCCGACTTTAACACAAGTATTTCTCAATTTCACAATTACTCAACTAGCACACTCTAATGTTACCACCTTTATATCTCAAAACACTTATCAAGTATCTAACTTCTCATGATATTCAATGAACTCAATATGGAAGATTAATTTCACAATTAAAGCAAATTACCATGCTGTTTAAGACTCTCAAAATAATATAAGTGAAGCATGAGAGTTCGTCTATTTCTTCAAAATAAAACTACCGTCGTGCTCTAAAAGGATATAAGTGAAGCACTAGAGCAAATGACAAAACTACTCCAAAAAGATATAAGTGAAGATTAATGAGTAGTTAAATAATTATTTAGCTATGTGAGGACTATCTCTCATTCAATAATTTCATATCCTGATATTTTATTCAAACAGCAAGCAAAACAAAATAAAATAAAATGATGCTCCAAGCAAAACACATATCATGTGGTGAATAAAAATATAGCTCCAAGTAAAGTTACCGATGAACGAAGACGAAAGAGGGGATGCCATCCGGGGCATCCCCAAGCTTAGGCTCTTGGTTGTCCTTGAATATTATCTTGGGGTGCCTTGGGAATCCCCAAGCTTAGGCTCTTGCCACTCCTTATTCCATAGTCCATCGAATCTTTACCCAAAACTTGAAAACTTCACAACACAAAACTCAACATAAAACTCGTAAGCTCCGTTAGCGAAAGAAAACAAAACACCACTTCAAGGTACTGTATTGCACTCATTCTTTATTTATATTGGTGTTAAACTTACTGCATTCCAACTTCTCTATGGTTTATAAACTATTTTACTAGCCATAGGTTCATTAAAATAAGCAAACAACACACGAAAAACAAAATCTGTCAAAAACAGAACAGTCTGTAGTAATCTGTAACTAACGCAAACTTCTGGAACTCCAAAACTTCTACCAAAATAGGAAGGCCTAGATAATTTGTTTATTGACCTACTGCGATTGGAATCAGTATTTTATCACGTTCTGGTGATTTTTAACAATTGTTTTCGTGAACAGAAAGTTTCTGGAATTTTCAGCAAGATCAAATAACTATTATCCAAGAAGATCCTATAGGTTTAACTTGGCACAAACACTAATTAAAACATAAAAACACATCTAAACAGAAGCTAGACGGATTATTTATTCCTAAACAGAACCAAAAAGCAAGAAACTAAATAAAATTGGGTTGTCTCCCAACAAGCGCTATCGTTTAACGCCCCTAGCTAGGCATGATGATTTCAATGATGCTCACATAAGACATAAGAATTGAAACATAAAGAGAGCATCATGAAGAATATGACTAGCACATTTAAGTCTAACCCACTTCTATGCATAGGGATTTTGTGAGCAAACAACTTATGGGAACAATAATCAACTAGCATAGGAAGGCAAAACAAGCATAACTTCAAAACTTTAAGCACATAGAGAGGAAACTTGATATTATTGTAATTCCTACAAGCATATATTCCTCCCTCATAATAATTTTCAGTAGCATCATGAATGAATTCAACCATATAAACATCACATAAAGCATTATTTTCATGATGCACAAGCATAGAATTTTTATTACTGTCAACATAAGCAAACTTCTTCTCGTGAATAGTAGTGGGAGCAAACTCAACAAAATAACTATCATGTGAGGCATAATCCAATTGAAAATTAAAATCATGATGACAAGTTTCATGGTTATCATTATTCTTTATAGCATACATGTCATCACAATAATCATCATAGATAGCAACTTTGTTCTCATAATCAATTGGAACCTCTTCCGAAATAGTGGATTCATCACTAAATAAAGTCATGACCTCTCCAAATCCACTTTCATCAATATAATCATCATAAGTAGGAGGCATGCTATCATCATAATATATTTTCTCATCAAAACATGGGGGACTAAAAATATCATCTTCATAAAACATAGCATCCCCAAGCTTGTGGCTTTGCATATCATTAGCATCATGGGTATTCAAAGAATTCATGCTAACAAAATTGCAATCATGCTCATCATTAAAATATTTAGTGCCAAACATTCTAATGCATTCTTCTTCTAGCACTTGAGAACAATTATCGGAATCCTTATTTTCACGAAAGACATAAAAAAATATGAAGCATCCTCAATTCCAACTTTTTTGTAATTTTCTTTTATAAACTAAACTAGTGATAAAACAAGTAACTAAAAGATTCGATTGCAAGATCTAAAGATATACCTTCAAGCACTAACCTCCCCGGCAACGGCGCTGGAAAAGAGCTTGATGTCTACTACGCAACCTTCTTCTTGTAGATGTTGTTGGGCCCCCAAGTGCAGAGGTTTGTAGGACAGTAGCAAATTTCCCTCAAGTGGATGACCTAAGGTTTATCAATCCATGGGAGGCGTAGGATGAGATGGTCTCTCTCAACCAACCCTGCAACCAAATAACAAAGAGTCTCTTGTGTCCTCAACACACCCAATACAATGGTAAATTGTATAGGTGCACTAGTTCGGCGAAGAGATGGTGATACAAGTGCAATATGGATGGTAGATATAGGTTTTTGTAATCTGAAATTATAAAAACAGCAAGGTAACTAATGATAAAAGTGAGCATAAACGGTATTGCAATGCTAGGAAACAAGGCCTAGGGTTCATACTTTCACTAGTGCAAGTTCTCTCAACAATAATAACATAATTGGATCATATAACTATCCCTCAACATGCAACAAAGAGTCACTCCAAAGTCACTAATAGCAGAGAACAAACGAAGAGATTATGGTAGGGTACGAAACCACCTCAAAGTTATCCTTTCTGATCTATCTATTCAAGAGTCCGTAGTAAAATAACACGAAGCTATTCTTTCCGTTCGATCTATCATAGAGTTCGTACTAGAATAACACCTTAAGACACAAATCAACCAAAACCCTAATGTCACCTAGATACTCCAATGTCACCACAAGTATCCATGGGCATGATTATACGATATGCATCACACAATCTCAGATTCATCTATTCAAACCAACACAAAGTACTTCAAAGAGTGCCCCAAAGTTTCTACCGAAGAGTCACGACAAAAACATGTGCCAACCCCTATGCATAGGTTCATGGGCAGAACCCGCAAGTGGATCACCAAAACATACATCAAGTGGATCACGTGATATCCCACTGTCACCACAGATAAGCACATGCAAGACATACATCAAGTTTTCTCAAATCCTTAAAGACTCAATCTGATAAGATAACTTCAAAGGGAGAACTCAATCCATTACAAGAGAGTAGAGGGGGAGAAACATCATAAGATCCAACTATAATATCAAAGCTCGCGATACATCAAGATCGTATCACCTCAAGAACATGAGAGAGGGAGAGAGAGAGATCAAACACATAGCTACTGGTACATACCCTCAGCCCCGAGGGTGAACTACTCCCTCCTCATCATGGAGATCGCCGGGATGATGAAGATGGCCACCGATGAGGGATCCCCCCTCCGGTAGGGTGCCGAAACAGGGTCCCGATTGGTTTTTGGTGGCTATAGAGGCTTGCGGCAGCGGAACTCCCGATCTCTTCTGTTCCCCGATGCTTTTAGGGTATATGGACATATATAGGCGAAAGAAGTCGGTCAGGGGAGCCATGAGGGTGGAGGGCGCGCCCAGGGGTGGGCGCGCCCCCCTGCCTCGTTCCCTCCTTGTTGATTCCCGACGTGCACTCCAAGTCCCCTGGATTGCTTCCGTTTCAAAAATAAGTTTCCCGAAGGTTTCATTCCGTTTGGACTCCGTTTGATATTCCTTTTCTGCGAAACACTGAAACAAGGGGAAAAACAGAAACTAGCACTGGGCTCTGGGTTAATAGGTTAGTCCCAAAAGTGATATAAAAGTGTTTAATAAAGCCCATAAACATCCAAGATAGATAATATAATAGCATGGAACATCAAAAATTATAGATACGTTGGAGACGTATCAAACACTAAAATAGGCAGAAAAAACAGAAACTGGCACTGGGCCTCCGGTTAATAGTTTAGTCCCAAAAATAATATAAAAGAGCATATTAAAGCCCATTAAACATCCAAAATAGATAATATAATAGCATGGAACAATCAAAAATTATAGATACGTTGGAGACGTATCACAAATCTACACATGTTCCCAAGAACAAGGGTGCCACTTCTAGTAGCAACAATGAAGATCTTAAAATGATTAGTATTCACCCCAACTTTGTTGAAGTGATAAAAAAACCCTACTTGCAAGAGTGAATTTTTCAATTTTATTCCTAGGAGCATAATCATAGAAAATATCCATGCTAGAACTCCTAGAGATTATGGTTGTGTTATTGAGGAGTTGGAAACCAAATATGACAATACTTGAATCTATGCATTATTCCTAGCTAGGGGCATAAAACAATAGCGCTTGTTGGGAGGCAACCCAGTGAATAATTTTTCTCTTTTTATTTCTGTCCTTGTGTGTTTGCAAAATTATGCTACTGTTATGATTGTGTTTTTATGTTTCAATTAGTGTTTGTGCCAAGTAAATCCTTTAGGATTATGTATGATGATAGTTGATTTGATCCTGTTGAAAACACAAACTTTTGCGCCAAGTTCTGGAATTTTCAAAATTCACAGGAATGTGTTTTTGCTCTGAATTTGTTACACATGATAGATATACAAATTTTCTACAACGTCCAAAGTTTTCATAATTTTTAGAGTTACAGAAGTATGTCAAAGTTCAGATTACTACAGACTTCTATGTTTTTAACATATTCTATTTTCGTTGCATTGTGTGCTTATTTGATGCATCTATGGATTGTATCGGGGGGTATAAGCCATGGTAAAGTTAGAATATAGTAGGTATAATGCAATAATAAATATGAATGAGTTTGCAACAGTACTCAAAGTGGTGATTTGCTTTATTATACTAACGGATCTCACGAAGGTTTTTGTTAAGTTTTGTGTGACTGAAGTTTTCAAGTCTTGGGTAAGATCACGATGGATGAAGGAGTAAGGAGTGAAAAGAGCCGAAGCTTGGGTATGCCCATGGCACCCAAAGTTAATATTCAAGGAGAACCAAGCAACTAAGCTTGCGGATGCCCCTGCAGGCATTCCCTCTTTCTTCTAACGACCATCGGTAATTTTACCCGGAGCTATATTTTTATTCGTCACATATCATGAGTTTTGCTTGGAGCGTCTTGTGTTATGTGAGTCTTTGCTTGTTTTTCTTTTTAATTTTTCACAATAATCCTTGCTGGACTCACCTATTTGAGAGAGCCATAATGATGCTATGATTTGTTAGAATTGCTCTATGTGCTTCACTTAAAGTTTTTGAGCTATGGAATTTCTCTAGTACTTCACTTATATCTTTTTGAGCGCGGTGGTGCTTTAATTTTGTAGAAATACTCTCATGCTTCACTTAGATCAATTTGAGAGTTAGTATTTTTTGAAGAAATCCTCTCATACTTCACTTATATTATTTTGGGAGATGAAATTTTTAAACAAATATGTGCTCTCATGCTTCACTTAAATTTATTTGAGAGCTTGTTAGTAGCAATGGTAATATATAAAATTAGTCCCAAAGTGATAGATATTCAAGGAGGATATAATAGAAACTTTCATGAAGATCATTGGATATTATAAACTTGATTCTTGTTATAGTTTCGAGATATGGAGATAGTAATTTGTGAGTCGTGTTGGTGAGTAATTATGCTTTAGTATGAATATTGGTGTTAAAGTTTGTGATTCCCTATGCAAGCACGAAAGTCAATAGTTATGCAATGAAGTTACATCCTACTTGTGGTGCATTATTCGATGTTAGTTATGCTTAATGCTCGTTTATAATCGTTTTCGTTTTTGGTTGGTTGCTTCTCAATCTATTTGCTATCCTTTCCTTGTACTAAGCGGGAATACTACTTGTGCATCCAAACTCCTTAAACCAAATTGTGCCAATGAGTCCACCTTACCTACCTATATGCGGTATTTCCATGTCGTTCCAAGTAAATTTGTATGTGCCAACTCTCATTTTCAAAATGAATTCCCTTTTTGTGTGCCCGTACCACTCATGAAGCAGCTGGGGGTGGCCAATATTTTTTCATGCTAGATATTTTATTCTCAAGATGAGTGTATTCACTTGTCATTGCACGAGAGTGTGGCGGGTAATAGGGATGCCCAGTCCCGAAATGAAAAAAAATATGTTGTCAAATAATAAATTCCTTGGGAAGTGTTGGTATGGAGGGCACCCATGGATACGGCTAGCCAAGAATTGTGAAAGAATGGTGGAAAACTGAATAAACTTTATTTTATGTTTGGGAACCGCCTATGATTTATATAGCGTGGAAAGTATTGGGAATTCTCGTCCGTTTTCGTTGACGGGAAAAGCATGCCTATCAAAACAATTTTATGTCTCAATTTAAGCTTTGAGCTTTGGCACCTCTACATATCTCTGCTTCCCTCTGCGAAGAGCCTATCTATTTACTTTTATGCAATTTTATTTTTATTGAGTCTCCATGTTCCTTTACAAAGCACCAACTAGGGAACACTATGATCATACTTGTGCATTGGATCTAGCTAGTATTTGAGGGTGTTTCATGAATGGATCAATGATTGAGCATAATGGACTAGGGATAGCTTTCTTTAGTGTTGATATTTTGAAAGACATGGTTGCTTGTTGATATGCTTGAGTATTGATGTCCTCATGTCAATTATAGGCTATTGCTTTGAATCATCTAAAAGTCCAAATGTCAATGCTACAAAAGAAAAGAATATGAGATGAACATGTTAGGCAGCATTCCACATCAAAAATTTTGTTTTTATCATTTACCTACTCGAGGATGAGAAGGAATTAAGTTTGGGGATGCTGATATGTCTCCAACGTATCTATAATTTTTTATTGTTTCATGTTGTTATTTTTTTGGACTAACTTATTGACATAGCGCCTAGTGCCAGTTGTTGTTTTCTGCTTGTTTTTTACTTTGCAGAATATCAATACCAAATGAAGTCCAAATGCCATAAAAAATTTGGAGAATTTTTACCGACAGAAGACACCCAAGGAGCTAAAGAAGTGCACGGGAGGAGGTCCGTGGGCCCCACTACCGACCAGGGCGCACCTGGGCCTTCTAGCGCCCTAGTGCCTAGTGGGTAGTGGGCGCACCCTGGTGGGTAGTGGGGCCCACGGGAGGCTTCTCCACCGACTATCGCCTCTATAAATACTCTAAAATCCCAAAAACCCTAGGGGAGTCGACGAAACACAATTCCAGCCACCGCAAGTTCTAGAACCACGAGGTCCAATCTAGAGGACTTTTCCGGCACTCTGCCAGAGGGGTCAACTATCACGGAGGGGTTCTTCATCGGCACCCTTTCCGCTCTGATGATGTGTGAGTAGTTTACCACAGACCTACGGGTCCGTAGGTAGTAGCTAGATGGCTTCTTCCCTCTTTTTGATCTTCAATACAATGTTCTCCTAGATGTTCTTGAATATCTATTTGATATAATGACTTTTGGCGGCATGTTTGTTGGGATTTGATGAATTGTGAGTTTATGATCAGATCTATCCATGAATATTATTCGAGTCTTTGCTGAATTCTTTTATCTGTGATTTTTATAGCCTCATATTCCATCTCCGAAATTTTGGTTTGGCCAACTAGATTGATTTTTCTTACAATGGGAAGAGGTGCATTGTGATGGGTTCAATCTCGGTGCTCAATCTTAGTGACAGAAGGAGACATGACACACATGTATCGTTGCCATTAAGGATAAAAAGATGGGGTCTATTCCTACCTGAATAGATCTTGTCTACATCATGTCATCGTTCTTACTGCATTACTCCGTTTTTTCATGAACTTGATACACTAGATGCATGCTGGATAGCGGTCGATGTATGGAGTAATAATAGTATATTCAGACAGAAGTCAGTCTACTAATCTTGGACGTGATGCCTATATACATGATCATGGCCTTGGATATCGTCATAATTATTTGCTCTTCTGTCAATTGCCCGACAATAATTTGTTTATCCATCGTATGCTATTTTCTCGAGAGAAGCCTCTAGTGAAATCTATGCCCCCCGGGTCTATTTCCTATCATATCAAAACCCAAAAATACTTTGCTGCAATTTTTCTTTCTTTATTTAATTTTGTGTTTTTTCTAGATCTATTTATCAAATCTCATACAATTTAATCTATCTCAATACAGAGGGGGGACTGAAAACCCCTCGTACCCGTTGGGTTGCAAGCATTTGTTATTTGATTGTAGGTGTTGTTTACATAGTGTTGCTTGGTTCTCCTACTGGATTGATAACCTTGGTTTCATAACTGAGGAAAATACTTACCTTTAATGTGCTGCATCATCCTCTCCTCTTCGGGAAAATACAAATGCAGATACAAACAATTAGTAGTCAATGCCATTGACAATGTAGTTGCACAATGACGATTCCCCATTACAAATCTCCTGGACATGTGACATCGATGAAGCACACTGAAGTCGTTGTGAGAGCTTGGCATTCCGAAGATAGCATGCCAAATCCACAAGTCATGTGATGCCACTGCTTTCAATATGATGGTGGACTCTTTGGTGTGACGTTGATACATCCCGCGCAAACCATTGGGCAATTTTTCCATCGCTAATGCATGCAATCAATTGAACCGAGCATACCTGGAAAACCTCTTGCCTCTCCAATAGCCTGCAACCACTAGTAGAAAACCGGCCTTTTGTCCCGGTTCATAAGGGCCTTTAGTCCCGGTTCCTGAACCGGGACTAAAGGGTCGTTACTAATACCCTCACCCTTTAGTCCCGGTTCAAACCAGAACCGGGACAGATGGGCCTCCACATGGCCGCTGCCGGCAGCCCAGGCAGGGGGGCCTTTGGTCCCGGTTGATGACACAAACCAGGACCAAAAGGCTTCCATGCGTCAGCAGCTGGCTGGAGCTGAGGTTTTTCTTTTTTTTAAAAAAAAAGTGGCTGTTTTAGGTGTTTAGGGGGTTATTTTTAGGTTGTTATTAGCTAGCTAATAGAGAGAAGTGTCATCTCTTATATCTTCATCCTTGGTTTACCTACGCTACTGCTATGTTCATTTCACCCGCAGATATATATATATATATATATATATATATATATATATATATATATATATATATATATATATATATATATATATAATTCATGCATGCTCGCATCATACATCATCATATATAATAACAAGTCCTACTAATTAATCAAGCATCATCATACAACTTCTACTCGTTATTAATAATAAGTCATACGATCATCATCCTCATAGTCATCGAACCCAACCCTACATAATTGTTCTTAGCACATGATCATCAGTATCAGGTAGGACCTAAACACACCTAAGGTAAAATAGCATAAAACAATATAGACCCTGACTCTCCATTATGAAGAATGGAGATCATCATGTCTCCAATTCTTGCGCCTCGCTTCCTTTTGCTTCCAAGAAGCTCATTACGACTGTCCATACATTTTTTCCATCTTTTGATCGTCATGTCTCCACTTCTTTTAGAAATCCGGTATGGACAGTTGAGATTCGTAGGATGACCTGGATATATGTTCAAAACACGAAGGCTGCCGCCATTCTGATACATTAAATGAGGCACACAATCCTCTGGGATTCTCTGTTGAAAAACATAGTAATACCTTCGTAGTTAGCAATGATGTACTAGTTTTAGAAGTATGCAAAAAGATGCACGGATGTCGTAATAGTAAAAAATCTTACCAGCGTATCTCCATGGTAGTTACCGTAGTTCAACACGTGCACTAGTGGCAGGTATTGACCATAATGTTGAGGAGTTCTATTGTAGATATTGTAATTCTCAAGATCATTACAAAATCCAACCAGATGAGTTTTCTCCTTGTAAGTTAACCCAGAGCCATCGGTGTAGTAAGTTCTATCTACCATCTTCTGCACATTCTTTGATACTTCAAAATAAGCTGTCAATGGAAATAAGCTGTCAACTATTTTGAAATGAACAATATAAATTAGTTAATATTTAACTATGTTTGAGAAACTCACATAGCGGTAGAACTGGAGGAGTATCAACAAGGACCCAAATGTCCATATTGTCTTGCTCGATTTCAGGATCACCAAGATCCATGGTGACAAGCATACCCTCATCAAAACCATACAATTTGCAAAATGCTTCCCAATTTTTGCAACCAAAATGGGTTACGCTCTCAGCATTATACAACTTTACTTCAAAATCCACATCATGATGGGTCCTTAGGTGAATTTTCTTCGTTTCAAAATTTTCATGGTCTTCAAAATCCATCCTCTCCAAGACATAGCGTCTTGCATGGCATGGGATAAACTATACTCGAATTGTAAAAGATGAAAATTACACGTTGAAATAGTTGAAGTCATGCTTAATTATGAAAAAAAAACACTTGTCGTCGTTGCGTACCGTTTCAACTTCGAAGGTCTCCTCGAGCTTAATGCTGAAGCACCGACCATCGTCCAGGTGAGGCCTGTCGCACTGACCTCGATCGTCGTGGCACCAGTCGCACTCCCCCGGGATACTTTCGTCGTCCGATGATGACATTTCCTATACGTTCATAATTCAAAGACTAAATTAGATCATTATTATTCAACTAATCATACGCATATGCCTTGCATAGTGCTCTCCAATTTGAGCATTCAATAAGAAAAATCAAATCGCAAAATAAAGTAGTATTCAAATTAGGATGCCTTCAATTATAAGAAAAACTACATCATCTCCATGTGTCCGTGCATCGAATATTATCACTAATACACGTCGAATACTATATATCATACATATCGCCTGTACAGCTAGAACCGTAGCGCCCGACGGGTATCGGCGCGGGCGGTGGACACCCAAAGGGAAGGAACCATCACAGGATCATAGCTCCAGTGAGATCCCTGAAGAACCTGCCAGGTATTCTCGAACCTGCCCTCCAACGCAACCATGTAGCGACGGACGTGCTCGTCCTCCTCGCTGACACGGTGACGTACCACCTCCGCGGTGTCCGGAAGCCTCGGCACCGTCACTGGCCCACGCGACCGCCACCAAACAAGGATCGGGTCAACGACGGGCTGGCTCCTCACCAAGCTACGCCACCCGGAAGGTAGCGCCTCCCAGTACCACCCCGGCGGAGCCCAGTCCCAGACATGGCCCATCTGGTCAAGCAGGTGTCGTCCGCCGCGGACTCGACGACGAGGATGCGGGATAGGCATCGTCCACGTCGATGCGGGAATAATTGCTTTAACTAAAAAAATAAACTAGTTCTATTAATTTTCTTGCTAAAAATAAACTACTTCTATAGTAAAATAAACCAGTTTTATTAAATCAACTAGTTCAACTAC
Source organism: Aegilops umbellulata (assembly GCA_032464435.1). Lineage (NCBI taxonomy): Eukaryota > Viridiplantae > Streptophyta > Magnoliopsida > Poales > Poaceae > Aegilops > Aegilops umbellulata. The sequence continues at coordinate 549,668,377 of CP136055.1, read as the reverse complement.
TAAGCACTTACTATAAATAGAATAATGTAGTACTTACTAAAAATAAACAAGTTTACCTAGTTCTAACTAATTCCATTAAACACTTTCTAAGTAGTACTAATTACTAAAAGTTATCGGGGAGGGGGGGTATGTCGACAACGACATACCCGATAACAAAAAATAAGAAGAGGAAGAAGAAGAAAAAAAGAGGAGAAGAAGAAAGGAAAAGGAGAAGAAAAAAAAGAAAAAAAAAAGGAGAAGAAGAAGGAATAATAGTCCTCTTTTTTTTCTTCTTTTTCATCTTCTTATTTATTTCTCCTGTTATTTCTCTCCTCTTCTTCTTCTCCTTCTTCCTCTTCTTATTTTCCTTTTTTCTCTGCTTCTTTTTCTTCTAAATATGAACATATACATAAATGACTTTGATCATACATAATTTTCAGATTCCTACACAATATGAACAAAATTACAACAGAAAAAAATAATAAAAATTCTATGGACAAAATTACAACAAAAAAATCATAAAAATTCTATGAAAAAATTGACATATTATTTGCATATATATGAACACACAAACTTTTGCATATGCAACAATAATATCACCAAAAAATGTATGAACAGAAAAAAATTCTAGCTTTTGCATCTAAACTATACATCTAAATTAAGTACAACTAAATTAACTATACATCTAAATTAACTATACATCCTAACTATACAACTAAATTAACTATACATTCTAAATTAGGAAATTACGGAAGCCGGGGCGGCGATCGACGAGGAGGGGCACGGCGTCGGCGGCGAGGAGGCAGGGGGGCACGGGGCGACGACGGCGACGGCGAGGCATGGGCGACGGCGACGGCGCGGTCGGGGGCGACGGCAGGGGAGGCGGACGACGACGGTGAGGGGCACGGCGTCGGCGGCGAGGAGGCAGGGGGCACGAGGCGGCGACGGCGACGGCGAGGCACGGGCGACGGCGACGGTGCGGTCGGGGGCGACGGCAGGGGCGGCGGACGGCCTCGGGGCAGCCTGGCAGTGTCGATGTGCTCGGCGTCGTCGGGGGCAACTGCGAGAGAAATGTGAAAATTTCCCAAGTCTTTGCTTATATAGCAAAGCCATTGGTTCCGGTTCGTGGCACAAACCGGAAGCAATGCACCCCTTTAGTCCCGGTGTGTGCCACGAACCGGGACCAAACGCCACTTTTCGGCAGCCCAAAGGGCGAGAAGGGGCGGCCTTTAGTCCCGGTTGGTGCCTTTAGTCCCGGTTGGTGCCACGAACCGGGACCAAAGGCGCCCTTTCATCCCGGTTGGTGCCACCAACCGGGACCAAAGGGCGTGTACTGGAACTGCCACGGTGCGTTGGGATGTTTAGTCCCACCTTGCTAGCCGAGAGGGGCTCGGAGTGGTTTATAAGCCCTGCGGAGCCGACCACTTCTAGCTCCTCTCTACTGCAGACTTACGGGCCTAAATCCACTCTCTGTGCCTGTGGGCCTACTGGGCCTACTGTGGGCCTGCATCCTGGCCCAACTAGCGGGTTTCTAGTCGTATGCAGGCTGTGGTGGCCCAGTAGGCGGCGTTTTTTAAAAAAAAATCCAGTTTTTTGTTTTTTTACTAACAGCAAAATACTTAATAGTTTTTCAGTTATTATTTTTGGTTTTAGGTAATATAAAAATTATAAACTTTCTGTTAGTGCCATTAATTTTCCAATTTGAACAGAAAATACTTTGATAATTTTATTCTTTGTTGCTTTATTTATTTTATTTTTTTCTACTTATAACAAAATACTTATTGTTAATATAAGTTTTTTTTCCAGATTTTTTGTTTTGTTTTCTGCATTATTCATTTTCTTTTGTTTTTTGCTTTATTTTTTAATTCTTTATGCTTTTAGTTTTAGAAAAAATATAAAATTTTTGTTAATGCCATTAGTTTTCAAATTTGAAAACACACTTTTTCTTTGTTTTCTTTGTTGCTTTATTTATTTTATTTTCTTTCTACTTATAACAAAATACTTATTGTTAATATAAGTAATTTTTTTCCAGATTTTTTGTTTTGTCTTCTGCATTATTCATTTTCTTTTGTTTTTTGCTTTATTTTTTAATTCTTTATGCTTTTAGTTTTAGAAAAATTATAAACTTTTTGTTAATGCCATTAGTTTTCAAATTTGAAAACACACTTTTTCTTTGTTTTCTTTGTTGCTTTATTTATTTTATTTTCTTGCTACTTATAACAAAATACTTATTGTTAATATACAACTTCTCTGTTAGTGAACATAGATGCGCTTATAGAGAAAATTAAACATAAATTCATAATTCATTTCTATTTATGAATTTAGGTCCAATTTTCCTCCATAGGTGCATCTATTTTCACTTTGAGAGGAGCTCAACAACGCATAGAGGGACGGGCTTATAAGCAGGTGTGGGCGCCCTTCGGTTGGCGAGGTGGGACTAAACTCTGGGTGCAACGAGGGCGAACCCAGAGTTTAGTCCCGGTTCGTGGCAGGAACCGGGACTAAAGGGGAGCCTGTGGTCCCGGTTCGTGCGACGAACCGGGACCGATGGTGGTGGGCCAGGAGCCAGGCCCATTGGTCCTGGTTCGTCCCACCAACCGGGACCAAAAGGTCCAGAAGAACCGGGACCAATGGCCCACGTGGCCCGGCCGGCCCCCTGGGCTCACGAACCGGGTCCAATGCCCCCATTGGTCCCGGTTCTAGATTGAATCGGGACTAATGGGCTGACCCAGCCTGGACCGTTGCCCCCTTTTCTACTAGTGAACTTTTATATATCCTGCACATTTGGTTCTCTCGGATGCTATGGTTCAAACACCCGCACCATGGTGAGGGCAAAATTGACAACGGTCTTCACGCATGTGTTCTCCCCATCCGGACTATCTCACCAACGACATCAATGGCGGTACCAAGTGCAAGCATCTTCAGAGAAGCCATGCATTTTTGCTTAACAGTAAATGATAGTTGTCCACAACAATATCTAATGAGCCTGAAGTAGGGATCGTGTGCCTCCACTCCCTCCACCACGCACAAAAATAATGGTCTGCACATACGATACCGTCGACGAAACCATGGATCATCGGTGAACGTTGGGTTGGGAGCAAAGTAGTCATTGTACAGTAGCCGAGCTGCAGAGACCCGATCCTGGTTCAAACCTCTTCTCCCTTTGATCGAGTCGTTGAGAATGTGCTTCACCTCCTAGTCCATTTCCTGATGGATGCTCATGGTCATGATAATCTCGGCTTCTTTGTCCGAATCCAATGAATTGAATAACTCATTTCGAATCATTTCGTCAAGATCTGTTGGCCCATACTCCACATCCAATGAACCATCTGAATCCGTCGTTTTGCCTAAGAAACAATAATAATAAAAACTGATCGGACGATGTGTCAAACACATAGAGGGCAAGGTGCAGTCCGATAGTTGCCGGACATACCGTGGTTGCGTCCGGGCCGACGACGATGTCCGTGGCAGCGAGAACGGATGGGTGGACTGTTGGGGCGGTGCTGGCGGCGCTGAGGGCTCAGTACGGCGGCGGAGCTAGGGGTGGCCGGCGAGGAGGAGGAAGAAGAGAGGGGAGAAATAACTAGAATCGGATAGGTCGGGGGAGGGGTGGGTGGTGCAATTTGGGGTACGGTCTGTCTGTCTAGTTCGACGTGGCGGATGCGCTGGAGGGCGTCGAGCCTTCCTATGTCCGTTGAAGATTTGGACTGAATATGAAGGGTGTCGGTCAGTCTGAGTCTAGCCTGAGGCTGAGGAGTCAGTTTGTGACTCTGTTGCTTCTTTTAGATCGACAATGACCAGCCATATAAGGTGGGTTTGAGGCGCCGTTCGATCACTTCAGACCAAATGACCAAAACACGAAGTCACAAAGTAACAGCAAAATGAAGTACGATGAGAGCGCTTTCGGAGGATCATGCACTACATGTGTTGCTTTTTCTGCCAAGCGCCGCCTTCCACTTGACGGCGACCTCCTCGAGCGCACGGCGCGACGGCCCCTCCGGTGACCACGCATGTGCTGCCGCTTTCTGCAGGTCCTCGGCCCGGCGCCGCAGCTTCTGATCCGCCTCCACGAGCTCCTTCACGGCGGTGGCGATCTCGTGGCGGGTCACCAAGGATCCGACTTCCGGCGGCACTCGCAGTGCCACTCCAAGCTTCTCTTCCAGAATAATGGCGTTCATCCTCTGCTCTGCATACAGCGGCCACCCGAGCATCGGCACGCCGCACCCCACGCTCTCCAGAGTCGAGTTCCACCCGCAGTGCGACACGAAGACGGCGGTCGCAGGGTGGGACAGCACACGCACCTGAGGCGCCCACGCCGCGACGGCCAGGCCCCTGCCCCGCGTCCTCCCCAAGAAGCCCTCGGGGAGCCACGCCAATGGATCGTCCTCGTCGTCGCCGCCGTCGGTTCTTGGCATCCGCACGACCCAGAGAAACCTTTGGCCGCTCGCCTCGAGACCAGCCGCGAGCTCGGCCGTCTGCTCCACAGAAAGTGCTCCGCCGCTCCCGAAGGCGACGTACACCACAGAACCGACCGGCTGACGGTCGAGCCACTCCAAGCATGGTGACAACGCTCCCGCGTCGGCTTCGTCGGGATCTGGCCGCCGGACGAATGGCCCCACCGGGAACACCGGCGGGAAGAAGAACGCGTCTGCATCTTGCTCCGGTGCCGCCAGCCGCTTGAACGCTTCCGCGGTGCCAAGTTCCATCTCGTAGAACGTGTTCACCAACAGGCCATCGGCAGCGCGGATCCTCCGGCCCAACTCGACAACTTGCGCGTAGCCCGGGTCCTTGGAACTGCGGCACCCGTCGGGGAGGTCCTCGCGGCACAGCGAGACGCCGCCGAGAAGCTCGAGAGGCACCGCGAGGTCGCGGTATTCGCCCGGGGCGGCGTCCTCGTGGAGCTCGAGGATGTGGCGCGTGAGGGCGACCAACGCCAGGTTGCTAGGGATGAAGAGGTATCCCGGGACGCCGAGCTCGGCGGCGACGGGCAGCGCCACGGAGCAGAGGAAGTCGGGCACCAGCGCGGCGAGCGGGGCGGCACCGGAGGCGTCGTTGATGGAGCGGAGGAGGGCGCGGATGTTGGGGACGGAGCGGCGGACGAGCTCCAGGAGCACGAAGCCGTCGTGGGCGTCGGCGGGGAGGTCGTCCATCCGGACGGCGGGGAGCGCGGCGGTGGCGACGGAGGCGGGGAGGCGCGGGAGAAGCTGGCCTGCCGGGCCGGAAAGGTTGGTGAAGGTGACGATCGTGGCCGCGAAGCCGTGGAGCTCGACGAGCCGCCGCGCCAGCTCGGCCATTGGAATGAGGTGGCCGGCGCCGGGGCTGGCCAGAAGCACGACGTGCGGCCGCGGCCGCGCTCTGGGTGGCGCGGGGCCAGTGCTGGTCAACGACCCCATTCCGCCAACGGGTTAATTCTTGCAGTGCACCGTGCGTCCGTGAGCGAGATGCTGGTTGTGGTCTTGTGGATCTGGATTCCAAGGTCTGATCCCATTCGGCATTTTACGAGGTAGAGTATACAGTTTTTTGGGACCGTGCTGCAGAGGTGCCAGAATTAATCCCACATGCCTGGTCAGAGCCTCGCAGAGTCGCAGTCACAGCACTGCGAGGGAAGTCTGATTTAAATCTTGAGTTTGTAGAGAGCGACGCAAGAGCTGTATTATACCTACGGTTTTCTACGAGGTGAGAAAGGTTACGTAAAGACTTGGCATATTTTAATTGATGATTAGCAGGGGCACGAGCCCACCCTAAAAATCCGGTGGGCAAAGTTTGATTAGTGGGAAGGAAAGCTCCGTACGCTTAGAGCATCTCCGACGGTAGCACAGAAGTTTGGCGGCCTAAAATAGTTTTAGCATGTCACTATGGTGGTGTTTGGTTCTCTAATCTTATGACTTTTTCTAGTTCTAACTAAAAAGTTCCTAGTCTTTAAAAAGTCCCTCCCTGTTTGTTTACATAGACTAAAAAGTCCCTAGTCCATTTTTAGAGGTTATTAAATAACCATGTTGCCCCTAGTATATAGAAAAATAACAATCAAACAACATCATGGGATGGTGGGCCAATGAATGCATGGAGAGGCATTGTTGGAAAAGTCCCAAAAGGACTCTCTCCTTGAGAGTCTTCTTCATTTAGTCCCAAATGCCTAATTTAGTCCCTAAAAAGTCCCTCCTGTTTGGTAAAAAAGTCTTTAGGAGGGACTTTTTCTAGTCCTTACACAAAAAAGTCCCTAAAAACAAACACCCCCTATAGCATTTTTAGCGCGTCGGACCAAACATTGGTTTACCAGATGCACAAAACGCGCGTCCAAAAAAACACGCAGTGTAAGTTGTGAAGCACGCGCAATTCAGCGCCTCAAATTTGCATCATGCGATAGTGTTTTTCAGCGGGCGCCCAACCTTTTTTGCGCGCGCATTATTTTACAGCTTCTGCTGGAGCTGTCCGGCGCTTAAAAAACCCGAATTTTAGCGTGCAGAGCAGTTTTTGGGCGCCTGTTGGAGATGCTCTTACGTACTCCCTCCGTCTGGTAAAAAATGTACATATCAAATTTTAGGACAAATTATGAAGTGAAGTAAAAATGCATGGGAAAGGTACAAGCCACCATCTCTCTTCTTTTTAATTACCCAACCTCCAATGAGGTAAGTGCATGTAAAAATTAAAAAGACCATGTGTAGAATATTATTGATCTTGATTACGTGTGATGAGAAAGAAATATTTTTTTCTACTTTGAAGTGCATTGAAAAGTTAGAAGTACACTCTTTTTATGGATAAAATTTATAGCCAAATGTACATCTTCACCGGACGGAAGGAGTAGATGTCTTCGTAGGTGTATATTTTTTGCGACACAAGTGAATCCTGACATTTAAATCCTGAAGTCCATACTCTGACCACACGGGCAATGCTATACCTATGTAAAAAAGGTACGTAAGCTAACATGCTGTCCAACGTGGGGGGGTTATTATTGGGTGTAGAGAGAGGGAGAGGCCCACCCCCTGAAAATCTGGAGGAGAAATTAATTGGTTGGAAGGATTACATAAAGCTGCGTGTAAAATGTTCCGTTGGTGTAGTATTATCGCTGACCACACCGATTCCAGTCATTTTCAAGCGTTTTTAGGAGTGAATTTTTTTTTTGAGAAATACGTCAAAAACGTACCATATTTTTATAGAAGAGAGAATATGATTTACAAGAGATGCCTTACGAATGGATGCACACATCCATTCTCAGGCAACACCCGGAACAACCCACACCTAAGATCCTAAGCCTACTCTCTCACAAAGCGAGACAACCTATCACCTCCAACTCCGGCCTCAATCCAATCGTGCAGCTCGTGAAGAACCGCGTCTATCAATTCAATCGGGGATCTCTATTGACTTCTTCTATTGAAGACAGGAGCATTCCTTTGCTTCCATAGGGCCCAAGCCACCGCAATCACAACTGTGTCAAAAGCCCGTCTGTTACCCTTGACACTTCCTTTTCTTGCTACCAACCACCAATCCAGTAGATTGTCGTTCTCAGTCGGCCTCGTGATCAGCAAGTTAAGGGCTTGGAGACCCTCATGCCAAACCTCCCTAGCGTACACACACTGGATCAAAATGTGCTCAGTGTTGTCCTCAACCTGCAGGCACGTGTAGCAAGCTGAGGGACTATCCTGAAGCCCATGCTTAGCACGACGGTCCGAGGTCCAAATGCGGTGCTGAACGGCCAGCCAAGCAAAGATCTTGCACTTAAGCCATGCCCAACTCTTCCAGATGCAAGAAGCGAAAGGCACCCTCTGGATTCCGAGGCAAAGGCGATGATATGTGGATCTTGCAGAGTAACTACCCGATGGGTCTGCCGACCAAGAGAAACGGTCCGGACTGTTCGGATCACGCTCAATCGTGCTAATAGCCAAGTTGAGATGCAGAAGCTGCATATGCCCCACGAATGTGAGATCACCAGTCACATCCTGCAACCATTTGCCATTGTCCAAGCCCTCGCTGACAGTGCGCCTGTTCCTCGTGCGAGTGGCCACCATGGCATGGATAAGCGGAGCAATGTCCGCGGCCGCAAAACCGTGAATCCATCTGTCTCTCCAAAACAATACCTTGGTGCCCTCTCCAACCTCGATCTTGACTAGGCTATCAAACACAGCGCGGGCTTGTCTGTCCTCAGTCATGGCTAAACCTTGCCATGGTCTTTGCGGATCCGTCCGTTTCAGCCACTCCCATCTGACTCTAAGAGCGATCCCCTGCAGCTCCAGGTTTCTGACTCCCAAACCCCCAAGGAACGTGGGTCTACAGATCGTGTTCCAGGCCACCAAGCACTGCCCACCGTTCACCTTGTCTTTCCCAGCCCAGAAAAACGCCCGCAACCATTTATCGATTTTCTCCAACACCCAGGCTGGCGCCTCAGCAATCATGAAATGGTGTATGGGTTTAGCTGCCACTACTGACTTAACGAGCACAAGACGGCCAGATCTCTGGAGCAGCCCACGGTGCCAGGCCGGGGCGCATCGCTTCGCTTGATCGACCATAGGTTGCTAGTCTGCACGGCTGAGCTGGTGAATTGCAAGCTGCAACCCTAGATACTTGCAAGGAAAAGTTCCCAAATTGCATTGCAGCAAAGCAGCCACCCTATCCCTGTCAGAAGCATCCCCATGGATCATTACCGCAGATGACTTAAGATAGTTCACTCGAAGGCCCGACGCGTCACCGAACATCTTGAGAGCTTCTTTAACAAATCTCAGATCCACCTTAGAGGGCTTGACAAACATCGCCACATCATCCGCGTAAACCGAGATCAACTGGGTAGCAGAGACCCCGGCAATCCTACTAGACACACCCAGCTCAGCAGCTTTTGTCATGATCTTAGAGAGGACGTCCATAGCAATGACAAAAAGTAGGGGGAGACCGGGTCTCCTTGCCGTAACCCTTTCAAGTGCTGGAAGCTTTTACCCGGGATCCCGTTGACAATCACTTTAGTGGATGCCATCCTTAGCAAGATGGAGATCCAGGACAGCCATTTGGTTCCAAATCCTTTCATCCTCATCACCTCAAAGAGGAAAGGTCAAGCGATCGAGTCGAAGGCTTTAGAAATATCAAGTTTCAGAAAAACTGCATCTTCCTTGCGCGCATGTAGTTTCCTTGCAACTTGCCGGACCAGAAGGAAATTGTCATGCAGGTGTCGGCCCCTTATGAAGGCAGATTGGTTAACAGCCACGGCCTCAGACATCCTGCGCCTAACTCGGTTTGCCAGCATATTTTCAAATAATTTTCCGGTACTATGGGTCAAGCTGATAGGGCGAAAATCTCCCACGACCTCTGCATCTGGTTTTTTCGGGATGAGGACAATATGAGCACGATGCAACTTGCCAAAACCCCTCCCATCCTCCACATAAAGCTTCATGAACACTGCCATCAGGTCGTTCTTGATAATGGGCCACGCCCTCTGATAAAAGGCCGCAATAAACCCATCAGGCCCGGGCGCGCGGTCAGATGGCAGCTCCTTTATAGTCTCCCACACCTCCTCTTCCGTAAAGATTTCGTCCAGTTCGGACAGATCATGTCTGTCAAGCTCTAGGAAATCCCGATTTAGGTCGGCCTCTCTAGTGGAAGCATAGCCCAGAAGTTGTTGGAAAGCATCCGTAAACACCTCCTCCTTCCTTTGTTGGTCCGTGATCAACTCATTGTTATGCATAATGTGAGGGATAAAGTTTTTAGATCTTCGACCATTGGCCACCGCTTGAAAAAGCTTGGTGTTGGCATCTCCTTCTCGAATCCAGCGTAACCTCGATCGCTGCCGATCAATGGTGCATTGCAAGGAGGAAATTCCTAACAACGCATGCTTGAGAGTTCTCCTAAGCCATCGTTCCTCTATCGTGAGCACACTCTCTTCCATAGCACGATCCATCCTCAATATAATGTAATTGGCCACCGCCATCTGGGTCTTGATGTGCCCTGTCTTCCTTTGCCCCCAAGCTTGTAGAGCTGCCGCAGTGTTACGAAGGAGGGCGTCCAGCCTCTTATAGGGGTCAATGATACTATCTTCACACACCCAAGCCTCCCTAACTGCTTCCTCGAAGCCCTCTAGTCTCGTCCAGTACATCTCGAAGCGGAATCTTTTCTTGGAACAGAACGAAGCCGACGTGGTGAGATGTAGGGGGGCATGATCAGAAATATTAGAGGAGAGGGCTTGTAAAAGGACATCCGGAAAGCTTAGCTCCCAATCAACTGAAACGAACACTTTGTCTATCTTGGTCAGAACCAGTTGTTCCCTCTCGTTAGTCCACGTGAAATGCCTCCCATGCATGTAGACATCTTTGAGCTCACAATTATCCACAAACTCTCTAAACTTCCACATGATCCGACGGTTGAGGTTGTTGTTGCTCTTCTCATCAGCATGCAAGATCATGTTGAAATCACCAAGGAGCACCCATGGCCCCGGGCATGCTGCCCTCGTGTCGTGCAAGTCCAAAAGGAATTCCGTCTTGGCTTCATCCCCTTGCGGACCATAAACCACAGTAATCCACCACTCCGACCCATCCTTATTATGAACCAGCCCGGTGAGCGAATTGGAACCTCTTATGATGTTATCTACCGCCAAAGCTGTCGTATCCCGCCCCAAAAGAATACCACCACGCGTATCAATCGCCGGGACATAGTCAAAGCCATCAAAATATGGCCCAATGCATTGCATTACATTAAACGGATCAAACACATCAATCTTGGTCTCTTGCAAGCACACAAGGTTCACCTTCGCCGACACCACGAATTCCCTAACCGCGCTCCTTTTGGCAGGGTTGTTTAACCCCCTCATGTTCCAACGCAGGATTTGTGGGTTTGTATCCATAACCAAATGGCCCGCCCACCGACACGTCCAAGCGGACGATCAAGCAACCACCACCGTCGACCCGGTGGTCATCTCGCACACCAGTGGTACTTCCTTGCCAAAAAGGGCAGCAATACCCTAATGTGTTGCTCCTTTAACGGCGAGTCGAAGATCTCAGCCAGCTCCGCGATGTTATCCTCATTACCCACCAAATCCTCCGGCACAATACCAAGTGCTCTCATAAGAACATTCTCCGCCTGGGTTGCCTTGGACGGTTTGCTTGCCGGAGCGTGCTTGCAGCCCCTCGTCGTACGCCGCGGGGTGAAAGGCTCAGCCTCCGGCTTCAACGTGGATTGAACCTCCAATAGGAGTGGGGCGCAAGCTTACGCACAAGCGCGTTGCAAAACCACCGAAGCTTCCCGAACGCCGCTGCCTCCTGGGGTTTCATACCGCTCGTGCATGCCTGAAACTCCCTTTGCATGGCCAACTAAACGTGCGAAACATCCCGAACTCTAGTGCCCTCCTCCATGCTCGCCACTTGTCCGCAATCACAGGGATCTCCAGCTGGGCGCACATTCTCAGCAATCATTGGTGGCCCCAGTTCCGGCGCGGACTGTCGAACTGACCCATCCAGGGGCCCTGCCGCAGAACCCACCACTCCCGCCGAAACGCCACCACCCGCAGGATCCGATGCGGGAGAGACCGGGGTGGGAACCCTGTGGCTAGGCCCCCCACACAGCAACAAAGGTGGTTCCTCAGCCGAAACAGCGCAAATGATCCCATCTCCATCACTACCCGCGGCCCCACGAAACACATCAGCAACCTGCGTGCCCCCACTGCCCTGTGGCTCAATCCGAGCTTCCTCATTGATGTGACCATCCGCTCCGTTGGTAGTGCTGCAATCCCCATGCATCTCAGGACCATCCTTGTCCCCCACTCCTGGTGCCACGATCCTGCCAGCCAATCGCGAGTCGGCATCCTGGGGTGGAGCCCGCACCGCCTGGGAGGGGATCAGCCTGGCCCCCAGCTGAGCTGCGCCCTGAGGAGGATCCTCCCTGTCCCTATCCTGGCATGCGGACCGAGGCCGATCATTGGTGGAGCCAGACCGCTGTGTGTTCAAAATTTGAACCGGCCCCCGCTCCGTCCCGCGCACCCTTCCCGCATCGCTATCCATCCGGTCAAAAGTCGAGCGCCTGGACGTCAGTCTGTCCTGGACACCCACTCCTGGGCCCCGACTGGTGACCCATTGCATGGGGGCCATAGGAGGTATCTGCCAGCCTGTCATTGAGGAGCCACCATCCATCCCGCCGGCGTGGCATCTTCCGCCCACCGTACCGCCATTGGCGTCCGCAGAATCGCCACGACAATCTCGCACCCCAAACTGCCAGGCAGGCCGCCGTGTGTTCGGACCCCCGCCTCTGTCCAACTCTGGGTCAGGGAGACCACTCTGCCCACTGTCCGACGAGCCCCCCAAGAACCACGGCTCATCGCCATCTTCGAAAGTATTCATTGAGTCCAAATGAATCAGAACTCTGTACTGCAGCATCTTCGGCTCAAACATGTCACGCTGCTCCTCCGGCTCCGGCACCGCCAACCACCGACAAGATGGAATCTGGTCAGGCTCCGCCGTCCACGCCGTCAACTTGAACAACGACAGATCAGTCCTCGACGTGGTCTCCGGAGCAACAGCCTCGATGATGCACGAACCCCCAAGCAAACTCTCCACCACCTCTAGCTCCCAGGCGTGGGGAGGGATACCTTCAATCTCCAGTCCCACCTTGAACTTCATGGCCACGAACACAGCCTGAGATTGCCGTATCCATTGCCTGAACGACAGCCGCTGGCCTCTGGACTCCAACACCGGCCGCAGCCCCATCCTAGAGCGATCTTCCTTCCTAGAGAACACTACCAGGAAGTCCTCTGGCCTGAACCTGTGCACCGACACAAACTCCGGCGAGATGCCCATCTTCTCCTGAAGCGTAGACAGCACAAACTCCGGAGAGACCGCCGCCGAATCTCCACCTGCATACACAACCATGGTGTGCTGCAATCTGCCCTCGATATGCTCCATAGTACGCGTCCTCCGGACAACACACAGCTCTCCCGGACCAATCTCAAGATCCGGCTCCACCATCAGGCGCGGCGGGGCGAGGCGCGGCCACACCGGCGCCGCCGACTGCAGCGGAGGGGGGGAGGGGGTGGGGGGAGCCTGCGCCCGGGATCAGCGCCTAACGATCCCGAGACCACCGGCGCTGCACCCGACGAAGACCGCCGCGCAACCTTTGCCGCAGCCTCCCTCCTAAGATCCTCGACCGGCGACGGGCTGCGCGGACTCTTGCACTGCATCGCGACATGGCCAGGGAGGCCACACCGGAGGCAAACGACGTCGTTGGTGCAGTCCTTGAAAAAGTGACCTTTGCTCAGATAGTGAAAGCACTTATCCCTCATCTCCGGCGAGATCTCCTTGCGCGGAGGCGAAGGGCGGCGGGACGCCGGTCTCTCCTCTAGCCGATGCCGCCACATGGTCTTCTTGGAGGCAGGGGCCTCCTGCCATGGCGAGATGCGCCTACTAGGCCCCACCTCACCCTCCACCACATGAGGGGCAGGCGCCGGCGCCGCCGCAGCGGAGCCCTCCGAGGCCGACGAGAGGCCAAGCCCCGAGACCACCGGCCTCTCCCCATGGAAGGACGAGGTCACGGAGCGCGGGCTCGCTGCCATGGTGCGAAGGGGTGGAGAACGGAGCGGCAAGGGGACGAAGCGGTGGCCGCCGCAGCCGGAGTGGCCGGCGGCGGGAAGGTGGACGCCGACGTCGGAGTGACGCATGGCGGGCGCGCGGGCTCTCTCTCGCTCTCCTCTCAGCCTCACGTTTCTCGATCCTTAGGAGTGAATTTGATGATGTTGCATTGGGAGACTCGGATTGCTAACTTTGACCATCATCACTGGAGCAGCTTGGCCTCCGTGTACTGCATGGTGGAAACGCCTCAACCACCATAGCGTCGAGCCCGTGCATGGCTTGCTGCTGCTGCCGAGTCGTGATGAAGCTCAAGAAGCCGGCGGCGGGGCAGAGTCGCGAGTGTCGACGTGGCACAGGTAAATGATGGAGCCCCCTGCTATGGCATCGTCGGCTGCGTGCTACTGGCCGACGCGATCGTGCACATCAGGATCCCCTCGAGAAGTGCATGTTCCATCATTATTCATTGGCAACCACGCGCCTAGGAGTGTGCACGGACAGACGTGGATTTTTGAAGCTCAGACTTCCAAACACATGTTATTCTAGGCTGGTCACAATGGGGAGTAACTTAGGAGTAACATCATACACTTCAATATAACTTTGCTTAAATATGGCATATATTTAATGAAAAGAGAGGTGCTTGTGGTACTCCCTCCGTCCGGGTTTATTAGGCCTAAAGACAACTTCTCTTAGACCAAGACACATAGTAATTTGCTCACATTAATTCTTTCATTCCACTCCCAATGCACTCTCTCACATACATGCAATCAATGAAAAAGCACGCATGAAGTGTATTAATTGTCTATCCATGACACCAACAACAATGACTTTCAATGCAACCAATGGAATGGTTGCATGCATGCATCTTTCCAAAGCGAGGCCTTATAAAAAGGGACATGCTTGTGATGCTAAGAGGCCTAATAAACCCGGACGGAGGGAGTAATTAGCTAAGGGGGTTTTTGTTTTCAGGGACTTTTTTGTGTAGGGACTAGAAAAAGTCCCTCTTAGGGACTTTTTATCAAACAGGAGGGACTTTTTAGGGACTAAACTAGGCATTTCAGACTAAGGCCCTGTTTGGTTCATAAGTTCTAGGACTTTTTCTAGTCCCAACTAAAAAGTCCCTAGTTCCTAAAAAGTCCCTCCCTGTTTGTTTCCAGAGACTAAAAAGTTCCTAGTCCCTTCCTAGAGGTTATTAAATGACCATGTTGCCCCTAGTATATAGAAAAATAACAATCAAACAACACCGTGGGATGGCGGGCCAATGGATGCATGGAGGGGCATTGTTGGAAAAGTCCCAAAAATCCCAAAAAAGACTCTCCTTGAGAGTCTTCTTCATTTAGTCCCAAATGCCTAGTTTAGTCCCTAAAAAGTCTCTCTCATTTGGTAAAAAAGTCTCTAAAAGAGACTTTTTCTAGTCCCTATACAAAAAAAGTCCCTGAAAATAAACACCCCCTAAATAAAGAAGACTCTCAAGGAGTCTTTTTTGGACTTTTTGGGACTTCTCCAACAATTCCCCTCCATGCATCGATTGGCCTGCCACCCCATGGTGTTGTTTGATTGTTATTTTTCTATATACTAGGGGCAACATGGTCATTTAATAACCTCTAGGAAGGGACTAGGGACTTTTTAGTCTCTGGAAACAAACAGGGAGAGACTTTTTAGGGACTAGGGGCTTTTTAGTTGGGACTAGAAAAAGTCCTAGGACTTATGAACCAAACATGGCCTAAGTTACCGGAACATCACACACTCCAAGAAACAATGAATCTATAATCTAATAAATACATCGTTGCATGACACTACATAGATGTTCCTACCCACTATGGAGGTAGTAACATAGTCTAGGGAAGTGTGTAAGTTACTAGCTTATGTTTTTGCCCATTGTGACCAGCCTTAAACTACCCACAATGGTAGCAGTAACATCACATATATCTAGATAAAATAGATGATGTGGCAAGCAATAAATGAAGAAAGAGAGGCATGTAATAACATAGCTAGTTACTACTCGTATGAGTAACATCACACATATCAAGGCAAGATGAGTCTATAGCCTAATAAATAAAGTATTGCATGTTACCACACATATGTTACTACCCTGTGTTACTAGGCATGTTACTACTCTATGTTACTACCCATTGTGGCTAGTCTTACCCTCCAATGTTACTTTGACAACTATGCTACACAACTAACTTATTACATGATTTTTTTTCTATTTTTTGTTTCTTCAAAACAAAACAACAGACAAACCTTAAAACTTTGCAAGACAACAATACATTCTTACTACAATGTGGGGAAAAATCAGATTTTTTTCGTCAGACATAAATAGAGAAAATGAGATTTTATTTTTGAGTAAAAAAATACTCCCTCCGTCCCATAATGTAAGACGTTTTTTAACACTAGTGTAGTGTCAAAAAATGTCTTACATTATGGGACGGAGGGAGTATCATTTTTAGTATATATGGTTCAGAAAAAAATCTTAAAGTTATTTCCTACATTATAATTAGAATGTTTTGTTGTCCTGTAAAGTTCTAAGTTCATACGCAAGTTCATATGTTGTTTCATTTGAAAGAAACAAAAAAGACAAAAGTGCTAGCACGAATCCAGTGGCGAGGCTATGTGTAAGCTGTGGGGTCAGCTGACCCCACAGCTTTTCGAAAAACAGCCGCAAAACACTGTACCATTACTGTTCATTGTGAAGAAAATAATCAACAAAATTACCACTGACCCCACAGATCTCCGAGGCTGGCTTCGCCGCTGCACGAATCGCGGTGCAGAAATGGATGACTAGATAAAGGAATGTACCAAATCCTATGCTTTGGTAAATGTTAACCGTACATGGACGACGTGTGCCTTCTTATGTACTTTTAATTTTTGGTTCATGTGTTATTAATCCTGAGTATTTATTCCACCCAATCAAATCTAATTGAAATATATTGGAACTGATTCCCGCAGCAACACGCAGTGTATCATCTAGTTTCCCTAATTCTCGAGAATTTGGAGGAACCCTAGTTTATTACTCCTTCTACAAAGAAGTATAGGAGCATATGATTAAAATGTGGTAATGTATTTGATCTATATGATCTTGTCGTGATGATTATTTTCACTGTGTTGTGTGAACGTTTAATGCATTATATTTGACACATGACGTTTAGTGATCTAAATACTTTTATATTTCTTTACAAAGGGAGTATATGATTAGAATGTGGTAATATATTTGATCTATATAATGTTGTCGTGATGATTATTTTCACTGTGTTGTGTGAACGTTGAATGCATTATATTTGCCCCAAGTGAATGTCATGGATGTCAATGGCACGGCGGTGATAGAAATTGCCTCTCTCCTTAGTGGACCTTTGGTAAGGGAACAGCCGAGATCTATATGCATTAACTAAATCCAGGGGCATTAATCATCATCTTACTTCTTTTTTGTGAAATCATCATCATACTTCGCTACATCTATGGAGGGATGATGATAGTTTTGCGTGATACAGAACTAAGGAATTAGTGCATATCTTATTATTTGCTCCGCCCTCGCAAAAACATACATCACAATAATGAAATATTTAAACATTCACTATCATTACATACTAGTGGGGAATCCAGAGCTCTCGAGAGTACCTTAATGCAATTCCTATACTACTCTTCCTTTCTCTCTCACACCCCTCTTTTACTCTAATTACAAACACATACGTCACTTGACTTGACATGGTTTGAAATGTGCACTATAGTTCTTTGCTCATAAACACTACAATAACTTGCAAGCATCGCACGATGAACCTCTAGGTTGCAAGCACAACACGAGACCACTATGCACTTGCAAGCACAACACGACAACCTCTGAAGGGGCAAATGACCATTTCCTTCGTCTCTTTCTGGGATCGCTACTACTCCTTTCGTTTCAAAATAGATGACTCAACTTTATATTAACTTTATTTTGAAACGGAGGGAGTACCACTAAGCAAGCAACTATCAGATTGTTTAGTCTCTCCCATCCAAACTTACTAACATAAATCTTATCTGGCTGACATTCTGAGATGGCAAATGAACCCTTTTTATTGCAGTTTTGTATGAGCGAGATCAAACGGTGGTGGTTTTACTCCGAAGAAACTACCACCCCTCACAAGTAAAATTGCTAGCAAAATCATTCACAAATGCCACCACTCCTGCCGAACGTTCGCCAGCTAAGGGGGTCCTTCAGCAATCATTACCAATTTATTAATTTTGATTTATGTTGATTCTCAGGGGCACATGTTCCATCTATCCATGTATGAAGACTGGTATCACAATCTCGATGAACCCTTTGATAATAGCTAGGAAATTTTGGAACCTCAACATATTTACAAAGCTGTTGCCATGACTCCTAAGACCCTTCAGTAATCCCTTGAAAAGTTCGTGGCATGGAACTCCATATTTACAAAGCTGTTGCCCCTAGCAATTAACCGAAGACTCCTGATTCTGTGCTCAAGTCTACATCAAATTCTAAAACCAAGACAGGAATCAGTAGAAGTCAAGCACTCCTGTGATGGTGATCGGAGGGTCGATCAGTACACGTTTCGCTTGTCCTGATGAAAACAGCTGCGGCAGCATGTTTGCTTCCTTTGGTGCAACACCAGGGGCTGTCCAAAGAGTAACATGTGGCCAGTCATTTTTGGAATCGATCTTCTCGCCATTTACAGTTCCAAGTTGTGCCTCAAGAGCAGCCATCTTATCAGTGTAGAGGAAGGCGTTAAACGACACTGGGACTTCCTGGTTCTGGTAGACTCCATAGCTAGCAACTGCAGCTACACCATGGGCTCTTTTGTGGGCAAGGGTGACATGAGCCTTGCTTAGGTTATCCTCCACTTTTATGCCGTTGAGAAAATTGTTTACATCACCATCATTCTCGCCCAACTGTTACAGTTACGCAATGTGTAAATGGTCAAATTAGAGAATCATCCATGACTGCTGCATGATGACAAAACCTAGCGGCAGCAGTCACATGACTACGAAAACTAGAACTGGGAAAGTTCATACACCTTAAGGACTAAGTTGAGCATGCATATCTTACCTTTCGGAGAAGGCTCAATATATCTGCCTGGGGTACTGTAACCGCAGCAAAAACGATATTCCCAAACCTTCGCTTTGCAGTATCAGGAGTTTTGACATCACCTTTTGCAACAGCCTTCAACTGTTCCAGTACTTCTTTCACCGCAACATCAAATGGAACCTAATAAATGAGAAATATAATAACAAAAGAAACACATCCTCTCTTTCTGTGTTGTGAAATTTGTAAACGTCACAGTAAACAGCTTCTTATGATTCCACAGAATACCAGTGCAAGTCCCTAATTAAAGGTCATCATTTATAAACTACAAATTGCAAAACCATTCTATTGCCTAAACACAGAAAGTAAATCTAGAACCAACATGGTTACCTGAATGGAGGTAAGATAATTAGCATTCCTTGACAAGACCACACGTAGTCTTTTCTCCCACTGAGCCCATTCTTGAGCATATGAACCTTTTGATGGCTCCGCTCTGATATGACATTATTGTGAAAATCAGCCAGCATACAAATAATCATGAATTTGATAATGCGTCGCTAGTTATGAAAAAAATTACAGCTGAAACTGCACTAAGTTTGTACTCTGAGAAGGGTGTACAATGAAAACTGCTTAACAGTTTCATACCTCCCATGCCTGCTTTGATGCAGTCTGAATAAGCTCATTCCCTCGTCTAAGATAGTTTTGACATCACCAGGCAATGGAGCTCTGCATGAAATTTAAGTAGCAAACTAGCAATTCAGTGGATAGAAGTATGCAAAGCAACATATCAATCAGAATGTACAAAGAGGGCGTAGCCATTTTCTCTGGCACATGACATGAAAAAACGCACATTTATCTGGATAACAAATGTATTGAATAAGTTGTCTTCCTAAATGTTTAATCAAGTGAAAATAAAATAAATGTATAGCTCTACTAACATGGTATTGTAGAGACATGGAATGAAAAATGGATTGCCCAGCCATATAAAAGAATGGGACAGACAGCATCAAGAATATAAGAAACAGGACATTTGATAAACTAGTGGCGGAAATAGTAACATTAATCTTACCTCTCTGGCTTCAGGAGAGGCATCTTAACCAAAGAGCCAAAACGCTCATATAGTTCACTTTCAAATTCTCTTCGGGACTGAAATTAGTTTATTGATGAACATTGATAATTTGGTATATTCCAGCAGGAGTTGAAACAGTTTTTCATTAAATGTACATACCTTGCCATCATAGAGGTTGTAAAACATTAGCAAAATATAGCCAGCATTTGGTGATGCTTTGTCCAGATTTCCCTTTTATAAATTATAGAAACAATTTAGAATGTATAACGGTGAGTATCAACAAACTTGTGTAAGAGTAAATATCGTGTACATACCGGATGATTGACCCGTTGGAGTACACGAAACATGAAAACAGCAAGAGCTTCAAGAGAGAATGGATTTGAATCGGTGCCTGTTGATTCAAGGAACAAGAGGAAAACTTATGAAACTTATTCAAGAACAAGGCATGACCAGTTGTAAACAGAGATGTATGCAATAAAATTTGTAATGTCGATCCAGAATTTTAACAATCCCCTTGCAGGATATATGGAAGAGTGGATTTTCAGAGGACGAGCGCCTTCAGTATCTTTATCTGGGCCATTAAATCCGGACTCATGATTCTGGAACCGTTGTCCATCTGGATTTTCGCACAGTTGATTTGTTGAATACAAGTAGCAAACGCGTACGCGGTGGCATAGGGATGCAACACATGATGTGTTGTTTCCTTCCAAGGGACAGGGGCTGGCACTGGAAAGGGTGGTGATGCAAAGGAACTGGACCGACATGGGAGGCTCTACTGCCCGGCCGGGATGCTGGCCCTTTCCTCTATTTCTGCCGATGCCCACTCTCTCTCTCTCTCTAGACAACGCTATAACTCCGACGACGAAAAAAAATCAACATTCTTCTTTGCGAGGAAAAGGTCTAGATCCATCATGGTCTGCTGGAGTTCATCCCAACACAGATGTGGTGCTGGGCTGCAACACCAGGAGTGAAGGCAGTAACCAAAGAATGGAGCTATGGAGCTCGTGACTCTGTCGTCTTCATGAACTCCAACATCCAGCAATGAGGGTATTGCTTAGGTCCGCTAATGGAGGTGGCAGGAGTGCACGACGATCGTGGAGATTGCTTAAGGTGGCGAGGCACCAGATCTGGCAGTGTAGACACCAACCCTGACAAGATCTCAGCCGGCATTAGCGTGGCTAGATCTGACCTTTGGTTCCGTCAGTTCAGAATTGATTGTTCACGGTAGGGTAGATCCAACCAGTTGTTTCTGTATATTACTATTCTCTTACCTGGTGTTATAACCGGACCATATCTTACCTAATTGAGTTTTTCTAGGATTCAGGGGCAATATGGTCATATTTGTGCCATGCAAATCCTGGAGGTTAGTTTTGAGGATTTTGTCTGACCTGTACAAGTCAGATCGTAAATCTGGTGGTGAACCAGTGCATGTGTTCTTATTGAAATTTGGTTGGACTCCAATTCCTGATAGTTATCTATTTGTTCATGTGTTAGGGCCTCTAAATCCAGAGTCTCACCACTGATTGAATGGATTCAAATGGAATTGACACTAATTGCAAATTGGTTCTCACTTAATTGAGTTACTGCATAACGGTGATGCTTTGTCCGTGTTAATGCGGCAATGGTTCATGTCATGAGAAATTTTTGATAAAAAGTGGTGATTTAGGCATAAAGTTTTGATACTCAAAATATTGATGTCTTGTGCAGACCTGCTGTTAACTGCAAATCATGACACTGTTAATTTAGATTAGTCAAGCTCAAGCCAATATTGCAGCGAGCTTTTTCTCCTTGAAAAAAAATCAATGGTGATGTCAATTGCAAATCTTAATCACGAACTATTCAAATTTTGAAGACCCATGCATGTGTGTCAGTGGGCAAGCCCCGGCACAGAAACATGTTTGGCCGCATTGACTGCCGTGGCCCATGAGCCAGACCACCCTTCCGCGGATGAAATAGGACATCAAGTAATCAATCTTCCCTACCTATACTGCTGGTGAATATATCAACATAGCCAATCCCAATGCACCTGTGCGGACATGATTGCGAGCTATCAGGTGCTCGTCCACCAAAACGACTTATTGGGAACCTAAGCCCCTATTGTGGCAAGTCAATAAGAGGCCTCACGGAGACTATTAATGAAGTCATGGGGTCCACATGATCTCTAGATTGATTTGAGTGCGATGTGTCAACACAATTCAAACAGATGCAAAAGTTCCCAGAGAAATGCAATTTGATGTTTCTCTTTTGAGTTCCTTGCGAAATGAAAAATAAATAATGAAGCACAAGTTACCTTCAGAATCAGGAATAACAGGAACAGCAGCAGCCTTTGTCATCCCACACATATCCTCAATCTGGAATAAATGATTTATCAGTTCAGTTCTTCCTATATTGTCAGAACCAATTTTCAAGGGGAAACAAAGCAAGGAAACAGTAATCTTGCCTGCCGCCAGACTTCCTCATTTGGTGCATTTTTATCAGCAAGGGTTATTCTAAATGGTTTCTTTTTTCGCTCATCAGCAACCTTTTGCCAGTATCTTCCTGTAAGGGTGGACAGTTAACAAAATGGTCAAATAAATTATGTATTAATTTGGCCAAAATATAACACCTAAAACAGCAGGAAAATTCTGAAGCAATAGGTAGCAACACAAAATTTGTGGCAATCTGAAAAACACTGACACTGATATACTGATAAATCTCTACTGCTATAATGTGGCAGTTATGAAATTGGATTTGCCACACTTCTTTTGTTTTCACGTCAACACAACATTGGCAGTCCATTTCTCAGCTATCTACCAGGCATGCAGACGCATAATCGAACAGCTAAGAACTGCCGGATTCGCTCCCTGTTCTGGCGTCCCAAGGGCATACACATGCCAAACTCTGTGTACAATAATAAACAGAACAAAATATTCAAACTACATCGGCATCCCATGCGAGGGGCGTTAAGAATATTCCTGCCACCTCATAATATGCATGTGCGGCACCGGCACAGCAACATTACTTTGCGTGTTTTCAGTTTTGCCCCTCTGTATGTAAATAATACTAGCTCTGAACATGTTTCTTGGTCCGAAAGTGCTCCGGAGATGTAAACTGGGGATAATGTTCTATCTCTAATCAAGCTGGCTAAAGTGGTCTACTGTCCATGGAAAATTTATTTCTTGGCAAAAAGCAAAGGTTATCAGCTGCTCTTTAGAGAATAATGAATAACATCTTTGTCAGAGCAAGGCACACACCAATAATCAATTATCGTGGTGAACAATAGGGTAGTCCTAGAGAAGGCACAGCTGTGATGATCTACTATATGTGACCACTAAAAAGCTGGAACAATTGAACGCATCCACTCCAGTTTGTAGAAGATATAAGAACAAGTTGGGCCCGATGAACATCACTAGAAAATGTTGCCAAATGTTCCATACCTTTAGTACGATCTCCCATCAAACTATGAAGAGGACGATTATCACCAAGGCCACCGGGCGTGTTTAATATTTGCTCACATAAAGCAGACTTCGCACAACCAGGTATACCTGAAAGAAGAATAAACATGACAAAAGAATATAATGAGCAATAGTAATTAGTAAGCGAGAAATGTTTGGCAGCAGATATATTTTATCAAAAACTGTTTCAGGTATGAAACAGGTGTTGCATGACTTCACATGATACATTGATAATAGATATAAGGAGGTAATATATATACAAACACGGCATTACTGAAGAAAACAAGGTTTGTCTGGCATTGAGGCATACTGACACCAAACTTAGGGCCTATACGGTCTGGCATAAAGCATATGCTCATTGGATTTATAAGCTTAATCCAAGCAGCCAAAGCCCAAAGAACAAGTATTTTATGCTTATGGATATGAACATCTGCTAGTACCCAACTTCTATGGCTAACTAATCTGCTTTATCTGGTTTATAAGCTATTAAGTTTAATAGCTGACATAAGCCAAAGCCACCCAAATAGGGTTCCTACATCTTATAAATGCTCAAGCATGTTCAAAAATTCAGAACCAAGAATCTGTGTCGTCCTTTTTCTATCTTTCTTGAGCAGTGGTAAACATTCTCAGTATCCCGATTATTACAATCACCGAGTACAATTCAAAATCAAGAATCTTTAAGTCTCAGAATCTGGTCGAAATCAAAATTACCAGGAAAGAAGACAATAAGGCCCTCAGTTTTCGAAACAACATCCAGGGATGTCGACGTAGGACTAGAAGGAGCTGTCCCACGTTCTGGCTGAAGGTCACCCTCTTCATCTCTCTGTGCATCAAGTATGGCCAAGAAATTTTCTGTTTGAACCAAGTCACCAGCAGCCCCTATCAAAGCCTGGTTTGCAGGACTACGCTTAGCATATTGTTCAAGGAAAGGTTCTGCTTCGCTAAGATATGTTGAGGATGGCAGCTGCTTATTTTGATACTTTCTTCTGATGTATACAGCCCTACAATGGGTAACCAGTTTAATTAACACAAACATTTGTAAGAAACTAAGGATACATGCTATGAAGAGAGAATTTAGCAATATACCATTCGTCCAACATTTTGGTGAGCTCTTTCTGCTTACTTGCTGATGTTCCCCAAATCTTCATTTGCCTATTTAACACATTCAGGAACATTAATATCAGGGAAAGCACTGTTTGTATATGGTACAAAAGCAGCAAGACCATGTAATTAGTCACAATTGGCAACTCAGCTACAGCAATTGCATGTGGTAGAATCTTCAAGCATGAAATCATCACTTGCCGAAGGAAAATTCTTGAATTTCACAAAGTTATAGACATCTGTGTGTCCCTGCCTTATAGGTATTGTCATTCGCTGTCATATATATACCAACTAGGTTGAAGGCTGGAGGATGTGTTACAACTGTTTTCTGAAATTACATAAATTATGGAGAGCACGAAACTAAACCAGCAATTATAAAGTTCACAAAATAGTTAATTGTCTCAATTGGCATTGATTTCCTATCAATTGTTCATAGAGAAGCAGAGGAAAGCTGAAGCTTGAAAGTTGGATAAGAGATTGGCCTACATGGCATACCTCAGGTAATAAGTTCTATACGCAGATGGACCATCTTTGAAGAGGGTGGACAGGCCATTCCGAATTAAAAATGTCCTTATCTGTCAGGTAGAAATACAAGAAAATTCTTAGAAAACACATATTCAGCAAAGTTAAACCTATACAGTTGTAGACCTCTCCCATGTGCAAGAATAAAGAATCTACTGAAGGAAAGGGAGTCCATAGAGAAATGTCAGGGGGAGATCCGCAGGAAGTAACAGGAACGCACAACCATAAGCATATTAGTACCATTGCAAAACTTAATTACCAAATCCAACACGAAAGTAACCAATCCCAAGTAAACAGCATAGTATTCATATCTCAAGAAGTTGACCAATCAGCCAAGTCCCAAAAGAAGCTGAAAACAATAGCAAAGTACCTTATAGGTCAGAAATTTGAGTTTAACCATCAAATTTGAATCCTCATCAGCCAGACCATCCTTACTTGACAAACTTGAATCCAAAGCACCATTGATATTTCTCAGTAAAGTGTTACTGTCTTTGGAAAGTTCAGCAGCCTTCTTATTATTCGCCTTGAACAGGTTTACATCAACGAAGAAACCTAACCATGAAACGTAGATCAGTCAAAGGCACATCAGTGCATGTATTAATTGCAAGAGCTAAAAATTGATTGTCATGAGAGGTGAAAGTTTTATATAAGAAAAGGTTCAACTTACCTCTGTACAGTGGCCACAACTCTTGATTTTTCCTATAAAGGGAATGCAGGATTCATTAGATCTAATAAATCTCAAAAAGAGAAGAATAAAGAAAATACTTCCATAAGCTAATGAGATACTCTCTCCAATTCATATTACAAGGCGTAACTTAGTCAGGAGTGGGAATTCAATAAGCCCATTAATAATATAGGAAAATGACCATGGTAGCCATGAAGTCATTGTCTATGGAAGGAGAAAACAATTAGTACGAGTATTTAACCATAAAAATGAAGGGAGATGAGAGATGAACGGTGGCAAAAGCGACAAAAAATAGTTACTTCCAAATGCAGGCCTTATATTTTTAAGAAGGGTGCAAAATTAAACTTTATAGTTTGATGAAATGGAGGGAGTCATACACAAGGATGATTTCACAAGCTTACCTCATCTCTTGCTGATAGCGTCTAAAAACAGAATCACTGTACACATGGATAACCATCTTGTAACACAAGCTATCATTTGAAAGAGAATCAACCTTTTGATAATTCCAGTAAGATTTGAAAGATGCAGAGAAATTTTTCCGCTTCATCAGACCAATCATCTCCTGTAACAGTCCAGAACAGGAAGAATTACCATATAACAAGCTATTGGCTTACTGGTGTTGCAGTTACCATGCACTTAAAATGGGAGTATCTCTATTACAGTCAAGAACAATCTATTGTTGGACAAGAACCAATAAAATCTGCTAACCTGTAATTTCTTAGTTGCATAGTCCGTGGGATGTGCTTGCAAAAAATGAGTGACAACTGATTTATCAGCATTTCGAGACTGAGCCTCAATACCACTGTATCCAAACCAATCACGGTGGTCTGGACACATTGAAGATCCAACATTTTCAAGAAGTGCTTTAATTTGCTGTCATGTAAAAGTAGAAGTTACAGCAAGGTAGAACCAATACAAAGTTAAGACAAAGCACGAAGGAGAGGAGAATACCACTTCACAGCATTAAATATTACCTGCTTCTCATCTGACCTATTAGCAGCACATATGTCTCGTAAACTTGGTCCTAAATCAGAGTCACCTGCATATAATAGTAACTCTGTGAATCAGTAGACATATAAAGTGTTTACAACTTCACAGATAAGAAGTCTCAAACAATCTCGGAACACGATCAAATGCATCAGAAAATCTTTGTTAGGATAGATGCATATTGTACTACTTGAGAAGAATTGATCGATTGTGATTAACCTCTGTGATCTACAGATCCAACCATGATATATCAATTGCTAATGATTACAAAATAGTTATGCATGTAATGTGTAGGCATTTTTTTGGAAAACGGCAAATCTCTGCATCTGTATCGGACTATCAGAATATGTATTTGACTACAAGCATTGGTGTTGCAGAGTTCAGCTCAGAGTCGGAAGCACACTAAGTGACTGGAAGGATTAGCACTGCCATGGTATAAAAATTACAAATATAATAAAACCAAAAAGAAAGGTAGCCTGGTTTTCTTTATATGAGAGGAAGTCGATTTCAAAAAAAAATTAAAGAAGAAACTCAATATTTAGATGAAAGCTTGGTCAAGGTCATCTATAGATAAACCGAAACCTTCCTAAATAACTCATCTATTCACTCAAACAACAAGATAGATTCATTATAGCGGCTTACCTCCATCTAATGAAGGTATTGGAAAGTTCCTCAAAACCTCTTCCATTTGAACTGAACTTTCACGACTGACAATACGGGCAACCAGACCTTCAAGAATCTCACCCTGCACCATTACATGATCCTTTGACCCTAGAACAAATAGTTAGTACTTTGATAGTGGGGAGAGATAAAAATATACCAGACCAGTTTAGAGCAGCAGTGTAGACAAAAGAGTATCAGGAAAAAAGAACTTTCAAGATAGTCATACCGGGCACAGATGTATCAGCTATTTCATCAAGGGCTTTGCATACAGGTGTGGCAGTACCCTCTTCACACAAAGCGTCATAGGCAGCAAAGAATGAAGTGGCAGATTTCCTAATGGAGATGTAGACAGAAAGCATAACAACGTTATGAGCGGACCCGGCGCCGAATGAATATGTGCATTCATCTCAAAGTGATACTCCCTCCGTTCCAAATTACTCATCGTGGTTTTAGTTCAAATTTGAACTAAAACCACGACGAGTAATTTGGAACGGAGGGAGTACTTGCATGCGATCAAACAGATGAATGAAATGAAAATAGCTGTTCGGTGACAGGCACCAAGAAAAATCTGTAGGACAATTTCTAGCAATAATGCAATATAGACAGTTCACTTAAGAGCTCCAAGAGGATGCACATCAACGTAACAGTTGATGATACACAGGAGAACAGAACAAGAATTTAGTAACTTCACGAGCATAAGTTGGCTGATTTTCATATTCAAGCAACAATCTACTGTGGCAAACATATTAACACAGCACTTGCTTTTGAAACACTGGACGGTTGCAAAACATGGGATGTCACAATTAAGAAGTAGATTGGAAGTCTTCTCTCTTCTGTACAGTGCGACTACATGAGGTGCCATTATTAAATAAATAAATTGTACCAAGTCTTCCACCCTCCCTTAGTCCCATTAAATGGGCAATGCACATATCATGTCAAACGCCTTATTTGTACTGTGGGTGTGCATATATGAGCGTCTGCATTTGTACTTGTGTTTCTAAAAAGTAAATTGTGTTAAACAAGGCAGCCAAACACTATAGGCGGAGAACCTTCCACGCATGAAGTTATCAGATAGGCACCTTGTGGAAAATAGCCAAACATGATTTGTTGGTAGCCGCCATTTCCGACAAAATGAAATCACCTCTGGGGTAGAATAGAACTGAGGCTTGCCATGGCCCAATTCTGTCACAGCTGTAACCACAGCTGCACAAAAGCCAAAATATAATTGATATAACATCATACCAGAGGAGATTATCAATAATGAGGAAGTTGATGAACTGGAAGAAATGCAGCAGGTGACTTCATACTTCAGAAGGAAAATGTAAGAATAATGCAGCATTTACAGCTTGAATGCAATATCAGAATGAAATGACGGCGAACGAAGTATACATTGAACAGTGAACACTTTAGTCAGGAGAAAAATAGGCATACCATAATCATCCTTTGGCCTTTGCCCATGGTCTCCTAATACAGCTGTCACAAGTTCCATTGAAATACATATTTTGTTTTTCTAGAAGCACAAAACAGGGGCAAAATCAGAAATCTTAAGAGAACTGCTGAGAACAAAAGGCACAGATGATAAAGTAAGGATGCTTGATTGTGCTTAATTCCAACAAACTAGCTCCAACAGTCAAATAAGCACCAAGGCATTTTGTGATTTAATTGGAAGGCATTAGATTTTATATTTGCTTATGTGAGTTTGTACAAATTTGGAAAGATGTCAAATTAGGAGCTGTGATGAAAAAAAAAACAAAGTGCAAATAATAATAATAATAATAATAATAATAATAATAATTACCCTAGTTGCACTCATACGGTAAGAATTGATGTGTATCAAGTACTGAAAGGCCGAGACACAGGAACATGGAGAACAAAAGTCAACACATGAAATTCTTGACAAAAGCTGCAATGGGTGTGGAATACCTCGAGAAAATCATTGAATTCCGCTTGCATTTTAGGAGCTTTGCCGCCCCAAGCTTCACGAAATAAGCGACCCAGGACAAAAACGCCCACGGCGGTGAAGCTACAAGCAGAATTTATGCCTTCAGTCAGAACACAAGTAGCTCAAGAAAAATAATGCAGATAAAAGAACAGAGCGTACATATTTCCAAAGCTGTTCTTGGCAAATGCACCACCACGGTGACCAGCATACATGAATAGAGATCCTGAGTGCTTTTGCGTAACCTGGAAAAACAAAATATCTTAGCAGGATATACACTTCTTTAGGCAGCAGGGTAATCACATCGAACAAACAGTATAGACTCTAGCTTTAGTTCCCACAAGGCAATTAATTAGAAGGAAATGACGAATTAGATATACCTCAATGGTAGCTAATCCTTGCGACACGATCTCAATCATCCGAGTTCTTGTCTGCAATCACACAGGTGGGGTCACAGTGAAAATTCTAGTTAATATTCCATTTACTAGATGGGAATAAGAGACACTAAATGAGCCATATCCCACTGTTACTAAAATATCTCCTGTATAGTTAGTTCATTAACATATTCTCATCAAAAACAACTAAATACGTTCATATTAATCAAACCCATCAAGGTCTATACAGCTACATTGCAGATTGCAGACATCATGTTCAAGCATACAATGGCTGAAAGTACAGTGGAGTGCATGGATTAGTCAGCAAAAAAAAATACTCTTATATCACAAATGCCATGGAAACCTATCAAAGTGAGCAATACTGATTTAAAAAGTTGGAAACTAGGCTCCTTTTACTCTTTTAGCAATGCAGTAGATTCTGATAATTCCGTTGAACCGCTTTTAGATATTCTTAGTATATTTTGTTTGTTGTGTTCCAAATCATACAAGGACAATCACTGGAAAACTAAATTTATCTATTGATCTGATTTACTAAAAAGGAATAATAGACTTTCAAGTTTCAACATGCTCTTTTCAAACACATCAACCGCAAACTAAGCCCAAGTGTAGCAGGACAATTAAGGTGGCCTGTCTCATAACAATTATAAAGTATGGCTACTGGAAACAGCGGAACAAGGTCGCAAATCATGATGTTCAAGGTCTATACAGCTACAATGCAGACTGCAGACATCATTCTCAAGCATCCAATTGGCTGAAAGTACAGTGGGGTGCATGGATTATACTCTGAAAAAACTCTGTTTCTGCACAGTGGAATAGAAACCTAGAAAAAAAAATGAGCAATAGTAGATTATGAAGTTCCATTGAACCGCTTTAGATAGCCGTGTGTTGCATTTATTGTCTTCCAAAACCATATGAGAACAATCAGTGGAAAATAGAATTTATGGATTAATCAGATTCACTAAACAGAGTAATAGACTTCTCACACGTTCTTCTCCAAACCAACTTGTAAATAAGCACATCACATCAAACGCAAACTGAGCCCAAATGTACCAGGAATATTACGGTGGGCAGTCCCATCAACTACTCATAAGGTTGAGTAATTAACTATAAAGTTGGGTCAAGGTATGGCTACAGGAAACTGTGGAACTAAGTCGCTACTCGTAATGTGAAATATGTGTCGACAAGCATCAAACGATCATGAACACCGAGCAGTTCCCCGACGGTTACTCGGGAGACACTCGTGTTGATTGTCACAAGGTGATCGAAGCAACGAGCAATTCAACAAACACCATGAGGGGGACCCAGCCAAGCACGCACCTCCTGATCAGATTTCTCGTTCTCGAACTTGGGGTAGAAGGTGGCCCTGATCTGCGCCTCGGTGAAGGTGTTGTTGTCGACCGAGAACTCCGCGGCCCCCTTGATCAGCCTGGAGAGCTTGTCGCCGGCGCCGCCCTGCTCGGTGGCGGTGGTGACCGCGGAGGACGAGGACGAGGACGCCGAGGTCGCGTAGCCCCTGGGCACCCACACCTGGGCCGCGCCTGCCGTGCTCGGCGCAAGGGCCATCCTCTCGACGGCCGCGGACGAGGGGGCCGGGGCCGGGGCGGGGGCGGGGGCGGGGGCGGGGGCGGGGGTGGCCTTCGGCTTCCATCTCTGCTGCGTCTGCTTGCCCTGCGGGAGAAACGGTTAGGGTTTGGGGCGCTCGAAAGGAGGAGGGGGGGGAGGAGGAGGAGGGAGTAGGGGCGTACGTGGTCGCGGCGAGGAGGCATTGCGAAGGGCGGGGCGGGGAGGAGGAGGGGGAGGAACCGCCTGGGGCTGTGGGAGAGAGAGAGGGAGAGCGACATATAAGTGCCGGGCACGACGCCGGGGCGGGGGATGGAAATCGGTGGGGAAAGCGGCGCCGCCTAGGCACGGCGGGTTCAGGAGGGTTTAGCGGCGGTGGCAGGAATGCTAATGCTATGGCTTGGGCCGGGCCATTTTGGGACGGCCCGAGGCTCGCCTGCAAAATGGCACTATTGTGGGGCAGCCCACTACCAAGTTACAGCAGTTGAAGCAACAGAGCGCTCTCGCCCAGCGGGTTTTTCTTTTTCAGTGAGCAAGCGCTGGGTTTTTTAGCATCATTTCTATTTTTTTTGTTAATTTATTTATTATTACTTACATTTGGATTCTGAAACATAAAATGTTTTTATGGCACATTTTAAAAATGCAGTATAAAAAAATTCACGCGACTAAAATGACGATAGCATTAAATAATGTTGGTGACATTTAGAAAAGTGTTCACACGTTACAAAAATGTGCTCGTGACATTTAAAAAATATATGCATGAAAAATGTTTGTGTAGTTTAAAAAATGTTTCATACCATTCAAAAAAATGTTCAATGTGTATTTCAAAAATGTATTACATTTATTCAGAAAACATTCCGATGTGTATTTCAAACAAATATGTATCATGTATTTGAAAAAATGTTTATACAATGTAAAAAAACGTTGATTAATTTAAAAACATACCATTAGAAAAGTTCAACGTGTATTTAAAAATGTATAATATGTATTTAAAAATGTTCAAGACATGTATTTAAAGAAATGTTCGTCATGTATTTGGCAAATGTTCAACGTGTGTCAAAAATAAGTTCCGTGTGAATACGAAAAATATACAAAATGTATTAAAAAAGTATACATGTATTAATAAAGAAGAAGAAAAGGAAGAAACTGATAAAAACACATATAATCAATAGAAGAAATAAATAAATAAAAAATGAAACATGTATTGAAAATATTTTTAGCAACCTTTACCCCCAAATTAAGTAGATATCTGACTATTTATATGCAACATGAGTTAGTTCCTTCAATAGTTCTGATATTGAAATGCAACATGGCAAATCTATCGACAACGAGAAGGATGTAACCAACAACGCGGCAAAAACAATGATGAAACCAACAAAGGATAGCAGAACTTGTATGTGAAAAATGTACCAATGCGATGCTTATGATCTACATTTGTTGTATGTGAGGCTAAAAATGTATGTTTATGCCATGAAATGCAATGTAAAAGATTTGTATATGTGCATATGAGATGAAATATTGACAACATTTGTATGTGATATTGACAATAGTAGTGCAACCCAAAGCTGTCAATGATGAAACTCTGCTTGGGGCCCTTGTGATTGTCGGCACTCGTCGGCTGACCCACCTGTAATGATGAAGTCTTCGTTGACCTGGAAGCACTGACAAGTCGTTGCATATTGGTGATGATGCGCTTTGGTCGGTCAGTGTTGTTTTGGCCCTGTAGTACTGATTAAATTAGATCTACAAATACACGCTACAAGAAGAGAACACTTGCAACACCCTTTAAAAAATAAAATTACATTATAGTAGGAACACTTTCATGACAAGAAACTTGGGAAAACATGTATCAACTAAACATTATGAGAAATGTCGGAAAAGCATCTTGCACAGGCCTACCGCACACTTGGGTGACATTTTTGGGCCTTCCATGACAAGAATATTCGTGCAGAAGAGAGGGCAGGAACTTTTCGTCGATTGCCCGGGCGAGTTACACCTCGCTCGATATACGCTCGGTGGCAGCCTCTCATACAAACGCCACATGTGGGGGGGTGGTAGTTTGTGTAACGCCCGGATAATCTTGCTACAGTAATCCCACGCTAATCATGCCACGTCATCCCGATTACTGTTGCTAAACGTCCGTTAGTTCAAACCGCGTCAAATTCAAATTAAAAATTAAGGTCAACAATAAAAGTTTTCGAATGTTGCAACAAAAATGTTCGGTGGGTGTAGAATATTACAAGGGTAATTATAGTAAAGCAAACACATTTTTATAAAATCTCTAAACAGTTTAAAATGATTTAAAAGGAAAAGAAAATAAATAAAAGGAAGAGAAACTACAAAAACAGAAACAACAACAAAAAAGAGGCCCCCTGGCCAATTGGGCCAGACGGCCCAGCTCACCGGCCAGGCCAGTCCCACCTGGCCCAGCCGGCCCACCCCCCTCCTTATCCACTCCCTCACCCAAACCCTAGCCTAACCACCCACCACTCTCCCCCTCACGACGCGCCCCTCCCCCGATCCAGATCGGATCGGGGCTCGCCGCGCCAACCACCACCCCGCGCCAGGACGCCGCCGCCCGGAGCCCGCGCCACCCCGCCGGCCTGCCTCCTCCTCCTCGCCGGCCTTCACCGCGTCACCGTCGTCACCGTCGCCCCCCTCGACACCCATTGCCCCGATCCCTACGCCCCGCAGTGAGCCCCGCCGCCGCACTCGCCTCCGCCGCCCCCTACTACTCTACTGCTGCCGCACGACCTCGCCGATGCCGTGGCCGCTGACGCCGCCTCGCCTCTGCTCCCCCTCGACGCGCTGTCGCCTGTGCTGATTGCCCGCTCTGGCCATGCGTCCCACTACCGCCGCTCCCCCCTCTACGCGCGCGCGCTCACGCTCGCCGCACGGCGACCACGCCCGTCCGCGCCCCGCACGTGGCCGCCCCCCCTCCGCTCTCGCTTTCCCCCGCTAGCTCACGCGCGCCCTGCCGCTGTCCACCTCGCCCGTCTCGCGCCCCGACCTCCTCGTCGCGGCCCTTGCTCGCCACTGCCCGCATGCTCTGCTCGGCCTCCCCCTCGCGTCCCAGGCCGTCCCCTGGTCGCAAGCTCGCCCTATTCACCACGCCTCCCCTGCTCGTTGTCGTCGCGCCGTGCCACCGCCCCTCGCTCTGTCTCGCCCCGACCGACGCTGCTGCGGTGCTCCTCGTCGCCAGGCTGCGTCCGCCGCCTCCCCGCTCCGTCTGTCGTGGCCACGCCCCTGGCCTGCGCTCGCCGGCGGCCACGCTGGTCGTGCTCGGCCGCAACTGGCCTGGGCCAGTGCCCATTCGGGCTGGCGCCCGCAGTGCCCGTTCGGGCTATGCCCACACCCGCGCCCGTTGACCCGCTAAGGCCTTTGGCCCACTGACAAAGGGGCCCCAGCCCCAGAATGTTAAATAAAAAAAGATAATAAAAATAAATAAATAAGTAAAATATTAATTAATCAATTAGTTAACTAAATAATTAACTTAATTAATTCTGTTTAGACCAACTAATTAGATAACTAACCTAATTAACTCTGTCTAATTAAACTGCTAACTAAACAGTCTATGACCAGTGGGACCCACACGTCAGCGACCCAGTCAACACCTTTGTTGACTGCTGACGTTATGATGATGTCAGCATGCACTGTTTTGGATAATGTTAAATTAAATTAATTAAATAAATTCTAAAAATGTTTTAAAACTTTAGAAAATCATATAAAATAAACCGTAACTCGGATGAAAATACGTTGTACATGAAAGTTGCTCAGAACAACGAGACAAACCCGGATACGCAGCCCGTTCGTCCGCCACACACCCCTAACATATCAAACTCGCAAACTTTCCCCCTCCGGCTCCTTTGCCCGAAAACGCGAAACACCGGGGATACTTTCCCGAATGTTTTCCCCCTTCACCGGTATCACCTCATACCGCGTTAGGGCACCCCTAACACCGATACTTGTCATGGCATGCATCGCTATGCATCTGTTTGCTTAAGTATTTATTGTTTCTTCCCCCTCTTCTCTCGCTAGACACCGAGACCGACGCTGCTGCTGCCCAGTACGACTATGGAGTTGACGACCCCTCTCTCTTGCCAGAGCAACCAGGCAAGCCCCCCCTTGATCACCAGATATCGCCTACTCTACTCTATACTGCTTGTAATAGAGTAGTGTAGCATGTTACTGCTTTCTGTTATTCTTATCCTGATGCATAGCCTGTCCTTGTTACTACTATTGTTACCTTTACCTGCAATCCTACCTGCTTAGCATAGGATGCTAGTTTTCCATCAGTGGCCCTACATTCTTGTCCGTCTGCTGTGCTATACTATCGGGCCGTGATCACTCGGGAGTTGATCACGGGTATATACTTACTTTATACATGATACATGTGGTGACCAAAGACGGGTCGGCTCGTAGGAGTACCCGCGAGTGGATCTTTGAGGCGAAGCGACAGAGCAGGTTACGACCACCTAGGAGAGAGGTGGGCCTGGCTCTGTTCGGCGTTCGCGGATACTTAACACGCATAACGAGATCTTGGTATTTGATCTGAATTGGGTCGTTGGCCCTATACGCACTAACCAACTACGCGGAAAAGATATGGGCACTCGGCGTCGTGGTATCAGCCGAAGCCTTCGTGACGTCAGCGACTGAGCGGCGCGCGCCAGATTGGAACGTAAGCCTGCTCTTGTATTAAGGGGGCTAGTTCTGCTTTCGGCCGCCCACGCAACGTGCAGGTGTGCTCAGGGCGATGGGCCCAGACCCCTGCGCGCTTAGGTTTAGACCGGCGTGCTGACCTCTCTGTTGTGCCTAGGTGGGGTTGCGACGTGTTGATCTTCCGAGGCCGGGCATGACCCAGGAAAGTGTGTCCGGCCAAATGGGATCAAGTGTGTTGGGTTATGTGGTGCACCCCTGCAGGGAAGTTAATCTATTCGAATAGCCGTGATCGTCGGTAACAGGACGACTTGGAGTTGTACCTTCACCTTATGATAACTAGAACCGGATATTTAATAAAACACACCCTTCCAAGTGCCAGATACAACCCGTTGATCGCTCTCTAACAGGGCATCGAGGAGGGGATCGTCGGGTAGGATTATGCTATGCGATGCTACTTGGAGGACTTCAGTCTACTCTCTTCTACATGCTGTAAGATGGAGGCTGCCAGAAGCGTAGTCTTCGACAGGATTAGATATCCCCCTCTTATTCTGGCATTCTGCAGTTCAGTCCACTGATATGGCCCTTTACACATATATCCATGCATATGTAGTGTAGCTCCTTGCTTGCGAGTACTTTGGATGAGTACTCACGGTTGCCTTGTTTCCCCTTTTCCCCTTTCTCTACCCGATTGCTGCGACCAGACGATGGAGCCCCGGATCCAGACGCCACCGTCGATGACAACTCCTACTACACTGGAGGCGCCTACTACTACATGCAGCCCGCTGACGATGACCAGGAGTAGTTAGGAGGATCCCAGGCAGGAGGCCTGCGCCTCGTTCGATCTGTATCCCCGTTTGTGCTAGCCATCTTATGGCAACTTGTTTAACTTATGTCTGTACTCAGATATTGTTGCTTCCGCTGACTCGTCTATGATCGAGCATTCGAGCCCTCGAGGCCCCTGGCTTGTATTATGATGCTTGTATGACTTTTTTTATTTGTAGAGTTGTGTTGTGATATCTTCCCGTGAGTCCCTGATCTTGATCGTACACATTTGCGTGCATGATTAGTGTACGATTGAATCGGGGGCGTCACAAGTTGGTATCAGAGCCGACTGCCTGTAGGAATCCCCCTTCCACACTCCTTGGCCGAAGTCGAGTCTAGACATTGCAAAAACTTTTACTAACTTGGTTGTGTGCCTTACGGGCCCACGTGGCCATCGGGTGGTATTAGGATCTTTTACTCCTCGACCTTTACTCTAGGACTCTGAACTCTCTTCTACTCGGGTTAAACGAATTTACTAACTCTAACACTAGGGTCCCGTGACGGCATTCACCCCAAAGTTGGATAAAAGCCATAGTTATTCCTTAATATAGTGTTTTGAACAAATTCCACACTGTCATTTGACTCCTTTGAAACATCTTTGTTTTCAGATGGAACCCACGAGGCAGGTCGTGCGCCACACGACGGCCATTGGTGCCTCGGGATCACCGGCCGTGCTAGCTGAGATGATGACCTATCTGGGTTATCGCTGGCACCCCGAGTACACCGTCTCCAAGGAGTAGCAGGACTTTAACCAGGAGCAGTACCGTGCCACCGTCCACCTCTACTCTCGGGAGTATTACTCCACTACTGTGCTGCACACCGCTTATGGTGTTGGAGTGACCATCGATATGGCAGTTCACGATGCTGCCTATGCTGCTCTGACACGCCTTCGTTGGGAGTACCGGGAGTTGGACACCTCCCCCTTCAGGCACATTGCTATCGCTTCTGATATTGGTGCGGAGGGTTACTACACTGCTGCCTACTCCACTGTCACCCGCGAGCCCTTCTACCATCAGAACCTGGTTCTGCATGCTGATGGGCTGGATCGAGCTAACCGAGCTCTTCGCCACGAGTTGTACACCACTCGTCAGCACCTCTATCGTGCTCTGACTACGTTGCACCCCTTTGTCGGATCTGGGGAGCTACCGCGTTCTGCTATCTACCCAGCCAGGTGAAGGAAATATGCCCTAGAGGCAATAATAAAGTTATTATTTATTTCCTTATTTCATGATAAATGTTTATTATTCATGCTAGAATTGTATCAACCGGAAACATGATACATGTGTGAATACATAGACAAACAGAGTGTCACTAGTACGCCTCTACTTGACTAGCTCGTTGATCAAAGATGGTTATGTTTCCTAGCCATAGACATGAGTTGTCATTTGATTAACGGGATCACATCATTAGGAGAATGATGTGATTGACATGACCCATTCCGTTAGCTTAGCACCCGATCGTTTAGTATGTTGCTATTGCTTTCTTCATGACTTATACATGTTCCTATGACTATGAGATTATGCAACTCCCGTTTGCCGGAGGAACACTTTGTGTGCTACCAAACGTCACAACGTAACTGGGTGATTATAAAGGTGCTCTACAGGTGTCTCCAAAGGTACATGTTGGGTTGGCGTATTTCGAGATTAGGATTTGTCACTCCGACTGTCGGAGAGGTATCTCTGGGCCCTCTCGGTAATGCACATCACATAAGCCTTGCAAGCATTGCAACTAATGAGTTAGTTGCGAGATGATGTATTACAGAATGAGTAAAGAGACTTGCCGGTAACAATATTGAACTAGGTATTGAGATACCGACGATCGAATCTCGGGCAAGTAACATACCGATGACAAAGGGAACAACGTATGTTGTTATGCGGTCTGATCGATAAAGATCTTCGTAGAATATGTAGGAGCCAATATGGGCATCCAGGTCCCGCTATTGGTTATTGACCGGAGACGTGTCTCGGTCATGTCTACATTGTTCTCGAACCGTAGGGTCCGCACGCTTAAGGTTTCGATGACAGTTATATAATGAGTTTATGAGTTTTGATGTACCGAAGGAGTTCGGAGTCCCGGATGAGATCGGGGACATGACGAGGAGTCTCGAAATGGTCGAGACATAAAGATCTATATATTGGACGACTATATCCGGACATCGGAAAGGTTCTGAGTGGTTCGGGTATTTTCGGAGGTACCGGGGAGTTACGGGAATACGGGGAAGAGTATTGGGCCTTATTGGGCCTTAGTGGGAAGGAGCCATGAGGTGGCGCGCGCCCCTCCCAAGCCCAGTCCGAATTGGACAAGGGGTTTGGGGGCGCGGCCCCCTCTCCCTTCCTTCTCCACTCCCCTCCTTTCCCCCTTCTCCTAGTTGGACTAGGAAAGGTGGAATCCTACTCCCGGTGGGAGTAGGACTCCCCTTGGCGCGCCCCTTCTAGGCCGGCCGCCCCCTCCCCCTTGCTCCTTTATATACGGGGGCAGGGGGGCACCCCATAACACACAAGTTGATCTTCGTGATCGTTCCTCAGCCGTGTGCGGTGCCCCCCTCCACCATATTCCACCTCGGTCATAGTGTCGCGGTGCTTAGGCGAAGCCCTGCGTCGGTAGTTCATCAAGATTGTCACCACGCCGTCGTGCTGACGAAACTCTTCCCCGAGAGCTTTGCTGGATCGGAGCCCGGAGAACGTCATCGAGCTGTACGTGTGTCAAGAACTCGGAGGCGCCGGAGTAACGGCGCTTGGATCGGTCGGATCGGGAGGAGGACGTACGACTACTTCCTCTACGTTGTGTCAACGCTTCCTCTTCGGTCTATGAGGGTACGTAGACAACACTCTCCCCTCTCGTTGCTATGCATCACCATGATCTTGCGTGTGCGTAGGAATTTTTTTGAAATTACTACGTTTCCCAACAGTGGCATCCGAGCCTAGGTTTTTATGGTTTGATGTTGTGCACGAGTAGAACACAAGTGAGTTGTGAACGATATAAGTCATACTGCCTACCAGCATGTCATACTTTGGTTCGGCGGTATTGTTGGATGAAGCGGCCCGGACCGACATTACGCGTACGCTTACGCGAGACTGGTTCTACCGCCGTGCTTTGCACACAGGTGGCTGGCGGGTGTCAGTTTCTCCAACTTTAGTTGAACCGAGTATGGCTACGCCCGGTCCTTGAGAAGGTTAAAACGGAGTCTATTTGACAAACTATCGTTGTGGTTTTGATGCGTAGGTGAGATTGGTTCTTGCTTAAGCCCGTAGCAGCCACGTAAAATTTGCAACAAACAAAGTAGAGGACGTCTAACTTGTTTTTGCAGGGCATGTTGTGATGTGATATGGTCAAGACATGATGCTAAATTTTATTGTATGAGATGATCATGTTTTGTAACCGAGTTATCGGCAACCGGCAGGAGCCATAAGGTTGTCGCTTTATTGTATGCAATGCAATCGCCCTGTAATGCTTTACTTTATCACTAAGCGGTAGCGATAGTCGTAGAAGCATAAGATTGGCGAGACGACAACGATGCTACGATGGAGATCAAGGTGTCGCGCCGGTGACGATGGTGATCACGACGGTGCTTCGGAGATGGAGATCACAAGCACAAGATGATGATGGCCATATCATATCACTTATATTGATTGCATGTGATGTTTATCTTTTATGCATCTTATCTTGCTTTGATTGACGGTAGCATTATAAGATGATCTCTCACTAAAATTATCAAGAAGTGTTCTCCCTGAGTATGCACCGTTGCGAAAGTTCTTCGTGCTGAGACACCACGTGATGATCGGGTGTGATATGCTCTACGTTCAAATACAACGGGTGCAAAACAGTTGCACACGCGGAATACTCAGGTTTAACTTGACGAGCCTAGCATATAACAGATATGGCCTCGGAACACGGAGACCGAAAGGTCGAGCGTGAATCATATACTAGATATGATCAACATAGTGATGTTCACCATTGAAACTACTCCATCTCACATGATGATCGGACATGGTTTAGTTGATTTGGATCACGTGATCACTTAGAGGATTAGAGAGATGTCTATCTAAGTGGGAGTTCTTAAGTAATATGATTAATTGAACTTTAATTTATCATGAACTTAGTCCTGGTAGTATTAGCATATCTATGTTGTAGATCAATAGCTCGCGTTGTTGCTTTCATATGTTTATTTTGATATGTTCCTAGAGAAAATTGTGTTGAAAGATGTTAGTAGCAATGATGCGGATTGGATCCGTGATCTGAGGTTTATCCTCATTGCTGCACAGAAGAATTATGTCCTTGATGCACCGCTAGGTGACAGACCTATTGCAGGAGCAGATGCAGACGTTATGAATGTTTGGCTAGCTCAATATGATGACTACTTAATAGTTTAGTGCATCATGCTTAACGGCTTAGAATCGGGACTTCAAAGACGTTTTGAACGTCATGGACCATATGAGATGTTCCAGGAGTTGAAGTTAATATTTCAAGCAAATACCCGAGTTGAGAGATATGAAGTCTCCAACAAGTTCTACAGCTAAAAGATGGAGGAGAATCGCTCAACTAGTGAGCATGTGCTCAGATTGTCTGGGTACTACAATCGCTTGAATCAAGTGGGAGTTAATCTACAGATAAGATAGTGATTGACAGAATTCTATAGTCACCATCACCAAGTTAGTAGAACTTCGTGATGAACTATAATATGCAAGGGATGACGAAAGTAATTCCCAAGCTCTTCGTGATGCTGAAATCAATGAAGGTAGAAATCAAGAAAAACATCAAGTGTTGATGGTTGACAAGATCACTAGTTTCAAGAAAAGGGCAAAGGGAAGAAGAAGGGGAACTTCAAGAAGAACAGCAAACAAGTTGCTGCTCAAGAGAAGAAACCCAAGTCTGGACCTAAGCCTGAAACTGAGTGCTTCTACTGCAAGCAGACTGGTCACTGGAAGCGGAACTGCCCTAGGTATTTGGCGGATAAGAGGGATGGCAAAGTGAACAAAGGTATATTGGATATACATGTTATTGATGTGTACTTTACTAGTGTTTATAGCAAACCCTCGGCATTTGATGCTGGTTCAGTTGCTAAGATTAGTAACTCGAAATGGGAGTTGCAGAATGAACAGAGACTAGTTAAGGGTGAAGTGATGATGTGTGTTGGAAGTGGTTCCAAGATTGATAGGATCATCATCGCACACTCCCTATACTTTCGGGATTAGTGTGGAACCTAAATAAGTGTTATTTGGTGTTGAGCATGAATATGATTTGATCATGTTTATTGCAATACGGTTATTCATTTAAGTAAGAGAATAAATTGTTGTTCTGTTTACATGAATAAAACCTTCTATGGTCATACACACCAACAAAATGGTTTGTTGGATCTCGATCGTAGTGATACACATATTCATAATATTGAAGCCAAAAGATGCAAAGATAATAATGATAGTGCAACTTATTTGTGGCACTGCCGTTTAGGTCATATTGGTGTAAAGCGCATGAAGAAACTCCATGCTGATGGAATTTTGGAATCACTTGATTGTGAATCACTTGATGCTTGCGAACCATGCCTCATGGGCAAGATGACTAAGACTCCGTTCTTCGAAACGATGGAGCGAGCAACAAACTTATTGGAAATAATACATACTGATGTATGCGGTCCGATGAGTATAAAGGCTCGCGGCAAGTATCGTTATTTTCAGAACTTCACAGATGATTTGAGCAGATATGGGTATATCTACTTGATGAAACATAAGTATGAAACATTTGAAAAGTTCAAAGAATTTCAGAGTGAAGTGGAAAATCATCGTAACAAGAAAATAAAGTTTTTACGATCTGATCGTGGAAGAGAATATTTGAGTTACGAGTTTGGCCTTCAATTAAAACAATGTGGAATAGTTTCACAAAACTCATGCCACCTGGAACACCACAGCATAATGGTGTGTCCGAACATCATAACCGCACTTTATTGGATATAATGCAATCTATGATGTTTCTTACCGATTTACCACTATCGTTTTGGGATCATGCATTAGAGACAGCTGCATTCACGTTTAAAAGGGCATCATCTAAGTCCGTTGAGACGACACAATCTGAACTGTGGTTTAGCAAGAAACCAAAGTTGTCGTTTATTAAAGTTTGGGATTGTGATACTTATAAGAAAAAGTTTCATCCTGATAAGCTCAAACCCAAATCGGAGAAATGTGTCTTCATAGGATACCCAAAGGAGAAAGTTGGGTACACCTTCTATCACAGATCCAAAGGCAAGACATTCGTTGCTAAGAATGGATCCTTTCTAGAGAAGGAGTTTCTCTCGAAAGAAGTGAGTGGGAGGAAAGTAGAACTTGATGTGGCAACTGTACCTGCTCCCTTATTGGAAAGTAGTTCATCACAGAAATCTATTCTTGTGACTACTACACCAATTAGTGAGAAAGTTAATGATGATGATCATGTAACGTCAGATCAAGTTACTACCGACTCTCGTAGGTAAACCAGCGTGAGATCCGCACCAGAGTGGTACGATAATCCTGTTCTGGAAGTCATGTTACTAGAACATGACGAACTTACGAACTATGAGGAAGCGATGATGAGCCCAGATTCCGTGAAATGGTTTGAGGCCATGAAATCTGAGATATGATCCATGTATAAAAACAAAGTATGGACTTTGATGGATTTGCCCGATGATCGGCAAGCCATAGAAAATAAATGGATCCTCAAGAGGAAGACGGACGCTGATAGTAGCGTTACTATCTACAAAGCTAGAATTGTCGCAAAAGGTTTTCGACAAGTTCAAGGCGTTGACTACAATGAGAGTTTCTCACTCGTGTCTATGCTTAAGTCTGTCCGAATCACGTTAGCAATTGCCGCATTTTATGAAATCTGGCAAATGGATATAACAAAACTGCATTCCTTAATGGATTTATTAAAGAAGAGTTGTATATGATGCAACCAGCAGGTTTTGTCAATCCTGAAGGTGCTAACAAAATGTGCAAGCTCCAGCGATCCATCTATGAACTGGTGCAAGCATCTCAGAGTTGGAATATACGCTTTGATGAGTTGATCAAAGCATATTGTTTTATACAGACTTGCGGTGAAGCCTGTATTTACAAGAAAGTGAGTGGGAGCACTACAACATTTCTGATAAGTATATGTGTAT
The DNA here is from genome assembly GCA_032464435.1 of Aegilops umbellulata. NCBI lineage: Eukaryota > Viridiplantae > Streptophyta > Magnoliopsida > Poales > Poaceae > Aegilops > Aegilops umbellulata. The sequence continues at coordinate 549,624,890 of CP136055.1, read as the reverse complement.
GACATATTATTGATCGGAAATAATGTAGAATTATTCTGCAAAGCATAAAGGAGTATTTGAAAGGAGTTTTTCGAAGAAAGACCTCGGTGAAGCTGCTTACATATTGAGTATCAAGATCTATAGAGATAGATCAAGACGCTTGATAAGTTTTTTCAATGAGTACATACCTTGACAAGATTTTGAAGTAGTTCAAAATGGAACAGTCAAAGAAAGAGTTCTTGCCTGTGTTACAAGGTGTGAAATTGAGTAAGACTCAAAACCCGACCTCGGCAGAAGATAGAAAGAGAATGAAAGTCATTCCCTATGCCTTGGCCATAGGTTCTATAAAGTATGCCATGCTGTGTACCAGATCTATTGTATACCCTACACTGATTTTGGCAAGGGAGTACAATATTGATCTAGGAGTAGATCACTGGACAGCGGTCAAAATTATCCTTAGTGAAATAAGGATATGTTTCTCGATTATGGACGTGACAAAAAGGTTCGTCGTAAAAGGTTACGTCGATGCAAGTTTTGACACTAATCTAGATGACTCTAAGTCTCAATCTAGATACATATTGAAAGTGGGAGCAATTAGCTAAAGTAGCTCCGTGCAGAGCATTGTAGACATAGAAATTTGCAAAATACATACGGATCTGAATTTTGGCAGACCCGTTGACTAAGCTTCTCTCACAAGCAAAACATGATCACACCTTAGTACTCTTTGGGTGTTAATCACATAGCGATGTGAACTAGATTACTGACTAGTAAACCCTTTGGGTGTTGATCACATATCGATGTGAACTATGGGTGTTAATCACATGGTGATGTGAACTATTGCTGGTAAATCACATGGCGATGTGAACTAGATTATTGACTCTAGTGCAAGTGGGAGACTGAAGGAAATATGCCCTAGAGGCAATAATAAAGTTATTATTTATTTCCTTATTTCATGATAAATGTTTATTATTCATGCTAGAATTGTATCAACCGGAAACATGATACATGTGTGAATACATAGACAAATAGAGTGTCACTAGTACGCCTCTACTTGACTAGCTCGTTGATCAAAGATGGTTATGTTTCCTAGTCATAGACATGAGTTGTCATTTGATTAACGGGATCACATCATTAGGAGAATGATGTGATTGACATGACCCATTCTGTTAGCTTAGCACCCGATCGTTTAGTATGTTGCTATTGCTTTCTTCATGACTTATACATGTTCCTATGACTATGAGATTATGCAACTCCCGTTTGCCGGAGGAACACTATGTGTGCTACCAAACGTCACAACGTAACTGGGTGATTATAAAGGTGCTCTACAGGTGTCTCCAAAGGTACATGTTGGGTTGGCGTATTTCGAGATTAGGATTTGTCACTCCGACTGTCGGAGAGGTATCTCTGGGCCCTCTCGGTAATGCACATCACATAAGCCTTGCAAGCATTGCAACTAATGAGTTAGTTGCGAGATGATGTATTACAGAACGAGTAAAGAGACTTGTCGGTAACAAGATTGAACTAGGTATTGAGATACCGACGATCGAATCTCGGGCAAGTAACATACCGATGACAAAGGGAACAACGTATGTTGTTATGCGGTCTGACCGATAAAGATCTTCGTAGAATATGTAGGAGCCAATACGGGCATCCAGGTCCCGCTATTGGTTATTGACCGGAGACATGTCTCGGTCATGTCTACATTGTTCTCGAACCGTAGGGTCCGCACGCTTAAGGTTTCGATGACAGTTATATAATGAGTTTATGAGTTTTGATGTACTGAAGGAGTTCGGAGTCCCGGATGAGATCGGGGACATGACAAGTCTCGAAATGGTCGAGACATAAAGATCGATATATTCGACGACTATATTCGGACATCGAAAAGGTTCTGAGTGGTTCGGGTATTTTCGGAGGTACCGGGGAGTTACGGGAATACGGGGAAGAGTATTAGGCCTTATTGGGCCTTAGTGGGAAGGAGCCAGGAGGTGGCGCGCGCCCCTCCCAAGCCCAGTCCGAATTGGACAAGGGGTTTGGGGGCGCGGCCCCCTCTCCCTTCCTTCTCCACTCCCCTCCTTTCCCCCCTTCTCCTAGTTGGACTAGGAAAGGTGGAATCCTACTCCCGGTGGGAGTAGGACTCCCCTTGGCGCGCCCCTTCTAGGCCGGCCGCCCCCTCCCCCTTGCTCCTTTATATACGGGGGCAGGGGGCACCCCATAACACACAAGTTGATCTTCGTGATCGTTCCTCAGCCGTGTGCGGTGCCCCCTCCACCATATTCCACCTCGGTCATATTGTCGCGGTGCTTAGGCGAAGCCCTGCGTCGGTAGTTCATCAAGATCGTCACCACGCCGTCGTGCTGACGAAACTCTTCCCCGAGAGCTTTGCTGGATCGGAGCCCGGAGAACGTCATCGAGCTGTACGTGTGTCAAGAACTCGGAGGCGCCGGAGTAACGGCGCTTGGATCGGTCGGATCGGGAGGAGGACGTACGACTACTTCCTCTACGTTGTGTCAACGCTTCCGCTTCGGTCTACGAGGGTACGTAGACAACACTCTCCCCTCTCATTGCTATGCATCACCATGATCTTGCGTGTGCGTAGGAATTTTTTTGAAATTACTACGTTTCCCAACACCAGGACCGTGATGCCCCAGGGTGTCGGTTGGCCAGAGGTGGGAGGCTACTCTCCCGCACTTAGTCCTCTTCTGCCGCCTGAGCGTCGGGTTCAGCAGCAGAGCACCCGCGGCCCCCAGGTTGCCGACGTGGTGTACCCGTTGCCACACTACCAGCTTTCAGGCTACTGCTACCTCCGTAGTGTCGCGTGGGACTGATGTAGACTTGCTTGTTAGTGTTAGATGCATTCGCCGCGAGCCTGCGTGCCGCCTATGATGTCTTAGTCTATGTACTGAACTCTGTGTACCGAACTCTATGCATGATCTCTTTTGTAAGATATGCCGACTATTATGTGGTATCTATCATGCTGCTTTCATTATGCCTGTTTCATCATGAATGATTCTTGTCTTTACAAATTTCTCAATGCTGAACTACCCATGTTATATATTAGCAGGATGGTTAGACCAGGTGGTCGTGGTCGTGGTGGCAACTTCCCACCACCGCCTGAGTACATGGCTGGTATGATCCAACAGCTTGAGATGAATCGCCAGTTCATGGAGAACATGATGGCTCAGTTTCCTCGCCCCAATATGAACCAGCAGCCAGCCCCAGTAACTCTGCAGGATTTCATGCGCCTGAACCCAACTGTGTACCGCAGCTCAACTCAGCCTCTGGATGCTGATGACTGGCTCCGTGACATCACCTATGAGATGGAGTCTGCTGGTGTAGCCCCTGCCAGCTATGTCACCTTTGCCTCCTTCTTCCTGAAGGGACCCGCAGCTCAATGGTGGGACAGCCACAGGCGTACTCTGCCAGTTGGAACGATCATCACCTGACCAGACTTCCAAGCCACTTTCTGTGCCCGCTTCATTCCTCAGGGAGTCATGGACCGAAAGAAGCGTGAGTTCCGCAACCTCATCCAAGGCAACAAAACTATTGAAGCTTATCAGCGAGAGTTTCTGGACTTGTCTCGCTATGCTGAAGAGGACATTGCAACTGATGCACGCCAGCAGGAGAAGTTCCGTGACGGCCTTCAAGCTGACATCAAGCTCGCACTTCTAGTGCACGACTTTGATGATTTCGCCACCTTGGTGAACAAGGCCATCAATGTCGAAACAGGTCTGCAGGAATACCAGAGCTCTCATAGGCGCAACCATGACACGGGCTCATCTTTAGGCCCGTCCTCGCAGAAGCGCAAGATATGGATTCCCAACAGCATGTACCAGCCAAATGCACCTGCCCCAAGGCAGTCCTATACTGCACCTCGTCTGCCTGCTGCTCCAACTAGGCAGCCAAGACTTCCAGCTCCACCACCCCAAGCTCCTGTTCCCACTCCCAATAATGGCCTGTGCTACAAGTGTGGTCAACCAGGTCACCATGCTAGGGATTGCAATCAGAATCAACTGTCCCTTCCAGCAACTGGCCATGGAAGCAACCAGAACCGGAACAACAATGCCAAGTCCTATGGTCGTGTTCATGCCAACCACGTTGATCTGAACGAAGCTCAAGACTAGCCTGCTACCGTGATGGGTACACTCCTCGTAAATTCAGTACCAGCATCAGTTTTATTTGATACAGGTGCATCGCATTCATTCATGTCATAAGATTTGCATGCTTGCATGACATTAAATGCGAGGACATGAACGCTTCACTATTAGTGCACATCCCTGCGGGCCAATGTCGAACCTCCATGATTTGCAATGACGTCCCCGTTGAAATTGAAGGATTGGAATTCCTTGTCTCTCCCATCGTGCTGAAGTCCTATAGCATTGATTCATTCTGGGAATGAATTGGTTAAAAGCGCATACGGCTTCTATCGTTTGCGCCACCAAGACCGTCCATCTGCTACACTCTTCCGATGAAATAATAAGCTACAATGCTCGTCTGGTTCAAAATGCCGAGGCACGGCTTTATGCATTGAATGCATTGAACTCTGCACCACTCGAGGGCATTGAAAACATTCCTGTTGTGCGTGACTTCCTCGACGTCTTTCCTGAAGAACTTCCAGGGATTCCCCCTGCTAGAGCTGTCGAATTCGTCATTGACTTGAAACCAGGCACCACTCCTATTGCCAAGCGACCCTACAAGATGCCGCCGAACTCCTTGAGCTTAAGGAGGAAATCGACAAATCTCTTCAAAATGGTTTCATTCGCCCAAGTTGGTCTCCTTGGGGAGCACCTTCTCTCTTTGTCAAGAAGAAGGATGGGACAAACCGACTGGTACAAGACTACCGACCTATTAACCAAGCTACCATTCAGAATAAGTATCCTCTTCCTCGGATCAATGATCTGTATGATCAACTGGCTGGTTCATCAGTGTTCTCTAAACTTGACTTGAGGTTGGGTTACCACCAGATCCGTGTTCGTGAAGAGGATATCCCAAAGACCACCTTTGTGACTCGGTATGGTTCTTACGAGTACACGGTCATGTCATTCGGTTTGACCAATGCTCCAGCCACCTTCTCTCGCCTGATGAACTATATATTCATGGATTACCTCGACAAATTCGTCGTGGTTTATCTGGATGATATCCTGGTATTTTCCAAGAATGAAGAAGAACATGCTGAACATCTTTGTCTTGTGCTGGAAAAGCTATGAGAGCATCAGCTATATGCCAAGTTCTCTAAATGTGAATTCTGGCTTCCTGAAGTAACTTATCTTGGACATGTCATCTCTAAGGATGGTATTGCCGTTAACCCTGAATGAGTTCAGGCTATTCTCGAGTGGACTCCTCCGAAGAATGTCAAGCAAGTCAGAAGTTTTCTCGTTCTCGCCAGTTATTGTCGTCGATTCGTCGAGAACTTCTCCAAGATTGCCAGGCCTCTGACTAACCTGTTGCATAAGGGCGCCAAGTTCCAATGGGCAGACAAATGTCAGGAAAGCTTCCAGGCACTCAAGGACAGGTTGACTTCTGCCCCAGTGCTAGCTCCACCTGATACAAAGAAGGACTTCATCATTTACTGCGACGCTTCCCGTCAAGGATTAGGCTGTGTCCTAATGCAAGAGCACAGAGTGATTGCCTATGCTTCTCGTCAATTGCGCCCTCACGAAGAGAACTACCCAGTTCATGACCTCGAGCTTGCTACTGTCATTCATGCACTGAAGCAGTGGCGACATTACCTTCTCGGTAATCGTTGCGAGATCTTCACTGACCACCAAAGTCTGAAGTATCTGTTTACTCAGCCAGACCTGAACCTCCGTCAGCAGAGATGGATGGAGACTGTAGCAGACTTTGACTTGGGTATTTCCTATACACCAGGAAAGGCTAATGTAATGGAAGATGCCTTGAGCCACAAGTCTTACTGCAACCACCTCCAGGTTCATAAAGTTCAGCCCTCGCTTGTTGAAGAATTCAGGAAGCTGAACCTCCATATTGTTCCTCCGGGTGCACTCGCTCCCCCTCCTGAGGAGTTTCGCAAGATGAACCTCCATGTTGTTCCCAAAGGTTCTCTCAATACGCTGGTTGCTAGGCCAGATCTTGTGGACACCATCAAATGGATACAGAAATGTGACGATGAAGTGGAGAGGATTAAACGTTATCTCGCACAAGGAAAGCCCTCATTCTTCACCGTTGATGACGCCGGCACCTTGTTCTTCAAAGGTCGCCTAGTGGTTCCGAGTAAGAGGGAAAACCTGGATATGTCTCAGAAGGTTATGAAAGAGGCTCATGATACACCCCTATGTATCCATCCTGGTAGTACAAAGATGTACCAGGACATTCGTCAAAGATTCTGGTGGTCTAATATGAAGCAAGACATTGCTCGTTATGTTGCCGAGTGTGACGTTTGCCGTCGTATCAAAGCAGAACACCAAAGGCCTGCTGGAACTCTGCAACCTATCTCTATTCCCGAATGGAAATGGGACCATGTTGAAATGGACTTCGTCACTGGATTTCCCAAGTCGCAGAAAGGTAATGATGCAATTCTTGTCGTCATTGACCGGCTTTCTAAAGTCGCACATTTTCTGGCAGTCAAAGAAACGATCACTGCTAGTCAGCTTGCAACTCTCTACATGTCTAGAATTTTTTCACTTCACGGTATTCCACTGGTTATCAGTTAGGACCGTGGCAGCTTATTCACTTCAAGATTCTGGGCAAGTTTCCAAGAAGCTATGGGGACTCACTTATCTTTCAGTACTGCGTTTCATCCGCAGTCACAAGGGCAAGTTGAACGTGTCAACCAAGTTCTCGAAGACATGCTTCGGGCTTGTGTTATTTCCTTCGGCAAGAGATGTGAGGAATCTCTCCCGTATGCTGAGTTCTCTTATAATAATAGCTATCAAGCTAGTCTGAAGATGGCCCCCTTCGAAGTGTTATTTGGACGAAAGTGTCGAACCCCTCTGAACTGGTCAGAAACTGGGGAACGTCCACTCTTTGGTCCGGATATTATCCAACATGCCGAAGAACAAGTCCGCATAATTCGCGAGAATCTCAAGACTGCTCAGTCACGCCAAAAGAGTAATTATGACCGTCATCATAAAGACATGGTCTATCAACCTGGCGAAAAGGCCTATCTTCGAGTTACACCAATGAAGAGTGCACACCACTTCGGGATCAAAGGAAAGCTAGCTCCCTGCTATATTGGTTCTTTCACTATTCTCGAGAGGCGTGGGAAAGTGGCATATCAACTGGAGCTTCCGCCGAACCTTTCTCAGGTTCACGATGTGTTCCACGTGTCACAACTCCGACGCAGCTTCAAGGACCCAATCCAAGCAGTGGATCATGAAGTGCTCGAATTACAACAGGACCTCTCCTATAAAGAGCATCGGGTCTGCATTCTCGACCAAGCTGAACGCCGCACACGTCAGAAGGCGATCAAGTTCCTCAAAGTCCAGTGGTCGCACCATTCTGAAGATGAAGCCACCTGGGAACGCGAGGATCGTCTTCGTGATGAATACCCCACGCTGTTTCCTTCAACCTCCTAAATCTCGGGACGAGATTTCTTGTAGTGGAGGAGATTTGTAACGCCAGGGTAATCTTGCTACAGTAATCCCACGCTAATCATGTCACGTCATCCCGATTACTGTTGCTAAACGTCCGTTAGTTCAAACCGCATCAAATTCAAACTTAAAATTAAGGTCAACAATAAAAGTTTTCGAATGTTGCAACAAAAATGTTCGATGGGTGTCGAATATTACAAGGGTAATTATAGTAAAGCAAACACATTTTTATAAAATGTCTAAATAGTTTAAAATAATTTAAAACGAAAAGAAAATAAATAAAAGGAAGAGAATCTACAAAAACAGAAACAACAAAAAAGAGCCCCCCTCGCCAACTGGGCCAGACGGCCCAGCTCACCGGCCAGGCCAGCCCACCTGGCCCAGCCGGCCCACCCCCTCCTTATCCACTCCCTCGCCCAAACCCTAGCCTAACCACCCACCACTCTCCCCCTCATGACGCGCCCCTCCCCCGATCCAGATCGGATCGGGGCTCGCCGCGCCAACCGCCGCCCCGCGCCAGGACGCCGCTGCCTGGAGCCCGCGCCAGGACGCCGCCGCCCGGAGCCCGCGCCACCCCGCCGGCCTGCCTCCTCCTCCTCGCCGGCCTGCACCGCATCACCGTCATCACTGTCGCCCCCTCGACACCCATTGCCCCGATCCCTACGCCCTGCGGTGAGCCCCGCCGCCGCACTCGTCTCCGCCGCCCCCTACTACTCTACTGCTGCCGCACGACCTCGCCGACGCCGTGGCCGCTGACGCAGCCTCGCCTCTGCTCCCCCCCGACGCGCCGTCGCCTGTGCTGATTGCCCGCTCTCGCCGCGCGTCCCACTGCCGCCGCTCCCCCCTCTACGCGTGCGCGCTCACGCTCGCCGCACGACGACCACGCCCATCCGCGCCCCGCACGTGGCCGCCCCTCCTCCACTCTCGCTTTCCCCCCGCTAGCTCACGCGCGCGCTGCCGCTGTCCACCTTGCCTGTCTCGCGCCCCGACCTCCTCGTCGCGACCCTTGCTCACCACTGCCCGCATGCTCTGCTCGGCCTCCCCCTCGCGTCCCAGGTCGTCCCCTGGTCGCAAGTTCGCCCTATTCACCACGCCTCCCCTGCTCGTTGCCGTCGCGCCATGCCACCGCCCCTCACTCTGCCTCGCCCCGACCGACGCTGCTGCGGTGCTCCTCGTCGCCAGGCTGCGTCCGCCGCCTCCCCGCTCCGTCTGTCGTGGCCACGCCCTGGCCTGCGCTCGGCGGCGGCCACGCTGGTCGTGCTCGGCCGCAACTGGCCTGGGCCAGTGCCCAGTCGGGCTGGCGCCCGCAGTGCCCGTTCGGGCTATGCCCACACCCGTGCCTGTTGACCCGCTAAGGCCTTTGGCCCACTGACAAAGGGGCCCCAGCCCCAGAACGTTAAATAAAAAAAGATAATAAAAATAATTAATTAAATAAATAAAATTAAATATTAATTAATCAATTAGTTAACTAAATAATTAACTTAATTAATTCTGTTTACACCAACTAATTAGATAATTAACCTAATTAACTCTGTCTAATTAAACTGCTAACTAAACAGTCTATGACCAGTGGGACCACACGTCAGCGACCCAGTCAACACCTCTGTTGACTGCTAACGTCATGCTGATGTCATGATGATGTCAGCATGCACTGTTTTGGATAATGTTAAATTAAATTAATTAAATAAATTCTAAAAATGTTTTAAAACTTTAGAAAATCATATAAAATAAACCGTAACTCGGATGAAAATACTTTGTACATGAAAGTTGCTTAGAACGACAAGACGAACCCAGATACGCAGCCCGTTCGTCCGCCACACACCCCTAACGTATCAAACTCGCAAACTTTCCCCCTTCGTCTCCTTTGCCCGAAAACGCAAAACACGGGGGATACTTTCCCGGATGTTTTCCCCCTTCACCGGTATCACCTCATACCGCGTTAGGGCACCCCTAACACCGATACTTGTCATGTCATGCATCGCTATGCATCTATTTGCTTAAGTATTTATTGTTTCTTCCCCCTCTTCTCTCGCTAGACACCGAGACCAACGCTGCTGCTGCCCAGTACGACTACGGAGTTGACGACCCCTCTCTCTTGCCAGAGCAACCAGGCAAGCCCCCCCCTTGATCACCAGATATCGCCTACTCTACTCTATACTGCTTGTAGTAGAGTAGTGTAGCATGTTACTGCTTTCCGTTATTCTTATCCTGATGCAAAGCCTGTCCTTGTTACTACTATTGTTACCTTTACCTGCAATCCTACCTGCTTAGCATAGGATGCTAGTTTTCCATCAGTGGCCCTACATTCTTGTCCGTCTGCTGTGCTATACTATCGGGCCGTGATCACTCGGGAGTTGATCACGGGTATATACTTACTTTATACATGATACATGTGGTGACCAAAGACGGGTCGGCTCGTAGGAGTACCCGCGAGTGGATCTTTGAGGCGAAGCGACAGAGCAGGTTACGACACCTAGGAGAGAGGTGGGCCTGGCTCTATTAGGCGTTCGCGGATACTTAACACGCATAACGAGATCTTGGTATTTGATCTGAGTTGGGTCGTTGGCCCTATACGCACTAACCAACTACGCGGGAAAGATATGGGCACTCAGCGTCCTGGTATCAGCCGAAGTCTTCATGACGTCAGCGACTGAGCGGCGCGCGCCGGATTGGAACGTAAGCCTGCTCTTGTATCAAGGGGGCTAGTTCTGCTTCCGGCTGCCCACGCAACGTGCAGGTGTGCTCAGGGCGATGGGCCCAGACCCCTGCGCGCTTAGGTTTAGACCGGCGTGCTGACCTCTCTGTTGTGCCTAGGTGGGGCTACGACGTGTTGATCTTCCGAGGCCGGGCATGACCCAGGAAAGTGTGTCCGGCCAAATGGGATCAAGCGTGTTGGGTTATGTGGTGCACCCCTGCAGGGAAGTTAATCTATTCGAACAGCCGTGATCGTCGGTAACATGACGACTTGGAGTTGTACCTTCACCTTATGACAACTAGAACCGGATATTTAATAAAACACACCCTTCCAAGTGCCAGATACAACCCGGTGATCACTCTCTAACAGGGCATCGAGGAGGGGATCGCCGGGTAGGATTATGCTATGCGATGCTACTTGGAGGACTTCAGTCTACTCTCTTCTACATGCTGTAAGATGGAGGCTGCCAGAAGCGTAGTCTTCGACAGGATTAGATATCCCCCTCTTATTCTAGCATTCTGCAGTTCAGTCCACTGATATGGCCCTTTACACATATATCCATGCATATGTAGTGTAGCTCTTTGCTTGCGAGTACTTTGGATGAGTACTCACGGTTGCCTTGTTTCCCCTTTTCCCCTTTCTCTACCCGATTGCTGCGACCAGATGATGGAGCCCCGGATCCAGACGCCACCGTCGACGGCGACTCCTACTACACTGGAGGTGCCTACTACTACGTGCATCCCGCTAACGACGACCAGGAGTAGTTAGGAGGATCCCAGGCAGGAGGCCTGCGCCTCGTTCGATCTGTATCCCCGTTTGTGCTAGCCATCTTATGGAAACTTGTTTAACTTATGTCTGTACTCAGATATTGTTGCTTCCGCTGACTCGTCTATGATTGAGCTAAAGGAAATATGCCCTAGAGGCAATAATAAAGTTATTATTTATTTCCTCATATATCATGATAAATGTTTATTATTCATGCTAGAATTGTATTAGCCGGAAACATAATACATGTGTGAATATATAAACAAATAGAATGTCACTAGTATGCCTCTACTTGACTAGCTCGTTAATCAAAGATGGTTATGTTTCCTAACCATGGACAAAGAGTTGTTATTTGATTGACGAGGTCACATCATTAGTTGAATGATCTGATTGACATGACCCATTCCATTAGCTTAGCACCCGATCGTTTAGTATGTTGCTATTGCTTTCTTCATGACTTATACATGTTCCTATGACTATGAGATTATGCAACTCCCGTTTATCGGAGGAACACTTTGTGTGCTACCAAACGTCACAACGTAACTGGGTGATTATAGAGGTGCTCTACAGGTGTCTCCAAAGGTACTTGTTGGGTTGGCGTATTTCGAGATTAGGATTTGTCACTCCGATAGTCGGAGAGGTATCTCTGGGCCCTCTCAGTAATGCACATCACATAAGCCTTGCAAGCATTACAACTAATATGTTAGTTGTGAGATGATGTATTACAGAACGAGTAAAGAGACTTGCTGGCAACGAGATTGAACTAGGTATTGGATACTGACGATCGAATCTCGGGCAAGTAACATACCGATGACAAAGGGAACAACGTATATTGTTATGCGGTCTGACCGATAAAGATCTTCGTAGAATATGTAGGAGCCAATATGGGCATCCAGGTCCCGCTATTGGTTATTGACTGGAGACGTGTCTCAGTCATGTCTACATTGTTCTCGAACCGTAGGGTCCGCACGCTTAAAGTTACGATGACAGTTATTATGAGTTTATGCATTTTGATGTACCGAAGTTAGTTCGGAGTCCCGGATGTGATCACGGACATGACGAGGAGTCTCGAAATGGTCGAGACATAAAGATCGATATATTGGAAGCCTATATTTGGACATCGGAATGGTTCCGAGTGAAATCGGCATTTTACTGGAGTACCGGGGGGTTACCAGAACCCCCCCGGGGGTTAATGGGCCCATATGGGCCTTAAGGGAAAAGAGGAGGGGTGGCCAGGGCAGGCCGCGCGCCCCCTCCCCCCTAGTCCGAATAGGACAAGGAAGGGGGGGGGCGCCCCCCTTTTTTCCTTTCCCCCTCTCTCCTTCCTTCTCCTACAAGGCAAGGGAGAGGAGTCCTACTCCCGGTGGGAGTAGGACTCCTCCTGGCGCACCCCTTGGGGCCGGCCGAACCCTCCCCTCCCCTCCTTTATATACAGGGGCAGGGGGGCACCCTAGGACACACAAGTTGATCTTCGTGATCGTTCCTTAGCCGTGTGCGGTGCCCCCCTCCACCATATTCCACCTCGGTCATATCGTTGCGGTGCTTAGGGGAAGCCCTGCATCGGTAGAACATCATCATCGTCATCACGCCGTCGTGCTGACGAAACTCATCCCCGAAGCTTTGCTCGATCGGAGCCCGGGGAGCGTCATCGAGCTGAACGTGTGCTAAGAACTCGGAGGTGTCGGAGTAACGGTACTTGGATCGGTCGGATCGGGAAGACGTACGACTACTTCCTCTACGTTGCGTCAACGCTTCCGCTTCGGTCTATGAGGGTACGTAGACAACACTCTCCCCTCTCGTTGCTATGCATCACCATGATCTTGCGTGTGCGTAGGAAAATTTTGAAATTACTACGTTCCCCAACAGTGGCATCCGAGCCTAGGTTTTTATGGTTTGATGTTATATGCACGAGTAGAACACAAGTGAGTTGTGGACGATATAAGTCATACTGCCAACCAGCATGTCATACTTTGGTTCGGCGGTATTGTTGGATGAAGCGGCCCAGACCGACATTACGCGTACGCTTACGCGAGACTGGTTCTACCGCCATGCTTTGCACACACGTGGCTGGCGGGTGTCAGTTTCTCCAACTTTAGTTGAACCGAGTATGGCTACGCCCGGTCCTTGCGAAGGTTAAAACGGAGTCTATTTGACAAACTATCGTTGTGGTTTTGATGCGTAGGTGAGATTGGTTCTTGCTTAAGCCCGTAGCAGCCACGTAAAACTTGCAATAAACAAAGTAGAGGACGTCTAACTTGTTTTTGCAGGGCATGTTGTGATGTGATATGGTCAATACATGATGCTAAACTTTATTGTATGAGATGATCATGTTTTGTAACCGAGTTATCAGCAACTGGCAGGAGCCATATGGTTGTCGCTTTATTGTATGCAATGCAATCGCCCTGTAATGCTTTACTTTATCACTAAGCGGTAGCGATAGTCGTAGAAGCATAAGATAGGCGAGACGACAATGATGCTACGATGGAGATCAAGGTGTCGCGCCGGTGACGATGGTGATCATGACGGTGCTTCGAAGATGGAGATCACAAGCACAAGATGATGATGGCCATATCATATCACTTATATTGATTGCATGTGATGTTTATCTTTTATGCATCTTATCTTGCTTTGATTGACGGTAGCATTTTAAGATGATCTCTCACTAATTATCAAGAAGTGTTCTCCCTGAGTATGCACCGTTGCGAAAGTTCTTCGTGCTGAGACACCACGTGATGATCGGGTGTGATAGGCTCTACGTTCAAATACAACGGGTGCAAAACAGTTGCACACGCGGAATACTCAGGTTATACTTGACGAGCCAAGCATATACAGATATGGCCTCGGAACACGGAGACCGAAAGGTCGAGCGTGAATCATATAGTAGATATGATCAACATAATGATGTTCACCATTGAAACTACTCCATCTCACGTGATGATCGGACATGGTTTAGTTGATATGGATCACGTGATCACTTAGAAGATCAGAGGGATGTCTATCTAAGTGGGAGTTCTTAAGTAATATGATTAATTGAACTTAAATTTATCATGAACTTAGTCCCTGATAGTATCTTGCTTGTTTATGTTGATTGTAGATAGATGGCCCGTGCTGTTGTTCCGTTGAATTTTAATGCGTTCCTTGAGAAAGCAAAGTTGAAAGATGATGGTAGCAATTACACGGACTGGGTCCGTAACTTGAGGATTATCCTCATTGCTGCACAGAAGAGTTACGTCCTGGAAGCACCGCTGGGTGCCAGGCCTGCTGCTGATGCAACTGACGACGTTAAGAACGTCTGGCAGAGCAAAGCTGATGACTACTCGATAGTTCAATGTGCCATGCTTTACGGCTTAGAACCGGGACTTCAACGACGTTTTGAACGTCATGGGGCATATGAGATGTTCCAAGAGTTGAAGTTAATGTTCCAACAGAATTCTCGGATTGAGAGATATGAAGTCTCCAATAAGTTCTATAGCTGCAAGATGGAGGAGAATAGTTCTGTTAGTGAGCATATACTCAAAATGTCTGGGTATTGTAATCACTTGATTCAACTGGGAGTTAATCTTCCGGATGATTGCGTCATTGACAAAATTCTCCAATCACTTCCACCAAGCTACAAGGCTTCGTGATGAACTATAATATGCAAGGGATGGATAAAACGATTCCCGAGCTCTTCGCAATGCTAAAAGCTGCGGAGGTAGAAATCAAGAAGGAGCATCAAGTGTTGATGGTCAACAAGACCACTAGTTTCAAGAAAAAGGGCAAAGGGAAAAAGAAGGGGAACTTCAAGAAGAACAGCAAGCAAGTTGCTGCTCAAGAGAAGAAACCCAAGTCTGGACCTAAGCCTGAAACTGAGTGCTTCTACTGCAAGCAGACTGGTCACTGGAAGCGGAACTGCCACAAGTATTTGGCAGATAAGAAGGATCGCAAGGTGAACAAAGGTATATGTGATATACATGCTATTGATGTGTACCTTACTAATACTCGCAGTAGTACCTGGGTATTTGATACTGGTTCTGTTGCTAATATTTGCAACTCGAAACAGGGACTACGGATTAAGCGAAGATTGGCTAAGGACGAGGTGACGATGCGCGTGGGAAATGGTTCCAAAGTCGATGTGATCGCGGTCGGCACGCCACCTCTACATCTACCTTCGGGATTAGTTTTAGACCTAAATAATTGTTATTTGGTGCCAGCGTTGAACATGAACATTATATCTGGATCTTGTTTAATGCGAGACGGTTATTCATTTAAATCCGAGAATAATGGTTGTTCTATTTATATGAGTAATATCTTTTATGGTCATGCACCCTTAAGGAATGGTCTATTCTTATTGAATCTCGATAGTAGTGACACACATATTCATAATATTGAAGCCAAAAGATGCAGAGTTGATAATGATAGTGCAACTTATTTGTGGCACTGCCGTTTAGGTCATATCGGTGTAAAGCGCATGAAGAAACTCCATACTGATGGACTTTTGGAATCACTTGGTACTTGCGAACCGTGCCTCATGGGCAAGATGACTAAAACACTGTTCTCCGGTACTATGGAGAGAGCAACAGATTTGTTGGAAATCATACATACAGATGTATGTGGTCCGATGAATATTGAAGCTCGTGGCGGATATCGTTATTTTCTCACCTTCACAGATGATTTAAGCAGATATGGGTATATCTACTTAATGAAACACAAGTCTGAAACATTTGAAAAGTTTAAAGAATTTCAGAGTGAAGTTGAAAATCATCGTAACAAGAAAATAAAGTTTCTACGATCTGACCGTGGAGGAGAATATTTGAGTTACGAGTTTGGTCTACATTTGAAACAATGCGGAATAGTTTCGCAACTAACACCACCCGGAACACCACAACGCAATGGTGTATCCGAACGTCGTAATCGTACTTTACTAGATATGGTGCGATCTATGATGTCTCTTACAGATTTACCGCTATCGTTTTGGGGTTATGCTTTAGAGACGGCCGCATTCACGTTAAATAGGACACCATCGAAATCCGTTGAGACGACGCCTTATGAACTATGGTTTGGCAAGAAACCAAAGTTGTCGTTTCTAAAAGTTTGGGGCTGCGATGCTTATGTCAAAAAGCTTCAACCTGATAAGCTCGAACCCAAATCGGAGAAATGTGTCTTCATAGGATATCCAAAGGAAACTATTGGATACACCTTCTATCACAAATCCGAAGGCAAGATTTTTGTTGCTAAATTCGGAAACTTTCTAGAGGAGTTTCTCTCGAAAGAAGTGAGTGGGAGGAAAGTAGAACTTGATGAGGTAACTGTACCTGCTCCCCTATTGGGAAATAGCACATCACAGGAACCGGTTTCTGCGACGTCTAAACCAATTGGTGAGGAAGTTAATGATGATGATCATGCAACTTCAGATCAAGTTACTACAGAACCTCGTAGATCAACCAGGGTAAGATCCGCACCAGAGTGGTACGGCAATCCTATTCTGGAAATCATGCTACTAGATCATGGTGAACCTACGAACTATGAAGAAGCGATGGTGAGCCCAGATTCCGCAAATGGCTTGAAGCCATGAAATCTGAGATGGGATCCATGTATGAGAACAAAGTGTGGACTTTGGTTGACTTGCCCGATGATCGACAAACAATTGAGAATAAATGGATCTTCAAGAAGAAGACTGACGCTGACGGTAATATTACTGTCTAAAAAGCTCGACTTGTCGCAAAAGGTTTTCGAAAAGTTCAAGGGATTGACTACGATGAGACCTTCTCACCCATAGCGATGCTTAAGTCTGTCCGGTCATGTTAGCAATTGCCGCATTTCAAGATTATGAAATTTGGCAGATGGATGTAAAAACTGCATTCCTGAATGGATTTCTGGAAGAAGAGTTGTATATGATGCAACCAGAAGGTTTTATCGATCCAAAGGGAGCTAACAAAGTGTGCAAGCTCCAGCGATCCATTTATGGACTGGTGCAAGCCTCTCGGAGTTGGAATAAACGCTTTGATAGTGTGATCAAAGCATTTGGGTTTGTACAGACTTTCGGAGAAGCCTGTATTTACAAGAAAGTGAGTGGGAGCTCTGTAGCATTTCTAATATTATATGTCGATGACATATTGCTAATCGGAAATGATATAGAATTTCTGGATAGCATAAAGGGATACTTGAATAAGAATTTTTCAATGAAAGACCTCGGTGAAGCTGCTTACATATTGGGCATCAAGATCTATAGAGATAGATCAAGACGCTTAATTGGACTTTCACAAAGCACATACCTTGACAAAGTTTTGAAGAAGTTCAAAATGGATCAAGCAAAGAAAGGATTCTTGCCTGTACTACAAGGTGTGAAGTTGAGTAAGACTCAATGCCCGACCACTGCAGAAGATAGAGAGAAAATGAAAGATGTTCCCTATGCTTCAGCCATAGGCTCTATCATGTATAAAATGCTGTGTACCAGACCTGATGTGTGTCTTGCTATAAGTTTAGCAGGGAGGTACCAAAGTAATCCAGGAGTGGATCACTGGACAACGGTCAAGAACATCCTGAAGTACCTGAAAAGAACTAAGGATATGTTTCTCATATATGGAGGTGACAAAGAGCTCATCGTAAATGGTTACTTTGATGCAAGCTTTGACACTGATCCGGACGATTCTAAATCGCAAACCGGATACGTGTTTACATTAAACGGTGGAGCTGTCAGTTGGTGCAGTTCTAAACAAAGCGTCGTGGCGGGATCTACATGTGAAGCGGAGTACATAGCTGCTTCGGAAGCGGCAAATGAAGGAGTCTGGATGAAGGAGTTCATATCCGATCTAGGTGTCATACCTAATGCATCGGGTCCAATGAAAATCTTTTGTGACAATACTGGTGCAATTGCCTTGGCAAAGGAATCCAGATTTCACAAGAGAACCAAGCACATCAAGAGACGCTTCAATTCCATCCGGGATCTAGTCCAGGTGGGAGACATAGAGATTTGCAAGATACATACGGATCTGAATGTAGCAGACCCGTTGACTAAGCCTCTTCCACGAGCAAAACATGATCAACACCAAAACTCCATGGGTGTTAGAATCATTACTGTGTAATCTAGATTATTGACTCTAGTGCAAGTGGGAGACTGAAGGAAATATGCCCTAGAGGCAATAATAAAGTTATTATTTATTTCCTCATATATCATGATAAATGTTTATTATTCATGCTAGAATTGTATTAGCCGGAAACATAATACATGTGTGAATATATAAACAAATAGAATGTCACTAGTATGCCTCTACTTGACTAGCTCGTTAATCAAAGATGGTTATGTTTCCTAACCATGGACAAAGAGTTGTTATTTGATTGACGAGGTCACATCATTAGTTGAATGATCTGATTGACATGACCCATTCCATTAGCTTAGCACCCGATCGTTTAGTATGTTGCTATTGCTTTCTTCATGACTTATACATGTTCCTATGACTATGAGATTATGCAACTCCCATTTATCGGAGGAACACTTTGTGTGCTACCAAACGTCACAACGTAACTGGGTGATTATAAAGGTGCTCTACAGGTGTCTCCAAAGGTACTTGTTGGGTTGGCGTATTTCGAGATTAGGATTTGTCACTCCGATAGTCGGAGAGGTATCTCTGGGCCCTCTCGGTAATGCACATCACATAAGCCTTGCAAGCATTACAACTAATATGTTAGTTGTGAGATGATGTATTACAGAACGAGTAAAGAGACTTGCCGGCAACGAGATTGAACTAGGTATTGGATACCGACGATCGAATCTCGGGCAAGTAACATACCGATGACAAAGGGAACAACGTATATTGTTATGCGGTCTGACCGATAAAGATCTTCGTAGAATATGTAGGAGCCAATATGGGCATCCAGGTTCCGCTATTGGTTATTGACTGGAGACGTGTCTCGGTCATGTCTACATTGTCCTCGAACCGTATGGTCCGCACGCTTAAAGTTACGATGACAGTTATTACGAGTTTATGCATTTTGATGTACCGAAGTTAGTTCGGAGTCCCGGATGTGATCACGGACATGACGAGGAGTCTCGAAATGGTCGAGACATAAAGATCGATATATTGGAAGCCTATATTTGGACATCGGAATGGTTCCGAGTGAAATCGGCATTTTACTGGAGTACCGGGGGGTTACCGGAACCCCCCCGGGGGTTAATGGGCCCATATGGGCCTTAAGGGAAAAGAGGATGGGCGGCCAGGGCAGGCCGCGCGCCCCCTCCCCCCCTAGTCCGAATAGGACAAGGAAGGGGGGGGGGCGGCGCCCCCCTTTTTTCCTTTCCCTCTCTCTCCTTCCTTCTCCTACAAGGCAAGGGAGAGGAGTCCTACTCCCAGTGGAGTAGGACTCCTCCTGGCGCACCCCTTGGGGCCAGCCGCGCCCTCCCCTCCCCTCCTTTATATACAAGGGCAGGGGGCACCCTAGGACACACAAGTTGATCTTCGTGATCGTTCCTTAGCCGTGTGCGGTGCCCCCCTCCACCATATTCCACCTCGGTCATATCGTTGCGGTGCTTAGGCGAAGCCCTGCGTCGGTAGAACATCATCATCGTCATCATGCCGTCGTGCTAACGAAACTCATCCCCGAAGCTTTGCTGGATCGGAGCCCGGGGAGCGTCATCGAGCTGAACGTGTGCTAATAACTCGGAGGTGCCGGAGTAACGGTACTTGGATCGGTCGGATCGGGAAGACGTACGACTACTTCCTCTACGTTGCGTCAACGCTTCCGCTTCGGTCTACGAGGGTACGTAGACAACACTCTCCCCTCTCGTTGCTATGCATCACCATGATCTTGCGTGTGCGTAGGAAAATTTTGAAATTACTACGTTCCCCAACACGAGCACTTGTATTCGAGCCCTCAAGGCCCCTGGCTTGTATTATGATGCTTGTATGACTTTTTTTTATTTGTAGAGTTGTGTTGTGATATCTTCCCGTGAGTCCCTGATCTTGATCGTACACATTTGCGTGTATGATTAGTGTATGATTGAATCGGGGGCGTCACAGTTTGCATCTAATATATCTTCAAAATACTATACATGCATTTAAAAAACAATTTTAAAACGAGTGGGAGAGGGCGGTGTATGAACCAAGTGCAGGGAGCTCACATAGGATGGCCCTCATATCCAACTCGACGAGGTTGTTTTTAAAATTTGAAACATTCCCTAGCGCTGGCGTGGTCCAATGACAGGTGTGTCATGTGGTGGTCTGGGTCACTGCCTTACTATTGATCATGTTTGGACGCTTTGCAATTAGGTGGACACGGCGACACTTTCAATGTGGACAGGAGGGAGGATAAGCAGCACTGCCACAACACATATGGGTGCTGTATTGAAATAGATGATATGGAATTGTTGAGGGGTCTCGAGTCGTGCTTATTGTGACAGGAGCATACAATTTTGTTTTCCAGTTACAATGCACACACATGTTTCCTAGTATATTTAAACATATGAAAAAGTTGTTTTCATGCCTAAGCTCATGTTTATTTGGGCTTTTGCAGCTTTTTCACTCTGGCAAAAAAGCCACAAAAGCTCCTAGACAGGGACTTTTTGCTTCGGCTCATGAATCAATATTATTATGTGATGGTATAAGCCAAAAGCCGAAGCAAAAAAACACCTTTTAGGAGCTTATTTGGCTTTTCTTTTACCAAAGTGAAAAAACTGTAAAAACAAAAGCAAAAGCCCATACAAATAGGCCTAAGTCATACAATTAGATGGCATATATTTTTCTTTGCTCGGACTCTCTTTCTTGTTTACAAAAAATGTGATACCTATCGTGCTTTTTTTGCAAGTAAGACCTTCGAATGGATGAAATGAAAACTTGTTTTCTGAAATACCTTCAGAAGGACACAAATTTGAATTGGAAACTTAATTACCTGCTTGCTCGCTTTTAGTAGGCTCCTTATGTAAGCCACATACGTCGGTAGGGCCCACCAACCACTTATCCCTTATTTCTTTATCCTATCAAACGGAGAGCACTCACCCATTCATCTTCTCCTTCACCTCTCTCCTGCTCGTGTCACACCTACCACCTAGCAGCTCACTAGTGATGGCCGCCACCACCCCATGCGCACAGTCGTGTGCCTGCACACGCGTACACCCCTGTCATGTCATGATGTGGCGTGCAAGGTCATCGGCATGGGGACGGCAGGGACCGCATGTTGCGCCCCTAGCCAGTCACCGGGACGACGAGCTGCAATGACAAGTCCCTCACCCCTCGCACATGAAGATGCCATGACCGTGTGCCACCCACCCGAGTAGTCCTCCTTTGTCGTGGTCGTTGCGCGCTCCGACGGGTCGTGCTATAACCGGCGGCCAGCCGTGTTACAACAATGATCGGACATGCTGCAGCCATGATAGACGAAGATGCGCCCGTCGGCAGGCGTGCTACAACCACCCACGGGGGAGTTGCACCCATCAGTGCGGCAGTGTTGCAACGAGCGATGAGAAGAGTTATGGCGGGTCTGTGGCGTGCGAGGACGTCGGAACCCGCTACCATTTTTATTGGGCTCCTCTTTCAGAAGCACATTTTCTTTAACAAAAAGCACATTTAGTAGAAGGAAAAATTTGTGATGAAGGAGAACCATATTTTGAGAAGAAGAAAACAACAACATCAGGACAGGTCAAATTTAGTAGCTTCAGAAATTTATGTGATTTCCTAAAAAAACAATTATGCGGTTGATACACCTCATCTTCGGATGTGCTTAAGATCAATACAAACTAAGATTGATTTTTGTACCACCGAATTTCCCTAAAGCCAAATTAGCAATGAATTTTCTATCTGCCTTTACCATCCTCTTCCTATTTACTAAGTATGATAGAAATTCGTCAATAGGATGCAGAGGCGTCCAGGTTTTTTAACTGAAGAAATCCTATTTATGGACTGAGAAACTGAAGACGTTCTACTACTTCTTTCTTCAGTTAAAAACAGCTGGATTAACAGCGCGTGAGATTGCCGCGGTCGAGCTTGAGTTGGATCCCAGTTCCAATTCAGCCGGCGACAGCTCCAATCCGAGTTCGGCAAGAATCAGGAGCTCTCCCCTGAATAAATGGGCGGCGCCGGTGGGAGCAGCAGCCCCAATTCGATCTGTTCGCCCACCTTCCCGATCTCCAGACCTAGGCACGCCATCGATGGCGGCCAAGGTGCTCCAGCTCCGCAGCGCCGACGGCAAGGTGCTCGTCGCTCCGGCGTGGGACAATCGCCCGGCCGCCGCCCAAGCTCGCCCGCTGGAGATGCGGGTGCCCTCGCGCGCCCTCGAGAGGGTGCTCCAGTACTGGACCAAGCACAGCCTGGCCAAGGCCACCGGTGAGTCCCGGGAGTCCCTCGCCCGCTGGGACGCCGACTTCCAGCGCCGTCTCGAGGAAGACGGCCTCGCCAAGGAGGCCGCCGCAGCCGCCCAAGAACTCCGCCGCCACGGCGTCCACCATGGAGGGCGTCCCCGTCGCCACGCCGGCACGGGCGCATCTGACGTCGCTGCTCCAGCCACCGCCACCCGTGCTGATCCCGTCCGTGCCTGGTGCCAACTCGTTTACCACCTCAAGGGTGTCGACCACGGAGAACCTAGCCCGGCGCCGACGGCGCCCATCGCTTTCCATGCCTCTGCCGTCGCCGCGCGCCCTGGGCCTGCCACCACCTTGCCGGCCGCTGCTGGTGCTCAACCCGTTGGTGTCCGGTGCGCCATCCGTGCCCGTGGACGCCAGATGGCTGAAGACGAGGAGTCCGCTTGCCACCACCGCAAGCTCCCGGCTTCCAAGGCTTCCAAGCCTCGCTCTTCGGTCTGCCTGCCTGCCACTGCTGCTGCGCCCGTGAAGAAGGTCTCTCGTCAGGTCGCTTCCAAGGCTTGCTCTTTCGTCGGCTCTACACCACTGCCTGCCCCTGCCACTGCTGTGAAGAAGATGACTCCAGCAGCTTCAACTCTGCGCGCAAGAAGGGGGATGGGGGAGCTCAGCTGCAAGGTTCCGAAGCAAAACCGTGTCGCCGCTGCAGCACCAAAGAAGCAACCAATTCCCTGGCTGCGTCCAGTGGTATTACGCCCTTGCTAGTCTTTTACCTTCCTAAATCATTCACACATGAGTTTCATTTAATCTTTGTCCCTCTAGGTTCTGCACTTGCTTACCAAGATTTCTAGTGTTCTTTGAATCCCGTTCAGTCATTAGTAATTTTACTAGAGTGTCAGCAGAGTCTCCATCTAGCTAGGCAGCAAAAACCTTGTTAAGATGTGTACGGCATAGTTACCACTGCATCCATACCTGGTCCTAAGTTAAGGGTTGAAGTAAATAAAGGGCATTTTCAATAAATCAAAGTAAAGCAGATGAGCCTGAAAAGGAAACTCATGCACTGCAATTCCGGCACGAGACAGAGCGTAAAACGCACTCGCCGCAAAATCCAAAACGCCCGTTTGCTACCCGGCTTGTAGCAGGAAAAAAGGAGTAGAATTGAACTTGTCGATACACACAGTAATCATGTGAGCTGCCTAGCGTCTGGAGACTATGCTGACTCTCCTGTAAAATTAATCTTGGCTGAATTGGATTCTTAGGCATTGGCATCTTGGTGAGTTAAAGTTGCAGTTTCCGACGAGTAACAGTAGTTAGTGAACTCTTGTGTGTGTGTGCGGGTGAAGCTTTGAGCTAAGCAAGTCCTCAATGTACCGACTATCAAGTCATATTGTAATCAATATCAGATATGAATGAAAAAATTTTGGCCTGAATTTGTGCAGAGAATTTGAGTAACTTTCTGTATATATGTGTGTATGTTTGTTGTATGCATCTATTTCTTCTTAAATCATTCTTCTGCTCCACAAGTCCATTGGATTCATCTCTGATTTCACAATGCTTTGTTTGAGTGGTGAGCCACATAACCATGTTTGAGACAGTTATTGGTTATAAGATTTTTTGGTTTAAGATACTGCAATCAAATTGGCAAGTGTGAAAAGCTTGCATCATAGTGCAGCTATTTGACAAATAGGTTTGGCTTTTTCATATCTTAGCTTTTCATTCGAATTATGTGCAACAACAGTCTTACATATTCAGTTAAGACTCCCTGCTCTTGCACCGCGGGGCATGAGAACTGGCATGTTCATAGCTCCAAGTATCCGGCGTGCCATTTCAATCTAAACTCGTGACACTGTCATCGGTCCTGAATTGTTGCATGAGAGGGAGACCTGCTGCAAAAGGAGTGGAAATTTGCATTTTTGAATTCATGTCATCCTGGACCCGTTCAGGGAAGTTCATTGATGGGTTGCCAATTGCTTCATTTGCGAATCCGCAATACAAGAAAGTGCCACCTGTTCATGCAGCAAACCACAGCTGCTTCACATGCCCTGCACTCATGTCATCGCTGTCTGTTGTCAGATTGGGGTTAGCACTGCTACATACATGTCTCCATACTACAGCCTGGCCTACCTAGGTAGGACCTGGAGTGGAAATTTTGATGAATATAAGATCTCACGCGGTTACAGAAATATCACGCCATTTGACTGCAATACAACAACTTGGATCCCAGACAGAAGATTGGAGTGTGGTCTTCCTGTTTTTGTAACATCGGGCTGCCTAGAAACTGTTGCGGATGAGTCAGAGCAACAATGCAACACTGGAAATGGTTCAACTGAAGACAATCAAGGAGCGACAACACGCACTGAAGAACCTAATGAGATTTAAGCTTCTGTTATCACCTATCAAGCTATTAATATTCTGGGCCCTAAATATGCAGTAGCCACTGTTGAGCTTATTCTCTGTAAAGCAATAATGTTGCCAAGATCTGTGCATCGTAAACAATTTCTCTGAATCCATATGCAAATGCGGTACAGAGTTTCAGTCTACATTTTTTTCAAAAAGCTAGTCTACAGACTTGCTATCAGGTGTTGAGATGCTGCTTTCAGTTTGCTGTGTTAGCACATTTACCTGTGTTAAGTTGGTCTTTCCAGAAACAAATATAATGATGTTATGTTTTTCCCGCGAGAAACTGAATGAGTACTGCCTATTCATCATAAAATTGAAAATAAATGATATGTACAGAGATGATGTTGCATTGTTGGTCAGTTCTTTGCTACTGTTCTTCATCATTCATCATGTTTCTTTTTCTCGGGAGGAAAGTAAATTCCTGCTGCATTTTTTCCGCTGTGTGTTCAGTGACGAAGCAACATACCATAAAGAATCATAATGCATTTTTCTGCAGTTCTTTTGCATTTTTATGCTGAGTATTCGATGATGAAACAATTTCCAAGATCTTTGTGAAATACATCTACAAACAGAGGACCATTCTGAACTCAGTTCTTCTTATGTGTACGTTTTTCTTTTGGTGTTCATGACACCTATTCCTAACCTCATCGAACTAGCTAAGTTGCTTGATTAGACTGGTGAATAATGAATATACAAAATCAACCAACCATTATTGAGTTGGAACAGGCCAACAACCATGTCCATTAAATGAATAAAATCTCTTTCGCCCAGAAAGATTTTGAATGAAAGCACATGGAGCTGGAAACCTTTTTTATTTTATTTCACGGTGTGCTATGAGAACCCTGCGAGTCTGCGACCGTTGGTACTAGTGGTGATAATCTCAGTGATTACTTCCCTTGAGAACTAAAGATAACTACTAGTGGGTTTTGGTGCCGGGGCACGTCGTCCCCGTGCTCGGGAGCAGTGGCGATTCTACTCAACAGGCTTCAATTGGCTCTAGCCTACCCTCAAAATTTGCCACACAAAAAAACACCACCAATGATCAGCACACTAGTAGTTTGGTGCAGCGCATAAAATGGCTTTCAAGTTTCAACACCAAAAAATTAGTATCCTTGAAGTTGAGCCTGCCCTAGAATTACGTCCTAGATTCGCCACTGTCGGGAGGAGATGTGTTTGCTAGGTGATGTTAGTTTAATGATAGGAAAATATGCTATTATATAACGGATCTGCTAAAAATCAGTCGACTGAGACTTCGCAAAGTCTCAGTCGACCGGCCAGCTGTCCGATCCGTGTTGGCGTGAAGATTCGCGCTGAGGCGCTTTGTCCCTCTTTTTGGTCCGTGTAAGGCGCAGACCGGCCCGTTTCATGTTTTACGTCGAAGCTCGGCCGTGCGTGAGCGTTTGTGGTTTTGTGGGCTGGGTCAGTTTGTCCGAGGTGGGCTTCTTTTCTTTGTTTGTTCTATCTTTTTTTTTCTCGAGCCGCTGGAAGGGAAGGGGACCAGGCACCGTGGTAATTAAGAGGGGGATGGGGAAGAGGCCACCCGTGGTAAATATGAGGCGAGGGGGCAATTAGCTACAGTCATTTCTTCTCTATCGTTTCCACTCTCTCCATTCTCCCTCTCTCAAATCTGTAGAGGTGCTTTGTTGCTCCCCGCAAGGGTTCTCTGACGGACAGATCCGACCGTTCCTGCACTACCAGCCAGAGAGGAATGGCCGACGCTGCTGGCCAAGTGAGTTATCCAGAAGCTTGATTGCTTTTTCTTGTTTGCACGCCACACCATAGATCTGAGTAGAGTTGTAGGATTTTTGTTTTGTATCAAGTATATTGGTTTAGTAGGTTCAAGTAGAGAATCGCCCCCAGTGTGTACCTCTTCTTTTTATTAGATTTTTTCCTTTTTTGTGTGTGTTCGTGTGTATCAAGATGCATGCTGGATTTTTAGTGGTATACGTAGGTTTGCATGTGTCCATATAATGTGGATTCTGAACTGAAAATTACATAAGTAAAAATATAAGATTTTTTGCAAGGTTTTTAGTTTCTGCAAGTATGTTTGTACATGTATTCATGTTCAGTTCTTCTTTTCATTTTTTGTTTTTCAAGTATGCTTTCAAGTGAAAAATCTGAAATTTGGTTTACCTTTGTTTATGACAGTTTCCCCTACTGTGTTTTTTGAAATAATTCAAAGACCAAAGAAAGTTTGATGGTTTTGATAAAGAAAACACTCACATAATTTGTCTCTCTTTTTGTTTTTTTCCATGACGCACAAAAAATACCCAAGAAAGTTGATGTTGCTGCGCCGTTCGAAGAACAGGGGGTTGCGGTATTTGGGTGGATGGTCGGAGATTCAAAAAAATCTCATACAAAACTGTTGATGACGGCCGCATTGTGTTTGGCAGCAAGAAGTGGAAAGAGTTCGCAGCTAGCATAGGACTCAAGGTCAACATAGCTGTTCTTATTGGCTTCAAGAGCAGCACGAGGGATGGTGTCCATGTCTTGGTTATCTTGAAGAAGCTTGGCTAAGCACCACCCAGAGCAGCTGATTACAAGCAGAGTTGGGTCTACACTACTCATCTTTGGGTATTCTATATTTTGTGTAGAAGTCTGTATGCCGAACCTTTTCGTTTATGCCGTGTTGAACCTGTCAGTGTAGTTTGTGTTTTTAGTGTCTGTTGAACAGTTGGCGCAAATTATCTATGCTGGAAACCATTCTACATGATATTCAACTTTTCACCTAAGTATTTTTTGTTAAGTTTTTCAGTAACCATACATACTTTTTAATCTATGTGTATATGTGTTTTTTTTAAATGTCAAAATGTGTGTTCCTGTATTCATTTCAAGGACACCAGACTTCCTCTATACATGTGGATTTTTTTTCATGCTATCTACTATGTAATTTTCTTTAAGGACTTCATGCTATCCCGCTAGTTTATGTGTTTTTGAATGTGGTGCCGAGGGACACGCTCCTCACACACATTGAATGGTGGATGGGGATGATGAAATTTTTGAAAAATTAAGCCTCTCATGAGCTAATTCAAAACCTCCTTTTTTTTTAGTTTTTTGTGGCTTTTTTAATATGCATGATTTTTTTATATGTAGATGATGAGTGTGTGTGTGTGTGTGTGCGCGCGCGTGTGCGCTCACATTGAACCCCCTTTGTACATGATGTTGCCTCAATTTTTTTTCTTTTTTTATATACATTGATGGATGCGTGTGTGTGTGTGTGTGTGTGTGTGTGTGTGTGTGTGTGTGTGTGTGTGTGTGTGTGTGTTTGGAATTAGCTAGAACATTTTTTTATATTTTTCTCCTGACTTGGTTGCAACTAGGTTTTGTTTACTTGGAGGCGGGAGAGAGCGAGATGGACAGTTGCATGGCCATTTTTTTGCACCGTAGGATTTGTTCGCCTTTTGTTGGTGGGTGCGACGAGAAGAGAAAGGGGCGGCCAGTTGCATTTTTTCATGTTGTGGCATGTCAGAGAGAGAGAGAGAGAGAGATAGATAGAGAGAGAGAGAGAGAGAGAGAGAGATTGTTGTCATTGCAACTGCATTTTCAAATATGGTTGCAATTGCATGTCTTTTTCTAACTTGGTTGCAACTCGGCTTTTGTTTTGTCGGACGAGGAGAGGTCCAGTTTGCATGTCCCCACACAATTGAATGTCTTCTAACTTTGTTTTTGCAACCCAGGGCCTTTGTTTTTTCGCCAGAGGGGGCGGCGCCTAGAGGGAAGGAGTTTTTTCTAACTTGATTCTTTGCAACTGGGGCCTTTTGTTTTTTTCGGAGGGGGCCAATTGCATGTCCCACAATGGACACGCAACTGCATGTCTTCTAACTTGGTCGCAATTGGGGAGCTTTTTTTGTCTAAGGGGACGGCGGAAAGAGAGAGGTGGCCAGTTGCATGTAACACACTAAGCACGCAACTGCATGTCTTCTAACTTGGTCGCAGTCGGAGGCCTTTGTGTTGTCGGAGAAGGCGGTGTCGAGAGAGAAGGCGGTCAGTTTTTGCATGCTTAATTGTAGTCACGCAACTGCAATGTCTTTTCAACAATGGTCGCAACTGCATGTCTTCTAACTTCGTCGCAATTGGGAGCTTTGTTTTGTCGGAGGGGACGGCGGGAAGAGAGAGGTGGCTAGTTGCATGTCCCACACTAGGCACGCAACTGCATGTCTTCTAACTTGATCGCAATTGGGGGGGGGTCTTTGTTTTGTCGGAGGGGTGGCATCGAGAGTGAGTGAGTGAGTGAGTGAGTGAGAGAGAGAGAGAGAGAGAGAGAGAGAGGAGTTGCATGTCCCACACACTAGGAAACACAATCGCATGTCCTCTAACTTGGTTGCAGTTGGAGGCTTTTGTTTTTGTCGAAGTGGGCGGTGGGAAGAGAGAGGGAGAGGGGCTAGTTGCATGTCCCACACTAGGCACGCAACTGTGTGTCTTCAAACTTGGTCGCAATTGGGGACCTCTGTTTTCTCGGAGGAGGGTGGCGTCGAGAGAGAGAGAGAGAGAGAGAGAGAGAGAGAGAGAGAGAGAGAGAGAGAAAGAAAGAGAGAGGGGGGGGGGAAGGGGTAGTTGCATGCTCAAATGTAGGCACGCAACTGCATGTCTTCCAGCATGGTCGCAACTGCATGTCTTTTATAACTTGGTTCCAACTCGACTTTGATTTTTTTGTATGGGGAGAAGGGTTAGTTGCATTCTCACACTAGGCATGGAACTGCAGTCTTCCAGCATAGTCACAACTGCATGTCTTTCATAACTTGGTTGCAACTCTAACTTTCATTTTTGTTGTACGGGGAGAGAGGCTAGTTGCATGTCCCACACTAGGCACGCAACTGCATGCCTTCGAACTAGGTTGCAACTCGGGACCTTTGTTTTGTCAGAGTGGGCGGTGTCGAGAGAGAGGGGGGCTAGTTGCATGACTAACCGTATGCACAGAATTGCAAGTCTTTCCACATAGTCGCAACTGCATGTCTTATAACTTGTTTGCAACTCGAATTTCATTTCTATTGCAACGGGAGAGGGGCCAGTTGCATGTCCCACACTAGGCATGAAGTTGCGTGTCTTCTAACTTGGTCGCAATTGGGGACCTTTGTTTTTGTCGGAGGGGCGGCGTGGAGAGAGAGGCGGCCAATTTGTAAACTCAACCATAGACATGCAACTCCATGTCTTCTAGCATGCTCGCTACTGCATGTCTTATAACTTGGTTGCAACTTGACTTTTCATTTTCTGTTGTACGGGGAGAGGGGGCCAGTTGCATGTCCCACATTAGGCACGCAACTGCATGTCTCCTAACTTGGTCGCAACTGAGGACCTTTGTTTTGTTGGAGGGGGCAGTTGCATGCTCAAATGTAGGCACACAACTACATGTCTTCTAGCATGGTTGCAACTACATGTCTTATAACTTGGTTGCAACTCGACTTTTCATTTTGCATGGTCGACACTAGCCTTGCAATTGCAACTGTCGCCCTTGAATACAATTGCATGTCTCCCTCTCGACTGCAACTGGCCTTATGTTTTGTCGGATGCCGATGGGAAATGAGGCGGGCAGTTGCATGCCCAACACTAGGCTTGCAACTGCAACTGCATGCCTACAGACCAACCACAACTGACCTTTTGTTTTGTTGGTGGGCAGCGGAGAGGAGGCCAGTTGCATGTCTAACACTAGAGTTGCAACTGCATGTATCTCCCCTAGACTACAATTGCATGCCTATACACTCAACCACAACTAACCTTTTATGTGGTCAGTGGGAGGTGTGAAAGGGGGAAAATTGCATGCCCGACACTAGGCTTGCAACTGCAAGTGTCGCCCTTGACTGCAATCGCATGCCTACACACCCGATTGCAGCTGACCTTTTTGATTTGTCGATGATCCATGGGAGAACGGGGGGGGGGGGGGGGGAGTTGCATGTCTAACACTAAGCATGAAACTGCAAGTGTCGCCCTATCCGCAATTGCATGTCGAGACACCCGACCGCAACTGACATTTTGTTTTGTCGGTGGGCAGTGGGAGAGGGGGCAGTTGCATGCCCGACACTAGGCTTGCAACTGCAAGTGTACCCCACGACTGCAATTGCATGCTCCCTGCTGACCACAAATGTCCTTGTATTTTTGTCAAAAGCTGGTGGGAGAGGAGGGGGCAGTTGAATGCCCGACACTAGGCTTGCAACTACAAGTGTCGCCCTCAACTACAATTTCATGTCTCCCTCGTGACTGCAAGTGGCCTTGTGTTTTTGTTGGAGGCCGGCGGGAGAGGAGGGGGCAGTTGCATGCCAAACACTAGGCTTGCAACTGTAAGTGTCGCCCCTGACTACAACTTAGTGGTGTTTGTAGAGGCGGAGGAGGCAATTGCATGTCTATCACTAGACACACAACTGCAGGTGTTGTTTCAGACTCCAACTACATGTCTTCAACACAGTACAATTTAGTGGTGCTTTCCCCCGGGTTTTATCAAGAAAAAACAAATGCACACGCCATATTTCAATTGCAACGGCACGACGTAACATCAAACACAATTATAAGGTGTACAAAAATCATGTAACTAGCCACTCCCTAAACTTTCATTATTTTTCCAAATATACATTGCACATTTTTTTATTTTACATTCTTTAAATATACGGAAAATGTTTTTAAATTTTACTGAACATTTTTTGCAATTATTCAATGCACAATGAAGATTTTGAAATAAAGAAACACTTTCTTGTGAATATCACGTCAAATGTAAACAAGCACTTAATTTCTTTTTTTAGTCAACATGGAAATGGAAATGAAAAAGAAAAAAAAGCATTTTGAACAAACAGAAGGAAAAGATAAAACAGGAAAACCAAGAAAAACGAACAGAAAGCTACACGCGGGAAAATCATACAAAGAACTAACGATACGCCAGTGGCCCTTCTAGTGTGCTACAAGAAGAAGTAGCGTCCAGAAAAATCACAACGCAATAAAAAATCCTTGGCTGAGAGCACTTGTCCTGTACTTTTGTGTCTCTATTCTGGGCCTGTACCATTTTGTTCAACACCTTTTTGCCCTGCGTAAAAAAAAGCAAGCGAGGGAACAACCCAGCACAAAGACACAAACAGAGAAAGAAACCCAGCTGAAATAAACAAACAAATAAACAAGAAAAGCCCAGAAGTCATGCGGGTATAGCCCATCAGACACCAATTCAAGAAACGGGCCTATTCTACTTTAGGTGACATCAGCTGACTTAGACTTCGCGAAGTCTCAGTCGACTTAGACTTAGACAGACCCATTATATAATGGTGATGGTATCCACAATTTTTTTTGTTAAAATGATGTCTTGGATTATACGATTATATTATGGTGGTAAGGATCTTCCATTCAACTCCTTCTGTTTCAAATTAATTAAAGTTCTATTTTTTGTCATAAGTCAAACTTATTTAATTTTAATAAATACTCCCTCCGTTCCTAAATATTTGTCTTTCTAGAGATTTCAAATGGACTACCACATATCGATGTATATAGACATATTTTAGAGTGTAGATTCACTCATTTTGCTCCGTATGTAGTCACTTGTTGAAATATCTAGAAAGACAAATATTTAGGAACGGAGGAAGTACATTTAAAATTTTGATAGTAAAATCTATATTCATTTGGGAGGCCAGAAATAAAAAACAAGTTTTCCATGAACATTGAGGTCAAAAAATGTTGCGCTTTTTGTCACTATTCATTGCTGGTTTTTTTATTGTTCTTACCTCCCAAATGATTTTGAGCTTGAATTTTGACATGTTTCCACTGTACCATGGTTTCCATCTTATATTTTCTACTGTTTCTTTTAGGTGTGTCTGCTGTTTTATTGCGAAGTTTTTTAGGAGAGTTCTTTCTCAGTGGGGATGAGAGCCCAACAACAAATGGAAATAACGGCCCAGGTACAAAAGCTCGCGGAACCTCCTCGCGAGCGGCCTATCACGAGAAAATGAAGGGAAAAACTCCAGAAGCGAGGGAAAACCCTCACCCCCTTCCCCAAATGCGCGCACAGAAAGAGATGGAAATCTACGCCGACGGCGGCAACCCTGCTCCGACGAAGCCGGCGATGGATGAACCACGCGCCGGCGCCGATGCCGCTGAAGTCCCCTCCTTCGCCGGCCCCGACGCGCTCCCCGTCCCCCAGCCGGTACGCTCTCCTCGCCGCCCCCGGGTACCACTCGATGGATTCGCTGCCACCCGTTTTGTTGAAGATCTGCGTGTTCTGATCACGCAGGGTACCGCCGCCGGCGCGAGGAAGCGGAAGGCCCCGGCGACGGAGACGGTGAAGGCTGACAGGAAGCCTCGCAAGACGCAGGTCTGTAGTTCACTGTACCCATCCATCAACTCACTTGATAGTGATACTTTAGTTAGTCTGAATTTGTCCCCTGTACTTGCTTGGTTGTTTGATTCGTCTGAATCTCTTCCATGTGTGTTGTGGCATTGTTTGATGGTGTAGGTTGAGGAGCCTATTCAGATGCCTGTGTACTATGGATGTAGAGCACCGTTTTCCCGCGTGCGTGGCAACGATTTAGAAAACAAGTGCGCTCACTTAATTGGCGAGTAGCCACAGTCCATGTCATTGGTGGATCTACAGCTCTGGATCTTCAGGCTGTTCCGGCTGCATCCAGAAACACAAGATCTCGATACCAAGGGGTTCCTCAAGCAACGCAAAACTGACTTCTTTGACGAAGAGTCCTCCGAACCGGACTGTTGTTTGGAGGACTACCCGTGGGGCATGCATGAATTTTTGACTGACAAATGCTGGAGTTCCTTTGCAAATAAATTGAAGAGAAAAAAACATGTGACGCAGAAGTTCATGTTGTATGTGCAATCCTCTGAGGTCAAGCACTATGACATTTTGCTCAAAGCCGTGCGTGATAATTACTCTCAACTGGCCACGGTTGTGTTGCCTGGGACGGAGTGCCTGGCAAGTAGTCGCTTCGCCTTCCGTGACCTTGTGGATGACCTGACGATGACAGCTAAGGAATTGGTACATTATCTCACTGGACCCTTAGGCGAGAAGATTAGTCCCGCTGAGGCGTGGAGGGCAAGGGCAAGACAGTTTTCTCTGGAGAGGGAATTCGGCACCTTTTATGATTCACACAACTTTGCCCCGAGGTTGCTTAAGGAAATAGCACGCAAGAACCCTGGTTGTTTTGTTGGCATCAAGGATGCAGAGGTTGCAGAGTGTAAGGGTTTCCGAGTCCTGCACCGTATGTTTTGGGCATTTGGACAGTGCTTACAGGCCTTCCGTACCTGTCGCCCTGTGCTATGCATCAAGGGCACACCACTATGTGGGAAATACCAAGGGATGCTGTTGACTGCTGTAGCATTGGATGCTAATGATTTTTCCATTCCAGTAGCATGTGCTGTCGTTGAGGGTGAGACCAAGGAAAGTTGGTTGTGGTTTCTTAAGAATTTGGAGCGATCAGTGGTGCATCAGTCTGATGTGTGTCTTATACACGACTACAAAAGGGAGTTGATTGATGCTGTGGAGGACCTCCTGAAATCCCGAGACCGACAGTGGCGCAAAGCAGAAAGCCGTTGGTGCATGGAAGACCTTGCTGAAAACTTCTTTGCGTCTTTTGGCGACAAGAAGCTGCTGCTGATGTTCAAGAAACTTTGCCAGCAGAAGCGACGCCATAAGTTTGGAAAAATTTGGAAGGAGCTAGACGAGTTGACATCCAAATATATGGCGGAGAAAGAACAGGGTGCTAGTGGGGAAATGCAGCAGGAATCAGTCAAGCATGAGGTGGCAGACCTTGAGGCGCAAAGCCAATGTAACCAACATGATTCTGTGAAGGATGGGAAGGAAGAAGATCATGCCGGTGACACCAAAGAAAAGATAACAAAGTTCTCTGATTGGATCAGTCTGAAACCAAAGGAGAAGTGGTCACTCGCATATGACAGAGATGGAGCAAGGTATGGCATCATGGGCAGTGATATAGCTGATGTGTATAAGAATGACCCTGTGTTGAAAGGGATCACATGCCTTCCACTCAGTGCGATAGTGGAGGTAACATTTGTGCGCTTGGTAAAGTACTTTGAAAACACAAGTGCTGCAGCAAACAAAGCAATCGACAACCCATCAATTAACTTCCTGGAACGTGTCCAGGTTGACATGAATTCCAAAATGCAGAAATCCGAGACGCATACACTTACATATACATACGCCGATGAGAAGAATGCTCGTGGTGAGGTATTGGATCGGAAGTTTACAGTTAAGGGAAGGAAGAGGGAGGTGACTGTTCACCTGAAGTCGGAACATACCCTCAGCATGAATAAGTCTGAAGGATCCACAGTTGAAAAGACTGCCACCTGTTCATGCAGCAAGCCGCAGCTACTTCACAAGCCTTGCTCTCATGTTATCGCCATCTGTTGTAAGATTGGGGTTAGCTCTGCTACATACATGTCCCCATACTACAGCCTGCCCTACCTAGGTAGGACCTGGAGTGGAATTTTTGATGAATCTAAGATCTCACGCGACTACAGAAATATCATGCCATTTGGATGCACGATTATCTGGATCCCAGACAAAAGATTGGAGCATAGTCTTCCTATTTTTGTAACATCGGACTGCCTAGCAACTGTCGCGGAGGAGTTAGAGCAACAATGCAGCACTGGAAATGAATCAACTGAAGACAATCAAGGATCGACAGCACACTCAGAAGAACCTAATTAAATTTAAACTTCTGCTGTCAACTGTCGAACTAAGTTATTCATATTTTGGAGTCTAAATATGCAGTAGTTGCTGTCGAGCTTATCCTCTGTAAACTCTGAATCTCTAAGTTATCTGCAGTGCTTATATTGTTTTGTCATGTATACTATGCAGAGCTTATCCTACGTAGACTGTAACCAACTAGAAAATGAAGTTAGCATGTCATAATATCTGAATCTCTATATACCGAAAAAGGCTTTCGCGAGTTTACATAGGATAAGCACCGCAGATTTTATCTCTGAATCTCTATATTATCTGCAAACAAACCCATCTCTCATTAATTTTCTATATAGTTGGTTACAGTTTGATGATTTTCTAATAATGAAGTTAACAAGAAAGGGTGCATTCAACCTCCTACCAGAAAAAACAAAATGTTTAATGAGATTCATTCACATGATTATGATATATACACCTTTTGTATAGATTTTATATCTTGTCGCAACGCCATGTTGTCGAGAAACATATCCCCGCTCTCCAAAACATCCACAGCGGCAAGCTCAAAACCATCGTTGCTGCAGAGATCGTTCTATTCGAACCACATCTTGGACACCCATTCCTTGCGGAAGGCCGTGTTGTGATCCTCCTCTTCCGGTGAGTCGGAGGCGACAAGATGGTAGCAATACACCATTTTGGACTGCCCTGGCCTGAAGGCACGCCCGATCGTCTGGCGCATCACAGAAGGGTTTTCATGGACATACAGAATGATAACACGCGATGCACCAACAAGGGAGATGCCCTCGCCGCATGCCTTGATGGAACCAAAGAAAACCTTGGCATCTGGTGATTGGTTGAATCTCTCAACCGCCTTGTCTCGCTGGTCTGGAGTTGATTCACCAGTCATACTGAAAATGTGCACCTCTGGAATCCACCCTTTCTCTCTTGTGACCAGCATTTTCAAGAAAATGAGAGAACGCACATACCGGCTGAACACGAGTGCCTTCTCTCCCGCCGCTTCTGAAAGACACAACAAATTGTATATAAACTTTGCCTTTGCCCCAACTTTGATATCAATTCCACGCATGATGGAACCGATCTTATCAACATCAATGTCTCGGTTCTTGCTTTAACATTCTGGATATCCTTAAGCATGGATTTAGAGAAACAGCACTGCATTTTGCACTTTTGCTGAATTTACCCAGTCCCACCACTACTAGAAAAACGGCTATAGGTAATATCACTGTTAGTGGCGCACCAGAGATGTGGTGCGCCACTACTATATAGCAGTGGCGCACCACAAACAGGTGCTCCACTAATAGTGACATTACTAGTGGCGCACCAGGGGTGGGGTGCGCCACTACTATTTTTTTGAACAGTAACCAGCCATGCCCAGGCTTACCAGTGGCGCACCAGGACAAGGTGCGCCACTACTATTTTTGATAGTAGTGGCGCACCTTGCCCTGGTGCGCCACTACTATTTTTTTGAACAGTAGCCAGCCATGCCCAGGATTACCAGTGGCGCACCATGCCAAAGTGCGCCACTACTATTTTTGATAGTAGTGGCGCACCTTGCCGTGGTGCGCCACTGGTAAGGCTGGGCATGGTGGTCCAAAAAAAACATAGCAGTGGCGCACCCCTTCACTGGTGCGCCACTAGTAACCTGGGAGCAGTAGCTATAATTAGGCAGCCACACCTACCACACACTCACTTTCCCCCCTCCACCAAAACAGATTTGGTCGTCTTGCTCCTCCTCCTCACCTCATTTGCACCATAGATTCACCCAAATTAAGTGGTTAAATTTCCTTTTTTTGATAGGTAAGTAAGGGGAAAGCTTTCTTTATGTTCTAGATCTACTTTTCTCTCCGTCTCCAACAACGTACACACTTTTTATGGCCTAGAGATCTACGTATGTTTGTGGTGTTGCATATGTTTGTGTTTCCAGGTACCGGTATTTGAAATGCGATAGTTGCCAATATTTTGCCGGAATGTTGATTCATTTCCGTTTCGGCAAGAATTTGGCACTATATGCATTCTTTTTGGTCCTATTTTTAGGCAAAGTCATGCCAAATTTTTTTTTGTTCTAAAATATCATTTTGCTCTACCCTGCAGGCGACAATGGTCCGCACGATGACCGAAGGCATCGTAAATAGGTTTTTGAGCTCCGCGAAGGCCGAGATGCTTCAAAAGAACGAGACGGAGATAAGATGTCCGTGTCGAAGATGCAAGCTGAAGAGCCTTATTGCGGACCCGGATTCCGGGCAGGTGCGGGACCACTTGCTCTTGCGTGGTTTCATGGATGGCTATCGGTGGCAAGGTGATGAAGATGACTATGAAGTCATCCATGGGGGCCGGGCAAGCAGAAAAAAGGAAGGGCAGCAAGACAATAGCGGCGAGGGCGGGCGAGAAGACGAAGAATCTCCAGGACATGATCACGAAGTAGATGCAGGACACGGTCATCATGTAGAAGATGCCGGACATGATGATGAGGAAGATCAAGACGAAGGGCATGATCATGAAGATGAAGATGCCGGAGCAGACGACGATGGACCATCGATGGGCTGGGTGCATGACCCTCATATTCAAGAGCTGCTTCGCAAGCAGACGGGTAACGCAAGAGCTGCCGCCCGAGAGAAAGCCAAGCTGGATCAACTGGAGACAGACGCGGTTACTCCATTGTATGAAGGATGCAGGCCCGAGGATACCCGCCTGAAAGTAACGCTCATGGCTCTGGAGATGAAGGTAAAACACAAAATGACGGACGCATGCTTCGACGAGAACATGTCATTCTGGCACGAACGTCTTCCGAAGGGGAACAAGTGCCCGACCAGTTTGGAGGAGGCGAAGAAAATCGTGTGTCCTCTGGATTTACCGCACGTGAAATACCATGTCTGCATGAACAATTGCATCATTTATCGGGGCGAGCACGCGGAGTCTACCATATGTCCGGTGTGCGGCGTCACTCGATACAAGAAGAGGAAGAAAGCTCCTCGAAAAGTGGTGTGGTACTTTCCGATCACTCCTCGTCTGCAGCGGTATTTCGCGGATCCTAAGGTAGCAAAGCTCCTGCGTTGGCACGCGGATAGGGAGGAGAAGAAGCGAGAAGATGACGCAAATGATCCGGAGATAGATAAAAAAGACAAGATGCTGAGTCACCCTAAGGATGCGAGCCAGTGGCAAGCGTTGAATTTTGAATACCCAGAATTTGGGAAGGATCCAAGGAACATCGTGCTGGGCGCGAGCACCGATGGAGTCAATCCGTTTGGCAGCCAGAGAAGCACACATAGCACCTGGCCTGTGTTTGTGTGGATGTACAACCTTCCCCCCTGGTTGTGCATGAAGAGGAAGTACATTCACATGAGTATGCTAATTGAAGGGCCGAAACAACCAGGGAACGACATCAATCTGTATCTGGGGCTGCTGAAGGAGGAGTTAGACACGCTGTGGAAAACGCCAGCCAATACGTGGGACGCCGCAGAGAAAGAATATTTCCCTATGAGAGCCGCACTGCTCACGACGGTGCACGACTATCTCGGTTACGGATATCTCGCGGGGCAGGTAGTCCATGGATTTTCTGGATGCGTACGGTGCATGGATGACACAACGTATCGCCAGCTAGATAGAGATCCCGGGTCTTCGAAAACCGTGTTCATGGGACATCGAAGGTGGCTTCGCGACGATGACGCATGGAGAAAACGCAAGGATCTGTTCGATGGTGAAACCGAACCCCGAAGACCCCCACGTACGAGGAGCGGCGAGGAAATAGACGAGCTGTTGAAAAATTGGAAAGAGTGCCCACCGCCGGGAAAGAAGCGAAAGGCGCCAGAGCCGCTGCTGAAGGTATGGAAAACGAGGTCTGTTTTCTGGGACTTGCCGTACTGGAAGATCCTCCGTGTGCCTCACAGCCTTGATGTCATGCATATCACGAAGAACGTGTGCGAGAGTCTGCTTGGTACCCTGCTCAACATGCCAGAGAGGACCAAAGATGGGCCGAAAGCAAGGGCAGACTTGCAAAAAATGGGCATCAGGGAGGAGCTCTGGCGCCCTAATGATGATGATGATGATGATGAGGCGAAGGACACGGAAAGTCATCGCAAAGGCAAAAAGGCCAAGAAGATCGAATATGACTACCCTCCCGCGTGCTTCACTCTAAGTCAGAAGGAGATCGAGCAGTTTTTCACCTGCC
Organism: Aegilops umbellulata; assembly: GCA_032464435.1. Taxonomy (NCBI): domain Eukaryota; kingdom Viridiplantae; phylum Streptophyta; class Magnoliopsida; order Poales; family Poaceae; genus Aegilops; species Aegilops umbellulata. Next base: position 549,585,440 of record CP136055.1, on the reverse strand, counting down.
TCATAGGAGTAAAACTTCCTTACGGTTACGCGGGGAAGATAAGCAGATACCTAGACTCAGCGAAGCAGAAGTTCAGCGGGATGAAGTCTCACGACTGTCACGTGCTGATGACGCAGATACTTCCAGTTGCAATCCGTGGGATCATGGACGCGCACGTCCGTGACACGCTATTTGGCCTATGCAACTTTTTCGACGTCATCTCTCGGAAGTCGGTTGGCGTGAGGCAACTCAGAAGGCTACAGGAAGAGATCGTGGTGATACTATGCGAGCTTGAGATGTACTTCCCGCCCGCATTCTTCGACGTTATGGTGCATCTGCTGGTCCATATAGTGGAGGATATCATCCAACTCGGGCCGACGTTCCTGCACAGCATGATGCCGTTCGAAAGGATGAATGGTGTCATCAAAGGATACGTTCGCAACATGTCACGTCCAGAGGGAAGCATAGCCAGGGGCTTTCTGACCGAAGAGTGCATCTCGTACTGCACGAATTATCTAGGCATCGAGAACCCCGTTGGTCTGCCCGTCAACAGGCACCTCGGCAGGCTCGCTGGATGGGGTCACCGCGAGGGTCGCCGCGAAATGCATGTCGACTTCATGGGTCGACTCGCCGACTTTGAAAGAGCAAACCTAGTCGCGCTACAACACATAGACGTGGTCGATCCTTGGGTGGTAGAGCACAAAATCTTTATTGAGAAGACGTACAATGACCGAGGCCAACAGAGGACGGAGGGAGCTATAATCAAAGAGCACAACTCATGTTTCACGCGTTGGTTCAAGGAGAAGCTTCTGTCGTACCCTTTACATGAGGATTCTTCCGCGGAAGAAAAACTCATATTCGCCTTGTCACAGGGCGCCGAGCACAACCTGATGACCTATGAGGCGTACGATATCAACGGCTACACATTCTACACCGAGGAAAAGGACATGATGAAGAGCGATTATCAGAACTCCGGGGTAACGATGGAATCCTACACCGGTAACGACAAGGACAGATACTACGGAAGGATCGAGGAGATCTGGGAGCTGAGCTACGCTGGAGAGAAGGTCCCGATGTTCCGTGTCAGATGGGCCAAGAGCGTCCTAAAAGAAGACCGGTATTTCACCACCATGGTTATACCCGAAGCCAAATCCAAGACCGCGGGCGCAAACGTCACCGCGAAAAATGAGCCATGGGTACTGGCTTCCAAAGTGGACCAATGCTTCTTCATTACCGACCCGCCAAAGCCCAGTCGTGTTGTCGTGAGGAGAGGCAAAAGGAACATCATCGGAATGGATGGAGTCGCCAATGAGCAAGACTTTGACAAGTACGGCGACCCGAAGATGGAAGATGACGACGATGATGAAGTACCATACACCACAAGAAGAAGCAGGACCACCCTACCTAAAGGACGTCCGTTCAAGAGAAGATCAATTCAAGGGGTTCCGGGGCTAAATTATTCAACCGCGAGGAAGAAGGGCAAGAAGATTGTGAAAAGATAGCTAAGATTGAATCACGACGTGTCGGCCGCGTGTGTGTGTCAGTGGCAAGCTCAATTATTACATGCAACTAAATTATTACATGTATCACTTGATTTCAACCATTATTAAAGATCTTTTAAACATTATATTACTTTACATGCAAACTCAATCTTAATTTGACGACTGTTATTTCATGTCAATCTTTGATGACTGTTATTTCATCTCACTTGATTTCAACCATGCCATAGCATTGTAAATGATTCTATATTGTGATTGAGTAAAGGAGATGCATTGTAAAAAAATTATACGCCCTATTTTTAGGAATGGAGGGAGTATTAAAATTGCCATGTGTTTATTTTAAAGTGTTTGGATGTTTATCATAAGGTTAAAATAAAATTTTAAAAAATATGCAAAAAGTGGGGTTGCCAGGATTCGAACCTGGGTGGTTCTGTCCATAACGAACGCGCCAACCACTAGGCCATGTGTGTGGTTCTGTCCATAACCACACACACAATTCTTATGACTTTGATATTGAGCTGTTTATGGCGCACGACGTAAAAGTGCGCCATTGATATCGATCTGTTATGGCGCATGTCCCCTGGTGCGCCATTGATATTGCCTCCTCCGACGCCCTCTTCCGACGACCTCCTCCGACGCCCTCCTCCGACGACCTCCTCCGACGCCCTCCTCCGACGACCTCCTCCGACGCCCTCCTCCGACGACCTCCTCCAACGCCCTCCTCCGACGACCTCCTCCGACGCCCTCCTCGTGAGTTCCCTTCCTCTCCCTCTCTCTTTCTCTAATCTAACTTCTCTCTGCTGCCAGCTCTCTGTCGAATTTGAGGGTTCCTGTTCTAGGGTTCATACCTTTTGATGATGCTCTGGTTCAATTGGGTACTAGCTTAGGGTTCCTAGGGTGTTAATCTAGCTTCTACTTCATTCTAGGGTTCAATTTAATTACTTGTTCGAGCTAATCATCTCTGTCTCAAAATTTGTCTGAACCTAAAGTTCAGTTTCGTCAGACATAAAGTGTTAAGTGGTTACTGTCAGTTGTTCTAGTATTCTAGTGTTCTAATGGCTTGGGTTGAATATCTACCAGTTGTTTTTTACCTAATTATCAATTGATGCACAAAATAAAAATGATATATGCATACTGATGTAGGAGCAGATTCTTGACGCCTCTAGGTGATCAGCACGGAGTTGAGTGGGCCTAATGGCTGCTACAGTAGAAAGCTGCTGGTCTTTGAGCTTTAGCATCATGAACCAACTCTGGGATATAGGTTTAATTACAATGCATTCATGCATGAGCACTGTATCTGTTGCCTGTCCATGATCAGGAATAGCATTTGAGCATACGGTGTTGCTGGAATTCCTCATCTGCTCCAACAGATACAGTGGAGTAGCATCCTCTGTTTGTTTTGCAACGGATGCATTTCTCTCAAGATATTTATGTATGTGTTTATAATAGTTGGGTTTCGGGAAGAGGTTTGAGAACTAAACAACACAACAGGTTGGTTTGCAACTTTTCTTGTTGCCTTGTAATTTTCTGTCTATGAGAAGCTGCACATGTTCTTCAGGATGTAGATCATTTCACAAGGAACTGCACCGTGCCAATGCATCAGAGGTACTAGCTTTGGCTCACTCGGTCGTGTTGGTGTTGGTGATGGTGCTTGGGATGATCTGAGAGCAGAGAAGCAAAGCTTCCAGACTATTTTTTGGTGTTTGTTTTTTAGGATTAGTTTGAACTATTAGGAACAATGAACAGGCAGCCCAGCCACTGTCTTGAGCATTTTTTTGGGTATGGCATGTGGCATGTGCTGCATCCATCATCAGTTTTTCATAGCACAAGAGTTAGTCATTGTGCATCTCTAAGACATGTTTGTAGCTGTCTTATGTATACATATTTATGTTTTTTTCCCTTTTCAAGCTAGCATAATTGTCAGAAAAAAGAAGAGTCCGAGTCCATAATAATAATTGTTAATAGTAAAGTAAGAAATTGGTTATCCTATATTCTTAAGAAGTTGATCTCCACTACTATGAATTCTCTCAACATGCTGCCCAACGCCTACTGTGGCCTCACGATCTGCCACTTTGGTCTACTACGTACATACCTCTGAAAGCAGAGTACCCTAACAATAAGTATTATCTTGGTAGAATTTCCTACTGATTGTCAACTTAGTGAACTATACACATCTTGATAGTCATATTTTACGAGAAGAATTGCTACTGTTTTATCAAAATTCTAGTCAAACCAGTGAGCTATTAGAAGGAAATATACACTGCAATACTACTGGTAGGTTTATACTACTGTTGTATTTTCTTTAAATGCAGTTATGCTGTTGGTCCTGTTACACTCTTGTAGGTATATAAGCACTAGTTATATGGCTACTGCCATGTTCCTATACAGGTTCTTATACTACTTTACTTAAATTATTATCATGGTTCTGAAAGTACACTTGTTCAGAATAGCACCAAGTCCTAGGGCAAACTGAATTCCGCTTCAGTATTGGACAATAGACTTGCTGCTCTGTTATTATACAGATTCAAACATAGTTTCTGTTCACCAAAAGAGTGATGGGCTTGCTGCTCTGTTGTGCCTATATGTAGGCCTTTTTTGTCCATATGAAAGCAGAGGACCATATGGTCTGTGGCCTTTTCATCCATATGAAAGTAGAGGCACATTGTGGTGCTAGTTTGCTGGGTTTTGTCTCCGACCATCGTGTCGTGATGATTTTGCAGGTACCCCGAGAGGCCCTTGAGTTTGCCGGAATGTCGATTAACTTCCGTTCCGGCAAGTTCGGGTACTCCATATGTCCTATTTTCAGCAAAGGTCATGCTGAAATTTTCCGTGAATTTTAGCATGACTTTGCTAAAAATAGGACATATGGGGTACTTGCGACTAATGCATGGGCCGGGGTATCTTAGTACTTAATTAAGTAGGATCAAGAATTAAGTAGGACTAGTTCTGAATAGCTTCTATCAACGGCACTCTAAATGATAAAACCGTAGCTTTTAGGATGCCTCGGTGTCGACAAACACTAAGTGATGAGACCATGATAATTCCTCACAAACCCTAAATGATGAGATCTTGTTCCTTGACAATAACCAACTTTTTGACCAAACTTTTTTCCTATTTAGAGCGAACATGGCCGACAACGATGAGGCCGGCGGTTCGGGCGGCAAGCCATTCTGGGAGCTGTCCCAGGAGATGGAGGAATACCCTCACCGCTATGAGGACGCCGCGGAAGACACCGATCCCGACTACACAACCCCTAGTGGCGTCGGGGATGACACCACTGATGGTGCCGCCGGGGATGCCACCACTGATGATGGCAGCCAACCGAAGAGGCAACGGAAGGACCGGCGCCCGAACGTGCTCGGCACCGTCAAGGAGGAATTTACTGAAGTGTCCTCCAGTGGGCATCCAACGGCGCCCAAAGAATTAGTCAGTGGGTACGCGGGACAACTCGGGTGCATTGTCCGGAGCACCGTCACGATCAACACCGAGAACCTAAGGCATCGTGAACGAGGGAATTTGCGGATCCTCCTCTTCACGAAGCTGCACGAACGATACAAGTTCCCCGGTGACTTCGCAAACACACGCCTCTCAGGGAATAAAGTGAACAGTGCCGCCCTCACGAAGATGAGCACGGCCCTGGCTTCTTGGAGAGCCCGGGTGAAGAAAATGATTGAAAGAGGTGATAGTTATGAGAAGATCAAGGAGAAAAATCCTTCGATCAGCAAAGCTGACTACATGGAGTTCAAGACCAAGTGCGAGAGCAACGCATCCATGGAATCAAGTCAGTGGGGGAAAGAAATGCGGGAATTGAACTTAGGGGTCCACAAACTCGGTCCCGGCGGTTACAGAGTGGCGGAACCTAAATGGGACAAGGAGGACGCGGAGCGTGTCGAGCAAGGCCTACCGCCCCTCTTCGATAAATACCGCCATGAAAAGCAGACCAGGAACTATATCAGAGCCCGGTACAAGGAGGACCCGGTAACAAAGGAGCTTACCACGGATCCGAAGGTGAAGGCGCTTGAGCTTGTTCTGGTAAGGAATACACCCCCGCGTAATTAGCTCCATATGGTTGCATTCTAATTAATGAAGCCAAATTTCTAAATGGTTCACGTTCCTTCCGCAGGAAACTGAAAGCAGTAGCGCGGGGTCTCAGAGCTCCCCGTCTGCCCCTTGGGACACCACTTTAAATAGGGCGTTGAATGTAATGAAACAGAAGGATAAGTTAACTAAGCCGACGTCAGCTGGTCGTGTGGCCGGCGAAGGCTTGTCCATGAAATGGTCGGAATACTATAAGACTAGTCGAAAGGAGAGAAAGACCAGCTTGGAAAGCCAGGAGGTTAAAGAACTCAAGGCAAAAGTGGCGCAGATTCCTCAGATAGTCGAAGAGCAAGTGCGAGACCAAGTGCGAGACCAACTGGGAGCGACGATCACCGCCATTATGCCTACCTTGGTTGAGGGGCTGCGGGGGTGGTTTGTGGGCGGCCAACAGGGGCCGCCCCCGATTCCCAGCTTGACGGGCAGCAACTCGCACAACGCGCCGGCAGTGGTGTCTCCAGCGGAGGCGTCATTGGTGTCTCCGGTGCCGGCGCCGGCATTGGAGCTTGATGCACCCGGGTGTGGGAAGAATACGCCGGCCGGCACCTCGGTCACTTGCACCTCCGTCACTTGCATGCCCGCCGTTGGCGGTGCCTCGACATTAGCCGAGCTCGACGCCATCACGGTAACTAAGCCTCGGCCGATGACTTCATCTCCTTGCCTTTGACTGGGCATCCCTGACGCCCTACATGTTTTCGCAGGGCGCCGCCAACGAAGTTCCATGCACTCTCCTGCACTTCGTGGACGGCAAGTTGATCGATGTCGCCAAGGCCAAAATCGTTGAACCGGGCAACCGCGTGTTCCACCATAATCCGATGCCACCCACCGTGTATAGGGTTCAACTGGTTCGGGTGCTGCGGGGCTGCGACGACTTGTTACCTCCGTATCGACCCCATGGGGCCGACGAAGAGGATGTGATGACCCTCGGCGCCTGCTTCAACTGGCCATTGCTTTGGCCGAAGAGCCAGATTCGTTTGGGGGCGGGGGTCACCACCCCACAGACAACACCGCCAGTCCTACCGGCGCCAAGCCATGGCAAGACCGCCGCAACGCTACCGCCGTCAGTTGATCCGGGCATGCATATGGCATAGGATCCGGACGTCGACGACGGTACATTTGTCAACGTCGATGACTACTTCAACGAACATGGTGGGTACGGTGACGAATTCTTGGCGCCTCCTTCTCAAGAACCCAACCCTGCAAAAGTCGATCGCGATCTAGCTGGTACCGCGGAGAAACCCAATTGCAACAGGCGTCGTCTGTTCGGTTCTCAGGAGACGCCTCCAGCTGCCGCCTTCACCGAGACTCAAACAGCCGAGGTGGGAAATATTATCAGCCCCACCACACTCAAGAAGGTGGTCTCTGAGCAGACCTCGATCCCATTACATCAGCAGAAGCCAAAGAAGGGACGGAAAAGAAAAACTAACAAGGGTGCGAGCCAGCCGGCACCGAGTACGATCCGTGCTCAGGACGGGCCACCAATACCTAAGGATATCATGAGGGCGGTGCATGTGGCGGGTAGGCCGATGCTACCGGCTAATCTGCTCAAGGCTGCAACCGGTGCTATGCGGAGTCTGCATGACAGTGTTCTTTCTATGGAGAAGCGGCGTCTCTCCGAGAAAGATGACTTATACCCGGTTTTCGTGGCCAAGGTGCCAGAGGGCAAGGGCTTTGTCGATGGCACCATCGGGAGTATGATCGTCCTGCGGTTTGATGACATCTTCGCTATGTTTAACCTTCATCCGCTGCACTACACCTTCATTCGGCTATTTTCGCTCAATATGGAGATGCAGATCATTAGAGACAAGACCCCGGACATCGTGATAGTCGACCCCTTCTACATGCGTGCCAAGCACTTGGACAGCGCTGGGGACCGGCAAATCGCGAGTTCATACCTCGAAGGCGTCATTATGGCGAACAAAGATAAGGATACCTTCCTCGTGCCTTACTTTCCCGAGTAAGTCATCCCCTCACCGCCCCGTAACATATGATTTCTTAGATTTTGATCGTTCTTTTTTTTTCTAACATTCCGTGTTTTGTGCAGTGACACACGTTGCACACTCATCCTCTTAAGCCCGAAATATTCCACGGCCACGTATTTCGACTCGGACCGTCAGTCGAAGAAAGACTACACAAATATCAAGAAAGTTCTTGATGATGCTCTCCCCGGCTACGCCAAATCTGGAGGCACCTTCAGGAAGGAAATGCGTAGGTACGGCAAGCACATGTTCACCCACGTAACGACGTTCCCCTGCGTTAAGCAGCCGCCTAGCAGTCAGAAGGATGCCTACTACGCCCTCCATCACATGCGGGCGATCGTACAGGACCATAATCACCTTATGCTACCAAAGGGTCTCCAAGATTGGGCCGCACGCTTGTCGGCAATCCAGGACATGGACATCAGACAAGAATTCTTTCGCATCCAGTCGGAGTTTGCGGAAATCATCTGTCAAGATGTCCTTCGTACCTCGGGGCAGTTCCACCTCAAATATCAACCGTCCAACAGGGAAATAGAAACAACGCTACAAATGCAGGCTGACAACTACCGCACATTCATGACGCCGACGGATGACGGCGGCTTCATCCACGCTCCGGTCCCTGAGTCGAGTCGAAGAAAGTATTGATGGTATGTAGTTCTGAAATGTCGATTAGCTCGTGTTGTAATTAAACTTTAATGAACTTGTATGTCTCTTTAGTTTGGAGAGTCGTTCAACTTATATGTAATCGATGCTATTTATTAGTAGGACCATGAACCGTGCTATTAATGTGTTGCTTTTCTCTTCCGATCCTTTTGTTGCATACTTATATATTATCTGTGAATTGCTACTAACGTTTTGTTTGTCTAGTGCATAGAGATGCCGTCGTATGTCGTGTACAAGGGTAGGGTTCCCGGAGTCTATGACGACTGGGAGGAGTGTCGGAGACAGGTTCACCGTTTCAGCGGTAACAGTTACAAAGGGTACACCACTAGGGCGGAGGCGGAAGCTAGATACTGGCGCTATCTAGAGGGAGAGAGGAGGGAGCGGAGGAGGAACCGGATGAAGACTAGTTTCATCGCGATGATGCTCATCGTGACCGCAGCTCTCTTCTATGTGATGGTAGTTTAGATGATATCAACTTTGTAATGTGACGACAAACTCGCTACTCGGTCTCGAGACCTAAACTTGTCTAATATTTGAACTTTGTTCGCTATTTCGAATTCGGAGACTAATGTGATGAATTGTATTATGTGCTGTTTATATTCTGTGATGTATTGTATTTTGTAACCTGTGCAAATACCAGAAATGCAAAAAAAATTCCTAGAATTAATAGTAGTGGCGCACCATATTGCACATTAGTGGCGCACCCAGTTAAATAACAGTGGCGCACCCATATGGATATCAGTGGCGCATCAGTAGGGACCCCTGCTGCAATACCAGTGGCGCACCATTTTGCACATTAGTGGCGCACCCTATTAAATAACAGTGGCGCACCCATATGAATATCAGTGGCGCATCAGTAGGGACCCCTGCTGCAATACCAGTGGCGCACTAGGTGGCATACCAATGGCGCACCAGTGGTGCGCCACTGTTATTTGGATTAACAGTGGCGCATCAGAGGTGCGCCATTAGTATTCCTTATTAGTGGTGTGGTATTAGTGGCCCACCCATGGTGCGCCACTAATGGCAATATTGGGTGCGCCACTAATAGCCTTTTTTCTAGTAGTGCACCAAACCCCTCAGGATCTCTTCCTGCTCGGTACTCATTTTGAAAACATGGTCAAGTCCAAAAGTCCTGGTAGCCTCTGAAAGCTCGCCTTGATAATAGTGGAGCACATTTGCAGTCAGCTCGCGTAGACTCTGGATGATCATCGCTCTCATTTTATCATTTGCATCCTTTTGAAGGTTTTCTTCTACCAAATCACATAACTTATCTGAAATGTTCTTTGATCTTGCATTCTTCCCCAACATGTCCACCTTTCTTAATACGCGCTTCACTATCGCCCGGATCCCTGCGTTTTCAAGAATTTTGTTAGGATAAGGTTCAAGAGGTTGAAGACTTCCTTTAAATGATTCTAAAACAATGTTCCTAAGAGCAGCACTTTTCCAGGAGTTCATATACTTCCAAGTGCAGTGAGTAAGTCAGTTTGCTCATTTCGCGGAGTGTGGCCCTCATCTAGAATGTCAAGGCTTGAGATCTTCATCAAAACTAACACCTTTATTTTCTGTACAATAAAGCAGTAGACTAGCAAGTAAAGCTTCAATTTTTCTTGAGATTTTCTTGTGAGTTGGTATGTCCTTAAATGTTAGGATACACGTCTCTTTCATCCGTGATGACAAAGATTACAAACATCACTCTAAAGGTTTGGGGAAAATACTAGCGTAACATCCTTAGGCAAGTTTCGTCAAACTCTTGCCTGGAGGTCAGAAGAAACAATGCTGCAAATTTACATTACCTTGTCCCGACATGAATGTAGAAACACGTGTTCTTTTTATTTTTGAATTTTCAGGGGGAGGGGGGGTTTCGCCCACCTGAATATATTGATCAACGAGGGCTAAACCCCTAGATAGTTAGTACATGTATGACCACACCCCCAGGGGGCACAAAGACACGGGGAAAACAGAGAGGGAGACGCGCACACACACTAGGCAGCAAGAAAATCACACCCCGCCTGCGCCGGCCACGGTGGTAAGAGATCGCAGCCAAGTGGCGACATGAGGGCGTTGCACGGTGGTAAGAGCTCGCAGCCAAGTGGCGACATGAGGGCGTCGAGCAGCAGGAAAACAGCCTTTCCAGAGGACAGCATCCTCTCTGCAGCAGCTGAGCATGCGCCGGAGGGGGCCTGTCGCTCGAAGACGACAGCATTCCGGTGCTTCCATAGATGCCAGCAGCATAGAAGGACAAACTCCGCTCCAACAAGGGCGACGAGGGAGTCGACAGTGATCCCGGTGGTGACCACCCCCACCACGCGCTAGAAACCAGCCACGAACGTGTTCTTTTTATCAACGAGAACAAGCAATTCAAGGGGACTACTAACCAGTAGTCGATTGCATTTAGCAATGCATGCTAACAGTAGGTGCAATTTCAGGAGCATCATTTTTTTTCTGAACCAAGCTAAGGAGAGGCACATGGTATGCAGATCAAGGAACACAGATGCATGAATAATCATAAATAATGTACTTTCTTGTTCACTACATCACTGGCTTGAGCTCAATATAATATGCTTGTAAAAGCAGCAGTTGAATGAGCATATTGAAGAGTAAAAAACACGCGACAACCAAACATGATCGTTCACTGGCCAACACCATAGACCAAACTGGGGGGCACCCAGAGGCTCTCAAGCTGATTGCTTATGCCTTCTAGAATGTATGAATCCGAGCGAGTTATACTGTAAACTGCCTGACCAAGCTCTACAGCAATCCAAGGTTCATCAGAGTTTTTGGACGCACTCGGAACATAAATGCAGTTACTCCTTCCGCCCCATCTTTCAGGGTTCATGCAAGAAAATGTAGGGCTCCTCCTGTCAAGGCTGATAAAGAGAGCCCAGTTTTCCAACTTCTCCATCTTTGTCCACTTAGCTGGTTCGGCTGAAGAATCAAAGCGGAAGACCTGAAAGGTGCCATTGCTTATCAAGTCATCAACAAGATCAACCATGAGAAGCATGTCACCACAGACCACCAACCATGGATCATAATTCAAGCCAACAACAATGTCCTCTCCCCACACAACATCGACTTCCTGCACGTTGGGCTGAGGTGCCAAGGATATGGTTTTCAGCGTCTGGGGAAAGTCTATGGCAAACATCTGACCTTTGAACAAAACAATCTGAATAAGAAAGTGTTCAGAAACAAGAGGGTACTCTGTCCAGGAATTTGTTCCAACCTGCCACTGGAAGATGAATAAATTCGAGAAAAGGAGGAGACACGAGTTGGATGAACTGAGTGGAGCCATAAGAATGGCACTATCGATCACACAATCGCTGTTGGTGTGGAGTTTGGGTGGCTTCACCTTAATACCAGTGTAAACATCGACAAGGAGAAGGTGCTCCACACAGGAGAAGATAAGATGCCCATATGAGCAGCCCAAATAGCACATGTAATTTGGAGTATTACGGGGAGCTGAGCGGCGAAGAGATAAGTTTGTCCTCACAAGATCACAAAGATGCCATTTGTAGTTCGATAAAAGATTGTAACTTGTGTTGCAATGCCAATTAGCCCTACGCAAACCTGCTTTGAGATGGAGAGGTGGGAAGACAAAGGCATATATGGATGACGGGAAGAGAAAGACCGCAGCACGCCAAGAGTGACAGGTGCCAGTAAAAGCAAGGAGGTCATGGAATGAGCTTAAGAGAGCAATGATTAGGTGAAGCAGGCTGTCTGGTAGGTCCGCCCAAACACGTTGTTCAGATGAGGCTGAGGTAGAGGCCAAGCAGTGGCAGATTTTCTTGGATGGCCACTCTGTGACTACCACTTCTCTGTCATACAAAAAATTCAAGAACGATGTATCAGCATTGAGGAATCAGATATCATAGAAAAAAGATTGGAAATGTGGTAGTACTTAGGCTCTTACTGCTGTACTACACATTAAAGGGAAACAAAAATATTCATGTTTTAAACATTAATGCTTTACATAGTAATATGTATATCAAGATGGCACACTACAATTAAAATAAGCTACCGCAGAATAGCCAACAGCTTGATCACTACCGGAAAACGGGCATACGCCGACGGCCAAACCTATGCCTACGGCTGCCGTCGGCCTAGTTTGAGATATGCCGACAGCCCAATCCTGGCCGTCGGCTTACACTGGCCGTCGGGTTACGTGGATCTACGCCGACGGCCGCCGTCGGCATAGAATAGCCGTCGACCTAGGCGCAGACATGCCGACACCAGCCGTCGGCATAAATCCGCCGTCGGTATAACTGTGGGCCCGGCGACCCCGCCCGTGGCCACCGGCTAACGCCGTCAAACCTATGCCGACGGTCGGGACGGGCGGCCGTCGGCATATCTCCGCATGCCACGTCACCGATCCGCGGCGTAGGTATGCCGACGGCAGCCGTCGGCATAGCTGCCACGTCACCGATCCGCGACACGGCGCCGGCACCAGAACCCTGCGGTATCTATGCCGACGGCATAGATATTTTTTTACATACTTTTATTTTGCATATGTTTTTATGCTTATTAAAAAATATGTTTTCATGCTTTTTTATGTATTATATGAATATATATGTAGTTTGTAATTTTTTCCATAGATTATAAATATATATATATATATATATATATATATAGTTTGTAATTTTTTCGAGTACATTAATAATATGCTGTCATGTTCTTTTGAATATAGGTCCTTAAATTTTATTAAAATCAAAAACAGCTATGCGACATAAGTTGAGTGGCGATTGCAAACGGCCGGCACCCGTCTCCGGAGTGTGACCCCTCACGTTCCGTAGTGTGCCCACCTCACGGCCGGCGCCGCCGCCAGCATCTGGAGTGCGGAAACAGCCGCATCGGGTCTATACGGAGGGGACGTTGCTCCGAAGTGTTTCTATGGGATGACCTACCACAACCCGATGGTGTTGTGGCATGTTCGAAGAGGCGGCACGCATCTCCGGGTCGTGGCCCCCCTAACGGACGGCGCCGCCGCCTGCACCGGGAGGGGAAAAAACGGACGCATCGGGTCTACACGGAGGGGATGTATAGCTGTCGTTTTGGCCCCGGATGTTGCTCCCAGGTGTCCCTCTGGGCTGACCTGACACAACTGGGTGGAGAGGTCCACTGTTTAAAGCCGGTCCGTGGAAAGTTAAAGGGCTAGATCTCTTGGTCAACCGCTCCAGGGTTAGGCGGAACGGGGGCCCTGGGGGTAGAAATGCCACCGGAGCGTCGCACCGGCCCCTCATACATGCGGGGTGGTGTTGTGGCATGTTCGAAGAGGCGGCACGCGAGTCCGGAGTGTGCCCCCCCTCACGGACGGCGCCGCCCTCGGCACCTGGAGGGGGGAAACGGATGCGCCGGGTCTACACGGAGGGGATCTTGCTGTGGGTATGGCCCGGTTGTTGCTCCAAAGTGTTCCTATGGGCTGACCTAACACAACCGGGTGGGGAGGTCCGCTGGTCGAAGCCCGTCCGTGCAAAGTCAAAGGGCTAGATCCCGTGGTCAAACGCTACAGGGTTAGGCGGGACGGGGGCCCTGGGGGTTAGCAATGCCACCGGAGCGTCGTACCGCGCCTCATACATGTGGGGTGGTGTTGTGGCATGTCCGAAGAGGCGGCACGCGTCTCCGGTGCGTGGCCCCCCTCACGGGCGGCGCCGCCGCCGGCACCTGGAGGGGGGAAGCGAACGCGTCGGTCCCTCATTTTATATGTAAACGAAACTTTTCAATGCGTATGAAAATAATCTACACTAAAAATATATTTGAATACAGTTAATAATATTTTTATAAAAATGTTAAACATGTATAAAAGTTGTTGCAAAAAAATATATTAAAAATGCATTAAGAAAACATTAAAAATGCATATGAAATATTTTAACACAATGTACATTTTTTGTTAGTACAATTTAGCAAATAGTTATATCATAAAGAAATGTTGCTGACCATGAATCATTTTTAATATAATTATATACCATGTATCATTCAAACAAAATTCAAGAACGTGTATTGGAAAAAAATAATATACCTATGCCTACGGCTTAGCCGTCGGCATAGGTACGGATGACACGTCACCGATCCAGAGCGCACCGACCAGGGCCTATGCCGACGGCAGCCGTCGGCATAGGTTACACGTCATCGATCCGCGGCGCTGTCCATCTGCCCTGGCCGCAGCTATGCCGACGGCTTCGCCGTCGGCATAGTTTGTTTTCCTTTTTTTCTTTTTTTCCATATATTATTATTATTATTATTATTATTATTATTATTAAGCATACAGTATGTGTTAATAAGCATATAGTATATGTTAATAAGCATATACTATGTGTTAATAAGCATACATATAGTTTTTTTATTTTTCTTCACTGTTTTCTTTATTATTATTATTTAACTAACTTACATACAGTATGTGTTAATAAGTATACATACATTATTTTTCGGTTCTGTACAGAGCGGTGTGACCCCCCTCACAAACGGTGCCGCCGCCAGCCGGCAACTGGAATGGGGAACAGCCGCATCGGGTCTATACGAAGGGGACTTTGCTCCAAGTGTTCATATATATCGGATGACCTACCACAACCGGATGGTGTTATGCCATGTCCGAAGAGGCGGCACACATCTCCGGGGTGTGGCCCCGTCACGGACGGCGCCGCCGCCGGCACCTGGAGGGGGGGGGGACGGACACGCCGGGTCTACATGGAGTGGATGTATCTGTGGGTTTGGCCGGATGTTGCTCCCGGGTGTCCCTATGGGCAGACCTGACACAACCGGGTGGAGAGGTCCACTGGTCAAAGCCCGTTCCTGCAAAGTCAAAGGGCTAGATCCCGTGGTCAAACGCTACAGGGTTAGGCGGGACGGGGACCCTGGGGGTAGCAATGCCACCGGAGCGTCGCACCGGGCCCTCATACATGCGGGGTGGTGTGGTGGCATGTCCGAAGAGGCGGCACCCGTCTCCGGGCTGTGCCCCCCTCACGGACGGCGCCGCTGCCGGCACCTGGAGGGGGGAAACGGACGCGTCGGGTCTACACGGAGGGGATCTTGCTGTGGGTCTGGCCCGGATGTTGCTCCAAAGTGTTCCTATGAGCTGACCTAACACAACCGGGTGGGGAGGTCCGCTGGTCAAAGCCCGTCCGTGCAAAGTCAAAGGGCTAGATCCCGTGGTCAAACGCTACAGGGTTAGGTGGGACTGGGACCCTGGGGGTAGCAATGCCAACGGAGCGTCGCACCGGGCCCTCATACATGCGGGGTGGTGTTGTGGCATGTCCGAAGAGGCGGCACACGTCTCCGGGCTGTGCCCCCCTCATGGACGGCTCCGCCGCCGGCACCTGGAGGGGGGAAACGGACGCGCCGGGTCTACACGGAGAGGATCTTGCTGTGGGTCTGGCCCGGTTGTTGCTCCAAAGTGTTCCTATGGGCTAACCTAACACAACCGGGTGGGGAGGTCCGCTGGTCGAAGCCCGTCCGTGCAAAGTCAAAGGGCTAGATCCCGTGGTCAAACGCTACAGGGTTAGGCGGGACGGGGGCCCTGGGGGGTTAGCAATGCCACCGGAGCATCGTACCGCGCCTCATACATGTGGGGTGGTGTTGTGGCATGTCCGAAGAGGCGGCACGCGTCTCCGGTGCGTGGCCCCCCTCACGGACGGCGCCGCCGCCGGCACCTGGAGGGGGGAAACGGATGCGCCGTGTCTACACGGAGGGGATGTAGCAGTCGGTTTGGCCCGGATGTTGCTCCCAGGTGTCCCTCTGAGCTGACCTGACACAACCAAGTGGAGAGGTCCACAGTTCAAAGCCCATCCGTCGAAAGTCAAAGGGCTAGATCTCGTGGTCAACCGCTCCAGGGTTAGGCGGGACGGGGCCCTGGGGGGTAGCAATGCCACCGGAGCGTCGCACCGGCCCCTCATACATGCGGGGTGGTGTGGTGGCATGTCCGAAGAGGCGGCACGCGTCTCCGGGGTTTGGCCCCCCTCACTGACGGCGCCACCGCCGGCACCTGGAGGGGGAAACGGACGCGTCGGGTCTACACGGAGGGGAGAGGGCCGTCGGCATAGTTGCCCTTATCCATCCGGTCGCGCCCTCCACCACTCATTCCTCCCCTGTGTGTGGTTTCGGGAGAGGAGAGGGCCGAGTGGCTAAAAAAAATAAAAAATCTATATGTAATTATAATACATAAAAAAATTAAAAATGAAAAATATAACTATAAAAAATTTAAAATCTATATGAAATAAAAAAGGATAGATATAACTATAAGAAAACATTAAAAAAATATATAAAAAGAAATAAAAATAAAAAAGAAAAAATATATATATATATATGCCTACGGCTAAGCCGTCGGCATAGGTGCCACGTGGCGTCCTTTCCTATGCCGACGGCTTAGCCGTCGGCATAGATCCACCTTATCCATTCACGGTCGACCCCCTCCACCCATTCCATCTCTCCCCCGACCCCGAGCTGCGCCTCCGCCGCACCCCCCGACCCCGACCTGCGCCGCCGCCGCACACCCCACCCCGACCTGCCGCCGCCGCCGCACACCCCTCCGCTGTCGCCGCACCTCCCACTCCACCACGCCCCCTGCCGCCGCCGCACCTCCCACTCCCCTGCACACCCCTCCCCTTCCGCCGCCGCACCTCCCACTCCACCCGCGTCGTCGCCCCCGCCTCCACACTCGCCGTAGCCGCCGTCTCCACCCGCCGTCGCCCCGGCCTTCTCCCGACCCCGCTGCTGCCCCGGCCTCCCCCGACCTCACGCTGCCCCGGCCTCCCCCGACCCCGCCGCTACTCCTGCAGCCGGCCGCGGCTCCATCCGGCCCCATCCCTCCCGTCCCCAACCGCCCCTGCCTCACCATCCCCTCCACCGCCGCGCCCCCTGCCACGCCCCTCTCGGTGAGCTACATTTTTTTTGCATTTTTTGCTACTGTAGGATGGATGAATGAATGCATGGATGAATGTTGGATGTTAGGTTAGATGATGATCTTGTCATTTGAGATCTTGTCATTTGGATGTTAGATGGATGTTGGATGTTAGATGTTGGATGTTGGATGTTAGATTTTTATCATGATGATCTTGTCATTTGAGATGTGCTCCAAAATTGGTATAAGATGGGTGATTATTTTTATCATGATGATCTCGTCGAAAAAATTGAACCGGACAAAATTTGACACTTGACAAAATATGATTTTTTTTCCATAGTTTTAAGTGTCAATGCTTAATGTTAAGTAGCTATGTGAGATGTGCTCCAAAATTATGATATGATGAGTGGTTATTTAATCATGATGATCTTGCTAAAAAAATTGAAGGACAAAATTTGACACTTGACGAAACATGATTTTTTTTCATAGTTAAAAGTATCAATGCTTAATGTGAGGCGATGACTAATTTTTTTTTTCAATCGGTGTAATTAACAGGATTTGTGGTGTTCCGTCTTCGTGGAGTGATTGTCGACGTTGGAGGTCTTGGTCCACGATCGCCCCTCTCCTTTGATCGACTACATCGGAGGGTGAGCAACAATTACATGACCTCGTCCACTTTTTTTCCATGTCACTAGATTAAATTTTCACATCAAGTCGCGTAACCTAGGTCTCCCGTCCGAAAGGGTTGCATCGATAAATATGCATTCAATTGCATATTTATCACCGCAGCTCTTTCGGATTGTCCAGCGCTTTCCACGGACAGCCCGAGGATGTGTAGATTGGGTACGTTGTTCATGCTCTACCCCGTTCCGAGACAGGATTTCGGCGGCGCCTCCCTGTTGTTCTCCGGATGCACATTCTCTCAGCATTTTGCCGAGACGTGTATTTGGAGAACAGCGGGGAGGTGCTGCCGAAATTTTGTCTCGGAATGGGGTAGAGCATGGACAACGTACTCAATCTACACATTCTCGGGTGGGATTAGGACCCATCTTTACCTATTAGAGATGTCGGTGGATTAAATGTCGTTTTTCGTCAACCTTGTAAAAAATAAAATATTGATGTGAGTAATTTAAATGAATCCTTAATTTTGTTGTGTGGCTTCCAATAAAGCAGAGATGGCAGATAATCAGTGGATGTATAGTGGGTTTTTCCGTCGGAATCAAGTAACAACAGAGTGGGTCGAGAAAACTGATGTGTTTTTGAAAGAGATATTCCGTAGTCCAATGAGGATGGTGCCAGAATGCCCGTGTGCCAAGTGTAAGAGACGTATCCGCAGAGATAAGAGTGAGATGACTAAGCACCTTCGCACGCATGGTTTTATGCCCAACTTTAATATGCCGATAAACTTTGCCCAGCAGGACCGTGGTAGAGAGGATGTGATACGACAACGCGTCGCTGGTTATGAGGACGATGGGGTTAGAGACATGCTAGATGATGTCTTTGCTGCACAGCGGACACCTTCGTCACATTCAGCGAATGAACCGGAGGAACCGGAGGAAACCGCAAAGGCCTTCCTGGAAATCTTGGCCTCGTCAAAGAAACCTCTCTATGAGGGTGCCAAGCTGTCTGTGCTGGATGCCATCTCGCAACTGATGGCAGTCAAGGCTGAGTACGGCTGTAGCCGAGGTTGCTTCGAAGCATTTCTGGGAGTATGGGCTAACAGCCTGCCTGAGGGCCATGAACTGCCGAAAACCATGTACGCTACAAAGAAAATCATGAAGGCGCTCTCCATGGACTATGAGAAAATTCATGTTTGTCCAAAGAATTGCCTTTTGTTTAGGCATGAGTATGCGGATGACAAGTACTGTAGGAAGTGCGGTTCCTCTCGGTATATTGAGGTGGTCGATAAACATGGTCAGAAGCAGCAGCTAAAAATCCCTGTGAAGGTTCTTCGGTATCTTGATTTTATCAAAAGACTGCAGCGCCTTTTCATCACCGAGGAGTCTGCCAAAATGATGAAGTGGCACAAGGAAGGGAAACGGTACAATCCAAAAAAAATTGTACATCCATCAGGAGGTGAAGCATGGAAGTCATTCGATATAGAGTACCCGGAGGAAGCAGCCGAGGCTGGGAATGTCCGAATTGCTATAACAGGTGATGGGTTCAATCCATATGGTATGTCGTCTAATCCATACAGCTGTTGGCCCGTATTTGTTATTCCACTCAATCTCCCTCCCGGCGCCATAATGCAACGGAAGACCATGTTCCTGTCGCTTATAATTCCGGGGCCTGAATATCCGGGGAAGAATTTGGGTGTGTTTATGCAGCCGTTGGTGGATGATTTGCACCATTCTTGGTACTTCCCGAGGTTGACATACGACCGACATCTGCAGAAAAATTTCTTGATGAAAGTTTGGCTACAATATTGCATGCATGACTTTCCCGGTTATGCCCTGTTCTGCGGATGGTGTACAAGTGGAAAGATGCCTTGCCCAGTGTGCATGCAGGCCTTGATTTTCATTTGGCTGAAGAAGGGTGGCAAGTATGTTGCATTTGACCTGCATCGACAGTTCCTCCCTCCAGACCATCCTGATAGGGAAGACAAGAAGAACTTCACAAAAGGCAAAGTTGTCCATGAAGTGAACGAGATTTCAACGTTTTCTGGTGCGGATGTGCTTGCTCAGCTGAAAGCTCTTAAGCCTGCCGGTGAAGGGAAAGGCAAAGACAAAGGCAAAGGAAAAGGTAAAGGGAAAAAGAATTTTGAAAATTATGGTGAGACGCACAACTGGACTCACATTACCCCCTTCACGCAGCTTCCCTATTTTAAGGACCTCAAACTTCCATACAACATAGACGTGATGCACACCGAAAAGAATGTCGCAGAGTCCCTTTTTCACACGATCCTCAACATTCCTGATAAGACAAAGGATAATGTTAATGCTAGAGTTGATCAACAGAATATTTGTGATAGACCACGTCTACACATGCAACCTCCCATCGGCAGTCGAAAATCTTGGTTCAAGCCAGATGCTGATTTCGTACTTAAAAAGGACCATAAGATGGAGACATTTAAGTGGCTGAAACACGTCGTGAAGTTCACTGATGGTTATGCGTCGAATATAAGTAAGGGGGTCAATCTTTCAACGGGCAGAGTGACCGGGCTCAAGAGTCATGACTATCACGTATGGATTGAGCGGATTATGCCGGTGATGGTTCGGGGCTATGTTCCCGAGCGTGTCTGGCGTGTGCTTGCGGAGTTAAGCCATTTCTTCCGCACGCTTTGTGCTAAAGAAGTATGTCCTGAGAAGATAAAAGAAATGCATAAGAAGGCGCCGGAGTTGATATGCAAGCTAGAGAAGATCTTCCCGCCAGGCTTCTTTACTCCGATGACACATCTCCTTTTGCACCTCCCGAACGAGGTATTGTTGGGGGGCCCTGTGCAGAATCGTTGGCAGTACGGCCCTGAGAGACAGAACAAGCATCTGAGACAGAAATGTGGAAACAAAGCTAAGATTGAAGCTTCCATAGCTGAGGCAGTTATCCTAGAGGAGGTGGCAGACCTCAGGACATCCTACTATCCAGACCATGTTCCCACGTTGCACAATAAGGTGTCTCGATACAATACAGAAGAACCCAAGTATAAACCCAAGTTGCCTCTATTCATCGGGCAAGGTGGTAGGGCTGGATCCCCGAAACCTTATCTCATGCCACGAGATGAGTGGGAGGATGTCATGTTTTATATCTTGCACAACATCAAGGAAGTTGAGGATGAGTGGATGAGGTAATACCTTTGCACCATTCTTTTAGTCAATTCGTTATGTTCACTTTGCCTAGTTCTTATACCGCTTTTCTTATTGTAGTCGATTCGTTGAAGAAGAATGGACGGGAATGCTGCCTCCTTCTGAAGCGGAGGCACTTGCTCTTCTCCGAAAGGGTGCTGATGGAAGGAAAAATTTCGTTGCGTGGTTCATGGAGAAAGTAATTTTTCACACTTTGAATTAAACTCATGCACCCTATAATTTCAATTAAACTCAAGCACCCTATAATTTCAATTAAACTTGTAGGGAAATGATCCGACCGAATCAATGGATGAAGAATTGAGATGGGTTTCCATGGGTTTTGATCCTTTCGTCATGACATGCGAAAAGTATGATGTGAATGGGTATCGCTTCCATACAGAGGAGCACCAGAACAGTCGGCCTGATCCCAAAACCATAAATACCGGAGTCTTCACTGAAGGAGATAATAAAGTAGATTACTACGGAAGGGTAGGAAAAATATACGAGCTTACATTCAAACGTGGCCGCGAACACCTAAGTCTCACTGTGTTCAAATGCCGATGGTTCGACCCCAAAAAGGGTCTGAGACATACGCCTTCTGTTGGTTTAGTTGAAGTTAAACCATCAACCGTCTATGCCGGAGCTGATCTCTTTATCGCCGCTACCCAGGCCACACAAGTATATTATCTGCCTTACCCATGCCAGAAAGAGTACCTAAAGGGTTGGGAAGTTGTGTTCAAGGTGTCGCCGCATGGTAAGCTACCGGACCCGAACGATGATGATTACTACAACATAAACCCCATGACATACGATGGAGTGTTCTATCAAGAGGAACATGATGACGTGGTCCGAAACAACGAGGATGATGACTTGGGTTATGTTGACCTGGACCCAAACGACGACGACGCACGGATTGATGGTGAGGCAGTTGTGAATCAAAGAGACATAATTATGCTTGAAAAGTTAAATGAACACGCTGACGATGAGGAAGAGCCTCCACCTCCGTCAGACAACGAAGAAGATATGCGTGATAGTGATGATGAGACCGGTCCACAAATAGATTACAATAGTGATGATTCATATGGGTTCTAGAAAATGTAAGTTCTTTTAATGATTATTACAATAGTATGCTTAATGTGCTCTTCTGGTATTAATGTTTTTCCTGTATGCTTGTTTAATTGATATCCTTACTAATTGTTTATTCTCTTCTCAATGCAGGTTTGCTAATCATGGGCAAGTCCAGCGGCGCTAGTTTCCTCAGTAAATTTAAAGGACTTACTCGGAGTGGACGAGCCCACAAGGTTCCCTCCCGACTACGAGAGGATGACACCTCACAGGGAGGTGGAGGGGTCGGGGGAGGAGACCCTAGAGGAGGAGGCGGTGGGGGGAGAGCCCCTAGAGGAGGAGGAGGTAGGGGGAGAGGCAACCGGTGCAAAAAACTCCGGGCCGTGTCCGAAATAGGAGGGTCTTCTTCGATGCCCTCCTATACAGAGGCACCTTCTGAGTCTGAGGAGGAGGAGTATGTTTCTGATGGCGAGGAGGAGGAGGCCGAGGAGGAGGGTGAGGAGGAGGGTGAGGAGGAGGAGGCCGAGGAGGAGGGTGAGGAGGAGGGCGAGGAGGGTGGAGGGGAGGTTGATCCCGCATTGTGGGGTGACTTGCCACCGGGTGCTCCGCAGGGGTGGCTGCGTGGTAATGCCGGACTACCTACACCACCTTCTATCGAGGAGCACAAGTGGCTCATTCAACCTGTGGGGACAGAGTAAGTGCCTCTCAATCATATTTTCAACACATGACAATATTTTCTTATTGTACACATGCCAATCATTTGATTCTTTTGAAGAAACTGGATCCTTCGCGGAAAGGGCCGTAAACCGAACGGCCTTCTCACTGTCCTGTTGAAGGAGTTTTGGCCTGGCCTATTCTGCCCGCGGCCAGACAAGGACCCGCAGCAGCGGGTTTTGGCCATGAGCTGGGCCCACTACGAGGCTTGCAGCAACGCGGAGTATGGGACGGCCGCTAAGGCCGTGATCACCAAATTTTGGGTAAGTTCTCTTCTGAATCACTTGTCTTCAGTTCCGTTCATGGTTTATCATTGAATCACTCAACTCATGCCTTGTTTGCTTCTGGTTTATGCATGATTGCAGCAACTCTATAGAGTTCTTGACGAGCACAAGGCCAGAGCCGACGTGGTCCTGCTTGCGGCTGCGAAGAAGAAAGCTCGTCAGTTGCAGTACGAGGTGCGCTGGGTTGCCGTCTCGCAGTACTACCACTACTACCTGCACCAAAAGATGACCAAAACTCAAGCACAGAAGCAACGACTTACCTTGAACAAGGAGCAGTTCATGATGGTGACTATTACTAACTTTTCATTGTTTCAAGCAGTCAACTATATGTTTCGTGCTCACATGTCATGCTTCCAAAATTTGCATAGGTTGTTCCTCGTTGGTGCTATGGAAGGCATGACGGATGGGCGAGTTTGGTGGATAGGTGGCTCGGCGGCGATGCAGAGTTTGCTGCCAAGAGCATCAAGGCCCGGGCTAACCGTGGAGACGACGGGACACACGGCCAAGGAAACAGGAACCACTGGGGCTTCAGGGCCATGAAGGTATATCTATGTGCATGATGCATTTTTGTTCTTCTTTACCGTCATGTTCTTATGTATGGCTAACTTCTGTTTGACGTTGCAGGAGGACAAGTTGAAGAGGCCGCTCTCAGACATGGATTCGTGGATGATGGCCCGCGAGCGGAGTCATCCCAAGGAGGGCGAGAGCAAGTACTACGGCAAGACCGAGGAGCACCTGGGGTCTTACACTCATCACTATCAGGAGTTGCATCCGGATGTTCCTGTTGCTGAGATCGCCCAGTCTCAGATCGACGACACGGCGGTGGTGGCCATCCATGGGAAGTCACATGGCCGGTATCCGTGTTTCGATGGGTTGATCACTCCTTCGATCTCGTACACACAGCTTCGGGCTACACACTCGAGCCAGTTAGAGAGTACGGGGCGTTCACAGACTCCCTTAGCCCGCCAGCATGCTGTAAGTACTTCCCCTTTATCTTTTTCTCTCTAGCATTCTCAGTTTATTTTTAGCATTGCTCACTTAGAAACAACCTAATTTATGTAGGCATATAAGGAGTTTGTCGAGCTTAGGAATCTCGAGGTGCGGGAGTACTTGAAATGAGTGAAGGCAAACGATGATTACAACCGTCAGATGATGACGGTTAGTTTTGCCCTCTTAAAACCAAGCTACATTTTTGTAGTTTCATTCCTTCTGACCTTTTAGTTTGCTTGTTTAACTAACATCCAGGCTATGTTGGCGTCTTGGAGTAACCGCACGGATCCACCACAAATGGGACCCCCACCACCACCTGCGGGAGACCCCCCACACGTGCCCACGTTCGATGAATGGGTGGCACTAGGCGGTAATAGTCCGGTTAGTACATTTGCCTAACTACTAGCAAACTAGTTCTCGTTCATTCAACACTATCATATCATATTTACCGTTAGAATCGTCTATGAAACATGTAGGGGACCAGTGGCTCGACTCCTGCTTCGTCGACCCCAGTCACTCCGATCTGGCAGAGTGATGCTGGTGGTGGTTTTGGCGGAGGTGGTCTTGGCGGTGGTGGTTTTGGCGGTGGTGGTTTTGGCGGAGGTGGTCTTGCCTGATGTCGATGATGATTCCGTGCATGTGGCCGTCGTGACATGCCTTTCATGTTCCTACTTTTACGATGTTCCATGTCTTGCACTACTTTTATGTTCATGAACTTCCGGCGGTGATGATGATGAACTTGAGTATGTTTAGATGATGATGATGAACTCGAGTATGTTTAGATGAACTTGAGTATGTTTAGATGATGAACTGTCATATTTCTGCATTATTTCATATTATTCTGCTTTGAAATGCTGTCAAATGAACTGGAAAAGAGAAAACAGGAAAAAAAAAACTATGCCTACGGCAAAGCCGTCGGCATATATAAGCCCAGGAGTTACCAGGGCTGGCCACGTGGCAGGTCTATGCCGACGGCTTTGCCGTAGGCATAGATGGAAACCTATGCCGACGGCTATGCCGTAGGCACAGCCCTGTCGCCAGGAGGAACCAGGGAGCGGCACGTGGCACATCTATGCCTACGGCAAAGCCGTCGGCATAGATAAATCTATGCCTACGGCTTTGCCGTAGGCATAGCCATGCCACAAAGAGCACCACAGGACGCCACGTGGCAGAGCTATGCCGACGGCTTGGCCGTGGGCATAGGTTTGCATCTATGCCGACGGCCAAGCCGTCGGCATAGCTCTGCCACGTGGCATTGCGTGATTCGTTACCGCTTTTGACGGGGCCGTCCGTTGCCGTCAGACGGAAAACACTGCCGACGGCTAATCTATGCCGACGGCTGACGCACGGCCGTCGGCATAGGCCCCTATGCCGACGGCTATACTATGCCGACGGTATGACAAGACTACGCTGACGATATCTACGCCGACGGCCCTATGCCGACGGCCGCCGTAGGCATAGATCTATGCCGACGGCCTGGGGCCCTATGCCGACGGCCCGTGGCCGTAGGCATAGCCCGCGAGTCCGGTAGTGAGATGCTCAATACGACAGAATAAAGATAACCTTATTCAGTGAGCTAAAATTGGTACATTTCCGAATCATCCATTCGGGGGTGATATTTGGGAGCGGCTAGGCGCCAGTCGCGTGAAAACCTGAAAACAGTCAGCCAATTCTCCCCCTCCTATCTCAACCATTGGATCAAGATCCAACGGACAATGCTTCATCTTCAACCTCAAACCGGTACGTGTACTGTTTCTCTTCCCTCACCGATCCAGCACAGGCCTAACCGCCTGCCTCCGCCGCCCGCGGCCGACGGCGCTCCCCTGAACCGCCGTGCTTCCGCCGCCCGGCGATGACCAGTTTTTTTCCGGCGAACCTGCACCACCCCCACACCCCTAAGATAGATAATGAGGTCGCCTGCCACCCTAAGATAGATACCGGGGTCGCCTGCCGGCTTACCCTAAGATAGAACCAGAGGGCTCCTCAGGAGAGCTCCTTCCTCCCCTCCAGCTGTTCCTTCCTTCACGCGAACGATTGACCCAAATTATAAATTCAGGCGACTACAAGTAGCTAAACTGGTGATGTTTGTACTTTGTAGAGTATTCTCAAAACAAATAAGAAATCAAGTGCCACCAATCTCGCAAGACTCTCACCTGTTTATCCGGACAACATTTGTGCAATCTCGCAGTACGCTCACCTTACGCAACCAAAGCATTGCTGAGGGGCGGCCGTGCATCTAGGCAGGGGAGCATCATTCATTCGTGGCCGTGACAAGGAAACTGGCAGATTTACCAAGATGCACGAGGGCTACTGACCAATAGCTGTCGTAGAGATGTGTTCTTGGCTGATTCTAGTTCGGATCTAAATCCACCCAACAAATTTGCACTAGGAAGAGGAGGGGAAAAGAGAGGGAGGGACAGGTAACGGGTGTGCAGACCTAGGGGCGGGTGCCGGCGGCGAGAGCTCGAGCGGCGGGTGCCGGCGGCGAGAGCTCGAGCGGCGGCTGCATGGTCGTGGCACGCCAGTCTGCGTGCCTACCGCTACCGGTGCGCCGCGTTTCTTCGTCGGATCTGTCGTGAACGAAGAGGCGGAGGAAGGCACCGATCGATCGCCAGATTAAAGGAATCGGCTGTGCCAGCCGCCAGAGCTCGTCGTCTGCGTGTTTTCTTACGCAGATGGGCGTCGGTCAACCGATGGAAGCCACCGATCGATCGCCTTGCCAGTCACACGATCGTTCCTACACGAGCTGTTCGATCTTGCTGTTTGTATCACTCGTCTTTCTTCTACCATAAGTACACACGGAGAAGTGAAACAAAAATTTCTTTTTATCTATATAAATAAACGGGGCGAACTCATTTTCAATGATAAAAAAGAAGAGTGTTACCTGGTTAATTAGAGAAAAAACGGACGGTAAACTATACAACTCACTACACATAGACACAATATAAACCACACACTGCTACGAAGGAAATATCGACGAATTTGTACCTTAGCATCATCTTCAGTAATTCTCCCCGAGCAAGCGTTTTGACTTAAAAGAAGCAACCAATGACTGAGTACACATCGAAATGGCAGAAGCGGCCACATGAAGATCCAAGCCAAATGAACTACACACACGCCAACAACGGGCCAACAACGGATCCGGGAATAAACGAGCGATAGAGCACTATACAAGGTTGGCACTGCGAAGAATCGTCGAGATGGGCCATCCACCGCTTGTCGTCGTTGCCACAAGGACCCGCCACAGCTTTGACTCCACTACAATAAACGTACCACGACGAGCCCGCGGACACACGGAGGGCCGACTACCATAGTCTCACTGCAGCCTCGACCTCGCACACCCACATTGTCGCTGCCACACGAGCCACCAACGACCACCATGCCAACCACGGATCTTTCGAGCCGAATCAGACTCTAGGATGGTGCCGCAAAGAGTGAACACGGCATCATAGATGTCATCATCTTCCGGATCGAGGAGCTCGGACCTAGGGTTTCCCATGAGAAACAAGGGCAGAGGGACGAGAACAATAACAATGACACCTTCATCAAGGAAACGACGTCCGCAAGCGCCATCATAGTCGGGGCAGGACGGGTTGAGCACTGCTTTCACCGGTTGTCTTGCCATCCAAACCCATGGTTGGCTAGCCACCAACACCACCACACGCGCCATCCAGCTCGTCGCAGAGCGAGCCGGTCGCATGCCCATCGACCCACCATCGTCAAATCCAAAATCCCAGATCGAGGACGGCATAACGCCCCGCGCCTCGCCATGACGTAGTCTAGGGCCAACCGAGACCATCGCTGGAAGATCCATCGATGACTGCGAGTCACACAACCGGGAGACAAAGACTCGCTCAAAGCAGCCAGTTGAGCCCGGACACCCCATCGGGTGACCCACAACGTGGCCGCTCCCGGGAGGAGCACGACCCATGTCGCCGCAACAAACTAGACAAGGCTTTTACACCTAACTAACGGGCGGAGGCGCGGAAGCACACCGCGCCAGTTAGGAAGTCTGTGTGTGCCTTTGTTGTTTGTTTTGCATGAGAAAA
This sequence comes from Aegilops umbellulata, assembly GCA_032464435.1. Taxonomy (NCBI): domain Eukaryota; kingdom Viridiplantae; phylum Streptophyta; class Magnoliopsida; order Poales; family Poaceae; genus Aegilops; species Aegilops umbellulata. Next base: position 549,557,520 of record CP136055.1, on the reverse strand, counting down.
AAAATATGGTGGCTTTTAGAGGGAGCTAGTGGAGTTATCCCTTTTGTTTACGTAGTGGATTCATGCAAGTCATTGCATTTTTTTGCGTGGTACATACAGGTTCTTGTTGCCATTTTTGGTTGTTTTTAGTATGTTTGGCTTATTGTCTTGTGTTTTAGTTTTGACCGACTTGGTGGTCGTGCTGCTCATATTACTGTGACGGTCTCGCCTCACACCCTAGACCAAGAGATTATGGGCACCGACGGGAGGAATTTGGGAAAGAGAAGGGCACCATTAATTGGGACTTAGGAGGGGAATGGGAGTAGGTGGACAATATCTTGCGTCGGTTGAGGCTTCTTTGGGAAACCGAGAGGCGGAATGTGTCCCTCCCCCACCGCGGGTCTCCACGACATCAACTCCACGAGTCGTCCGCATCTCCTCTAGCAATCGTCGTCGATGGTGGATCCGCTAGAATTCAGTGGAGAAGACCGGGGGGGGGGGGGGGACTGGAGAGGTCACCGTGTTGTTGTTGTGCTTGAGAACGTTGTCGCTACTCTGCCCTCATCGCTGCCGACGATGACGTGTTTTTTTCCTTTTTTGACCATGACACATGATTTGAGAGAGCATTTTCTAGAGAATTTTTTTGTAGAGAGGAGTTGGGAAGAAGTAGATGCTTCGGGAAGGCCTTCATGTTAGTAAAACAAAAAAGCACTCTCTACATCCACGTAACCCTGCCACTTAAATCATCACAAATCAATAAAAAGAGTCAAACAAGAGAAAAAAGCTAGACACGGATCATAGGACCAAAACATGCTTCCATAACAAAAGTGCATTTGATTTGATACAAATTCCTCTCGTATTGGAAAAATTCACCAAGATCCACATCAATCCAAACACTCCAACTACATCAAGTAAGCTATATTTCCTCAAACACACAAAGCAGGTGAAAAAATAGCCTAACCTAGGGGATAATGGAGCCATGCTCTCCCCTGAATCACTGAATCGACAAAGAAGTTTCATCCCTTAGCCATGTAGAAGTAATTTATAGTCGTATATAGAAGTGTCATATCTGTAAAGATATTGATCGTCCAAAATTTTAAATTTATTGCAGACTAAGTTTTGCATGTATCTTTGGAAATACAGAGGGTTGGCGTTTTTTACCATGCAGTATATGCAATTGGGCGCCGAAGGTGACATTGGTTCCTGGTCTATCTAGATGCGTAGGTCAAAGAAGAGAAACAATAGGTGACAATCTCTAATTGTTCTCATAAGTTTAACATATGAGATAAAGCAATTCGAGCAAGCAACACAACCGTTTCAATTAGAAAGATATGAAAATAAGACCATATAATCAGTGTTGGCGTGCATGACAATTCCTGGCTACAAACACACGCTCAAAATCTCAAAGTAAAAATAATAATAAAATGGTGGTTTAATTGGTGTTGAACTCGTGATAAAATTTTCTTACTTACAATCATCCCGGTACTATGGGCGGTGACGTGTTCATAACATGCTATAAGACATGACCTATAAACATTGAATCAATGATAACATGTGCTGATATGAGGGAAGATATCAAGAAATCAATATTTTACTTTTAAGAAATATCTTAAAATTAATCCATTTGAAAACCAAAGATTGTAGTTTCTCTTTCTTCCAGACATTTCTGACAAAAGAAACAGAGAAGGCACTACACTCATTGACCCTGCACACCTTGCATCTCTTGGGAAACGTTGCATGGAAAACAAAAAAAAATCTACGCACACACACACTAAAAAAATACACTTCCATGATGATACGTGTTTGTCACAATAGGTCACGTTTTCTGTCATGCATGTACATCCATGACAATTTTATGACAGAATCAAGATAGTCATACCTGTGCTGTCGTAGAAGTGTTTTAGGATATTACAAAAATTATCATCACGGAAGTGTCCACTTTCATGACGATAAATCGCGCGTCACAGAAGTGCTTTCGTCAAGGGTGACCGACACATGGCATCCACCGTAACGGAACGCCGTTAAGCTATCGGGTCCGGTTTTAGATCCGGTAACCCATTAACAGCCCCGACCAATGGGGATTTTTCACATGTAAAATCATCATTGGCTGGAGGAAACACGTGTCGGCTCACCGTTGGGACAGATGTCATCCACTCATTGGACCCGAAGCGCCTATGATACGTCGACACATGGCACGGCCCAACAGAGGCCCATTCTTGTGAAAGGGCCAGCCCGTTTGACTTGGTCAAAAGGTGGTGGGCTGGCCCACGACAAGCCTGTTAACGGCCTGTTCGTGTATAGCCCATTTACAGCCCGCTAACCCAGGGCCCATTTACGGCCTATCCGAATTAGGCCCAGTAGCGTCATCTGGGCCGTCCAATATAATTCCAGCCCGTTTTAACTTCCGGCCCATGTATGGCCCATGACGTCTTTCGGCCCATATGAGGCCCTTAGTAACCCTCGGCCCCTTAATGGCCCGTAATGAACAGTGTATCACTTTATACCCATTAACGGCCCATTATTCCGTTGGGCCGTTTCCAGCCCATGTTATCTTTCGGCCTTCTCAGGGCCCATTTATTCTTGGGCTCATTTCCAGCATTCGTTTACTTACGGCCCGTTACTGCCATTTTCTGCTTGTGGGCCAAATTCAGCCCGTGATTACAGTCGGCCCATCTGTGGCCCGTTAATACGTTGGGCCATTTTCATAGCGTCATCAAATACGGCCGATTAACGACGACCCGTTATGGTCGGCCCATGAACGGACGATTTCAACTCTGGCCCATTTACGGTCATAATGTGGTCTGTTATTGGCCCATGTTTGGCCAACCGATCATACGACCCATAGAAGGCCCATTGTGTCTACGACCCGTATAAGGCCCATTGTTTCTACGCCCCGTAGAAGGCCCATTGTTTCTACGGCCCTTAGAAGGCCCATTGTTTCTACGGCCCGTAGGAGGCCCATGTTAACTACAGTAAATATGTAGCCCATGGTTAATGTGGCCTAGTTTAAAAAAATAGGTTATTGCGGCCACTAGCAAACCGCGGAAAAAGAACTACACTGACTACAAGAAAACAAATAAACAAGACAATAAGGAAATAAATAAGCAAGCAACTTACGCTAGACTATCATGGCTATTACACATATTACATCCACTGGGCATCAAAGTTCGCCACCAGTGCAAATATAGGGAACAAAGCAGCATATAAACGCTGTAGCAAAACAAGTCCAGAATTGAAACCACTTCAGAAAAGCTCAAGAAACAATATCCTGGGTACTCATAATGCTGGCAAGATGCTTAGCAAGCTTATTAACTTTCTCTTGTTTAGCGCTTAAATCCTCCAGCACTTGCTGTTGCACCAGAAAGTATGCATCTGAATTCTACAGGGACTTGCTCAGTCCTTCGGCTTCTTGTCGCATGACATCTGATAGATGTCTTTCAACTTGAAGTTGAGACTCAAGAAGCCGAACTGATTCAGGCAGTGAGTTCGAAGAGCTGGTGCCAGCAGTAGTAGCCAGTAACTCGAACACTACATCAAGACATGACTTTGGGGTTGTCTTAGTGTCTTCAATATAGTTTTTATCAGCTTTCTTGGAGACCAACAGGGATGTCTCACTATCTTGAACCTTATCTGCATTACTTCCTTTACCATTGCATAACGGGGTACTCTTCTCCAATATTTTATCCGCGTTCTAAAAGAGAAACAAACAAACACATCACATGTTTACAATGTAGTATATGAAACTCATTTTGGTAAACCAGTTCAGTAGTAAGGTGGACAGGATAACAACATAAACAAACATATATCTATGTAGTATGGTCATTGTATGGTCTATATCATTCTAGTTTATGTTGCCAAATTAAAATAGATACAGTTCGAATCATATCTATTTAAGACAAAGCATCATAGACAAAATATAAGTGTGGGAAACTACGCAGCAATAACAACACTTGTAATGTGCATGGCATGAGAACATAACTGTTTATTCAATTGAAACTGAAATCAACATAGAGCAAGTTACAACAGCAAACACGTTAAAGAAACAGGTTTAAAACATACCTGTTGCGCCATTGGAGTTTCAATTGCATCCTTCAAATTTGAAATTAGTTGGTATGAGTAAATAAAGTGATGCAAGAGCCAAGTAGTATGAACCATAGCTACGGAACCTGACCTGAGAACAATTCTTCTTCTGCTTTAAGCGTTGACTTGGGGTTCGGAGTGGTGGTCCTCGTGCTTTGGGCACTGCAGTTGCCTTACTAACTGCTCGTGTTTGGGCGCTCTGTGGTGGAGACGGTGCTGTGTCAACGGGAACTGGGTTACTATCTGCTGGGGTTGGGGTTAGAAGGGGTGTAGCTGGTTCTATGTCCAAGTGGGTAGGGGTACAATCTGCGTGAGTCTGGGTTATGTGTGGTGGAGCTGGTTCTTGGGCAAGTACAACCGTGGTTCTATCTCCATCGACAGGTAGCACGATCTTTTCTGAAGACCGTGTTTTTACTCCCACAGATACTGCCATCACCCCCTCCAATTGATATGGCTGATAAACAAGAAAAGTAATTGAATGTATAGACATTGTAAGATAGACAGGTGCAATGGATAGTAGGGAAGAAAACATGAAATAATTCACATTTATGTTGTCTAACCAAACAGAATAACAGGACATAATTTCACATATATGATGGCTAATTAAACAGGATAGCATGACATAATTTCACATGTATGATGGCTAACTAAACAGGATAAAATGACATACTTCAAAATATGATGACTATGTAAATAGGATGACATGATATAACTATACGATGTGTCTATTAAAGTGGTTGGCATGCCATAAATCACAAACATGCCATCGATGGAAACATGATGGCATGATATAATTCACGGATAAAATGACATAATTCAAAATATGATGACTATGTGAACAGGATGAGATGATATAACTATATTATGTCTTTAGAAAATGGGTTGGCATGCCATAATTCAGATACATGATGTCTATGTAAACATCATGACATGATATAATTCAAATATATGATTTATATACTAAGGAAGTGAGCAGAGAGCAATCGCATATATGATGTGTCAACTAAGGAGATGGCATTCAATATTGTGTATATGATGTAAAACTAAGCATTGCAATACAACATATGCATGATATGAGTAATATAACCCTGCCAAGTTTGAGCATACACCTCAGCGGGATAATAGGACTGGTCATCTGCCTCTGAATCCTCCTCTGAAGAGCTATCTGTAACCAGCAAGATATCTGCTTCAGCAGGTAGCATTGTCTGCTCTGAAGACCTTGTTTTCACTCCAGATTTCTCCATCACCAATTCAAATGGCTGATGCACAGAAAGAGCAGTTGAATATACAAACATTGTTGACAAAAGCAATGATAAATACAAAAAAGGACGACATGATATAATTCACATTTACAAAAAAGCAATGAGAAATACAAAAAAAGGAGCTATCTGTAACCAGCAAGGCATGCGCTTCGTTAGATAGCATTGTGTGCTCTGAAGATCTTGTTTCCACTCCAGATTTTTCCATGACCGTGCCCAATGGCTGATGCACAAGAAGAGTAATTGAATGTACTAAAATTGTTGACAAATTTAACATGTAATAAAAAATGATGCCATGATATAATTTACATATAAGATGACTGGCTAACCAGGGTGGCATTGCAAAATTCACATATATGATGCCTAGCTAAACAAGATGGCATTGCGTGATTCACGTATACGATAAAGAAACTAAATAGATGGCATTGACACAAAGCATGTCTAAACTAAGCAGATGCCATCTTTGATGTATAAAGTAAGCAATGCAAGGCATCATATGCATGATATTACCAACATCAGCATGCCAAGTTAGAGCGAAGACCTCATGGGGTAAATAGGAGTGGTCTTCTGCTTCTAAATCCCCCTTAGAACAGTTATCTTCCTCTTGATTACGATCTGAAATGGGTGGAGGGGGGTTGCCTTTGCGCCCACCATGGAGCGACATCTGCATGAAATTTTATTGCCATGCAAGGCTCGTCTCTTTTGCTCTACATGTTCAGTTCCATTGTGTGCAATAACTGACATGCATAGGAATAAAACATAGTGAGATTATGTAAGGAGTGCATGCACAAACCCAGAGTGATGGTAGCAAACTGTGGATAGACCCAAAACCAATGATAGCAGGCATAGCATAGCTTTAGTTCAAAATACAGATAATGGCTTCTTTAATGTTTGTTTGCACCAACATGAAACTCATAGTAGACACCCGAGATTAACCAGATAGTAGACATATAGTATTGATTGCTGCCCCAATATGTACCCCACAACCATTTAAAAACTCATGTTTCAGCATAAGTTTGGACCTGACTCGGAGTCTAATACGTGAACACGACGATAAAGTAGCATGTCATCATATTAAGCGATGCATAACGTAAGCAGACACGGAAGAGTGCGACCTCTCTTGCGGACCCGTGTAGTCCTCAAGGTCATCTGCTTAGTTGATGATGGTAATGCAGTTGTCGTGGCTGCCGGCGGCGGGGAAGAAGATCTGAGGCGGCGAAAGACGGTCTGGAGAGAGGATCCCTGCTGTGGTGAACCCTTTTGTCGTTGGAGCAGCTGAGCTGGGGTGGAACACAACACCGCAGGAGCAGGACAAACCACACAAGGTTTTTTTGACACATATCTGTAACAGAAGTAATTGTGTAAGGGCTTGTTTGAATTTGAGGATTCTAACAATGCAGGGATAGGAAATAGACAAGAATAGGATAGGAATGCACGTGCAAAACAGAGAATTTAAAAACACAGGATTTCTGCCAATCTGGGTGTTTGGTTCGCAAGAATTGGAAGATCACAGGATGCAAAGAAGCATGGTGAGATTAAGTCAAACCACAAGAAAATGTATGGTTATAATGCTATTATGCTACTATCTCTTAGTCTTCTGCTTCATGAATAGGAATTTGAAAAGGAGGACAAGTGGAAATTAAAATTCCTACGGTTTTTCTTTCAAGGAGACACTAAAGGAACAAATCTTACAGTTTTCCTTTGCTCCATTCCTTTGTTTTTCATTCACTTTTCCTTTCAAGCAGGGCGGTTCTAGTAGGCAGGCTTGAGCAAGGAAAAGCCTACACTAAAAAAATGTTTTTGCGATACTTCTGTTACTTTGGACCCAGGCCACTGCCCTACTAGCTCAACTCCCAGGTCCATCTACAAATGCACAACTCAAACGCGCAGAGATAAATAATGATGGCGTTCAAGAGAGTCCATCACAGATAGCTAGGTTGCCTGGTACCTCACCGCTTGTCATATAGTAGGATAAAATAATTGTATTTCTCGTTACTCCGTGTGCTTAGTGGACAATATATATAACATGTAGAGTAAAAAAGATATGCACCAAGTGTACAACCTCTTTGGCGAAGCCATGTCGATCTCAGCGTTATTGGGTTGGCCGGTGAGGATGCTCTGGCTGACTTGGCTATCGGAGAGGGGAATAAGATCTTAGGCGTCTGGAGATGGAGCCCGAGGTACTGGTCCGCTATGATGGAGGGTTTTGTTGTTGGAGCAGCTCCGGTGTGTTGTACGACGCCGAGGCTGAAGCAGGACAAGAGAGACAACGTTAACCTGAGTGGAATTCTAATAGCATCTCTAATAGATGACGTAAAATACATAACCACAAAGTGCTAGATGTAAAATACATTAGCCGCTCATCTCTGAACTTAACTGTCGAAACTGAATTTAACTGTCAAAACTGAACTTTACTGTCGAAACTGAATTTTGCTGTCGAAATTGAACGCACTACAGGTTAGGCTACACGTCAGTCGACTGACTTTTTCATCTCTGGTCAGTCAATTTTGCAGCCGTTGGATACAAAATCAAGGGCCTATAGTTCATCTTCAACCTCCACCCCCCTGAGCCACCAGCCACCACCGGCCAAACAGCCGCCCACGGTCGGCGGTGCGCCGCCCTGCCCGCCCTGAAAACACTCCCCACTGCCGGTCCGCCGCCGGCCCGACCATCCCTCTAGCCCCCCCCCCCCGTGCCAAGCTTTTTCTCCGGAAATCCCCACGCCATCGCCCCACCACCGCCCCCACCCTGAACCCTAAGATAGATAGTGGGGTACCTCTCAGGCGAGCCCCCCTCCCCACTGCGGATGGTTCTTCCTTAACTCCGGCGAGCCCCCCCACCCCCTGAAAATTGATTGACCCAAAAGTCGATTCAGTCGACTGAAGTGTAGCTAAATCGGAGCAGCATCGCAGCAAGAGCAAGAGCAAAAGCAGCAGCGCGAGCAAGAGCAAGAGCAAGGGTAGACAAGGCAGGGGACCGAGAGCAAGAGCAGAGCAGCATCGCGAGCGAGAGATAAAGCAGAAGCAGCTCCTACTGATGTGGACGTCACCGCCGAGGGAGCGACACCGTGGAGGAAGTGGCTGGCGGCGCCGCCGTGCATGGAGTCGGGCTGGCAGCACCGTGAGATCGAATCTAGAAGAAAATGCGGCGATTAGTGTACAACCTCTTTGGTGGCGCCGATTAGGCTGCAGCTTCATCCGAGGAAACAGTGATGATGATGCTCTTCCGGTGGTACAGGTGAAGACGGCGGTGTGGGAATGGAGGTGGCGCGAAAGACGAGGGGAACGTCGGGTAGCTCCTTGGAGGTGGAGGACGGGGTGGCTGAACTGGCGGGATGACCAGATCAACGACGGATCCTCACCCGGTACGGTGGATGAGGGACGTCGAGGTGTTGCTATGGACGACGTCGTCGGGGAAGAGGCTCCGGCTGTGTGGCGGACGTAGGAGGGTGTGGGGCTTCGCGGGTTTTCCCGGCCTCGGTGTACGAATGGGTGGTCGGATGGGATGGGAGTGGGGAACCATGGCTTAGGGACGCGCTTGTCCGAAATGTGGGGTAAGTTACAAAAGTACCCCCACCAATTTGAGGCGGTTCTTTCGGTTCAGGGGTATCACGGGCATTTCACGTGTCGGGATTTCACAGGAGGTGGGAGTTTTCACGTGCGTTGTAATTTTGGAATAGCAAGGCGCGGGTTGAGATGGAGGGAGTTGTCGGAGCACAACAAGACAAAGATTTATCTTAAATATTTCGGGGTAACAAGGCGCAGGTTGAAGAGGCGGGAGTTTCGCAGCACGATAGACAGAGACGCTAGCTTGAAATTTCGGCATAACAAGGCGCGGCTTGAAATTTCGGGAGAACAAGCTTAACGTGTACCAAAAAAAGACAAATTAGACTAGTATGATATACTACATACAATGTGTTTAACACGCACAACACACACACACACACACACACACACACACACACACTGTAAGTGCATCTAGTGCCCCTTAGTGATTTTGGTGTATTGAAGACTTATAGGTTAAGCATCTGATGTGTTTATGAGTGTACACAGGTCTATAGGTCTATGAGGAGTTTGATATTTACAGTAAAAGTCGACCCCTAAAAATGAAGTTCTTCGACTGAAGACTTTGATATTCTGAAGACTTTCTGAAGACTTTGAAAGTGAAGAAATTGGTGTGACCTTGAAGACATGGTATTCGTTCGAGGAACGTGAAGCGTGAAGACTTTGTTTTCATAGTTTCATTTTTCTCTTTCTTGAGTCATAGGAAACACCGTACTGTTAAAGGGGGTCGAGGAAATACTAAGGAGAAAATTTCCATGTGATGCTCAACTCAAATCCTACACCTACCAATCCCTTCGAGTGAAGCCATTGGAAATCTCATACAGTTCAGTCAATTTCTTCAGTGACAGAGACGCAGTTCTTCTGGTCACTGAGGACTTTGCTCTGACTGAGGAGTTAGGAATTCGCCAGTGCGAATTGCCTACACAGTGAGGAACATGATAGCCCTGAGGAATTTGTACTCCAAATTTCCGACCGTTGCTGTGCCACGCGCCAGCTGTCCTAAAATATCTTGTCCACCTAACGGTCATATCATTGAAGGGCATTTATGTCTTATCATGTCGGGCTGCTCCCTAGGCTATAAATAGCCGCCCCCTACAACCACTAGCTGGTTGGCTGCTCTGCGTGAACTTGACACTTGTCATTTGAGAGCAACCCATCCTCCGAGGACTTTGAGCGAAAATCATCAAGTGAGGAAAATCCAAACCCAAACCCAGAACACCTACAAACCCAAAGTGATTGAGAATCACTGAAGAAATTGATCCTGCGTGGATCCGACGCTTATTACCTTTGAAGACTGTGCTTCTTCCAGACGGTTAGGCGTCAAGGTCTAGAGCATCCAAGAGGAATTGTGGATCGCCGAGTGACCAAGTCTGTGAAGGTTTGGAAGTCACCTGAAGACTTACCACGAGTGATTGGACGAGGACTGTGTGTCCTTAGTTCAAGGAGAATACGGTGAGGACTTGGTGTCCCGAGCTGCATGCTCAGGACTGGGTGTCAGGGACTGTGTGTCCTCGAGTTTAAATACTCAGCCGCTCCAACCATACGTACAACTGAGACAGCAGTTGGAACTGGTCTACCAAATCATTGTCTTCACCAAGCTTACTGGTTCCATTTCCTCAACACCTTCATTTCCTCATTACTGTGTTGTCTGTTTGTTCATATCTGTGTTTGAAGACTTTGACTGAAGACTTTCACAAATTCCTCAGTTCAATTTCTTCAGTCTGTTTGTCTTCATCTAGAGTTATCCTGTGCCTACGCTTTTTGCACTCTGTATTTGTCTTCATTTCATCATGATGACCATGCATGTAATCTGTTATGTTTACTTCTGAGTACTTATTCCACTGCTAGTATTTCTTCACTAAGGAATTTCCTCACGAGAAAATTCCTCAGTGAAGAATTTCATAAAAATCGCCTATTCACCCCCCCTCTAGTCGATATAACGCGCTTTCAATTGGTATCAGAGCAAGTTACTCCCTTGTTCTGTGTGATTTTGGTTTAACCGCCTGGAGTTTTAGTTATGTCGACCGCAGGTATGATCAAGGTCTCTGCTGGGTGTCCTACCTTTGATGGGACGGACTACCCCTACTGGAAGAACAAGATGCGCATGCATCTTGAGGCAATTGATAACGATCTCTGGTATGTTGTGGAAAATGGTGTTCCCTCCGTCTCACCCTCACTGAACGCTACCGATGTGAAGAGATTCAAGCAACTTGATTCCCAAGCGAAGAATATCATATGTGGCCATCTGAGCAAAGGACAGTATGGTAGAGTGAGTGCTTTGGAAACTGCTAAGCTTATCTGGGATAGACTGTCCAAAGTCAATGAAGGAGTTTCAACTCAGCGTGATTCTCGAGTTTATGTTCTTCGCAATCTCTTCAACCGCTTCAAAAGACTCGACAATGAAAATGTTCAGCAAACCTTCGATCGCCTCACTGACATCTCAAATGAGCTTCAAGCACTTGGTGCCACTGACATCACCGACCATGAGGTGGTGAAGAAATTGCTGAGATCGCTTGATTCCTCATTTGACACTCTGGCACTGATGATTCAAGAGCGTGCTGATTACAAGTCACTTGAACCCGCTGATATCCTCGAGAGGCTAAACACTCATGAGTTCCAGCTTGCTGAGAAAAGAGGTCTCTACGGTTCGAGCTATGGCAGATCACGTGCACTGAAGGCCAAGGTAGTATCTGAGTCCGAAGATGAAGACTCTGATAGCAGCCTTGGTGATCCTGAAGAACTAAGTCATGATCTGGCGCTGCTTGTGAAGAAATTCTAGAAGTTCTCAAGACGTGGTCGTTTTGGAAAACCCTCAAGGAGCAACGATTCCTCAACCAGTGACTATAAGAAGAGGCTTTGTCACAAGTGCAAGAAACCAGGACATTACATTCAAGATTGTCCTCAGTGGGAAAAGGAATCAAAGAAGAAGAAATACAAGGATTACAGTTTTGATGATGCGAAGAAAAAGAAGAAATCCTCAAAATCTTCATCATCAAAATCCTCGAAGTCTTCGTCTCACAAGAAGAGCAGCTCCAAGAAGGCTCGGGCATTGATTGGCAAGGAAATGGACTCTGAGGCTGAATCTGAAGAAAATGAGGAAGAGGAACAATCTGAAGACTCTGAGTCTGGTGTGGCGAGCCTAGCCCTTGCTACTGCATTCGTCAGCAAATCCATCTTCAAAGCTGAAGAAAATGATCTCACAACCAAGGCTGACGAAGGCAGTGATGACTATGCTCCCACCTATTGCTTCATGGCAAAGGGTGCCAAGGTACTCAAATACGCCTCCTCTGAATCTAGTGATGATAAATCTGATGAAAATCTTAAGCCTAGCTACTCTAAACTTGCTAAGATTGCTGTGCAACAACAAAAGGCTTTTGAAAAGGTTCAAAACATGCTAGACAAAAGTGATGATATGTTGGGTGAAGAAATGGATCGCACTAAGGCCTTGACTGAAAATCTTCAGAGACTTCAGACTAAGCTTGACAACCTTCAAAATCATCATAACTCTCTCTTATCTGATCATGAGAAGCTTTCTTATGAATATCTTCAAAAGAAGCAAGATTTTGAGAAGCTAAGAGTGAGTTATGAAGATCTTCAGAAGGAGCGCGATTCATTAATTGCTCAACAAATCAGCGCTGCTCAGGAAGAATTTATTCCTCCATGTTTAAAATGCATTGAACAAGAATCTACTAATTCTTCACCTGAATGTTCAAATGCTTCAAATGTTACAAATTCTTCACCTGTCTCTGCTATCACTAATTCCTCATCTGAGGACATTGCTAGTATCACTGACGATGCAGGGATGAAGGAATTGTACATGACAGGCATGTACAAAAGCCTCAAAGGGCATCAGGCTCTTTGTGATGTGCTTAAAAAGCAGATCCTCAACAGGAACCCTAGGAAAGAGGGTATTGCCTTTGAGAGGAAACTCAATGCGGATGGTACTTATTGGAAGCCTGAGCAGTACCCCAAAACCTCATGGGTTGCTGCAAAGGGACCTCCAGTTGATCCATCTGATTTATCTGGCTATACATGTGAATCTTCTCATTCTTCTGATGAGTCATTTGACTCCAACTATAAACTGTTCAAAAATCAGAATGGTGGAGTATTTGCTAGATATGTTGGCACTAACTGCAGGAACGGTTCCCCTATGAAGAAAATCTGGGTTCCCAAAAGCTGCCTTGAAAGTCTTCAGGTGAATGTCCTCATGACACCACCTGTGAAGAAAAGGGACCCCAGATCAAATTCTTCATATGGATCCAAGTCCTCATACAGACCAAATTCCTCAAGAGGATCAAATTCCTCACATGGATCAAAATCCTCATATGAACATCATCATGCTAACAACTCTGTTTCGCAGGGAAGAGCCAAGGGCTATGAATATGAGCATTATTCTTCAAATTATTATGTTCATAAGTCCTTGAAGAATTTCTCTGCTTATTCATATGCTTACCCTAATCCCTCTTATGTGAAACGAAATGGTTTGGCTGCTTTGCCACCATTCTCATATGGAGCTCGCAGAGTGATGAACTCTTTGCCACCCCTTCAGATGTGGGTGGTGAAGAAAAAGAACTAATCTCTTCTGCAGGGTCAGGTCTCCAGACGTGCTGTAACGTCTAAAGAATTTGCTGGGGACCTGACAAAAATGCCTGAAAGGACGCAGGGTAACCATGATGAAATGAACTTTCATTTCACACGTCCTCCCTCTGTTTTATCGGTTCTACTGCTTGATGAAATTGATCTGATGAATTGTGATGTCATATTCTTCACTACTGAAGTATATGAGGTTCGTAAGTTGCACTAATTCATCCGCAGGATGATCAACCCAAAGCCACTGAATGGGTACTTGATAGTGGATGTACAAATCACATGACCGGTGACAAGAATCTGTTGATGGATGCTCCCTTATCAGCATCACACATGAAGCATATCATCTTCGCTGATAAAAGCAAAAGTCAGGTATTGGGTCTAGGTAAGGTTGCTATCACAAAGGATCGACGCATGGACAAAGTCATGCTTGTTGAGTCCTTAGGATACAATCTTATGTCTGTCTCAATGCTTTGTGATCTAGATATGGTTGTTGTCTTCGGCAAGTATCGTTGTGTTGTGATTATGGAATCTGACAAATCCAAAGTCTTCGAAGGCTTTAGGAGAGGAGACTTGTATATTGTTGATTTCTCTGCAGATTCACAACCTGCCGTGTGCCTACTTGCAAAAACTTCAGAAGGATGGCTATGGCATCGACGACTTGGTCATGCAGGCATGAGGAATCTGCACACGCTTGCGAAGAAGAAGCATGTCATTGGCATTGAGAATGTCAAATTCCTCAAGGATCACTTATGCGGTGCCTGTGAAGCTGGAAAGATGACCAAGGCCAAGCATCCAGCGAAGACTATCATGACCACTACTCGTCCATTCGAATTGCTTCACATGGATCTCTTCGGTCCTAACCATTATTCCTCTCTCTCTAATGAAGCATCTCAATATGGTTTTGTTATTGTTGATGATTACTCTCTTACACATGGGTGCACCTTGTCTCTTACAAAACTGAAGTGCAGGAAGTCTTCAAACGATTTTCCTCGAGGGCTTCAACTAACTTTGGTGTGAAGATCGAGCACATCAGAAGTGACAATGGCACTGAGTTCAAGAATTCGGGTCTCAATGACTATCTTGATGAACTTGGTATTACTCATGAATTATCTGCTCCTTATACTCCTCAACAGAATGGCGTTGTGGAGCGCAAGAACATGACTCTTGCTGAGATGGCTCGCACTATGCTCGATGAGTACAAAACCCCTCATCGTTTCTGGGTTGATGCAATTGATACTGCGTGCCATATCATCAACAGAGTGTATCTTCACAAATTCTTCAAGAAGACTGTCTATGAACTCCTCACTGACAAGAAACCCAATGTGAGTTATTTCAAAGTCTTCGGTGCTAAATGCTGGATTAGAGATCCTCATCACAACTCTAAATTTGCACCGAAAGCACATGAAGGTTTCATGCTTGGTTACGAAAAGGACTCGCACACCTACAGAGTCTTCAACAATGTTCTTCACAGGATTGTTGAAACTGTAGATGCGCGGTTTGATGAAACTAATGGCTCGCAAAGAGAGCACCTACCTTCTGTGTTAGATGAACCAGCACCTGAGGAATCGATCAAGCACAAGGCTACTGAAGATATCATTCCTACTAAAGAATCTGCTGAAGAATTCGTTCCAGAACGTGAAGAACGTCAAACTGATGCACCTGAAGAAAATGCTGAGGAAATTGATGCCGAAGAAAATGCTGATCAAATTCCTCAACGGCAACCAACTTTGCTTTTGTCTATATCACAGAGCCCACTAAGGTAGATGAAGCATTTCTGGAGCCTGAGTGGATTCAGGCCATGCAAGAAGAATTACATCAGTTCAAGCTAAACAACATATGGGAACTGGTCAATCGTCCCGATCCTCACAAGCATAACATCATTGGTACAAAGTGGATCTACCGCAACAAGCAAGATGAAAATGGTGTTGTGGTGAGGAATAAGGCACGACTAGTAGCTCAAGGCTACACACAGGTTGAAGGAATTGATTTCGATGAAACTTTTGCACCTGTTGCTAGACTTGAAGCTATTCGCATATTACTTGCTTATGCTAACCATCATGATATCATCTTATACCAAATGGATGTGAAAAGTGCATTCCTCAATGGTAAGATTGAGGAAGAAGTATATGTTGCTCAACCACCAGGTTTTGAAGATCCAAAACATCCTGACAAAGTCTTCAGACTTAACAAGGCCCTTTATGACCTCAAGCAGGCCCCACGGGCGTGGTATGACACATTGAAGGAATTCTTCATGAAGAAAGGCTTCACACCCGGTTCACTCGATCCCACTCTTTTTACTAAATCATATGATGGTGAACTGTTTGTGTGCCAAATATATGTTGATGATATCATCTTTGGCTGTACTGACCAACGTTATAGTGATGAATTTGCCTATATGATGAGTGAAGAATATCAAATGTCTATGATGGGAGAATTGAAATTCTTCTTAGGTCTACAAATTCGTCAACAGCACAATGGGATATTCATATCTCAGGAGAAATACCTCAAGGATGTCCTGAAGAAATTCGGCATGCAAGATTGCAAAGGTCTCAAAATTCCTATGCCCACAAATGGTCATCTATGCACTGATGAAAATGGTACTGACTTCGATCACAAGGTATACCGCTCCATGATTGGCTCTTTATTGTACTTATGTGCATCTAGGCCAGATATAATGCTTAGTGTTTGCATGTGTGCACGATTTCAAGCTGCACCGAAGGAATCACACCATATGGCTGTGAAGCATATTCTTCGATATCTAGCTCACACACCAACACTAGGATTATGGTACCCCAAGGGCTCAGACTTTGACCTCATTGGATATTCTGATTCTGACTATGCTGGTGACCGTGTGGATCGCAAGTCAACATCTGGTACTTGTCATTTCCTCGGACGATCCTTGGTCTGTTGGTCCTCGAAGAAACAGAACTGCGTATCACTGTCTACTGCTGAAGCTGAGTACATTGCTGCTGGTTCTTGCTGTGCTCAACTACTATGGATGAAGCAAACACTCAAGGACTATGGAGTCAACGTGAAGAATGTGCCTCTCCTCTGTGACAATGAGAGTGCCATCAAGATTGCTCACAACCTAGTTCAGCACTCGAAGACAAAGCACATTCAGATTCGTCATCATTTTCTTCGTGATCATGTGTTGAAGGGAGACATTTCTATTGAGCATGTGAAGACTGAAGAACAGCTAGCCGATATCTTCACTAAGCCCTTGGATGAGAAGAGATTTAGCAAGTTGCGGTGTGAGCTAAATATCTTAGAATCTTCGAATGTACTTTGAAAATGCACTCATCCTAACACCTATGCATAATTGATGACTTAGATGTGCAACACATGAAGAAACGTTTTTCTTCAATCAATGAAGAATAACACTCTAAGTGTGAAGAAATTAATGAAGAATTTGATTCTCAGAACCCTACGACAATTGTACGCGGTGTCTGAAATCATCATTCTTACACGGTGGGTCACGCCACCACAAAAGTTGAAAATCTTCAATTTGAGTTTGCCTCAACTTTTGAAATTCTTTAGTTTTTCAAATTCTTCAAACTTTACAAAGTCTTCACTTGTGCCGTCGTTTTTCTTCATTTGTTATATATATATATATGAGTTTATTTTCTCTACAGCATTCACTTATAGCTATTTCTTCAAGTTGGAATTTTTTTTTGCTAAGTGAATGTGATCGGACCCTTCCCCTCTATGCTATACTCAATCCAGTCCGTTCACAAATTCTTCATGTGCGTTCTATTTGAAACTCGTTCAAATTCTTCACTGTGTCCTGTTAGCTGAAGAAATTGCGAACGGAACGTTAAAACTAATCTTATCCAAACCTTCGGTTTTGCCGCAATCCGTTCCACTTCCCACGATGGATTATTTTACTCACCCACGATCTTACACGATCTCCACTACACAATACGTGGGTGACACATGTCAAGTGAAGGAGAACGGCCAGGGGCATGTTAGTCCTAAATCTTCGGACGAGCAGTTTTTCACTACGGCTATAAATACCCCTCCGTTGCCATCCTCACTTCCTTTACCTCGCTCGAGCTCTCCAAACCCTAGCGCCGTCGCTACTCCATCGTCGCCGGTGAGGAAAAGCTTCACTGCCTCGACCTCATCGCCGACGTACTTGCGCCGACAGCGGAAATCTTCACCTCCGCCGCCGCCGTAGACGTCTTCCTCCGCCAAGTTAGGGCGTGGAAGATCTGCATTGACGAACTTCTCTGTTCCAACTCACAGTTCGTCGTGTTCTTCATTCAGGGTAATTAAAAGCTATTTTTACTGCCCTCTTTGATTCGAAGTTTTTCTACAAAATCTTCAAAGGTGTTTTTATTCTTCAAATCCTCACACACAAAACACCTCACTTATTCTCTGTTCTTGATTCATTTCCCTAAGTCTAAATTTCTTCAAGATTCCTCAATTGTGTGGATTCTCAATCTATACAACTCTGGAACCTAAGATATATATGGAGCTTAGTGAAATTCCTCAAGACGAATCTGGTCAAACTCCTCAAAACTTGTTCTTTATGAAAAACCCTCTGAGAACGCATATGACCTCTTCAAATTCCTCGCAACTATACTCTGTTCACAGGTACACATGTCCGCTGCTGAATCCTTAGGTTCTCATCAACTTAACTCATTTGCAGCGTTCCTCGAAGAAAAGTTGCATACTTCTTCAGAGAATTCCATTGTTCAAATTCCTCATCTGAAGAAAATGGCTGAAGGTAAAAGGCCGCAGAAAGGAGGAAAGAGACCAGAGGTCATGACTGCATTTGAAATCCCTGAGGACATTTATGCTGGGTACTGCACACCTCCTGAAGAAGATAGAAATCAGCGCAAGGTGCGCATACAGAGGATTGAAAGGAGATGGGCAAGATAATGGAGGGAGTACAGATATGTTACTCCTAAGTACATGAAGAAATTCACCGTAAATCCTCCATGTCAACGCCCTCCATTGGCACCTGGCCAAGTGGCTGATCCCTCTAGCATCAGAAGAGGTGAGGAATTTCCTCAAGAATGGGCCAAGCTCCAGCGTAAACTGCAAAAGCAAGCAAAAGAAGCAGTGAGGAAATTCAATGAAGAATCTGCTGCTGCTGCTGCCACTGAGGCTTCTGCCAAGCCGAGGAAATCAATGATGAAGAAGCCTGCTCGTAAGCCAAGTGCTTCACCTTCAATGCCCTCACGGCCAAGTTCCTCAGCTGCGCCCTCACGGCCAGAATCTTCAAAATCTTCAAAGCAAATTCCTCATGCTGCTCCTGCTCCCACAAAGTCCTCAGCTCCTGTGCATCTGGCCTCATGCCAAAGGACAACTGGCATCTCTATTGCCTCTGGTGTCTCAGCTAGTTCCTCAGCTGCACCAAAATCCTCAGCTGGACCCTCGTTACTGAAGAAAAAGGCTACCGCTGGACGCGGCACTCGCCCAAGTCCAAAGAAGCAAGTGGTCTTCATTATGCCATCTGATGATGATGAAGCTGATGAAGAAGAACTCGCTGAAATCATCAGAGACCGCCAAGAAAGGGCTGCTAAAGCCAAAGGCACACCTGTGCCCCTGCTTTTGGATCCAAGGGCGATCCTAGACTATATTGATCTCTGGCACAAGGATCCCAACACTCCTATGCCTGATTTCAAGCTGACACCTGGCCAAAGTCACATGCTGACTCACTTCATCCAAGAGGAGAAGTGGAAATATGATAGGGCCAGAGAGATCAAGAAATCCCAGTACCGCAAAGAGAAGCTGCTGAAGAAAAATGTTCTCAAAATGAAGCCTGAGGAACTTGTCAAGATGCAGGCTGAGATCAAAGCCCTCAGCGACAACTTTGACTCGTACTATGCTGACTGGCAAGGAGCCAAGGTAAGATTTGTGAGGCTGACTGATACCTTCACCAAGGGTACTGCCTCAAAGCAACAAATTCCTCAAGCTGAAGCATCTGTTCAGCAAACTGAAGAACATGCCAGCACCGCTGATGAAGTTCAGGCTGCTGAAGAAAATGCTAGTTCCAAGGCTGATGACTCTGCTCCAGCCGTTGATGAAATTGCCAGGGCATCCACTAGTGGTGCGCCTGAAGAAAATGAACCAGATTCCTCAGCTCCACCTGCACCAACTCCAACTCCAATTCTTCCCTCTGCTTTAGATGTGAAGAAAACCAAGGCTGCAGAGCGAGCTGCAGTGAAGAAAAGGAAAGCATCAAGTGCTTCAGAATCTTCAGTCCCAAAGAAGATGAAGCCCATGACCAGCTCATTTGCCAATCCAATTGATGTTGTTCCTATCTCCTCCATGCCATCAAAGGACCTTGTTCCTTTTGGTGAAGATTATGAGATCCCAAGTGGATCAGATGAAGAAACTCAGTCTGCTGCTTCCTCAGAGCAGATTGATGAAGAAATTGAAGTGGATACAATCCCTTCAACCCCAATAGTCTCATCACCAATGCCTCAGTTTGATGCTGAAGAGGCTGGTGTTGAAGAAATTGATGATGAAGATGTGGATATTGGAAGCACAACTCCAGTAATGAATGACGACTTTTGGGAAAGTCAGCATCCCAATTCCCCACTCTTCACTCCCTTGCAGCAAATCCCCCACTCTCCTTCACCAACCATAAAATTGGGCTCTGATGCAACTCATCCCACTGCTTCATTGAATGAAGAAATTCCAGCCACTTGTGCTGAAGAAACTGCTGCTGAAACAGACAAGGTGACTGCACCTGAGGAAAATCCTGAAATTCCTCAGCCTGAAGAACCTGAGCTTGTGATTCCTGAGGTCGTGATGCAACTCACTGACACTCCTCTGCCAAGGCCAAAGGATCCATTCTCACGCAAACAGAAATTCAAGGCTGAAGACTTCTACGGCGAGCACGTATTCTTCACTGAATACAATCCTTATGACTCTGCTCGCATAAGGAAGAGGCATTTCTGGACTGCTAGCCAAGCAAACTTCTATTCCTCAGTGCTTTACAACAAAGACAAAGTCTTCGACCATGCACATATTCCTCACGTGGATATGGAATCTATGTCGTGCTTTACGCCAGTCCTCAGTGTTCTTCACGACGCTGGGCTACTCAACTTCTGCACAGATATATGCGATTGGAATGAAGAACTTATTCTTCAGTTCTATGCTACACTGCACATCACTGGCAACTCTGAAAATGTCAATTCATGGGTTCTGGACTGGATGACTAAAAATACACATTACAAGGCCCCAGCAACAGAATTTCTTCGCTGCCTTTCTCTTAGTCCACCCACTAAAGATGTGCGTTGCGTGTATGATGAACCTGAACTGTCAAACCACTATATGCAAGTGCTCATGAAGCCTCTGAAGCCAGGGCAATCACCTCGTACCAAATTCCTCGTCAAGGAATTGCTGTATGTGCCTAGGACTGTCTATCGCATTCTGACGAAGACAATATGTCCCATCAAAGGACATGATTCTTCCGATGAAGAAATTGTTGGCATCATGAAGAATATGCTTTTCAATATCATACATGGCGTTCCCATAAACTTCCATGATTTCTTCATGAGGACTCTAGCCAACATTGCTATGTCACCATTTGAGCTGAAGCCTTATGCACCTTGGATTATGAGATTCATCAGGACAAGGTCTTCACTGAACTACAAGGCTGAAACTCTCAACCACTGCAGCTACTTGCCTCCTATTGAAGTCCTCAAAAGGACATTTTCCTCAGCTGATGAAAAGGGCAAGGCCACTGCTGTGATAGATGAAGGTATTCGCCCATTGGATGGTCAATTTCGCAAGGCTGCTTCTTATTCCACCAATGATGACTCTGCCACACATGACTCTGCTGCTAATACTGCCAAGACAAATCCTCAAGCCACAGCACCCAGGGTGATGACTGATCGTGAGTTACTCCTCAGTCTTCATCAAAAGGTTGATCGCAATCACAAATGGGTCAAGCGTCAGTTTGGTTCAATTCTTCACAACATGACTGCCACATATAATGCAGTGAAGAAAAACCATTACTACCTTCATGAAACCCTCAACCGCACCTGGGCTGTTCTGTCTCAAGTATATAGTGCTGAAGATTTGGAGAACATGGGCCTCAAAGAAGAATTTGCCTGGTCGGCACCTCCGCCGAAGAAATTCAAGAAGGTCAAGGTTCCTTCTCTGGTGGCCAGTTCATATTCTTCATCGCGCGACACTGATGAAAATGAAGACTTGGACGACACTGTAGCAGGCCCTACTTCAACAACCGACCCCAACAACACTGGCGCTCCTCCATCAACTTGAATATCTTCAGGGGCGTTAGTCCTCAGTTTCGATCCTTTTGGTCATTTGATGACAAAGGGGGAGAAATCTGAGTTAGTCTTCAAGCGGGTCTATAATAAGGGCATATTTTTTTTAAGTTGCAACTCTCGTTCTTCCGAAACTTTTATTGGATCGAGTTGTAATCTTAAACCCTATGGCGCTCGGTGCTCTGATACTTTGATACATGCTTGAGCTCTGATACTTTTGATGCGCTATTCTGCATGCTTATTCCTCATTAATGTTATCGCACGCATGCTGAATTGCATCAGGCACCATATTTCATCATGCATTTCAAATTCTTCATATCATATATCAAATGCGTGTATGAATTACAAGATATAGGGGGAGATCTCCATGATTTAACTCTTCAAGTGTGCATTGCTTCAAAAGCAAATTCCTCACTGTGCACAACTTCAGGGGGAGTTCTTCTATATCTTGCAATCAAATTCCTCAATATTAGTTTCTACACTTCATATATTTATCCCCGTTGAAAACTTAACCTATATTGTCATCAATCACCAAAAAGGGGGAGATTGTAAGTGCATCTAGTGCCCCTTAGTGATTTTGGTGTATTGAAGACTTATAGGTTAAGCATCTGATGTGTTTATGAGTGTACACAGGTCTATAGGTCTATGAGGAGTTTGATATTTACAGTAAAAGTCGACCCCTAAAAATGAAGTTCTTCGACTGAAGACTTTGATATTCTGAAGACTTTCTGAAGACTTTGAAAGTGAAGAAATTGGTGTGACCTTGAAGACATGGTATTCGTTCGAGGAACGTGAAGCGTGAAGACTTTGTTTTCGTAGTTTCATTTTTCTCTTTCTTGAGTCATAGGAAACACCGTACTGTTAAAGGGGGTCGAGGAAGTACTAAGGAGAAAATTTCCATGTGATGCTCAACTCAAATCCTACACCTACCAATCCCTTCGAGTGAAGCCATTGGAAATCTCATACAGTTCAGTCAATTTCTTCAGTGACAGAGACGCAGTTCTTCTGGTCACTGAGGAATTTGCTCTGACTGAGGAGTTAGGAATTCGCCAGTGCGAATTGCCTACACAGTGAGGAACATGATAGCCCTGAGGAATTTGTACTCCAAATTTCCGACCGTTGCTGTGCCACGCGCCAGCTGTCCTAAAATATCTTGTCCACCTAACGGTCATATCATTGAAGGGCATTTATGTCTTATCATGTCGGGCTGATCCCTAGGCTATAAATAGCCGCCCCTACAACCACTAGCTGGTTGGCTGCTCTGCGTGAACTTGACACTTGTCATTTGAGAGCAACCCATCCTCCGAGGACTTTGAGCGAAAATCATCAAGTGAGGAAAATCCAAACCCAAACCTAGAACACCTACAAACCCAAAGTGATTGAGCATCACTGAAGAAATTGATCCTGCGTGGATCCGACGCTTGTTACCTTTGAAGACTGTGCTTCTTCTAGACGGTTAGGCGTCAAGGTCTAGAGCATCCAAGAGGAATTGTGGATCGCCGAGTGACCAAGTCTGTGAAGGTTTGGAAGTCAACTGAAGACTTACCACGAGTGATTGGACGAGGACTGTGTGTCCTTAGTTCAAGGAGAATACAGTGAGGACTTGGTGTCCCGAGCTGCGTGCTCAGGACTGGGTGTCCGGGACTGTGTGTCCTCGAGTTTAAATACTCAGCCGCTCCAACCAAACGTACAACTGAGACAGCAGTTGGAACTAGTCTACCAAATCATTCTCTTCACCAAGCTTACTGGTTCCATTTCCTCAACACCTTCATTTCCTCATTATTGTGTTGTCTGTTTGTTCATATCTGTGTTTGAAGACTTTGACTGAAGACTTTCACAAATTCCTCAGTTCAATTTCTTCAGTCTGTTTGTCTTCATCTAGAGTTATCCTGTGCCTACGCTTTCTGTACTCTGTATTTGTCTTCATTTCATCATGATGACCATGCATGTAATCTGTTATGTTTACTTATGAGTACTTATTCCGCTGCTAGTATTTCTTCGCTAAGGAATTTCCTCACGAGCAAATTCCTCAGTGAAGAATTTCATAAAAATCGCCTCTTCACCCCCCCTCTAGTCGATATAACGCGCTTTCACACACACACCATTTAGACTAGTTAGGTACACGTGCATTGCACGCATGAGATTTGGCAACCAAATTATGAATAAATACCACATTATAGCATGTAAGCTTTGAGTCATATATGCATGATGTAGATGTTCGTTTAATTCTTATAGTTCATTTCATTCAAAATCATCTAGTTTGTATAAGAAAGATAATCTATTTTAAGATTAATGGAATTGTGCGTTGTAAGGCATAAAGTAAAAATAAATCATGTAGAAAAACATTTGGGCAATTCTGATACAGAAGATTCTAGAACAAAGAAGAAGTGCTTGTGTTTTGAGGTTTGTGCATTATGCTTAAGCTCAACCATAGAGTCTTCTAGATTGTACATGTGGCAAAATCTGGTGGAATCTAGATGATATCCAACGGCCAGTAGTGCTCAAATTTGCCAGCTCTGCACCATCGGATTGGCCTCATCCAACGACCATCTTTCAAAGTTAAAGTTATCCACACACTATATAAAAAATATAAAATATAATATATATAGGGGTATAGATATAGATATGTGATGCGAAAGCCACCCATCATCTCCAATTAGAATAGTGTGTCAATGCATGGATGCAATGTGGCCAAACAATGTCTGCCATCGGTATCTCAAATTCAAACCAGTCTGACCTTGTTCAATGTGTATACATTACAACATGCTCGTTTCCAAACCACACAGTGCAGATCTCCATTATATCATGCATGCATGTGTTTCAAAAATCATGATCTCTTATTAAAACATTTGAATTCACCTTTACATTGATTATGACCTCACCTAGTATTTTACACCCACACATTGGTCTTCTCTTTATAATTGTACCACTAACTTTCTCTCGTGCATGCATGCACACACACTACCAGTCGGAATTATCCATCGCACACATGCAATCTTTTTCTTCAGGTCGGTCTCCCATGAAGGCACACACACACACATCCCCCTCTCCATCATATCGGGCATTCTTTATCTCTCACGTGCATGCGCAACGATCGATGTTCCTCTATGTGTGTGTGTGTATAGCTAGGTCTTTCATAGTTTTCCACATAAACCGATCAATCTATATATCTAGTGAGGTCTCACCCTCTTTCCCACGTCCACATTGATCAATCTATACCTCTCTATATAGTATTACATATATAGCTAATACACCCACATTAATTATATATCCAATGCCCCCCTCTCATCATCCATGCCTTCCGCTTCATCTCTCAGACGCGCGCACAATGGCGAAGACAGGGGGCAGCAAGGGCCCTGCCCCCCTAACATCACTATATATTGAGGCTAATATGAATGTGATCATTAGACAATTGCTGGTAAAAATGGTTTAAGTTGATGAATTGGCCCTCCTCGTATAGGATTAGCAATGCTTGCCCCCCTAGCTCATGGGACATTTTTCATGGCTCCGCCACTGCGTGCAACAGCGCACGTTCTTGCCCCCCTCTCTAAATATCGATCTCGCAGTTGTGCACTCCCTCATAATCTCCCTCCACTCGGCCCCTCGCACCATCTTCTAGCCCCCCACCAGATTTTGCCACATGTACAATCTAGCAGACTCCATGGTTGAACTTAAGCATAATGCACAAAACTCAAAACAACAGTGGTTTTCCTTTGTTCTAGAATCTTCCGTATCATAACTGCCCAAACTTTTTTCTAGTTGAATTGCCATTGTTTGTTTTTACTTTATGCTTTACAACGCACAATTCCATGAATCATAAAATAGATTAAGGGCTTCTTTGATTCAAAGGATTCTCAAAGGAATTTTGGAGGATTCTAATCCTTAGGAATTTTTCCTATCTTGGTTGTTTGATTCATAGGATTGTAAACCATAGGAATTTTTCCATATGATTCATTTGCACTCGATTTCATAGGAAACATCAAATCCACTCAAACCTCTTTGAAAGAATTCCGTGTTTTTTCTACGCACAATCAAACACTCGTACAATCCTGTAGGATTCAAGACGACATTCCACTCTAATCCCATGTTCTTCCTATTCCCGCGTCTTGGAAATCCTATGAATCAAAGAGGCCCTAGGTTGTTTATAAAAACTAATTGATTTTTAATGAGATGAACTATAAGAATTAAATGAAGGTCTACATCAGGCATATACGACTCAGAGCTTACATGCTATAGTGTGGTATCTATTCATAATTTGGTTGTAAAATCTGACGCGTGCAATGCACGTGTACCTTACTAGTACTTCGAGTATGTGCAAAACACAATGGCACGCTACACAGTGTCTCTCTTACAGTTCATGAAGCCATGTGGCACATGTGGAGGCGTTGTCGCGACATCCTTGTGTGGTTGATCATAGTGACGTGCTACTGGTTCCAGAAGAATGTACTCGTCCTCCCTGAGCCACACTGGCGGTACATGCATGAAGCGAAGATGTGCACGCATGCCACGCACACACTCATTCCCTCGCACGCACATGCGGGTACACGGGCGGACGCAATTTTGTACCAAGATCCACCCCATGTGATAATTTGACGCGTGTAAAGTCCTTCACTTCATTGATGGTCAATTAATACAGCGCATGCAAATTGAGTGGACGTGAGGGCGAAAGAAAGACATTACTACTCCACTGCACGCATGCGAGTAGTTAAATCATGGGTTGCTAGTAGTACTTCCATTGGTCTCCTTCATATTTTGGGCCAATTTTTGACAGTAACATAGAGGGTGCTTGGATACGTTTTAGTCCCATGACTAAAAGTAGTGGGACTAAAACTTGCTAGCCTCTTTCATGCTTGGATCCAAATACTAAAGAGACTAAAATCAAGTTAATGAGAATGTATTATCCTCCAAACCCTCCAATCCAGAACTCGCCTGTGTTAAAGGAGAGGAGTTAAATGAGGAGAGAGAGGACTAATCCACATTTTAGTAGGGGTACCCCTGACTAAAAATTTTTAGTCTCAACACTAGTTTTAGCCCCTCTTTAGTCAGGGGTGCTTTGAACTTTAGCCTCTTAAAGAGTCTATTTTTAGTCAGACTAAAATAAGTCCCTTGGATCCAAGCACCTTCATAATATTTACGCATCTGAGCATTGCAGTCTACTTGAAATTTATGTTCCACTAAACTCATCGGGAGCCGTTTCGGGCCTCCAAACCAAAACCCATCAATTTATCTTTACCTTGTTCCCATCACATTCGAAAGTATTAGTGCTACAATTAAGTGCAAGCCTGCTCACACCTACTAGTACGTACCAAACCTGAACGTGTTCCCACTATGCAGGTATTAGTACTAGTGCTAGTACATAGGTTATAAAAAGGGGAACTACCTAACCGAAAATTACTCTACCTTTCCTCCTCATAAGTGCTTCTTCTTCGTCTGTCCTTGCCATGTCCGGTGCGCAGAGCTCTAGGTCGAGAACTACTCATGACAAGTGAGCGACAACCAAGGCTACGGAAAAAAAGAGGGATCGCCGCCACGCAGAGACCTCGAAAGATCTCTCACGGGCTGGCGATGGCTCCCAGGAGCGCCCTAGCCGCGGAAGCAAACATGCCGAGCTGGCGGCGTTGGAGTCGTTATCCCTCGACGGCATGCCCGATGAGCTCAATAAGCACCTCAATAAGCAGAAGGAGTTCATCCACCGCTTGGTGGAGCTGCTGAAGGAGAGCCTCGACGACATGCCCGCTGATCTCAATAAGCAGGGGGAGTTGACAGCCGGCTTGGTGATGCTGCTGAAGAAGAGCATTGCCTCGGAGAAGAAGGCGACCGGTGAAATCCTGCAACTTCAGGAGGACAAGGTGAAGCTCTGCCATGAGCTCGACCTGCTGAAGGAGAAGAACGCCGGCTGGAAGAAGCTGCATGAGAGTAGTAGTTCCTCGATGAAGATGCTGCAGGCCCTCGTCATGGAACAGAAGGAGGAGTTGGCGAAGCTCCGCATCGAGCACCTAGCTACTGTCAAGGTACGTAATGCGGTCGTGGAACAGATGATGAAGGCTCGAGTCGACAAATCCCGCATCATGGACAGAATGAAGAAGATGGCAGAGGAGACGCGCAAGGAGATGGAGGTCGTGGAGACAATGAAGAAGCAGTTACGACTCCACGGCGAATTAGATCATTTGGGGTGATAATCTTCCTTCTTCTTTTGCTCCTGTGTTTCTTCTTTTCCTTCGGGTGTTTCGCCGCACGTGTCACGTTCTCTGCGAGGCATGAATAGAACAATGCTAACAATGAGATAACTAGCAAATTAGATCATTTTTATTGCCATATGGCACTGGGCTGCTGTGTTTCGTGCTCCTCCGTCGTAGTACTACTCCAATGGAAAACTTGAGTATATCGCACGGTTCTTTGCTCCTCCTCAGGTTGTCGGCACATTTATACGAGCAGTCAAATCACAAGGCCCCGCCTTCCAGCAGTAATGAGCCGTCAAATCACAAAGGCCCTCGCCTCTCGTGAAATGGATCAAGCTAGACTGCCGCGCCCTCTAGCCTTTTAAAAAATGTATACATTTGTACGGTAGTAGTATTGATGGATTGCGCCATGGAGCAAAACTAACAAGATGAAATTAAAGAAAAAAGGTGGTACATATAGTCTATGTTACTCTCCACTATGACCAGCCAATGTCGAGGCGCGGATACCAACGAGGGCCTGGTTGTGTCTATACTTGGAAAACTCACCCGACTGCATGCGCACCAGGCACACGAAGCTCGTGTCGTGCTGGTGCCATGTGCGGCCCGCACATTAACCAAAACCTCGCGCCTCCATCTTAGCCTCCACGTTTTAAACTTCTCAATCTCAAGGCCAAGGAGCAACGTGAAACCTATGATAGAGCCAATCGGATGGTTGAGAACACTACAATTCGTAGCTACAGATGCGTGTGTGAGAGAGGACGAGTGCGTGCGTGCACCTCTTCTCAGAGTACAAGAGTATGTGGGTGGCATTGACCTAGGGAGCAGTGATGGTGCGTGCGAGAAGTCCCGAGAGATAGGTGTAATGCGTTTGAAAAAAAGACTAGTCTATAGCTCGCCACGAGGCTATTCCTGTCGAACGCCAAGCGTAAGATATGTATCTGACGGTGCCAATTTTTGCACGTACACAGCAGTAGAAAAAGAACTAGTACCATGGCGCATGCATGCGATGGTCCATAGCCAGATGGATCAGATCTCCGGCTGGGCGAGGTTGCAGGACGAGGCTACTGGCATCATCCGGCAACTAGGGGAGGGCAATGCGAAGCTCCAGGGCGAGCACGACCTGCTGAGGGCGAAGATTGCCGGAAGGGCGAAGCAGGAGGAGACCGCTGCCTTGTTGCAGAGGACGGGCGTCATCATCAAGAAACTTATGGACGAGAATGCCATGCTCCGCATCGAGCGCAACAGGCTGGTGGAGGAATCCATGGATGCTGCCAAGCAGCGTATTAAGGACATGAAACTGATGAAAGAGATCATCGCCCGCCGTGAGAACTAGTCTCCGCGACCTGCAGCGCATAAAGAAAGTAGAGATCAGCGAGCCAGATCGTTGTATGCGTCTTCCTTCTTCTTTTGCCCTTGTGTATTTCGGGCGTAGCCACATGTGGCTTTTTTAATTATCTTCCTAATTATGTAAGACAATTATTATCCACTCTCCTCGTCCTTATATATATATTCATCAGTCTTGCTATAAGTCGCAGTAGATGCTATATAGGTCCGTCGGATCTTACATCAAGATCCGTGCAAAATTTTCTTTTCAGATTTTCTTTTTTCTCTCTTAAATCTCAGTCGAGTGAGACATTGCCACGCCATTAAACAGAGGCTCGGGCACCATTAATGGAGACCTTGGGAGAGAGGTGGATGGCAGATGGAGGTCAAAGGGCTCTCCTCCCGATAAGCACGCGCAGGGGTCTGATCGCACGCCTCCCGTACTCAAATAGCTACCCTGCACGGTGCCTCCTAGCTAATAAAAAAAGGGGACGCGTGGCGACACGTAAATGGTAAATAGAACGCCCACGGTTTCAATAATACTTGTGTTTCCGATTGTAACGTGACAACACTTGTTCCAAATTGACTTTGTTGATTGTTAATGTGTGCGTCTTCGCAAATCGGACAGCAAAATTACCACAGCATGTTGGTGCCATGTCATGACACCAAGCCAAGTTTCATGATTTTCATGCGTGTTTCGGATTTACTGGAATTAAAAAACCAAGTTTCTCAATGTTTCCAGCCGAGCCATGACGCCTAGATGTTTGAATTTCATTCCCATTTCTGGCATGGGACCTAGAAATTTACCCGAGGACACACATGTGATTTTTCAACCAGCTTTGGTGCACTGGAGCATGTGCTTGTATTTAAAATTTGAATTATGCACACAAAGGTGACACATTCCCTCTCAGAAACACGAGCCTTCTTGAGAGAAGCTCCGGTTTGCAAGAAACTTATACCAAAACTTGTTCCTATTCTGCAATTTTTTTACCACAGCATGGTAGTACTATGACATGACACCATGCCTAGTTTCATGATTTTCAGGCGTGTTTTGGATTTACAAGAATTTTAAACCCAAGCTTCTCAATGTTCTCGGCCGAACCACGATGCCCACATGTTTGAATTTCACTCCCATTTCTTGCATGGGACCTAGAAATTCACCCGAGGACACACATGTGATTTTTCAATCAACTTTGGTGCACGGGAGCATGTGCTTGTAGTTCAAATTTGAATTATGCACATTAAATGACCAGAAACTCAATTAATGTATAAAAAAGGCCAAACAAACCCGAAATAATTCCAAAATTTAACAGGGCACTCATATAGTTCTATGTTGCCTCTGTAAAGAAAATCTGGGGGGAGGCAGCGTATACTGTTTCGCACACAAAGGTATAAAGAAATAAGGAAATTAGCATACCTATTTAATTCTTGGGTTCTTATTATTTATGCCATTAGTTGTGTATCACTACTCAGTTTTGCCATTAGAAGTTACAACTACTAAAAAAATGCCATCGATCCATGAGATGCCTGCTCAAAAATGCAATTAGATATCTAAAATATGCCATCGTTAAGTTAGATGTTTGCTCAGAAATACCATTAGACATTGTTATTTTCACATCAAACCCGTTGACCATGTTACATGACAAAAATAGGTTGATTCTCACAATAATAAGTTAATGGTGTCCGGCACAACACACCCCTCAAATAAAACTAAGCACCCTGGAATTATTTGACAAAACTAAGCACCCTGAAATTCTTTGACACCTAAACTGTTGGCTATATGATGTTGGCCATATATATTGTACGTATATAATGTGAAGAAACAAGTGGTAGTACTATACCAACTAAAAGATGAAATGTACAAAATATAACGAGAAGAAACATAACATAGTTATGCTGGGGGCTCAGCACAACACACCCCTCAAATTAAACTAAGCACATATGAAATTAAACTATGCTACTAATCCGGTAGACTGCATTAGAACCACCATGAGCAACGACACTACCACCTTACTCGGAGTCCTCGTCCACGTCCTCGACTTCGTCCTTGTCCCTCTTCCTCTTGGTCGATACTTCTTTTCTTGAACCACACACTTGGCTCTTGCTCTTCATCCAACCCTTGTAGATATTGAAACAAAGGTAGCCATCCATTGCAGCGTAGTGGATGTGGTCTATATCTAGTACATTCCACTGCCATGCATGACGATGAAACGTGTACGGAGGTTTCTCTAGTTTACCGTACGAAGGATGAACCATGGCTCCTGCCAGGGTCAGCATTGAAGGCTGACCACGGGAGGGCAGCAACCGATTCTTCTAGAGGTCGAAGGGGTTGCCTACAACGAGGCCTATCCAACCCAGGACTCTTTTGTTGTTCGTAAAGTCTACAGTAACGAATTTTACTAGGCCACCCTTGAGGAAGTTCTTAAATTCCTCGCACTCAACATCGGCATGGCATATGTGGTAAACCAAGCATAACTCATGCACGCAAACCTGGATCACAGTGGGCTTCTTCTTCTCTTCCTCCTTTAGATCCTTCTCTTGTCCCAGGACTGTGGTGTACTCAACATCTAGCCTAGCGACCCACTCATCATTTGAGTTTTCGAACATGCGACTGAAGCGAGCAAGGCATCCTTTCGCCGTCGCGGAAGAATGGGTGTAGATGACGTCGAACTCATCGTCGGTGATGGTTCTAATCTTGTAATCACCGCCGATCATGGAGATTTGGGACGCCATGAATTTGGGAGGAGGGTTAGGATTAGTGGAACTGCCATAATGTGAAAGGACGGGATGACTAGGAGCAAACTGCCGTAATGTTAAAGGACGCCCGGGGACGAGTAGGAGCGAACTCCAGCGGTTTTTCGATTGTAAAAATGCTGAGTGGGGCGTGCGAACGGCAGAGTAGTGGCTTGCCTGCTGGATAAATGGATTCATGCACAGTGCTATGGGGGCCCAATTAGATGTCATGTCTACTCGACGCACAATTAAATGGCTTTCAATGTCATGTCAAGTGTTAGAAAAATTACAGGTGATACGAAGCTTTCCATTCTCCAATGATACGGGCTTCCGAGAGCCCTTGGATCTGAGATCGTTGCATGGCGTGATTCTAGACCTATGGGTGAATATCCTATCCTGGAGGGTTATTCTACAAATTTTCAGCAACTTAGAATGCGACAGTTCGATCTCAGATCCAAGGGCTGCCAACAGCCCGTATTATGGTCGCGCCGCCTACCATGACCGTCGCCTCGCTCGCGCGGTCGCGCCCTTGGAGATTTAACACGGTGCGTTAGGCTATCTGATGTTGGCATGTCATACATAGTCATCACTTAGTCACTCGTACTACAACAAGGTTAGCTATAAGAGTATTTTTTTACTTCTCTCTATCTCTTTCTTCGTAGTATTTATTGCATTTGCCAAGGAGTGACCTCTTTCAATGAAATGGTGCTTAGGTGAGGTGCTAAGGGCATTAAATGGCTTAGCAATCAAGTCCCCAATGCATAGGTGCTTAGTTTTTTGTTGCTAAGTTTGCTTCATTTAATTAACTATAGACTCAAAATTGTCTTTTCACCTAGGTACACACGCTTAGCACCGTTTCTTCCTTGGGTCACCAAACTAATCTCTCTCTTCTTAATTAACTTGCCACATCAGACTTTATGCCTATGTGGCAAGCTTAGCACCTGTAGGAGCAAGTAAGTACTCCACCCGTTCCAAAATAGATGACCCAACTCTGTACTAACTTAAAGTTAAGTTAGTACAAAGTTGAGTCATCTATTTTGGAACGGAGGGAGTACAATAGTGGGCTATAAGCCCGCTTTACATGGCATTTTTGCATATGTGGACGAAAGAGGCAAGGAAAAAGTGGAGGAGTGGGCTCTCATGCAAGAGCCAGCCTCTACATGGTGGAGCATTGGGAGAGGTACATGTATGGAGGTGGCCAGGAATCGGGAGACTCACGCCGGTCGTAGCGCCACAATTAAAATGATAATGGCAAGTCAAATCATGGGGCCCACCTGTCCTGCAGTAACTCGCTATCAAATCACACAACCCCACATTTGCAGCAGCCTACTCCCTCGTCTTCTCGCGTCTCTGTCGAACCGACTAGCCGGAACTGCCCCGCCTACCGCGCAGGAAAAGCCCCGCCCTCGACTTTTAAATAGTACAGTATACTAATTTTGTATCCATGGATTGTGCCATGGAACAAAGCCTCAAGAAAACGGCGGTACACATGTACGGAGTATACAGCACGCCCGTCGCGTTCGCGTTGCACCCCAGATGGTCGGTCGGTCTTGCACGCCACTCTCCGGATGGAACGCGTGTCATATTGCATTTGCACACACATGTGGGGCCGCAATTGAGAACCGACCATAGGCACACTCCCCGGCCCCGCAAGTCGGGTGAGTTAATAGAATAGAGAGACGAGCGATAGTACTACTAGAGAAGTGTTGTAGGAGTACATACATTGGTACCTGGACGATCCCTGCAAGACACGGAAGATTAGTTCGTCCATGCATGTGACCAGACTCCAGCAGACACGCCTGGATTTGCTATCGTCTACATATCGTGCAGGCTATGTTGTATAGGGCTGTAGTTCTGGTGAGAAATCTAAAAAAGGTTTCTTGTCATCTCGCGAAATTAGGTGTCATGTGCTTCGGATCACTGCGAGGGTTAAACAGCGACAACTGAGTTGGGCTAGTCATTGGGGGCACATGCACGAAGACTACTCGGCTGCCATCTAGGTCAAGCCGGCTATGTTAATTAGGACATCTATCGACGGACCCCTTTTCTATGATTTGATCTTTAATTTGAGCTTTGATCCTCGTCTAGTTTGTCCGTCGGGATTCATCTTGTCTCCTTTGGCAGCTTCAGATCAAAATGACGACAACTACGCCTCCGGGGCACGCGCATGAAGACTTCTCGACGGTCATTGCCGAGGTCAAGCCGGCTCCGGCCTGTAGAAAAAATAAAACTAGTACTCCATTATATAGGCAGGAGCCTCCGCGCTTGCTTGCTAGTGTTGCTCTCTTCACACTATCTCATCCTCTCCAGATCTAAACATGACAGCGGTGGCCACACACTCTCTCTACTCACGGCTTGTCACAGATCCAGCCGAATCCTCTCCGGGGAAGGTGAGAAGGTGCAACGTTCACGCGGTCGTCCTCGGTGATGGCTCTTACCCACTGCTGGCGCATCCCGATCAGCATGCCTTGCCGTTCTCTCCCAAGCATCGCTGGCGAGGGAGGGCCTCCCACCCCTTCTTCCTCACTGCCGTAGTGTGGGCATATCTGGCCTACCGCCGCCCACCTAGCGACATCCCGGCAACCCTCAGGTATAACTTCCTTTGAAACTGGCCTTGCTCTACTTCCCGAGCTCCTGACGTCGCTGCATTTGTATCTTTTACTATTTCTCAGGCCCCCTCGTAGATAGGATCGATCGGCTGTTCGAAAACCACCTAATTTTTTACTGTTAAGAGGTAAAACTAGTTCATGCACTCGAATCTAGTACTACTTGGTTCAAACAAGGAAGAAAGGGAGTGGGGGTGGGGGAAGATTTGTTACCTGGATCTAGGACTTGGTCGAAAGAGGAAATAATGGGGGCGAAAAGTAGCAGAGACATGCTATCCAACTAGTCTCTAGGTCTAATAGGGAAATAAAGGGAACGTAGTACAAACTCAATATAAACCCGATCTATTGGTTTAAAAAGGAATGAAAGTGGGGACTGGGGGACAAGTCAACAGAGTAAGTCCAGCACTAGATTTGCTAGCCTCACACAGTATAAGGTGGCTATATACCGAACAAAAAAGGGACCAACCCAGATATCCTCTTCTGATGTTTGTTGCCCCGAGCCACTCTTATGTAATGCCACTGGTAAAATGTAGCAGTCGTACAGTTAAAAGTAAGGACACGTTAAACCAATGTTGTTTCCAATGTAATGCCTCCAGTAATATGAATCAATGGCACTTTTTTTCATGGCCTGCTAAATTTCCCATTAAGATAAGTTGCTTCTTTTCATTAGAGATGCAACTGTCCTGGTCCGCCTACTCTCCCGTGCCCAAATACCGACTCTATAGTAGTTGTTAATGTAATGTTGCTGGTAAAATGAAGCAATGGCACCATTAAAGTAATGTCGTATTTAACGGTTGTCATAGTTAATCCTAATGCCCACACTAATATCTAGCAAAGCTGCTAGAAATTGCTACTTTCCTTGTACGATTGCCATTCAGATAAGGAACTTGCTTTTTTTCATTGATGCATGTTTCATCACTTGTTAGTCACCCTCCTTTCCACCTTTTTTGTGCAAGCAGAGATATACATTTCACGCTTGATCTTAGTTGAACTGCACAAATGATATCCAAATTGTAGTTGAACATTCCAGGAGCTTCACGACCAACCTTGATGTTGCTCAATTTATTGCAACTAATGAAGAAGAAGCTCTGTGGGTTTTGTTTTATGATGGAAATGGAACCGGGGCTGGAGCCCTTTTCTTAAAAAAGAAGAAGCTGCTAGCTCATGGGACAATGCTTCATTTTAGGTGAACTACACCAAAAGGTCCCATGAATTGAATCATCCATGTTGGTGACTAGTGTTATCCCTTCTACGATGGCGTTGACTGCAGATATGGTTCCCATCACGAGGTATGTTCCTTTTTGGTCTGACTGTTTGCCAAAGATCCTGCATGTTGATCCTGCTCTTGTGCTACTGTTTTGGCACTGCCATGATAAAGCAGTAATGTTATTATTTTGCACCTTAATCGAGTGGCACTATTAATTTAAGGCAATGTTTTGGCACCGCTAGTGCCACTGTTTTTTATATATCGAAAGAGGGGGTTCCCTCCAATTTCATTAAAGAAACCCAATGAGGGAGTCCTGGATTAGGGGGTGTTCGGATAGCCGGACTCCAGGACTATGAAGACACAAGATTCAACACTTCGTCTCGTGTCCGGAAGGATCTTTCCTTGCCGTGGAAGGCAAGCTAGGTGTGCGGATATTCAAGATCTCCTACCATTGTAACCGACTCTGTGTAACCCTAACCCTATCCGGTGTCTATATAAATCGCAGGGTTGTAGTCCGTAGAACAACCATCATCATACACAATCATACCATAGGCTAGCTTCTAGGGTTTAGCCTCCTTGATCTCATGGTAGATCTACTCTTGTACTACCCATATCATCAATATTAATCTAGCAGGAGTAGGGTTTTACCTCCATCGAGAGGGCCCGAACCTGGGTAAAATAAAGTGTCCCTTGTCTCCTGTTACCATCCGACCTTGACGCACAGTTCGGGACCGTCTACACGAGATCCGCCGGTTTTGACACCGACATTGGTGCTTTCATTGAGAGTTCCTCTGTGTCGTCGCTTTTAGGCCCGATGGCTCCTTTGATCATCAACAACGATGAGGTCCAGGGTGAGACTTTCCTCCCCGGACAAATCTTTGTCTTCGGCGGCTTCCCTCTGCGGGCCAATTCGCTTGGTCGCCTGGAGCAGATCGAAAGCTACGCCCCTGGCCATCAAGTCAGGTTTGGAAGCTTAAGCTACACGGCAGATATCCGCGGAGACTTGATCTTCGACGGGTTCGAGCCACAGCCAAGCGCGCCGCACTACCTCGAGGGGCATGATATTGAAGGAAATATGCCCTAGAGGCAATAATATAGTTATTATTTATTTCCTTATATATCATGATAAATGTTTATTATTCATGCTCGAATTGTATTAACCGGAAAGATAATACATGTGTGAATACATAGACAAACAGAGTGTCACTAGTATGCCTCTACTTGACTAGCTTATTAATCAAAGATGGTTAAGTTTCCTAACCATAGACAAAGGAGTTGTCATTTAATTAACAAGGTCACATCATTAGTTGAATGATCTGATTGACATG
Source organism: Aegilops umbellulata (assembly GCA_032464435.1). NCBI lineage: Eukaryota > Viridiplantae > Streptophyta > Magnoliopsida > Poales > Poaceae > Aegilops > Aegilops umbellulata. The sequence continues at coordinate 549,520,424 of CP136055.1, read as the reverse complement.
ACCCATTCCATTAGCATAGCACCCGATCGTTTAGTATATTGCTATTGCTTTCTCCATGAATTATACATGTTCCTATGACTATGAGATTATGCAACTCCCGTTTACCGTAGGAACACTTTGTGTGCTACCAAACGTCACAACGTAACTAGGTGATTATAAAGGTGCTCTACAGGTGTCTCCGAAAGTATTTGTTGGGTTGGCGTATTTCGAGATTAGGATTTGTCACTCCGAATGTCGGAGAGGTATCTCAGGGCCTTCTCGGTAATGCACATCACATAAGCCTTGCAAGCATTGCAACCAATAAGTTAGTTGCGAGATGATGTATTGCAGAACGAGTAAAGAGACTTGCCGGTAACGAGATTGAACTAGGTATTGGATACCGACGATCGAATCTCGGACAAGTAATATACCGATGACAAAGGGAACAACGTATGTTGTTATGCGGTCTGACCGATAAAGATCTTCATAGAATGTGTAGGAGCCAATATGGGCATCCAGGTCCCGCTGTTGGTTATTGACCAGAGATTTGTCTCAGTCATGTCTACACTGTTCTCGAACCGTAGGGTCCGCACGCTTAAGGTTACGATGACAGTTATTATGAGTTTATGCATTTTGATGTACCGAAGTTAGGTCGGAGTCCCGGATGAGATCACGGACATGACGAGGAGTCTCGAAATGGTCGAGACGTAAAGATTGATATATTGGACGACTATATTCGGACATCGGAATGGTTCCGAGTGGTTTCGGAGAAAACCGGAGTGCCGGAGGGTTACTGGAACCCCCCCGGAGAAGTATTGGGCCACATGGGCCTTAGTGGAGAGAGAGAGGGGCGGCCAGGGTGGGCCGCATGCCCCCTCCCCCTCTGGTCCGAATTGGACTAGGAGAGTGGGGGGCGGCGCCCCCCTTTCCCTCTCCCTCTCCCCCTTCCTTTCCCCCTCTTAGTAGGAGTAGGAAAGAGGGGAATCCTACTCCTACTAGGAGGAAGACTCCTCCTCCTGGCGCGCGCCACAAGGGCCGGCCGGCCTCCCCCCTTGCTCCTTTATATACGGGGGCAGGGGGGCACCCTAGAACACACAAGTTGATCTTCGTGATCGTTCCTTAGCCGTGTGCGGTGCCCCCCTCCACCATATTCCACCTCGGTCATATTGTTGTAGTGCTTAGGCGAAGCCCTGCGTCGGTAGTACATCAAGATCATCACCATGCCGTCGTGCTGACGGAACTCGTCCCCGAAGCTTTTCTGGATCGAAGCCCGGCGAACGTCATCGAGCTGTACGTGTGTTAAGAACTCGGAGGCGCCGGAGTAACGGCGCTTGGATCGGTCGAATCGGGAAGACGTACGACTACTTCTTCTATGTTGCGTCAACGCTTCCGCTTCGGTCTACGAGGGTACGTAGACAACACTCTCCCCTCTCGTTGCTATGCATCACCATGATCTTGCGTGTGCGTAGGAATTTTTTGAAATTACTACATTCCCCAACAGATATAGCTCTGCCTACGAATAGTGCCCTGGAGGCCGCACACGCACCGGCCCCGATCCTCGACTCGGAGCCCGCTACGTTCTTTGAGGATGAACGGTTGGACGTCACCTCGGGGGCGGCGATCTTGAAGGCGACCGAGCCGAACGCCAGCCCCGCACTACGCACGGCCCATGACTCCAAGGAGTCGGATTCTTCTCCGAACTCCGGGCCTCCCGTGCCCCTGCCGATCGAATCCGATTGGGCGCCTATAATGGAGTTCACCGCCGCGGACATCTTTCAGCACTCACCTTTCGGTGATATCCTGAATTCTCTCAAGTCTCTCTCTCTCTATCAGGAGAGCCCAGGACGGACTATGGGCTGCGAGGTTGGGATTCGGACGATGAAGAAATTCAAAGCCCACCCATCACCCACTTAATAGCCACTGCCGATGATTTAACCGACATACTTGACTTCGGCTCCGAAGACTTCGACGGTATGGACGACGAAGGAGGAGACGAACAAGAACCAGCACCTGTAGGGCGCTGGACAGCCACCTCGTCATATGACATATATATGGTGGACGCTCCAAAGGATGGAGATGCCGATGGAACAGCGGAGGATGACACCTCGAAAAAACAGCCAAAACGCCGGCGTCAACGGCGCCGCTCTAAATCCCGCCATAGCAGAAATGGTGATTCCGGCACGGGAGATAATACTACCCCGGATAGCGCCGAAGAACACCAAATCCATCAAGATTCGACGCAGGAAGATGGAGAAGCCATCCCTCATGAGAGAGCGGCAGAGCGAGAGGTTGAGGATGATAACTACATGCCTCCCTCTGAAGACGAGGCAAGCCTCGACGACGACGAATTCGTCGTACCATCAGACCCCGCCGAACAAGAGCGTTTCAAACACAGGCTTCTAGCCACGGCGAATAGCCTAAAGAAAAAGCAGCAACAGCTTAGAGCTGATCAAGATTTGCTAGCTGACAGATGGACTGAAGTCCTTGTGGCCGAAGAGTATGAACTCGAGCGCCCCTCCAAAAATTATCCTAAGCGCAGGCCGCTACCCCAATCAGAGGGGGAAGCACCTACATTACCAATGCATGACATGGCAGACCAGCCACCTCGCGGCCGCGACAGAGAGGCATGTCGAACCTAAACAAGCCATGCCCCGGTACCACTCAACTAAGGCACGGGAAAATGAGCCAGACCTGCGAGACGTACTGGAGGATAAAGCAAGGCAAACAAGATCGATCTATGGATCGCGCAGACGCCCGACGACACGTGATGATGATCTTCACTCCGGACACAATAAATCCGGCCGGGCCGAACACAACAGGCATAGCTCTTCCAAGCTGCGTCGTGACATAGCCCAGTACAGGGGCGCCGCACACCCACTATGCTTCACAGATGAAGTAATGGATCATAAAATCCCAGAGGGTTTCAAACCCGTCAACATCGAGTCGTACGATGGTACGACAGATCCGGCAGTATGGATTGAGGATTATCTCCTTCACATCCACATCGCACGTGGCGACAATCTACACGCCATCAAATATCTCCCCCTCAAGCTCAAAGGACCAGCCCGGCACTGGCTTAACAGCCTACCAGCGGACTCAATCGGTTCTTGGGAGGACCTGGAAGCCGCATTCCTCGACAACTTCCAGGGGACCTATGTGCGGCCACCGGACGCCGACGACCTAAGCCACATAATTCAGCAGCGAGAAGAATCGGCCAGACAATTCTAGACACGGTTCCTAACAAAGAAAAATCAGATAGTCGATTGTCTGGACGCAGAGGCCCTAGCAGCCTTCAAACATAACATCCTCGACGAATGGCTTGCCCGGCACCTGGGACAGGAAAAGCCGAAATCTATGGCAGCCCTCACGACACTCATGACCCGCTTTTGCGCGGGCGAAGATAGCTGGCTAGCTCGCAGCAACAACTTATCAAAGAACCCTGGTAATTCGGATACCAAGGACAAAAGTGGCAGGACACGTCGACACAAGAAAAAGCACCGCGTTAGCAGCGACAGCAATGAGGATACGGCAGTAAATGCCGGATTCAGAGGCTATAAATCCGGTCAGCGGAAAAAGCCATTTAAAAAGAATACCCAGGGCCCGTCCAGTTTGGACCGAATACTCGACCGCTCGTGCCAGATTCATGGCACCCCCGAAAGGCCAGCCAATCACACCAACAGGGATTGTTGGGTGTTCAAGCAGGCAGACAAGTTAAGAGCCGAACACAAAGACAAGGGGCTGCATAGTGACGACGAGGAGGAGCCCAGGCCGCCGAACAACAATGGACATAAGGGGTTTCCCCCACAAGTGCGGACGGTGAACATGATATACGCGACCCACATTCCCAAGAGGGAGCGGAAGCGTGCGCTACGGGACGTATACGCGATGGAGCCAGTCGCCCCAAAGTTCAACCCATGGTCCTCCTGCCCGATCACTTTTGATCGAAGGGACTGCCCCACTAGCATCCGTCACGGCGGTTTTGCTGCATTGGTTCTTGACCCAATCATTGACGGATTTCATCTCACAAGAGTCCTCATGGACGGCGGCAGTAGCCTGAACCTGCTTTATCAAGATACAATGCGGAAAATGGGCATAGATCCATCAAGGATCAAGCCCACAAGGACGACCTTTAAAGGCGTCATACCAGGTGTAGAGGCCAATTGCACAGGCTCTGTAACACTTGATGTGGTCTTCGGATCTCCAGATAACTTCCGAAGCGAAGAGTTAATCTTCGATATAGTCCCGTTCCGCAGTGGCTATCACGCCCTGCTCGGACAAACTGCGTTCGCTAAATTCAATGCGGTGCCGCACTGCGCATATCTCAAGCTCAAGATGCCAGGCCCTCGAGGAGTAATTACGGTCAACGGAAACACTGAATGCTCCCTCCGTACGGAGGAGCACACGGCAGCCCTCGCAGCGGAAGTACAGTGCAGCCTTTCAAGGCAACTCTCCAGTCCGGCCGTTAAAAAGCCGGACAATGCAAAGCGCGCCCGGAGTAACCTGCAACAAGACCGCCTAGCATGTTCGGAGCAAGAGTAGCAATACGGCCCCAACCCCAGCCATCGCAACATAGCGGAGCTAGTACCTCGAGTACACAATTACGCCCTTGAAATTCCATGGGCACAGGGGGAGGGGCACATTAACGGCATGCTTACAATACGGCGTCAAACGTACTAGGGGCTGCCGGATTTTTTTTATTACTTTCAGGACTCCACACTCTGGATAACCTGTTCGGCTTTGCTGCCGCACAGACGATGCAAGACCCAGGGAAGCAGACAAAGCTACACCGCATTATGGAACTCTCAGGTGGTCTCTATTTTGAGCGATATATCTGTTTCTAAATTCCGCGGCCTGCCCCTAGTCAGGACATGTTAAATAGTCTAATATCTTTTTGCTTATCGCACTACTTGTATTGTTCGACTTTGATAAATAGCCTTTCTATAAACAATGCATAGCTTTTCGCCTATTTTTTGCGTTTTCCTCTTTTAATATATATATGTTCATTAAATAAACATGATCGCAACCGTACACCATGGTACGGCAAAACACGCCAGGGGCTTCATTACCCTTCTATCTGGTGTGAGAAGTCCGTACACTTTCACAAGTGCGGCACCCCGAACTTATAGCACTATATGCATCGGCTCCGAATCATGATTTTGGTCATATGTTGGGTTTGCCCGGCTCCTATGTTTTGGTGCCTTACGTTCCGCTATATCGGCTAAGGTAGCACTAGAAGAACCACTGCGATTGTGCCCCGGTTCAGCTGGGTTAAGCACCTCAGTGGAGAAAGCTAAAACAGACTGTCATGATAAGGCGTGAGACCGGTCGTTGTTCGAGAGGTTTTTCGAGTCCTTAAAGACTTGTGCCGCTTCGAGCGAGGAGATGGCTATGTCCGGCCAAAGGCGTGGATAGCGCCCCGAATTCGGCCTTCCGAACTAGGGGCTTCGTCGAAATTTAAAATTATAATGTTCTATGGCTAAGTGAGAGTGTTCAAGCATTATAGTCCGATTGCTTGGTTCGTTGTGCTGAGCGCCTCCCTCGAAGGACCCAACTATGGGAAAAAGAGCCCTCGGATTTATCCCGAACACCCCAGCACTAGTGGCATGGGGGCAGAAGCCGACGACTGGCCATCTCTCAATTTTTGATAAACGGCCGCACAGAAAATAATATTTTAAATTCAATAAGCATTGCTTAGCGCATATGAACAAGTTTTCAGCGCACAGGATACAAACGAGCGAGTTCATTCAAATACTACATCTTTAGTACATTCATCCGCGACAAGGCGGGCTCCGGCAAGAACTTCCTTGTAGTAGTTCTCGGGCTTACGATGCTCCTTCCCTGACGGCGGCCCGTCCTTCACCAGCTTCTGTCCGTCCAGCTTACCCCAGTGTACCCTTACACGGGCAAGGGCCCTCCGGGCACCTTCAATGCAGGCGGAGCGCTTGATGACCTCAAGCCGTGGACAGGCCTCCACCAGCCGCCGCACTAGCCCGAAATAGCTCCCAGGCAGGGCCTCTCCAGGCCACAGCCGAACTAGTAAGCCCTTCATGGCCTGTTCGACCGCCTTGTGGAGCTCGACCAGCTGTTTCAGCTGATCGCTCAAAGGCACACGGTGTCCGGCCTCAGAATACTGAGACCAGAACACACTCTCCGTCGAGCTGCCCTCTTCAGCTCGGTAGAATGCGGCGGCGGCGGATGCACTGCGGGGGAGATCGGCGAACGCCCCTGGAGAACTCCGGATTCGGGTAAGTGACAAGTAGTTTACTTTTATATTCCTACTTTCCATTAAGAATGCCTTACCCGTTGCTATCTTTCTCACCTCCTCCAACTCTTGGAGGGCCTTCTGGGCTTCGGCCTTGGCACTCTTGGTGGTCTCAAGGGCCGACGCGAGCTCGGATGCTTGCGCTTTTGACTCAAGCTCCAAACTCTCATGTTTTTCCATGAGAGCTTGCAGCTCTTGCTGCACCTCGCCGACCTGAACCCCAAGCCTTTCTCGCTCGGCGCGCTCCTCAGCCGTTTTCTTTCCGGCCTCAGCCAGCGCCTGCCTCAGGGTTGCCACCTCGGTTGTGGCCCCTACAATAACCAGTACAATCCTGTTATTTCTTTCTGCAATCAAGCCTCTCTATAGGCACCTTTTTTCTTTTTTTAGGGTATTTCTTACCTTCCTTCTCATCGAGCTGCCGTTTGGCAAGGCCGAGCTCTTGCTCGGTCCGCCCGAGGTCCTTTTTAAGGACATCCACCTGCGCAATCAGTGCGGCGGTGGACAGCAGCAAAGCCTGCATACGCATATTTGACTTTTTGTTCTTAGACTCCTGCGAAAATTACTAGATCCTCTATTCGGCTTTTCTTTCCGAACACCGAACAGAGCATCAGGGGCTACTGTCTATGCGGTAATAATTTGATATATTTTTACTTACCTCGAAGCCCGTTACAAGGCTAGCGCAAGCTTCAGTCAGTCCGCTCTTGGCGGACTGAACCCTTTGGATCACCGTACTCATAACAGTACGGTGGTCCTCGTCGATGGCGGCGCCCTCAAGCACCTCCAGCAGATTGTTCGGCACCTCTGGTTGGACGGAGGTCGCCGGCTCAGACGGCTTACTCCTCTCGGAAGGAGTTCGCCCACCGCAGACCGAGACTGTCGAGTCCGGCGCGGTGTCCGGCACAAAGCCGGACTTGGAGCCCTGGGGATTTCATCCCCTTTACTCCTGGGGTTCGGAGGATTGCCTTGCGGCTCCTCCAGGACTATCTCCTCCTGCTCTGGATCTTGGTGGGATGCCACTTCGGCGTCGTCCGCCATGCAGGGGGAGACAGCGGGCGCAACAGAGTTCACGTCTGACGAATCCAGGGAGCCGCTCGACGAATCGTCGAGTTCGGCCCGGGGCGTGCTGCATAAATTACGAGCGATATTAGGGAAAGCCACGCATTAAAAGAATATCATGAGTCACTCTGGTATATAAGTACTTACGATTTCGCCGGACGCTTGGTTCTGTCCGGCCACTCCTCTTCGCCCTCTTCGGCATCGTGGGAGTAGTCCGGCGGAGGGGTCTTCCTTTTCCTCGACCCCTCGGCCTCCCCCGTTGGGGTGGCCTTCTTCTTCTTTTCTCCCCCCGCTGGGGGGGAGAGTTTTCTTGTTCCTCCTCCTCGTTTTCACGAGTGGAGAGCGTCGCGGACTCGTCAGATGACGTGTCCGACACCACCATATTGCGGGAACTCTTTCGAGTCCCGGTGGTTTTCTTCTTCTTGGCCTTCTTCTCCGGCACCGCGTAAGGTGCCGGAGTCAACAGCTTCACTAGGAGAGCTGGGGCCGGGTCTTCGGGCAGGGGAGCCAGACAGTTAATTGGTCCAGATATAGCCCGCCAAGCGTGTCAAAGGTAAAGGGAGTTTAGATCCCGCATAGAGTTAATCTATGAAGAAGAGCTTAAGAAACCTGTCAAAGGTATAGATAGCTTACCTCCCTGGCGTGACGCTGCGAGCTGTATCCGCGGTCCTCGGAAGCGGATGTGGGGGACTCGGCGCCTTTGGTCAGTACCTTCCAGACATCTTCATACGTCGTGTCGAAGAGCCTACTGAGGGTTTGGTGCTGCGCCGGGTCGAATTCCCACCAAGTAAAATCCCGTTGTTGGCACGGGAGGATCCGGCGAACGAGCATGACCTGGATCACATTGATCAGCCGGATTGTCTTGTTCACCAGGGACTGGATGCACGTTTGCAACCCAGTCACTTCTTCCTCGTTGCCCCACGACAGGCCCGTCTCTTTCCAGGACATGAGCCGCGTGGGGGGTCCAGATCTGAATTTGGGGGCTGCGACCCATTTTGAATCGCGCGGCTCGGTGATGTAAAACCACCCGGCTTGCTACCCCTTTAGGGACTCCACAAAGGAGCCCTCGAACCAGAGGACGTTGGCCATCTTGCCGGCCATAGAGCCTCCGCACTCCGCCTGGGTGCCGGACACCACCTTGGGCTTGACGTTGAAGGTCTTGAGCCAGAGGCCGAAGTGGGGGCGGACGCGGAGAAAGGCCTCACACACGACAATAAACGCCGAGATGTTGAGGACGAAGTTCGGGGCCAGATCATGGAAATCCAGGCCGTAGTAGAACATGAGCGCCCGGACAAACGGGTGAAGTGGAAAGCCCAGTCCACGGAGGAAGTGGGGAAGAAAAACTACCCTCTCATGGGTCCTTGGGGTAGGAAGAAGCTGCCCCTTCTTAGGAAGCCGATGCGGGATGTCCTTGGACAAGTATCCGGCTTTCCTTAGCTTTTTTACTTGGGCCTCCGTAACGGAGGAGGCCATCCACTTGCCTCCCGCTCCGGACATTGTTGGAGAAGGTTGAGGAAGGAAGAGCGGACTTGGGCGCTGGAGCTTGAGTGCGCGAGAGATGGATTGGCAAAGGAGGAAGAAGGCATAGGTAAAAAGGTGAATCCTTATCCCTTTATACAAGCGGGAGCGGTTAGGCATCCCCACCTACCTAATAAAACTCACTTGCCTCCCAAGCGCCGTGATAAATGGCGCGGTTGGGTTACCCATGTCCGTATTGATGAGAATCCCGTTAAAAGGGGCACACGATCTTTGCTTTGACAAGACGTGCCAAGGAAATCACCTCGCCAAACACGCTGAGGTGGAACAATGAAAACAATTTATAGAAAGAGCTTGGCCGCAGTGTTATGACGCACTGCGGAATACGTCAGCAGATTTGATTTGTGTTAATATTATTATCTATATGGCAATATGTGGAAACTTATTTTGCAGAGCCGGACACTATTTTTGGTGTTTACAATCTTCTTGAAGAACTTGGAGGAGGAACCCGCCTTGCAATGCCGAAGACAATCTGCGCGTCGGACTCGTCGTCATTGAAGCCTGGTTCAGGGGCTACTGAGGGAGTCCTGGATTAGGGGGTGTTCGGATAGCCGGACTATACCTTCAGCCAGACTCCAGGACTATGAAGATACAAGATTGAAGACTTCGTCCCGTGTCCGGAAGGATCTTTCCTTGGCGTGGAAGGCAAGCTAGGCGTGCGGATATTCAAGATCTCCTACCATTGTAACCGACTTTGTGTAACCCTAACCCTATCCGGTGTCTATATAAACCGGAGGGTTGTAGTCCGTAGAACAACCATCATCATACACAATCATACCATAGGCTAGCTTCTAGGGTTTAGCCTCCTTGATCTCGTGGTAGATCTACTCTTGTACTACCCATATCATCAATATTAATCTAGCAGGAGTAGGGTTTTATCTCCATCGAGAGGGCCCGAACCTGGGTAAAATAAAGTGTCCCTTGTCTCCTGTTACCATCCGACCTTGACGCACAGTTCGGGACCCCCTACCCGAGATCCGCCGGTTTTGACGCCGACACCCAACCATAGAGAACCATTATCCAAGTACATCTCAGTGTAAACGGGTAGTTATGCAACTACTACTAGAACGGACTGAGTACTAGTAGGAGACAAGTTCGCCACATAAGCTAGGACGGTAGGGGGACGCAACACCAACTCGACCAAGTTTGGATTACAACCCAAATGCTACCAAAGAAACATCTGGGGGAAGATAGGGACTGAAAGAGCCAGCTTCAGCATCCCAGTCTAAGCACCCCCGGCCTTCATCCTTGTGACGCACGGTACACCTCGTTTGCCACCTGCTCGACCCTAGTGTCACTGATAAAATGAAGTAATAATACAGTTAAAATAGAGCGAGTGTCCTCTCTATCATTTCATTTCCATTGTAGATAAAGAAAGTGCTTCTCTTTGTTAATGTATGTTTAATCAACTAGTCCCATTGTTAATGTTTAAGCGTTTCTGCAAACTGGGGTGCTTAATTTTAGTTGATCTGCACAAAAATAGAGATTTGAATGTCTTAAGGCCCCTCCTTGTACTACCGTTGTACACTGATGTTCATCACTGGCAGAAGGTGTATCGGGGAGACTTGGGACGATTTGCAGTATGAGGCGTGGCGTACCGTATGAGGCGTCGCAGGGCCCATCTCGCCCTCGCAGCATGGCATACTATGATACTATCGCAATATTTTCTTCTATTTATTTTGTCTGTTTCATCAACTAGTGCCACTATAATGTAATCACGCTTTTTCATTATCTGTGCAAATAGGGTTATTCAGCTACATTTTGGTGGAACTGCACAAATGTACGGATGGAACCAGCATATATGCAGAGTGCGAGGTGTGGCAAGTAAAAATTACCGACACCAACCATGCTCCATGCACGCATTGGCATCCACCACCACCATTGGGATGTGTGGCGCTCTCTGTGGACGGATCTTTCTCGGCAGCAAATCCTCTAACCAAATACTAGTAGCTTATATTGCCAGTTTTCCAGGGAGTACTCTTTTCTGAAAGAAGCACCAATCTATTTTTCTTTATTTGTACACAGTGTCACAACTTTGACCCAAAGGTCCAGAGCTATTTAAGGGTGATTGGTGTAGTACTCGGAGACTGATTGTAAGCATGATTTTCATTAGCTGTCACACTGATTGTAAGCATGAGTGGGTGGAAGATTAGGTTAGTGCGAAGCTTACCTTAAACCCTACCGCCGCCGTTGAAACGAGGCAAGCGTCAAGGGAACCGTGGAGAACGGCGGGGAAGCGACGCCACGCCATCCGGCCTCCTCTTGTGGTGGGAGAACAAATACTCCTGTGGCTCCGGCTGGCTCTGCACCCTCACGAACAGCACACCGTACTCGACCGATTCGTTATCCTCTAGGTGCTCGACCTTCGACCTGTACGACCACCACCTCCGCCTGCCTTTTGCCTCGGGCGAATCTGTCTGCTCCATCGCCCAGAGGAGATACTCGATGAACTCGAAGGACTGCAGCATGACTGCCGCCGAGGAGTACATGTACATCGTCGTCCTCATTGCCGCCGTCTCGCTCTTTCGCATACATTGCCACATTACCCTCATTGTCCGCAAAATCTCCCACTCATTGTCAAACCAAGTAAGGATCTCCTTCAACCTGGCTAACTTTGCCTGGTCGCCGCCGGTGATTTGCCTGATTCGCTGCTGCATTCTCTCCATAAATGTCCTTCTGAGTGGTCCGGTGCTAGCTTTGGAAGATGTGAGGAGAGATGGTGGTCTTGCAATAGAGAAGAGGGAGAGGCGAGAGGAGGTGGGTTTGCAATGGAGAAGAGGGAGAGGCGACACGGTGGTTTTGGAATGGAGATGATGGAGAGGAGAGGAGGTGGTTTTGCAATGGAGAAGAGGGAGAGGAGCGTGCGGCAGCGATTTAGGATTGGACGAGAGGGCCGACGCGCTGTGACTGGATCAAAATCAAAATCAATTTACCCTTCAATTAAGAAACCGACCCCACATTAACTAGTCTCCCTTTTATTCTGGGTCATAATTGACCATGACTTTCGCAAATAAAATACATGTTATACGCTGCAAAAATAATATAATTTGAAAGTACATTCAGATACGAACCAAATGATACAATTTTTGGTGACATGCATTCACATTTTGCTTGTCAAATACAGTACGTGGTCAAACTTTGACCCAACATACGCAAAACAAAAAAAATACTTCCAAGACCAGCGCCGCTCTTCCGCACTTCTCCTCTTAAACCACCGTCGCTCCTCTCCTGTTCCAATCTAAATCCAGCGCCACTCCTCTCCTCTTCCATTTCAAAACCACCGCTCCTCCTCTCCTGTTCCAATCCAAAACCAATGTCGCTCCTTTCCCGTTCTAATCCAAAACCAGCGCTGCTCCTCTCCTCTTCCATTCAAAAACCACCGCCGGTGAGTGAAGGATCGATGGAGGAGTACAACCGATACGCGAGGATCGCAGACGGCGACCCTGTGAAGCTAGCTAGGATGTTGGAGATAGAGTCTTGGTTTGACAACAAGGACCAACTAGAGTTGACGGCGACATCCATGGCCAAATATCTGCAACAGAGCGAAAAGGCAGCGATACTCCCGGAGGGAGTCACGCGGGAGTACATAGAACTGCTCCTCTGGGCCATGGAGCAAACAGATTCATCGAATCCAATCGTGAGGGAGCGGTGGTGGGAGTATCGATCCCAGATAGAGCATCCACCAAATATTGAAGGATCGAGCATCTACAGGGTGCCGTATGTGAGGGTGTCATGCCAGAGCGAGCCGGTGGAGTCTTCGTCGACCGAACCCAACAGCAAGAGGAGAAAAACAGTTGGCCCAATGACGCTTCCCCGCCATCCTCGCCCTCGCCGTTCACATCGTCTCACGGGGCGGCTGTCTGCCACCGAGGAATAGGAGGCACTGCCCCCCCCCCCCAGCCCAATAGTCGGGCAGGTTGTGAATTGTCAGGAGGAGCTTAGGGTTGTCAGTATTTGCAGGTTGTGAATTGTGTTTTGTGTTGTGTATTTTGAGATTACTTTCAGATATGAATGTCTTTTGAATTTCAGATTTGCAGTACTGAGCATATCAAGTATTTTATGAATTCTAGAGATCTATTTTTAGCACTTAAAAAATGTAGTTTAATAGGAGTTTAAAAGGGCAGACAATGTGATTCTCAGAGAAGAAACTGCTGAAGGAAATATGCCCTGGAGGCAATAATAAAGTTATTATTTATTTCCTTATATCATGATAAATGTTTATTATTCATGCTAGAATTGTATTAACCAGAAACATAATACTTGTGTGAATACATAGACAAACTAAACGTCACTTGTATGCCTCTACTTGACTAGCTCGTTAATCGAAGATGGTTATGTTTCCTAACCATAGACATGTGTTGTCATTTGATTAACGGGATCACATCATTAGGAGAATGATGTGATTGACATGACCCATTCCATTAGCTTAGCACCCGATCGTTTAGTATGTTGCTATTGCTTTCTTCATGACTTATACATGTTCCTATGACTATGAGATTATGCAACTCCCGTTTGCCGGAGGAACACTTTGTGTGCTACCAAACGTCACAACGTAACTGGGTGATTATAAAGGTGCTCTACAGGTGTCTCCAAAGGTACATGTTGGGTTGGCGTATTTCGAGAATAGGATTAGTCACTCCGATTGTCGGAGAGGTATCTCTGGGCCCTCTCGGTAATACACATCACTTAAGCCTTGCAAGCATTACAACTAATGAGTTAGTTGCCAGATGATGTATTACAGAACGAGTAAAGAGACTTGACTGTAACGAGATTGAACTAGGTATTAAGATACCGATGATCGAATCTCGGGCAAGTAACATACCGATGACAAAGGGAACAACATATGTTGTTATGCGGTCTGACCGATAAAGATCTTCGTAGAATATGTAGGAGCCACTATGAGCATCCAGGTTCCGCTATTGGTTATTGACCGGAGACATGTCTCGGTCATGTCTACATTGTTCTCGAACCCGTAGGGTCCGCACGCTTAACGTTACGATGATAGTTTCATTATGAGTTTATATATTTTGATGTACCGAAGGTTGTTCGGAGTCCCGGATATGATCACGGACATGATGAGGAGTCTCAAAATGGTCGAGACATAAAGATCGATATATTGGACGAGTATATTTGGACACCGGAAGTGTTCCGGGTGATTTCGGAGAAAACCGGAGTGCCGAAGGGTTACCGGAACCCCCCGGGAGAAGTAATGGGCCTTATGGGCCTTAGTGGAGAGAGAGGGGCAGCCAGGGTGGGCCGCGCACCCCCTCCCCCTGTGGTCCGAATTGGACTAGGAGAGGGGGGTGGCGCCCCCCTTTCCTTCTCCCTCTCCCCCTTCCTTTCCCCCTCCTAGTAGTAGTAGGAAGTCCTACTCCTACTAGGAGGAGGACTCCTCCTCCTTGGCGCCCCCAAGGGTCGGCCGGCCTCGCCCTTGCTCCTTTATATACGGGGGCAGGGGGGCACCTCTACATACACAAGTTGATCTTTGTGATCGTTCTCTTAGCCGTGTGCGGTGCCCCCTTCCACCATACTCCTCGATAATATTGTAGCGGTGCTTAGGCGAAGCCCTGCGACGGTAGAACATTAAGATCGTCACCACGCCGTCGTGCTGACGAAACTCTTCCCCGACACTTTGCTGGATCGGAGTCCGGGGATCGTCATCGAGCTGAATGTGTGCTAGAACTCGGAGGTGCCGTAGTTTCGGTGCTTGATCGGTCGGGTCGCGAAGACGTACGACTACATCAACCGCGTTGTCATAACATGCTTCCGCTTTCGGTCTATGAGGGTACGTGGACAACACTCTCCCCTCTCGTTGCTATGCATCACCATAATCTTGCGTGTGCGTAGGAATTTTTTTGAAATTACTACGTTCCCCAACAACTGCAAGTTTCAGTTTCAGATAAGAAACTCCAAGTTCAGTTTCAAATAAGAAACTGCAACTTTCAGAGGTAGAGCATTTATATTAACACGGCCTTTTCAAACAATGTTAACATCATGTTGGAAGTTTTATTCATGGTCGAAACTAGAACTACCAGCCAGTTAACATCATGCTGATCAACATTCATGCATAGCACATCTTCATATGATGCACAGTCAAAAAGATATGCTATTTTCAAAATGCCCACACAATGTCGAGTGTGCGAAAAACAGAGAAAACGAGGGACGAATTTTGGCAAGTGTTGGACGTGGTGTGCGTATATGACAATTGGGACCCACATGTCAATAAAGGTAGAGGCAAAAATATTGGAGATAGTTTCTCTACAAAGGTGGAATCGAACCCAGGCGGAATAGCTGTCGGGTAGTGTCACTCGGCCACTAGGCTAGTTCAGTTGTTTCGTTACTAATAAGGCACTTCCTTAGGTGGTCGGATCTCCGCCTGCGCCTTTGTGCGCTCACCGCGACGCCGTTGTCTGTCGTTGTGAACATGCTGAACAAACGAGAGGAATCTGGAGAGGACTGTATGTGGAGAGGCGGACAGTCGGGACCCACCAGGTCTATGGCCGTATGCAAGCAAGTGCCTCATCGAAAAAATACTTCCTCCTAATGCTATACTGACGTTGGGGCCCACGGGTTTGTCAACCTAGTTACATTTTTTTAGATGCTTCAACGTAGTTACTATAGGAGATAAATTCACAACGAAGCCGGGGAGCCGACATGTATCATTTATTATCACTGGGGCAGCAAGTATCAGCTGGGTTTTGGGCTGCCCCGTCTAGGCTTTCTTTTTTAACATGCGCAGCCCACGACTTTGTATTTTCTTGAGGGTCGTTATGTATCGACCGGCCTATGGACCTCCCATCTGAGGTTTTATTTTTCCTGAAACATCGGCAGCCCAATTTATGATTTTTTTTGAAGGAAACGCATAGGTCTGTTCTATTTTTCTATATAAGAATAGGAACGCATGGTCCAACTTATGTTTCCCTTCTAACTATATTATATATATTTAAATTATTTTATATATTATTGTTATTGTCATCATATATTTAACAGATACTTACATATGTAAGAAAACGATATCCCACATCTTATTAACTTATAAAAATAATTTCTTAACAATAAAATCCTTGATTTTTTGGCAACGAAAATTCTGGTGATTGTGTACAAAAGCTTGGAAACATTTAAGGACCAATGTAATAATAAATCACTTACATATATATATATATGTCATTATATATATATATATATATATATATATATATATATATATATATATATATATATATATATATATATAACAAAACGCTCAGTCCCATTTTATTTTTTGATAACATTGCTGCGCCCACCACAACATTATAATTAGAATCAGCCCAGCAAAATCATGTATTTTGAGAAAGTGCAAATGGCCTGTGATTTTTTAGGAAAAACATAAATGGGTCGCATGGACACTACATTCTTTGTTCACCCAGCCCAGCTAATGACTGTAATTCAAAAAAAAGAGATCAAATTGACTGTAAATTCTACCCCGCAAAAAAGACTGTAAATTCTGAAGAACAAAAATCTAAAAAAATGGGTTGAATACGTGCCACATTTTTGGAGGCTGAAATGTGGGCCAATAGGTCGAAGCCAATGCAAGTCGTTGTCAACTTAGTCAACAAATGATTATGACATCATTAGCCGTTGGATTTACATCCAACGACCGGCACCCATCTTCAATCTCTTGTCTTCTTCCTCCAGCGCCGCCGGGACCACCTGCTCTCGCCTCCTGCTGCTAGCAGCTCTGCTTAGCACGCTTCGCTGTGAAGTGTTACTCCACTGTTGGCTAGGCCATCCCTCCACCCCTCCACACCTCCTGTTCTTCTACACTAACTGCCGAACCACACCGCACCAGAACCAGTTAACCCTCATACACCTCTCCGTCTGCGACTCTACTCCCACGTCTTCCCATCTCCGGCTCGTTGTTGTCCGGGGCCTCGCCGTCGTCCACCACCTTGGATGCGCTCGGTGCAGAGTGGTCAACATGGTCAACGAACGACACCATCAGAAGTAGACTGTGCATGGAGAGGCTGGTAGCTGGGTCCATGGCCGCACGCAAGGAAATGGCTCCTTATTACACGCAAAATAATGATTCCTCCACCTGACAGCTGGGACCCACCGGAAGGGCCTCTGTATTTCGTGAAAAAAATGTTCCCACCGCTGATAGGTCGGACCCACCAGCTATATCTTCGCACGCAAGGAAGTGCCTCCTTATTATGCACAAAAAATAAATACCCCCTGCTAGCTGGGACCCGCAATAGTGGGAGGCTGACTTGTGGGCCAACTAAGTTGACGGGGACAGAGGGCTTTGTCAACTTAGTCAATATGAACAATTCTAGCTCCAGTGACTGTATGATGTCCATCCAACGGCCGTAGTGCTTCTTCATGAAGGAAATATGCCCTAGAGGCAATAATATAGTTATTATTTATTTCCTTATATATCATGATAAATGTTTATTATTCATGCTAGAATTGTATTAACCGGAAACATAATACATGTGTGAATACATAGACAAACAGAGTGTCACTAGTATGCCTCTACTTGACTAGCTTATTAATCAAAGATGGTTAAGTTTCCTAACCATAGACAAAGGAGTTGTCATTTGATTAACAAGGTCACATCATTAGTTGAATGATCTGATTGACATGACCCATTCCATTAGCATAGCACCCGATCGTTTAGTATGTTGCTATTGCTTTCTCCATGACTTATACATGTTCCTATGACTATGAGATTATGCAACTCCCGTTTACCGTAGGAACACTTTGTGTGCTACCAAACGTCACAACATAACTGGGTGATTATAAAGGTGCTCTACAGGTGTCTCCGAAAGTATTTGTTGGGTTGGCGTATTTCGAGATTAGGATTTGTCACTCCGAATGTTGGAGAGGTATCTCAGGGCCTTCTCGGTAATGCACATCACATAAGCCTTGCAAGCATTGCAACCAATAAGTTAGTTGCGAGATGATGTATTACAGAACGAGTAAAGAGACTTGCCGGTAACGAGATTGAACTAGGTATTGGATACCGACGATCGAATCTCGGGCAAGTAACATACCGATGACAAAGGGAACAACGTATGTTGTTATGCGGTCTGACCGATAAAGATCTTCGTAGAATGTGTAGGAGCCAATATGGGCATCCAGGTCCCGCTGTTGGTTATTGACCAGAGATTTGTCTCAGTCATGTCTACACTGTTCTCGAACCGTAGGGTCCGCACGCTTAAGGTTACGATGACAGTTATTATCAGTTTATGCATTTTGATGTACCGATGTTAGTTCGGAGTCCCGGATGAGATCACGGACATGACGAGGAGTCTCGAAATGGTCGAGACGTAAAGATTGATATATTGGACGACTATATTCGGACATCGGAATGGTTCCGAGTGGTTTCGGAGAAAACCGGAGTGCCGGAGGGTTACCGGAACCCCCCCTGGGAGAAGTATTGGGCCACATGGGCCTTAGTGGAGAGAGAGAGCGGCGGCCAGGGTGGGCCGCGCGCCCCCTCCCCCTCTGGTCCGAATTGGACTAGGAGAGGGGGGGCGGCACCCTTCTTTCCCTCTCCCTCTCCCCCTTCCTTTCCCCCTCCTAGTAGGAGTAGGAAAGAGGGGAGTCCTACTCCTACTAGGAGGAGGACTCCTCCTCCTGGCGCGCGCCACAGGGGCCGGCCGGCCTCCCCCCTTGCTCCTTTATATACGGGGGCAAGGGGGCACCCTAGAACACACAAGTTGATCTTCGTGATCGTTCCTTAGCCGTGTGCGGTGCCCCCCTCCACCATATTCCACCTCGGTCATATTGTTGCAGTGCTTAGGCGAAGCCCTGCGTTGGTAGTACATCAAGATCGTCACCACGCCGTCGTGCTGACGGAACTCGTCCCCGAAGCTTTGCTAGATCGAAGCCCGGGTAACGTCATCGAGTTGTACGTGTGTTAAGAACTCGGAGGCGCCGGAGTAACGGCGCTTGGATCGGTCGGATCGAAAAGACGTACGACTACTTCCTCTACATTGCGTCAACGCTTCCGCTTCGGTCTACGAGGGTACGTAGACAACACTCTCCCCTCTCGTTGCTATGCATCACCATGATCTTGCGTGTGCGTAGGAAATTTTTTCAAATTACTACGTTCCCCAACAGTGGCATCCGAGCCTAGGTTTTTATGGTTTGATGTTTTGCACGAGTAGAACACAAGTGAGTTGTGGACGATACAAGTCATACTGCCTACCAGCATGTCATACTTTGGTTCAGCGGTATTGTTGGATGAAGCGGCCCGGACCGACATTACGCGTACGCTTACGCGAGACTAGTTCTACCGCCGTGCTTTGCACACAGGTGGCTGGCGGGTGTCAGTTTCTCCAACTTTAGTTGAACCGAGTATGGCTACGCCCGGTCCTTGAGAAGGTTAAAACGGAGTCTATTTGACAAACTATCGTTGTGGTTTTGATGCGTAGGTGAGATTGGTTCTTGCTTCAGCCCGTAGCAGCCACGTAAAATTTGCAACAAACAAAGTAGAGGACGTCTAACTTGTTTTTGCAGGGCATGTTGTGATGTGATATGGTCAAGACATGATGCTAAATTTTATTGTATGAGATGATCATGTTTTGTAACCGAGTTATCGGCAACCGGCAGGAGCCGTATGGTTGTCGATTTATTGTATGCAATGCAATCGCCCTGTAATGCTTTACTTTATCACTAAGCGGTAGCGATAGTCGTAGAAGCATAAGATTGGCGAGACGACAACGATGCTACGATGGAGATCAAGGTGTCGCGCCGGTGATGATGGTGATCATGACGGTGCTTCGGAGATGGAGATCACAAGCACAAGATGATGATGGCCATATCATATCACTTATATTGATTGCATGTGATGTTTATCTTTTTATGCATCTTATCTTGCTTTGATTGACGGTAGCATTATAAGATGAACTCTCACTAAATTATCAAGAAGTGTTCTCCCCGAGTATGCACCGTTGCCAAAGTTCGTCGTGCCCAGACACCACGTGATGATCGGGTGTGATAAGCTCTACGTCCATCTACAACGGGTGCAAGCCAGTTTTTGCACACGCAGAATACTCGGGTTATACTTGACGAGCCTAGCATATGCAGATATGGCCTCGGAACACGGAGACCGAAAGGTCGAGCGTGAATCATATAGTAGATATGATCAACATAATGATGTTCACCATTGAGAACTAATCCATTTCACGTGATGATCGGTTATGGTTTAGTTTGATTTGGATCACGTGATCACTTAGAAGATTAGAGGGATGTCTATCTAAGTGGGAGTTCTTAAGTAATATGATTAATTGAACTTAAATTTATAATGAACTTAGTCCCTGATAGTATCTTGCTTGTTTATGTTGATTGTAGATAGATGGCTCGTGCTGTTGTTCCGTTGAATTTTAATGCGTTCCTTGAGAAAGCAAAGTTGAAAGATGATGGTAGCAATTACACGGACTGGGTCCGTAACATGAGGATTATCCTCATTGCTGCACAGAAGAGTTACGTCCTGGAAGCACCGCTGGGTGCCAGGCCTGCTGCTGGAGCAACGCCAGATGTTGTGAACGTCTGGCAGAGCAAAGCTGATGACTACTCGATAGTTCAATGTGCCATGCTTTACGGCTTAGAACCGGGACTTCAACGACGTTTTGAACATCATGGAGCATATGAGATGTTCCAGGAGTTGAAGTTAATATTCCAACAGAATGCCCGGATTGAGAGATATGAAGTCTCCAATAAGTTCTATAGCTGCAAGATGGAGGAGAATGGTTCTGTCAGTGAATATATACTCAAAATGTCTGGGTATTATAATCACTTGATTCAACTGGGAGTTAATCTTCCGGATGATTGTGTCACTGACAGAATTCTCCAATCACTTCCACCAAGCTACAAAGGCTTCGTGATGAACTATAACATGCAAGGGATGGATAAGACAATTCCCGAGCTCTTCGCAATGCTAAAGGCTGCGGAGGTAGAAATCAAGAAGGAGCATCAAGTGTTGATGGTCAACAAGACCACTAGTTTCAATAAAAGGGGCAAAGGGAAGAAGAAGGGGAACTTCAAGAAGAACAGCAAACAAGTTGCTGCTCAAGAGAAGAAACCCAAGTCTGGACCTAAGCCTGAAACTGAGTGCTTCTACTGCAAGCAGACTAGTCACTGGAAGCGGAACTGCCCCAAGTATTTGGCGGATAAGAAGGATGGCAAGGTGAACAAAGGTATATGTGATATACATGTTATTGATGTGTACCTTACTAGAGCTCGCAGTAGCACCTGGGTATTTGATACTGGTTCTGTTGCTAATATTTGCAACTCGAAACAGGGACTACGGATTAAGCGAACACTGGCAAAGGACGAGGTGACGATGCGCGTGGGAAATGGTTCCAAAGTCGATGTGATCGCGGTCGGCACGCTACCTCTACATCTACCTTCGGGATTAGTATTAGACCTAAATAATTGTTATTTGGTGCCAGCGTTGAGCATGAACATTATATCTGGATCTTGCTTGATGCGAGACGGTTATTCATTTAAATCAGAGAATAATGGTTGTTCTATTTATATGAGTAATATCTTTTATGGTCATGCACCCTTGAAGAGTGGTCTATTTTTGATGAATCTCGATAGTAGTGATACACACATTCATAATGTTGAATCCAAAAGATACAGAGTTGATAATGATAGTGCAACTTATTTGTGGCACTGCCGTTTAGGTCATATCGGTATAAAGCGCATGAAGAAACTCCATACTGATGGACTTTTGGAACCACTTAATTATGAATCACTTGGTACTTGCGAACCGTGCCTCATGGGCAAGATGACTAAAACACCGTTCTCCGGTACTATGGAGAGAGCAACAGATTTGTTGGAAATCATACATACAGATGTATGTGGTCCGATGAATGTTGAGGCTCGTGGCGGATATCGTTATTTTCTCACCTTCACAGATGATTTAAGCAGATATGAGTATATCTACTTAATGAAACACAAGTCTGAAACATTTGAAAAGTTCAAAGAATTTCAGAGTGAAGTTGAAAATCATCGTAACAAGAAAATAAAGTATCTACGATCTGATCGTGGAGGAGAATATTTGAGTTACGAGTTTGGTCTACATTTGAAACAATGCAGAATAGTTTCGCAACTCACGCCACCCGGAACACCACAACGCAATGGTGTGTCCGAACGTCGTAATCGCACTTTACTTGATATGGTGCGATCTATGATGTCTCTTACAGATTTATCGCTATTGTTTTGGGGTTATGCTCTAGAGACGGCCGCATTCATGTTAAATAGGACACCATCGAAATCCGTTGAGACGACACCTTATGAACTATGGTTTAGCAAGAAACCAAAGTTGTCGTTTCTTAAAGTTTGGGGCTGCGATGCTTATGTGAAAAAGCTTCAACCTGATAAGCTCGAACCCAAATCAGAGAAATGTGTCTTCATAGGATACCCAAAGGAAACTGTTGGGTACACCTTCTATCACAGATCCGAAGGCAAGACATTTGGCTAAAAATGGATCCTTTCTAGAGAAGGAGTTTCTCTCGAAAGAAGTGAGTGGGAGGAAAGTAGAACTTGATGAGGTAACTGTACCTGCTCCCTTATTGGAAAATAGTACGTCACAGAAATATGTTTCTGTAGCACCTACACCAATTAGTGAGGAAGTTAATGATGATGATCATGCAACTTTAGATCAAGTTACTATAGAACCTCGTAGATCAACCAGAGTAAGATCCGCACCAGAGTGGTACGGGAATCCTATTCTGGAAATCATGCTACTAGATCATGGTGAACCTACGAACTATGAAGAAGCGATGGTGAGCCCAGATTCCGCAAAATGGCTTGACGCCATGAAATCTGAGATGGGATCCATGTATGAGAACAAAGTATGGACTTTGGTTGACTTGCCCGATGGTCGGCAAGGAATAGAGAATAAATGGATCTTCAAGAAGAAGACTGACGCTGATGGTAATGTTACTTTCTACAAAGCTCGACTTGTCGCAAAAGGTTTTCGACAAGTTCAAGGGATTGACTACGATGAGACCTTCTCACCCGTAGCGATGCTTAAATCTGTCCGAATCATGTTAGCAATTGCCGCATTTTATGATTATGAAATTTGGCAAATGGATGTAAAGACTGCATTCCTGAATGGATTTCTGGAAGAAGAGTTGTATATGATGCAACCGGAAGGTTTTATCGATCCAAAGGGAGCTAACAAAGTGTGCAAGCTCCAGCGATCCATTTATGGACTGGTGCAAGCCTCTCGGAGTTGGAATAAACGCTTTGATAGTGTGATCAAAGCATTTGGGTTTGTACAGACTTTTGGAGAAGCCTGTATTTACAAGAAAGTGAGTGGGAGCTCTGTAGCATTTCTGATATTATATGTAGATGACATATTACTGATTGGAAATGATATAGAATTTCTGGATAGCATAAAGGGATACTTGAATAAAAGTTTTTCAATGAAAGACCTCGGTGAAGCTGCTTACATATTGGGCATTAAGATCTATAGAGATAGATCAAGACGCTTAATTGGACTTTCAAAAGCACATACCTTGACAAAGTTTTGAAGAAGTTCAAAATGGATCAAGCAAAGAAAGGGTTCTTGCCTGTGTTACAAGGTGTGAAGTTGAGTAAGACTCAATGCCTGACCACTGCAGAAGATAGAGAGAAGATGAAAGATGTTCCCTATGCTTCAGCCATAGGCTCTATCATGTATGCAATGCTGTGTACCACACCCGATGTGTGCCTTGCTATAAGTTTGGCAGGGAGGTACCAAAGTAATCCAGGAGTGGATCACTAGACAGCGGTCAAGAATATCCTGAAGTACCTGAAAAGGACTAAGGAGATGTTTCTCGTGTATGGAGGTGACAAAGAGCTCGTCGTAAACGGTTACGTTGATGCAAGCTTTGACACTGATCCGGACGATTCTAAATCGCAAACCGGATACGTATTTACATTAAACGGTGGAGCTGTCAGTTGGTGCAGTTCTAAACAAAGCGTCGTGGCGGGATCTACATGTGAAGCGGAGTACATAGCTGCTTCGGAAGCAGCGAATGAAGGAGTCTGGATGAAGGAGTTCATATCCGATCTAGGTGTCATACCTAGTGCATCGGGTCCAATGAAAATCTTTTGTGACAATACTGGTGCAATTGCCTTGGCAAAGGAATCCAGATTTCACAAGAGAACCAAGCACATCAAAAGACGCTTCAATTCCATCCGAGATTTAGTCCAGGTGGGAGACATAGAGATTTGCAAGATACATACGGATTTGAATGTAGCAGACCCGTTGACTAAGCCTCTTCCACGAGCAAAACATGATGAGCACCAAGACTCCATGGGTGTTAGAATCATTACTGTGTAATCTAGATTATGGACTCTAGTGCAAGTGGGAGACTGAAGGAAATATGCCCTAGAGGCAATAATATAGTTATTATTTATTTCCTTATATATCATGATAAATGTTTATTATTCATGCTAGAATTGTATTAACTGGAAACATAATACGTGTGTGAATACATAGACAAACAGAGTGTCACTAGTATGCCTCTACTTGACTAGCTTATTAATCAAAGATGGTTAAGTTTCCTAACCATAGACAAAGGAGTTGTCATTTGATTAACAAGGTCGCATCATTAGTTGAATGATCTGATTGACATGACCCATTCCATTAGCATAGCACCCGATCGTTTAGTATGTTGCTATTGCTTTCTCCATGACTTATACATGTTCCTATGACTATGAGATTATGCAACTCCCGTTTACCATAGGAACACTTTGTGTGCTACCAAACGTCACAACGTAACTGGGTGATTATAAAGGTGCTCTACAGGTGTCTCCGAAAGTATTTGTTGGGTTGGCGTATTTCGAGATTAGGATTTGTCACTCCGAATGTCGGAGAGGTATCTCAGGGCCTTCTCGGTAATGCACATCACATAAGCCTTGCAAGCATTGCAACCAATAAGTTAGTTGCGAGATGATGTATTACAGAACGACTAAAGAGACTTGCCGGTAACGAGATTGAACTAGGTATTGGATACCGACGATCGAATCTCGGGCAAGTAACATACCGATGACAAAGGGAACAACGTATGTTGTTATGCGGTCTGACCGATAAAGATCTTCGTAGAATGTGTAGGAGCCAATATGGGCATCCAGGTCCCGCTGTTGGTTATTGACCAGAGATTTGTCTCAGTCATGTCTACACTGTTCTCGAACCGTAGGGTCCACACGCTTAAGGTTACGATGACAGTTATTATGAGTTTATGCATTTTGATGTACCGAAGTTAGTTCGGAGTCCCGGATGAGATCACGGACATGACGAGGAGTCTCGAAATGGTCGAGATGTAAAGATTGATATATTGGACGACTATATTCGGACATCGGAATGGTTCCGAGTGGTTTCGGAGAAAACCGGAGTGCTGGAGGGTTACCGGACCCCCCCCCCCCCGGGAGAAGTATTTGGGCCACATGGGCCTTAGTGGAGAGAGAGAGGGCCGGCCAGGGTGGGCCGCGTGCCCCCTCCCCCTCTGGTCCGAATTGGACTCGGAGAGGGGGGGCGGCGCCCCCCTTTCCCTCTCCCTCTCCCTCTTCCTTTCCCCCTCCTAGTAGGAGTAGGAAAGAGGGGAGTCCTACTCCTACTAGGAGCAGGACTCCTCCTCCTGGCGCGCGCCACAAGGGCCGGCCGGCCTCCCCCTTGCTCCTTTATATACGGGGGAAAGGGGGCACCCTAGAACACACAACTTGATCTTCGTGATCGTTCCTTAGCCGTGTGCGGTGCCCCCCTCCACCATATTCCACCTTGGTCATATTGTTGCAGTGCTTAGGCGAAGCCCTGCGTCGGTAGTACATCAAGATCGTCACCACGCCGTCGTGCTGACGGAACTCGTCCCTGAAGCTTTGCTGGATCGAAGCCCGGGGAACGTCATCAAGCTATACGTGTGTTAAGAACTCGGAGGCGCCGGAGTAACGGCGCTTGGATCCGTTGGATCGGGAAGACGTACGACTACTTCCTCTATGTTGCGTCAACGCTTCCGCTTCGGTCTACGAGGGTACATAGACAACACTCTCCCCTCTCGTTGCTATGCATCACCATGATCTTGCGTGTGCGTAGGAATTTTTTTGAAATTACTACGTTCCCCAACACTTCAACCTCTGGTCTTCTTGCTCCAGCCGCCCAAACCAGCGCCGGTCGTGCCTCGTGCTCCTGCCTCCCGCGGCCGGCTGCGATGCCGCGGAGGCCTCACCGCCCCCCTACTACTCCCACCGCTGGCCAGGCCATCCCTCTACTCACCCACACCCCCTGTTATTCTGCGGCGACGGCAACCTCACACGGCAGCGAACCAGTGAACCCTCATACTCCTCTACGCGTGGGCATCCACTGCCACGTCTTCCCCGGCTCCGTGTTGTCCCCTTCCTAGGCCTCGCCGTCGTCCGCCGCCCTGGTGCTCTCGGCGCGGCGTGGTCAACGTGGTCAAGGAACGACTTCCATCGGAGGAGTATTGTACGTGGAGAGGCTGACAGCTGGGTCCACGACGGCCGCAAGGAAGTGCCTCCTTATTACGCGCAAAATAAGGATTCTTCCACCTGACAGTAGGGACCCACCGGATGGGCCACTGTATTTTGTGAAAAAACGTTTCCCCCTGACTGCTGGGACCCACCAGCTACATCTTCGCATGCAAGGAAGTGCGTCCGGGCAAAAAAAATGATTCGCCCCCCTGACTGTTGGGACCCACTAGCTACATCTTCGCACGGAAGGAAGTGCCTGACAGTCGGGACCCACCTGGTCGAAGCGTACGTAGCGTTGTCATTCTGGTCACGAACGTGTACGTACATACTGATAGATGTAGAGGCGCGCATGTAGCATGTACACATATGTAGAGGGGCAGGGTGCAAGAAAGAAAATACGGCCACGTACGTACATATGGGCGGGGTCTCGAACGCCTACTCGCACATACGTATGGCCAGGGCTCGTGTACTTGGCTGGGTCGGAACGGAGAAATTGCGTTGTCGTCGTGTTCATGGGGAGGCAATGGAATGCGTCGTGTTCATCGAGAGGCAATGGAACGTGTGGGAGCCAACCGGCTTGGACGGAACAACCGATGGAAACGAGGCCTGGCGTACCGCACAATGGAGGAAAGGGCCTTGTGTTCGACCGGCCATGTTCGAAATGGGATCCTGTTCATTGGGAGGGGTCTGGGTACCGCAAAACGGAGGAAACGGACCTCCTGCGGTCGAAACGGGGTCCTGTTGATCGGGAGGGGTGTGGCATACCGCAAAACGGAGGAAACAGACTTGTGTTGGAGCGCTACGGTCGAAACGGGGGTCCTGTTCATCGGGAGGGGTGTGGCGTACCGCAAAACGGGACTCAACGGGATATTGTTCATCTCCATCGTTGACCCCCTCCAGCCTCCACGGGCTACTATTCATCCACCATCGACCTCCTCTAGCCTCCACCTGTGACTGTTCATCCACGGGCTCCTGTTCATCCATCCTCCACCGCGCGCTACTCCACCGGCTACTGTTCAACCAGCCCTCTCCATGGGCTCCTGTTCAACCACCCCTCCACGGGCTACTGTTCATCTAGCCCTCCACCTTCTACTGTTCATCGAGCCCTCCATGGGGTGGTCCTGTTCATCCAGCCCTCCACGGGGTCCTGTTCATCCAGCCCCAACCGGCTCAATCGATCGGGGTCCTGTTCATCCAGAGGTAACACCACGAGGTCTTGTTCATCCACCCCCACCGGGAACTGTTCATCCAAACCCCCCCAGCAACGCTCACTATTCATCCAGAGGCAGCATCGATCGGCTTCAGTTAGTAACAGTAGCGAAGGAATCGCTCGATCGGGTTCAGTTAACAGCCATCGATCGATCGCTCGGGTTCAGTAACGCATAGCCTGCAGTGCAATCGCTCGGGTTCAGTTAGAGCCCAACGCCTCACTCGGGTTCAGTTAGAGCCCAACGCCTCGCACCCACGCGCGTGCGTGTACGAGAGAAACGCGCATCGCTCGGCCCCGACCGATATTTTCCTCGCCCTTGCTTCTACCATGGTTTTTTCCGTCATGGACGGCCCAAAGAATGTCATACAGCTGCGTCTCCGGCCCGCCCAGGACGAAAAGCCCATTTTCTGTCATGATTTTTTGTCATAGAAGTAGGAGCCCACCACATCTATGATGATACCGGGTTTTATCACAATTATCGTCATAGAAGTGTCATAAGTATGACAAAAAAAATTGTTCAGCCTAAAATGTCATAGATGTGTATTTTTTTGTAGTGACAAGATCTATCCATGGAGATGCATAGCAACGACAGGGGAGAGTGTGTCTACATACCCTCGTATACCGTAAGCGGAAGCGTTTAGTAAAGCGGTTGATGTAGTCGAACTTCTTCACGACCCAACCGATCGAGTACCGAACATACGACACCTCCACATTCAACACACGTTCAGCTTGGTGACGTCTGATACGTCTCCAACGCATCTATAATTTTTGATTGTTCCATGCTATTATATTATCCATCTAGGATGTTTTATATGCATTTATATGCTATTTTATATGATTTTTGGGACTAACCTATTAACCTAGATCCCAGTGCCAGTTTCTGTTTTTCCTTGTTTTTGAGTTTTACAGAAAAGGATTACCAAACAGAGTCCAATTGACCTGCAAATTTTTGTGGATTATTTTTGGACCGTAAGAAGCCCACGGAGTATCGGAGATGGGCCAGAAGAGTCCCGAGGCACCCACGAGGGTGGGCGGCGTGCCCTACCCCCTAGGCGCGCCCCCCTACCTCGTTGCTGCCCCGGAGACCCCCCTGACTTGTTCCCGACGCCAAAACCTCTTATATATACAGAAACCCCCAGAACATAACCTAGATCGGGTGTTCCGCCGCCGCAAGCTTTGTAGCCACCAAAAACCAATCGGGACCGTGTTCCGGCACCCTGTCGGAGGGGGGATCCCTCACCGATAGCCATCTTCATCATCCCAGCGCTCTCCATTATGAGGAGGGAGTAGTTCACCCTCGGGGCTGAGGGTACGTACCAATAGCTATGTGTTTGATCTCTCTCTCTCTCTCTCTCTCTCTCTCTCTCTCTCGTGTTCTTGATTGGGCATGATCTTGATGTATCGCGAGCTTTGCTATTATAGTTGGATCTTATGATGTTTCTCCCCCTCTACTCTCTTGTAATGGATTGAGTTTTCCCTTTGAAGTTATCTTATCGGATTGAGTCTTTAAGGATTTGAGAACACTTGATGTATGTCTTGCATGTGATTCTCTGTGGTGACAATGAGGTATTCACGTGATCCACTTGATGTATGTTTTGTTGATCAACTTGCGAGTTCCGTGACCTTGGGAATCTATGCATAGGGGTTGGCACACGTTTTCGTCTTGACTCTCTGGTAGAAACTTTGGGGCACTCTTTGAAGTTCTTTGTGTTGGTTGAATAGATGAATCTGATATTGTGTGATCCATATCGTATAATCATACCCACGGATACTGGAGGTGACATTGGAGTATCTAGGTGACATTAGGGTTTTGGTTGATTTGTGTATTATCGTGTTATTCTAGTATGAACTCTAGGATAGATCGAACGGAAAGAATAGCTTCGTGTTATTTTACTACGGACTCTTGAATAGATCGATCAGAAAGGATAACTTTGAGGTGGTTTCGTACCCTAAAATAATCTCTTCGTTTGTTCTCCGCTATTAGTGACTTTGGAGTGACTCTTTGTTGCATGTTGAGGGATAGTTATATGATCCAATTATGTTATTATTGTTGAGAGAACTTGCACTAGTGAAAGTATGAACCCTAGGCCTTGTTTCAACGCATTGCAATACCTTTTACACTCACTTTTATCATTAGTTACCTTGCTGTTTTTATATTTTTCAGATTACAAAAACCTATATCTACCATCCATATTGCACTTGTATCACCATCTCTTCGCTGAACTAGTGCACCTATACAATTTACCATTGTATTGGATGTGTTGGGACACAAGAGACTCTTTGTTATTTGGTTGCAGGGTTGCTTGAGAGAGACCATCTTCATCCTACGCCTCCCACGGATTGATAAACCTTAGGTCATCCACCTGAGGGAAATTTGCTATTGTCCTACAAACCTCTACACTTGGAGGCCCAACAACGTCTACAATAAGAAGGTTGCGTAGTAGACATCAAGCAATTTCTGGCGCCGTTGCCGGGGAGGTGTACACGAAGTCAAGTCAAGTCAAGACATACGAAGTACCCATCACAAACTCTTATCCCTCACATTACATGGTTTTCCTCTCCCCCACTTCACCTTTGCCATTTTATCCGCCCTCTTTTTCCGTCCGCCTCTTTTCGCTTGCCTCTTGTGTGCTCGTGTGTTAGATCGTTTATTTTGCTGTTATGGCTAGTCCTTTATCTGCTCCTTTGTCTCCCGAGTTTGAAGTTCCTCACTTCAAACAAAGGCAAGGAGAAAACTTAAAGGATGCTTGGTTTAGGATGATGGAATCTTATCGTAATTGCACCTTAGAGGTGAATTTTAGAATTTTACTTCGCAATTTTTATGTTGGACTAAATATGTCCCATAGACAACTCTTGGATTGCGTTGCCAAAGGAAATTTTTATCGAAATTGATCCTAGTATTGCGCATGAAATTATAGAGGGGATAGTGGGAACACTACCTCAACAAAAGGGGCCACATCATACCCAGGAAGAGACACAAGTTTTTGATAAGATTTGCGAAGTAACGAAAATTTTACAAAAGTCTCTTGAACCTCTTAAGAGTGTTAGCGGAAATTTGCACCGCATGAATATGTTGATCACCCTTTGCAATAAGCGGTTGGATTCTTTAGATCTAAAAAATTTTGAATATGAAGGGAAACGTAAAGAACCTCCCGGATTCGAGCATGACTCCGCTAAAAAATAAAAACCAAAGATGATAATACTTAGATCTATTCTTGTTTTTTTGCCTAGCTAGGGGCGTTAAACGATAGCGCTTGTTGGGAGGCAACCCGATTTTATTTTTGTTCCTTGCTTTTTGTTCCTGTTTAGTAACAAATAATTCATCTAGCCTCTGGTTATATTTTATTTTATGATTTAATTAGTGTTTGTGCCAAGTAAACCTATCGGGTCTTCTTGGATGATAGTTACTTGATTTTGCTGAAAAAGGCATAAACCTTCTGCTCACGAAAACAATCATTAAAAATCACCAGAACGTGAAAAAATACTGATTCCAATTGAAGTAGATCATTAAAAAAATTATCTAGTTCGTCATATGTTGGTAGATTTTTCTGAGTAACAGAAGTTTGCGTTTGATACAGATTACTACAGACTGTTCTGTTTTTGACAGATTCTGTTTTTCGTGTGTTGTTTGCTTATTTTGATGAATCTATGGCTAGTATCGGGGGGTATGAACCATAGAGAAGTTGGAATACAGTAGGTTTAACACCAATATAAATAAAGAATGAGTTCATTACAGTACTTTAAAGTGGTGGTTTGTTTTATTTCGCTAACGGAGCTCATGAGATTTTCTGTCGAGTTTTGTGTTGTGAAGTTTTCAAGTTTTGGGTAAAGATTTGATGGATTATGGAATAAGGAGTGTCAAGAGCCTAAGCTTGGGGATGCCCAAGGCACCCCAAGGTAAAATTCAAGGACAACCAAAAGCCTAAGCTTGGGGATGACCCGGAAGGCATGCCGGCTTTCGTCTTCGTCTATCGGTAACTTTACTTGATGCTATATTTTTATTCACCACATGATATGTGTTTTGCTTGGAGCGTCTTGTATGATTTGAGTCTTTTCTTTTTAGTTTACCACAATCAACATTGTTGTACACACCTTTTGGGAGAGACACACATGAATCGGAATTTATTAGAATACTCTATGTGCTTCACTTATATCTTTTGAGCTAGATAATTTTGCTCTAGTGCTTCACTTATATCTTTTTAGAGCACGGAGGTGGTTTTATTTTATAAAAATTATTGATATCTCATGATTCACTTATATTATTTTGAGATTCCTTTAGAACAACATGGTAATTTGCTTTGGCTATAAAATTAGTACTAATATGATAGGCATCCAAGATGAATATAATAAAAACTTTCCTATAGAGTGCATTGAATACTATGAGAAGTTTGATACTTGATGATTATTTTGAGATACGAAGATGGTGATATTAAAGTTGTGCTAGTTGAGCAATTGTGAATTTGAGAAATACTTGTGTTGAAGTTTGCAAGTACTGTAGCATGCACGTATGGTAACCGTTGTGTAACAAATTTGAAACATGAGGAGTTCTTTGATTGTCATCCTTATGAGTGGCGGTAGGGGACGAGCGATGGTCTTTTCCTACCAATCTATCCCCCTAGGAGCATGTGCGTAGTGCTTGGTTTTTTATGACTTGTATATTTTTGCAATAAGTATGTGAGTTCTTTATGACTAATGTTGAGTCCATGGATTATACGCACTCTCACCCTACCATCATTGCTAGCCTCTTCGGTACCGTGCATTGCCCTTTCTCACCTTGAGAGTTGGTGCAAACTTCGCCGGTGCATCCAAACCCCGTGATACGATATGCTCTATCGCACATAAGCCTCCTTATATCTTCCTCAAAACAACCACCATACCTACCTATTATGGCATTTACATAGCCATTCCGAGATATATTGCCATGCAACTTTCCACCATTTCATTTATTATGACACGCTTCATCATTGTCATATTGCCTTGCATGATCATGTAGTTGACATCGTATTTGTGGTAAGGCCACCATGCATAATTTTTCATACATGTCACTCTTGTTTCATTTCCCATCTCGGTACACCACCAGAGGCACTCATATAGAGTCATATTTTGTTCTAGAGTTGTAATCATTGAGTTGTAAATAAATAGAAGTGTGATGATCATCATTAATAGAGCATTGTCCCATGAAAAAAAGGGAGAAAGTCCAAATAAAAAAAGGACAGGCCAAATAAAAAAAAATAAAGGCCAAATAAAAAAAAGGAAGGCCCAAAAAAAGAAAAAGAAAAGAATGGACAATGCTACTATCCTTTTTCCACACTGTGCTTCAAAGTAGCACCATGATCTTTATGATAGAGAGTCCCTTATTTTGTCACTTTCATATACTAGTGGGAATTTTTAATTATAGAACTTGGCTTTTATATTCCAACAATGGGCTTCCTCAAATGCCCTAGGTCTTCGTGAGCAAGCAAGTTGGATGCACACCCACTTAGTTTCTTTTGTTGAGCCTTCATACATTTATAGCTCTAGTGCATCCGTTGCATGGCAATCCCTACTCCTCACATTGACATCAATTGATGGGCATCTCCTTAGCCCATTGATTAGCCGCGTCAATGTGAGACTTTCTCCTTTTTGTCTTCTCCATAGAACCCCCACCATCATAGTCTATTCCACACATAGTGCTATATCAATGGCTCACGCTCATGTATTGCGTGAAAGTTGAAAAAGTTTGAGAAATACTAAAGTATGAAACAATTGCTTGGTTTGTCATCAGGGTTGTGCATGATGAGAGCATTTTTGTGTGACAAAAATGAAGCATGGCCAAACTATATGATTTTGTAGGGATGAGCTTTCTTTGGCTATGTTATTTTGAGAAGACATAATTGCTTAGTTAGTATGCTTGAAGTATTATTATTTTTATGTTAATATTAAACTTTTATCTTGAATCTTATGGATCCAAACATTCATGCCACAATAAAGAAAATTACGTTGAAAATTATGTTAGGTAGCATTCCACATCAAAAATTCCGTTTTTATCATTTACCTACTCGAGGACGAGCAGGAATTAAGCTTGGGGATGCTTGATACGTCTCCAACATATCTATAATTTTTAATTGTTCCATGCTATTATATTATCCATCTAGGATGTTTTATTTGCATTTATATGCTATTTTATATGATTTTTGGGACTAACCTCTAACCTAGAGCCCAGTGCCAGTTTCTGTTTTTTCCTTGTTTTTGAGTTTTACATAAAAGGAATACCAAACGGAGTCCAATTGACTTGCCAATTTTTGTGGAATATTTTTGGACCAGAAGAAGCCCACGGAGTATCGGAGATGGGCCAGAAGAGTCCCGAGGCACCCACAAGGGTGGGGGGCGCGCCCTACCCCCTGGGCACGCCCCCTACCTTGTGGCTGCCTCGGAGACCCCCTGACTTGTTCCCGACGCCAAAACCTCTTATATATACAAAAACCCCAGAACATAACCTAGATCGGGAGTTCCACCGCCGCAAGCCTTTGTAGCCACCAAAAACCAATTGGGACCCTATTCCGGCACCCTGCCGGAGGGGGGGGATCCCTCACCGGTGGCCATCTTCATCATCCCAGTGCTCTCCGTGATGAGGAGGGACTAGTTCACCCTCGGGGTTGAGCGTATGTACTAGTGGCTATGTGTTTGATCTCTCTCTCTCTCTCTCTCTCTCTCTCTCTCTCTCTCTCTCTCTTGTTCTTGATTTGGCACGATCTTGATGTATCGCGAGCTTTGCTATTATAGTTGGATCTTATGATGTTTCTCCCCCTCTACTCTCTTGTAATGGATTGAGTTTTCCCTTTGATGTTATCTTATCGGATTGAGTCTTTAAGGATTTGAGAACACTTGATGTATGTCTTGCATGTGCTTATCTGTGGTGACAATGGGATATTCACGTGATCTACTTGATGTATGTTTTGGTGATCAACTTGCGGGTTCAGTGACCTTGGGAATCTATGCATAGGGGTTGGCACACGTTTTCGTCTTGACTCTCCGGTAGAAACTTTGGGGCACTCTTTGAAGTTCTTTGTGTTGGTTGAATAGATGAATCTGAGATTGTGTGATGCATATCGTATAATCATACCCACGAATACTTGAGGTGACATTGGATTATCTAGGTGACATTAGGGTTTTGGTTGATTTGTATCTTAAGGTGTTATTCTAGTACAAACTCTAGGATAGATCGAACGGAAAGAATAGCTTTGTGTTATTTTACTACGGACTCTTGAATAGATCGACCAGAAAGGATAACTTTGAGCTTTGAGGTGGTTTCGTACCCTACAATAATCAATTCGTTTTGTTCTCCGCTATTAGTGAATTTGGAGTGACTCTTTGTTGCATGTTGAGGGATAGTTATATGATCCAATTATGTTATTATTGTTGAGAGAACTTGCACTTAGGAAATTATGAACCCTAGGCCTTGTTTCAACGCATTGCAATACCATTTACGCTCACTTTTATCATTAGTTACCTTGCTGTATTTATATTTTCAGATTACAAAAACCTATATCTACCATCCATATTGCACTTGTATCACCATCTGTTCGCTGAACTAGTGCACCTATACAATTTACCATTGTATTGGGTGTGTTGGGGACATAAGAGACTTTTTGTTATTTGGTTACAGGGTTGCTTGAGAGTGACCATCTTCATCCTACGCCTCCCACGGATTGATAAACCTTAGGTCATCCACTTGAGGGAAATTTGCTACTGTCCTACAAACCTCTGCACTTGGAGGCCCAACAACGTCTACAAGAAGAAGGTTGCGTAGTAGACATCAACGTCCCCTCTTTCTTGATCCAGCAAGACGACGAAGTAGTGGATGAGTTCCGGCAGCACGACGATGTGCTGACGGTGATGGTGAAGCTATCTCCAAAGGGCTTCGCCTAAGCACTAAGAAAAATGACCGAGGGACGAAACTGTGGAGGGGGGGCGCTGTACACGGCTAAGAGATTGTCTTGGGCTATGTGTGGCGCCCCCTCCCACATATATATAGGTGGGGAGAGGGGAGGTAGCCAGGAGGTGCCCCAAGTAGGTCCCAATCCTACTTGGGCTCCTGCCCTGGCTGCCCCTCCCCCTCTTACCATATATGTTGGAGGGGGAAGGAAAGGGGGAGAGGGAAGGAAGGGGGAGGCCGAATCCCCCTCCTTTCCTTTCTCCGATAGGACGGCTGCCATAGGGGGGCTGGTGTGCTCCCCTCTAATGGCCCAATAGGCCTATCATCCTCCCGGGGGTTCCCGGAATGTGGCACCCCGGCTCAGAGAAACCGAAACGCCCGGCATTACAGCCCAGAGATCGAGATCAAGTCTTCTAGAATACGACACTGCTTAACATAGAACAAATCAGCTCTTATTACAAGGATAATACAAGGGTTTGATGTTACAAAGAAGCACATCAGCATGGTGACACTACGCCTGCAATACTACACTTGCTCTATGCTAGCATCGGAACAACTCGTAGTAGCGGAACAATGACGAAAGTGGTGAACTCCACTCCGCAGGGACTCTGGCTGGGACACGATCTAGCTCGCATGCGCGAAAACCTCGACAAGCAATCAATCAAACAAGGCATCACCTGCAATCTGGCATGACACGCCAGGTCAGTACATGGAACGTGCTTGCAAGCTCACAACAACCAAAAGCATCAAGGTAAGACAATAACATAGCATTAACAGATTAAATTAATTAACAACTACCATCATACGAAAGCAACTACTAAGCATGATATGAAACTACTACAATGCTGATAAACCAACATTTTAATCTCAATGAACCATCTCACGCTTGGCTAACCGGCCAAACAATATACCATCTCGATCACTTCATGATGACCACATCAAAAACTGAATAATCATCCTCAAGATCATCTCAACGTCATCATCTGCATCCTGCCAAATTGTTACTGCTCACAATATCAATATATAAATCATCTAAAGTCATTCCGTCATGTGAGTGTTGATCGAACGGTGTGACCTAGTACGAACTTGTGCCCATAACCGAGGACGCGACTATCGATAGATTAAACACACACACTCTGCAGAGGTAGCGCACTTTACCCACACCACAGAACCCATGGCCTCGCACTCCCATTCGGGTGGACCAATGGCGTTCCGACAAAACCGACCTACTGCCATGACATCTCCCGGCCACTCCGACCAACACCCCCTCAGGGTTCAGTCCTGGGTGGCCCCGTGCCTACCAAAGACATCAACGGCCACCGTTGTGGAAAAACAAAAACGGTCCCAAACAGGGACAAGAGCGCTGAAACCAACATGGGCACACAAGGTTATGTCTAATTACCGGGCTAGGTAACGCACGCCCATAACCTTCCCTCGTTGGAGGCACCAGCAAGAGACATGACAATAAACCGCATTAGGTCCTCCCCATAAAAGGCAAATGTGGTTGCATTGGAAAAAAACCGTTTCAGTGGCACCTGACCAACTTAATGATGGAATTTATCCCCAAAATATAACAGTGATGACTGATACTCCAATATCATCTATCCACCTGTAATCCATTATTGCAATATGCAACAACTAAACCAAAGCGTAATATCGACATATCAAACTACTCCGAGGATAGCATAACACTACTATCATGTTGAATCCAAGAACGATAATACTACTACTCCAATAGCAAGAACAAGCTATCCAACTAATATCAACATGCAAGGATCAAATCCAAAATAATACTCCAAAGCATAACATCAACTATCATCATGAAAATAATTATAGCCACGAGTAATCGAAAGGCAGCATGACATCCAAAGTAATACTCCAAAATATAATACCAGATACCAACATGGAAATGATCATAACATGGTCCACTAATAATCCAATGGCGACATGTCATCGTCATAAGCTGCAAAATATTAGTCCTATAACTCCAAACAGCAGCATGGCAATAGCAAGATCAAAAACAACTCCGAGAAATGCCATGCACAAAGTTAGGTAGCTAAAGCAATATTTTAAATAAGTTCAAGTAAATAAAACCATGATATTACACTGCAATCGTGCAAATGGAGGGTGTAGCTTGCCTGGGGTGGAGGGATTCACTGGGAAGAAGTGCGAGAAACTCGCGGAAAGAATCGTCGGAAATAGTTCTGTCTCGGAGGGGGCTGATTTAGTGCAAGGGAAAAATGGTCATTTTCATAATGTTAAAACATGGTGAAAATGATACCAACAGAACAAGCTTGACGAGACGAAGAAGTGGGCTTTGGAATCACCTCATTTGGAGTTATGGTTGAAAAGTTGTGATAGTTTTTCTGCCAGGGACCTATCTATAATAAAATCATCACAAACAGGCCCTTAACAGGAAAAACAGAAAGCGCCTTTGGCGAATACGCCTTCCGACAAAGAAAACGTAGTCAGCTGAATACGCTTCCACTTATCCACTATGGCAGTGGCGGGGCCGGGGTTTGTCTCGCTTACAGGCGGGTTCCGCGCGGCTTCTCTCTCTCCTCCCGCTCCTTTCTTCTTCAGCTCGACGCCGCCCGCAGACCGGAGGACCGGGCCGGCCCCGACGAGGCTCGCTAGCCACACCGGCCACCATCGACGGCGCTCGACCTACTAGAGAGATCAGTGGGCCGAGGCGGTTCCATCCAGCAAGGGCACGAACGCCAAGGAGCTTGGAGACGGGCGAGGCACTAGCCGCGGCGGACGGCGGCTGGGCCGGAGATGGGTACGGCGCTCTGGTGATGGGAAGACGAACGAGGGGACAGGGAGGGCTACGCCAGAGTTCATAGGATCTAGTGGTGATGCTAGGAGGGATAATGGGGCTCCGGTGGTCGCGAATTTAGGAGAAGCTGAGCGGCGGCCATGGCGGCGAGGGTGAGCAGGAAGAGCTCCAGAGGCTCAGGGAAGGGGCTCGGGAGGACTATGGGAGCTAGAGAAGGCCAGTGGTGCGCTCGGAGTGCTGTGGGGCTGGCTATTTATAGCCGTGGCCGAAATTTCCCAAGCCAGTTGCCGCCGTTCGGGTTCGGCCAACGCTCTAGCGCGCTCAGTGGCCACGGGGAGGAGGGAGATCACGACGAGGAGGAGCGGACGAAGGTCACGGAGCAGCAGGAGCCACGGGGGAGCAGAAGGAAGAAGATGGGGGCGCAAACAGAGCCGGTCGGCCACAATGCTCTCGTGGGCGCTCATCGGCTAGCTCCAGCGAGGCGGTTCCAGGAGGGGGCAGGGGGTCGAGGGCGACTTGAGAGGCACGGGGAGTCAGGTCGGCACCAGCGGACACGCGAACTCCATCGAGGCAGAGCTGGCCGGGGCGTCCCAACGCAGCTCGGCCAGCGCTGCCAGAGCGCGTGAAACGCCATGCCAAGGGGACAGTCACCACGGGCACTGGCACGAAGAGGACAAGGGAGGCTGCGAGGAGTTGTCAAGTGACTAGTCCCTGCATAATAGAGGCTGAGGGAGTTGATGGTTCGACAAAAGGAGCCAAGGAGAGGAGTGTGGCATCACTGCAAGTTTTTTGCATCAAACTTGGCAGTGCACTGCTGATCAACATGAACTTGATTGGGTCAAATGGAGTTGTCTGCGAGGTTTAGATAAAGAAGGAATATGATCCAGCCAAGTTTGAGGGGAAATGGACCAGGATTAATATAGTTGCTTTGCAACTGACCAAAATGGTCTAGAGAAGAGATCAAGATGATGCACTCAAATGGTGTGGCCACTTGAGCTGAAATTTGGTAGATCAGCATGTTTTTGGCACATGAAGATGCTGTAAAAGTTTCATACCAATTGGATTCACCAAAATGGTACTTGCTTCACGAACATCCTCACTGACCAGAAACTTGAATAATTTTGGAGGGAAAATAGCTAAATTAAATGGTCCCAAATTTGGTGGAGATAGGTTATAAGGGTAGGAGCACAATCTGGTAATTTCTCAGAATTAATTAAGCAATAAAAATTATACTTGCTTCACAACTTGAAAATATTAACAGAATCAAAGATTTGATGTTGTGCTCACATAGATGATAGGATGGAGCTGAAACTTGGAGGAGTGTGCTAATATGAGCACATTAATGAGTGTGCAAAATTTCAACTCATTTGGAAACTCCTAGCTAGTACTTCCTTCACAATGGCTTATGTTTGACAGAAACTTGGAAAAATTGCTGAGGAAGATTGGCTAGGAAAATAAAGTTTAATTTTAGCATGAAGCAATGATTTGGACATAAGAGAATGCCCAAAAGGTTTGGGAGCAATCAGGAAAGGATAGGTGGCACTTCCTTCACACAAAGCCACATTGGACAGAAATGAAGAATAATTATTGGGGAATTATTCTTGGGCTAGGACAGGAAAGTTTGGGCATATTTGATCAACATATGGCCCAAATAAATTATGAGAATTATTTGGGAATTTTGGGAGTGATAGAAATATAGGTTGCTTCACAACCTAGGGCAGACATGGTTGTTCCTTTAATAGAAAAAGGAATATTCCTGAGAAAAAGAATTTAGGGTTTGGTCAAGCAGTGAAGTGACCCTATCTTGGGAAGTATTTGAGGATGATGAGTCACTTGGGAGAGGAAATGATGGTGATTTCCTAGGTGACAAGGCCACAGAACCACTCCAAAAAGAAAATCAGAGCAAAAACCAATAAATCAAAAATAAAAACGAAAGGGCCAAAAACCAGGCTCTTACACGGAACCCCTTCTGGTGATCCGATGACTACCCGGTACCACCCAAAACTCTTGCATTGTCCGAATATCATCGTCCTATATATATCAATCTTTACCTCCGGACCATCCTGGAGCTCCTCGTCATGTCCGTGATCTCATCCGGGAATCCGAACAACATTCGGTCACCAAATCATATAACACTATATCGTCAATGAACCTTAAGCGTGCGGACCCTACGGGTTCGAGAACAATGTAGACATGACCGAGACACCTCTCCAGTCAATAACGAATAGCGAAACCTAGATGCCCATATTGGTCCCTACATATTCTATGAAGATCTTTATCGGTCGAACCTTATGACAACATACGTAATTCCATTTGTCCATCGGTATGTTACTTGCCCGAGATTCGATCGTCGGTATCTTCATACCTAGTTCAGTCTCGTTACCGGCAAGTCTCTTTACTCGTTCCGTAATACATCATCTCGTGACTAACTTCTTAGTCATTTTCTTGCAAGCTTATTATGATGTGTATTACTGAGAGGGCCCGGAGATACCTCTCCGATACACGGAGTGACATCCTAATCTCGATCTATGCCAACTCAACAAACACCCTCGGAGATACCTGTAGAGCATCTTTATGATCACCCAATTATGTTGTGACGTTTGGTAGCACACAAGGTATTCCTCCAGTATCCAGGAGCTGCATAATCTCATAGTCGAAGGAATATGTATATGACATTAAGAAAGCAATAGCAATAAACTGAATGATCATATGCTAAGCTAATGGATCGGTCTTGTCCATCACATCATTCTCCTAATGATGTGATCCCGTTATCAAATGACAACACATGTCTATGTTTAGGAAACCTTAACCATCTTTGATCAACGAGCTAGTCTAGTAGAGGCTTACTAGCACTTGTGCGCGTTGGTGCTATACAAACGGTTTTTAACCCCTTTCCGCGACGGCATTTGGAACCGTCGCCAAGTGAGTATGGGTGATAGGGGGGTCCTTCCCACACGACCCAGAAACCGTCGGGGATATGCCCTCCTGGCACACACGCTCGGCAAAATGAGGTCATGTGCGACCGATGAGCGCTCAAATACGGAAATATGTACAGTAGAGCTAAAAAATTCAATTATATAGGCGAAATTGTTTCCGGTCGCAAGTACATCCCACATAGTCAGTGCCCGCTAAATGCTTCCGTCCGTATGTACATCCCACACAGTCGCTCCAAGGAAAATGTTTCCGTTCACAGGTACATCACACACAATTTTTCCCGTTAAATCATTTGTGATAGCGTTGCCATTGCACACGATATTAATAATTTTATTGTTTGTGTCATTGGTTAGCACGGCAGGTGTCCTAGTGTGAGGACTTAGTCGTGAGGCCAACACATCTATGTGGTAGCTTGAGAGGGGTTGATCGGGATGAGAGACGCGAGACAGATCAACACACAAGACAAGGGTTTAGACAGCTTCGGGCCCCGGGAAACATCATCTGGTAATAATCCTACATGTTGTTTGTGGCTAGGTCTCATTATCATCATGAGGGAGTCGCCGTAAACCGGCTCTCCTAGTTATGTCTAGCCTTAAGATTATTCCTCCCCTTACTTCTCCCTCTTGGGGTGCCCCGCCCCTCCTTATATAAGATGAAGGGGCGGGTTACATGTAGAGTCCATCTCGAACTAAGACTTCAACTATTCTGGCTTCCCTTCATGGGCTTCTTAACATCTTGGGCTTCTTAACGTCTCGGGCTTATTAAACCCATGCGACTCTGTCTGCTGGGTTATGACTGTCTGCCGGGTTATAACTGTTTGCCAGGTTATTACTGTCTGCCGGGTTACCACCTGGTTTAACTGTGTGCCGGTTTACCACCTGCCAGTTTACCATCTGCCTTAACCATCTGCCTTAACTCTCTGCCTTAACCATCTGTCTTAACTCTCTACCGGTTTACCAAGTCCCAGCCGGGTTATAATTCCGGCCGGGTCATACTGTGGGGTATATCCCCGACATTAGCCCCCAGTTTAATTTGGATTTATCCATGTTAAACTGATCCCGTAAAAACAAACACAAGAACAATTTTTATAGATTATGCTCCGGTTTAAGAACTTTTGTAAGCCCGCACCTGATCATCCTTAATTCCTTGTCATTTCCTTCTTCTAGAAAATCCAGGTCAATAGGCCAGCTTCATAATCAATTTGCTGACATTGGCTTGTCACAGAGAAATATTGTGAAGAATAATTCATTTGACTTTAGCTCCCAATGCTTAAAAAATATTGGTCTTTGAAATGCTCCTCTGATTCTTCAGCTGGCTTGAAGATGTAAAACTATTATATGCATATCACTTGTAGCCCCCAAGTCTTAAGAAGGGAACGTAGTAACAGCTTAAGACTTGCTTCAATATGAATGTCACAAGCTTAAAGAAATCCAGGTTATTCATCTCAATCACTAGTCATAAACTGAGTATTCCACATATGTAGCCCCCAAGTGCCGGGTTATCATGCTTGCAGCAACCTGGGATTGTAATTGCCTTATTGTCGTGGAATTGTCACGACAGATGTCCTCTTGCAAGGACTTAGTCATGGAGCCATCGCAACTAGGTGCTTAAAGGAGTTAATCGGGACAAAGGACACGAGAGAGTTATACTAGTTCGGCCCCTTACGGTGAAGGTAAAGCCTACGTCTAGTTGGGTTGGTATTGTTGAGGTTTCGATGACCAGGGAGCGAGATACGCTATGCTTGGTTCTCGATGAGTTGTTTCTTTCCCTAAGCCGCCAGCGGGTCGTCCCCTTATATACACGGGTTGACGCCCTGTGGCTTACAGAGTCCCGGCCGGCTCATAAACAGTGTCCGGCTCGGTGACTAGTTAATTCTACCTTATGATACAAGTCATGCCATTATAGCGGTTTATCACTATGGGCCTTAAGTCGCCTGTGGGCTTTAGACCCTTTATTGAACCGCCATCTTCATGCTTGATCTTGGGCTTCTTCTGATGAGTCCTCCTTTGCGTAACCCGGCCCCTTACGGGCGGCTTACACAAATAGTTATATCCCCAACATTAGGCCCCAGATTGATTTGAACCGGTTCATGTCAATCTCAAAATACCTTTAGAAATAAGCCTTCATTCTTCTGTCTGTGCAAAGGTTTTTTAACCTGTCATGACGTCATCTTCTGGATCCGCATTAACCCGATGTGACGTAATCTTCAATTAAATTCATATTTTACTCCGTCATATCCTCCAACGGATCTTTGCCTTTACTGACCATTCTGAAAACCGAGGCGTTAGGGTCGCTGGATAATGATGTTTGGTCTCATCGTTTCTCGCGCCATCTCAGTCGGCCCTTCCTTATAAATAGGCACGACCTAGGTCTTCTTCATTCTCTCCTCTCGGTCGCCCTCCTCCACTCGTTGTCTCCCCGTCGCTCGAGCTCCGCCGCCGCCGCCGAACTCCTCGTCTTCGCCAACTCCGGCCGCTGCATCAACCTGAACCCGACCAGAAAAACGACAGCGGACCTCCGCAGTCAGTCTGGATCTATGAGTTCCCTTCTTTCCCTGTCTTAGATCTGCATTGGGGCTTCTTCGCGTTTGTCGGTGTTTGTCACCT
This sequence comes from Aegilops umbellulata, assembly GCA_032464435.1. Classification (NCBI taxonomy): domain Eukaryota; kingdom Viridiplantae; phylum Streptophyta; class Magnoliopsida; order Poales; family Poaceae; genus Aegilops; species Aegilops umbellulata. Next base: position 549,476,678 of record CP136055.1, on the reverse strand, counting down.
GCCTGAACCAAACCCTTGATAGTTGTCACCTCCAATGCCCTCTTTTGATCTTTATATAATGTAGAACTACTGCGGTGGCTGTTTCGCACCCATCTCAAATACAAATAGATCTCCTTTCCCTTGTTTAGAGGCCTCCTTCGAGTGTATGAACTTCTCTGCACTGGTTTTTAGGTCTAGAAATTTTTCTTTTCAGAACGACCGTTTGATCCAAAACAATAAATGCAACTTGTGAAAACTGTTTGTTCCATGCTTAGCCAAAAAATTGCCTCTGTCGAATTTGTTTAACCACGGTAGTCCATGTGGCCGGTTTAAGAAAATGACACTGATTTGTCAACCTTGCTTGCTTCCGGCAACTTAAGAAAATTTAACTGCCTTTGATACCTGTAGCGGCTTAAACATCACTGCACAGTTACCCATATGTCATTAGGCCCCTTCTTAAGCCGCCATATTGAGTAAACTTAAAAATGTTCTTCTCCGGGTTAAAATTGAACCGGAAATTCTTATTTTGTCATAGGCTTCCACTTGCATAATGGCACCTAAGGCTCCCAAAGCTTCTGTGACCTGCAACTGGGTCAGGTCCACTGTCACCGAAAGCACCCTGTCCGAGTTTGTAAAGTTCGGCCATCTGCCCAAGAAGGAGGTCATGTCTTATCGTGCTCCTGACCCGTCCGAGGAGAAACCTCAACCCAAAGAGGGGGAGGTGATTGTTTTTACTGATCATATGAGCCGGGGATTTGCTTCACCCGGTTCAAAATTCTTCAGGGACATTTTGCAATTCTTTGACCTAAGACCTCAAGACATCGGGCCCAATTCTGTGTCAAATATTTGCAACTTACAAGTCTTCTGCGAGGTGTACCTTGGAGAAGAGCCCAGCTTACCTTTGTTCAGAGAATTGTTTTATTTAAACCGGCAGAATGAACGTGCTAACGGGCCCAGTCTGGAACTTGGCGGCATCTCAATTCAGCGGCGGAGAGACTGTCTTTTCCCTTATGCTGAACTGTCTAGCCATCCAAAGGATTGGAATCAGACATGGTTTTACTGCCAGGACACTTCTCCGGCTGATGAAAACCCGCTGCCCGGCTTTCGTGCTTTGCGCCTTGAGTCCAATCATCCGCTGCCAGACAAGCTAACTGTTGTTGAACGTCTGCCACTCACTCCCACTATTAAGAAAATCAAAGCTCTTTTGGGGAACGGCTTAGATGGCGTCGACCTGGTCCGGGTCTAGATTTCTTGGCGAGTGATTTCGTTAAGCCGCCGCACCGGCTTAATGTGCACTTACTCTGGCGAGAAGGATGACCCGCTGCGCCATTGCCCGGACGACCTACCAGATGACATGGTTGAAGTTATGACCCAGTCTTTGTTGAAAGAGGGCACGGTGGTTAGTAATGCCTTTGGCTTACTTCCTTTCTGTAAGAAGAACCCGGCCCCTGCAGTAAGTCATTATCCTCAACAATTACCTTTATTGTGCTATACCCTGTTTTTTTACTCATAACCCTGTATCATTACTCACAGGCAAATGATAACTTCTGGAAAGTCAAATATGATCATGAGGCTGCCAAACTGGCCAGAGCGGCCAAGAGAGCCGAAAGGAAAACCGCCAAGACAGGAACCTCAAAGAAGAAGAAGCCAAGCGCTTCAGACATGCTAAAGCTGGATGATACCGATGATGATGAAGAAGAGGTAACTTTTAACTCCTCCGACTCTTTTACCATCATTTTATTGACATTATCCCTTTCAGGAAGACACGGGAAACAGCCAAGCCGTCGAGGAAGAGGTAACTATAATCTTCTCCGACTCCAAGCCCTTGCCGCGGCAGAAAATTCGAAGAGTGACCCAGAAAGTAAGATTCTCACATCCTTTGGCTTGCCAAGATCCTCAATTTCTTTTGAAGCAACAGCTTTATGAAAGCCGGAGGCAGACTCGGACTAGCAAGGATGCAGAGCTCTTCTCCGGCTTACCTAACGTAACCAGGAAGCATCGGACTGAGGTTATCTCCGATTTACGTTCTGTTTTACCTTTGGCGGGTTTAATTCATCAACCTCTCAATTCATCTGACTCCAATTATCAGGATACCTCTCCTTCTTTCGGCGAGTCTATGCAATCCAACATGCCGGCTTTCAAAACCGCCCCCGGGTAATGTAAACTTGTTTACCTTATGCTTTATCTTACTCATGCTTTTTTACTCACCCTTCTGCCTTGTCCACAGCGTGCAAGTGAAGCCCAGCAAGAGGGCAAAAAAGAATAAGCCGTCCCAAGAGCCGGCCGTGACTGAACCGGAGCTCGGAACGGCTGCTCCTGATGTTTCTGCTCCCGAGCCGCCGCCTGAACCATCTCAAGACATTCCAGTAACTACCTCTGACCCGCCTGTTGAGCAAGTTCTCAACGACTCTGATAACCCGGAGGCTCCTAGCCTGGCTAAAGCGGATGACCCGGAAGTTGAGATTACCAAAACTCAATTTATTGAGCCGGGAAGGCCCACTGTGCTGGCTAAGTGCTCTGCCAAAGAGGAATATTTGGAACGCCGAAAGGCCAAGCTGGACGTCGCTGACTACACTCATTTGAGTATTGGAGAGATCGTCTCTGGCTGTATCAATCAAGTACATAGCAGCCGTGACCTGGAAATTGACAAGGTGAAGTAGATACAGCAAAAATCTGAGGTATGACTTATGCTACTTTTCCTTAACCATACTTACTGTACCAGCCCCCAAGTCTTTTGCTTATAAGTAAATATGTTGTAGACTTAGAAAACTGCCTAGCACTACTTGTCCGGCTTAGAACGAAGATATTTAACCCAGTTGTAGCATGATACTTTGAACTTGCGATACACATTAGCCCCCAAGTGTCAAGTATCTTTGATTGCAAAGTGCTTGGGACTTAATTTACATGAACCGGCGTAGTAACTTAGAGTTCTTCAGTATACATTAGCCCCCAAGTGTCAAGTACCTTTGCTTGCAAAGTGCTTGGGACTTAATGTTATCTTATAATAATTCTGACAATAACCCGACATCAATGCAGGCCACCATAAGTCATTTTGAGTCAGAGATTGCTGGCCTGAAGAATCGCCTGGCAGCTCAAGAACTTGAAATCCAAAAAGCCAACTCCAAGTTTGAATTCAGCGTCTCTGAACAAGAGAAGTTGAAGAAGAGCTTTGAGGCAGAGAAGAAAACCTGGGCTGATGAAAAGGCCTCACTGGTGACCCGGGCCAAGACAGCAGAAGCATCGCTTGTAGAAGCAACGGCCGAGCTGTCCGGCTTAAAGCGCCAGATATCTCAAATGGTCTCAGCAATCTTTGGTAAGTTACTTATACAAACCTTAAACACTTCAAACCGCCTTTCAATGATTACTTCAGTCGTTACCTCTAGCTCACCTTATGCTTAATAACGCAGGCCCCAGGAGCACAAACCTCAAGCAGAACATGTTGATCAAGCTGAAGGCAGTTTATACTCTGGTGGAGCAGCTCTACACCGGGTCACAACGTGCTCTGGCCGTTGTGGCCTTATCAAATGATGTTCCCCATCTTCTGTAAGACGTGCTAAAGCGGCTTGTTGTGCTACCTCAGCGAGTCCAAGAGTTAAGGCGAGCATCTGCAAGAGCCGGAGCTATATCCGCCTTGAGCCGGGCCAAGGCGTGGCTTCCAGAGCTAGACCCGGCTGGCATTGCTCTTGGGTATCCAAGTTTGAAACAAGATGGTACTTTGTTTAATGAGGCGGATTTCACCGCCTGTGTGAAAGATATATGCCCTGTGGCTACTCTCATTGGGAACAATACTGACCTTACCAAGTATCAGCTGGGTTATGACAGCGAGAATCGAAGACTCCCAACACCTCTCTATGATGACGTCAGCCTAATCCCTCCAATCCGTAAGCATACCTTTGCCCCTGAAGTCGACCCAGCCGGTTTAATAGATGACGAAGCTGAATTTGAAGCTTTGAGTGGCATTGACTAGGCATCGTCCACCTTCCAGGACAGGGCAGCCGACGGAGAGGCGGAGAAGGATAACCCGAAATCTTCAGGTCAACCCCAGGAGTGAACCGCCTGGCGTCATATTTTTATGTATTTGTGGAAAAACAATGCTTCATTATTCAGACTCGGGGAGTCTTGTAATAGGGTAGAAAAACACATGATTTTTGCCATGCCTTCGCGCATGTTTATGGCGCTCAACACTTTCTTAAGCCGCCATCATCATATGCTTCCATTTTATATTGATCTGCTATTTCCTTTATAACAGAATTTTGCTTGTATTGTCCTGTATATAAAACCAACACAATTCCCTTGGTGACTTATCGCATCGGGGGTTTGTCAGATTTCGGGTTCCGGCAGACCCTTGAGGTTCGAACACTGGGTGCGCGCGGAAATCTCTCCCCTACCATTCTACGTCCGATCCCCTCGTGCGAACTAAGCTGGAAACGATGAACAACACAAGGGACACGAGATTTATACTAGTTCGGGCCACCGTTGTGGTGTAATACCCTACTCTAATGTGTGGTGTGGTGGATTGCCTCTGGGGCTAATGATGAACAGTACAGGGGAAGAACAGCCTCGCGAGGGGTGTTCTTGAGCTGGTGTGGTGTGTTCTACTTGGTCTCTCTATCTGATTCCCTGCCTGTGTCTAGATGCCTCTAACTGGATGCCTCTGCTCTGGATGCCTCTACTCTGTGGTGGCTAGCTCTATATATAGAGGCCCTGGGCCTCTCCCCAAATAATGAGCGGGAAGGGCGCCAACAATTGGCCATTTTGAAGGGAAACATCTAGTACAAGTTATCCTGACCAAAGGTGGTCTTCGGCTACCAAAAGCACTAGTAGTGACACCGTCTTGGGCTCCACGGTGACCTCCGTCCGGCCGTCCGGCTGGTCTTGGTCTCGTTGCACCAAAATGGTAACCTTTGGCTGATACCCTGGCCTGCGCTTGCCCCCTTTGCACCGAAGGGGAAACAAGGACTCTGCGCAGGCCGGCGCCCGCCTGGTCTTGATTCGTCATGGCTTGCGTCATTGGATCCTCGCGAGGTACCCCACCTTGATCTCTCCGCCTCCTCGCGAGCCTGCCTGATGAGGCTGCCTCTGAGGAAGCTTCCTGTCATCCGCCCCGCGAGGCTTGGCCCCTCGCGAGGGTCTTGAGCTTGAGCTGATGAAGATGGGCCGCGCTGGGCCCCCACTTGAGCCACGCCGCAGGCCGCAGGCAGGCAAGTCTGGGGACCCCCGTTCCCAGAATGCCGACAGTAGCCCCCGGGCCCAAGGCGCGCGTGGGCTTGACTTAGCAAAGGGGCGAAGGGGCAAGCGCGGAGCGCCGCGGGCCCCAAAAGCCTGCGGCCTTGGGCGCCGCGTGGCGGTTTATTGGACGTGGGTGACTGCGCTTCCCACGACGCATCGGCAACTGCATGACTTGACAAGTCCCTGCATGCAGAGAAACGGGTCATGATTACCTGCGATCGTGGTGCTCGGCGGTTGGCCTTCTCCGGCTATAAGTACGGGGTTGCTTGAGCTCCTTCAGTCCATCTCTTCCGGCTACTCCTTCTCTTCTTCTTCCTCGCCCTTGCTTCTTCTTGTGCTAATGGCACTGATCCGCCGGTTTTCTACAGAGGAGAAGGGAAAGGCCCCCCGAGAGGGTCCTGACCCCCTTCCGCTGAAGAAGCGGCCAGTCCTTTGCCGCCAGGACGAAGGTGCCTGGCAGGAGGTGTCGAGGCCGTGGTACGAGCGGCCACCGCCTGGGTTCCCGCTGCCCTTGTATGCCCGCGTCGTGGGCCCTAGGGAGGAGGGCGCCGAGCGACACTGACAGTGCCACCGTCGACGCCGGCGAGTCACAGTGGTGTGCGTCGTTCCTCCTGGAGTCCACGCCGAGCGCTCCTCTCGCGAGCTTGTGCTCCACGCCGCCATGCCTCCAACCTCTTGGATCCGCCTTCCTCCCTCCTTCGCCTTCAATATGCCGCCGAGCGGGGCTCTGGAGCTTTGGCTGTAGCACGCCGACTGCGGCACCCCCGCAACCGGAGCGGAGGTCGCGGTCGTCGCTCTGGGCAAGGTCTTCGTTACTCGGGGCTGGGGTGAGATCGCCCGGGTCTGCCGCGCGGATGGCGCCCTCGTGATTCATCTTGAATATGATGGCGCCTCCCTGATGTTCTTCAAGGTCTTCAATGCTGAAGGACGCCGGCTGGAGTGCTGCCCCAAGGGAAGCGGCAGCGACGAACTGGCGAGGACCTGGCCCGCCCGTCGGCCCTCTAGCAGCTCCTCAGGCAGCAGCGGAGGAGCTAAGGACTTCAGCGGCTCCCCCGAGCTTTTCGCGACTCTGGAGATGAGCGATGACAGCTACGAGCCTCCGAGCTCGCGCCGTGCTCGGAGTGGGGCAGCTGCATCGAGCCGCCGACGCCACTGATCTGGATGGGGTTGGCGCCGGCGCCGGGCAACCCACTATTGATGATGGCGTCGCCTGTGGAGGTGCTAGAAATTAGCGTTCCTTAGGATTATCACCTTTTGTTCCCTGCGAGGAATCAAAGCAACACCCCGCGGGGGTATGTAAGGCGTCTGCCATGTCTTTTGTGAAAGTTATATCCTTAGTATGAATCGATGCGAGGTGCTTGTCCTGTCGTGACTCGGCTCCCCCTTTCTATCCTCACGAGGGCTTAGCGCTCTACGCTGATAGGTCCCAGTCCCTAGGCGGGCTTCAGCCGTCGCTGGTATGCCAAGTCGCGATGCCGTGGTCAAGGCCAGGAGGTGAGCGGCCAGAGGTTCGGTAAGAGCCCCCGAGTCGCGATGCTCGGGAGGTCCCCTTTAGCACTCAAGTAGCCCTTGCCTGGCGAGAAAGGAAGGCAGCGTCGTCGCGACAGAGCCGCATTGGGCAAGGGTGTGGCACTGCGTTGGTTCAACTTCCGTAAGGGCGAGACTTATCTTTTGAGTTGGTGTAGTTCCTTGACAAGGCGCCCGGCCCTAGAGGTGGTAGCCGAGGTACTGTTGGGTTAGGTCCTCACGAGCTTCTTCCCACTCCCCCGCACTTTCCTTAGTGCTCTACGTCCTCAGGTCCCGGCCCTCGAGCAAGCTCAGCCGCCGCTGGTATGACAGGTCGCGATGTCGTGGGTCAAGGCCAGGGGGTGAGGGCTGGAGAGCCAGTAAGAGCCCATGAGTCGCGATGCTCAGGCACCCCCCTTTTAACGTGCAAGCGGTCCGTGCCGGAGAGAGGGAGAGACAGCTCGCGACATCCCCATCGTTGCTCCTGAGGTAGGTCCTGCACGCCAACCTCGAAGATAAACAAGACCTGTCGATACGGTTGCCAGCCAACCTTGCGTTGCTCCGAGGGAGTAATTGGGGCACTGAGGGCCTGGTGAGGTGGCGCCTTGCGGGGCTGCCACGGCCAGAGCTTGACCACTCAGATTTAACGGCGTTGCAGGGACGGACCCATGCGCAAGTGCCGTGCCAGAGCGAGCGGCTCCATAGGTAGGCGTCAATCGAGCAGGTGATTAGGGAGAGTATGTTAAGCACGTAGGAGGGAATTCATTTCAGGTAGATGCGGGAAAAGCAAATGCCGCTGCGCCAGGCCCGAGCAGCTTGGGGATGATGCTGCCCGAGGGGCGCCCCCAACAAGGTAAGTAAAGAGCATAAGCAAAACGAGTACATGCCGCGGGGACGGACCCACGCGGCCTGGGAATGATGCGGCCCTGCGGGCGCTCCCAACTGAAAGTAGAACTCTGAAAGATGTCACCTGATGCTGTTGAAGATGAAGCGATGCTGAGGAAGCTGGCGATGCACGGTGAAGACACCGGCCTTCACGAGCCCCAGGCCCAGGGGGCTCGGGAGGCTCCGGGGTCCCAGGTGGGTCCTCGAGAGCCATCTCCATCTCTGCCAGGACCGAATAATGCCTGACCTCCTGAGCTTCCAGAATGCTCCTCAGCAGGCGCTGGTGAGCGGCGACTGTGTTCGGCAGGCCGAAGGGCATGCGAACGTAGCTGTGAGGTGGCCCCTCATAGCGCCCCATGCGTGAAGGCTAGAAGCGCTCCTGAGACGCGGCTCGGTTGAGCCCTGGTACATCGATGCAGATGCGCAGCCCGCCATGCTTGCCTGGATGTGGGGCTGCGGCGGGCAAGCGGCGGCTGCCGCTCATGACTCTTGACTCTTGTAGCTCCTGGGCGTTTCTTGCGATGAACTCCTGAGGGTTTGGTCTTCCTTGCCTTGTATCTTCTTGAGGGAAACGTGCCTGGAAGCACCCCTCCAAGCGATGCCCGAGCGCCTCCCTCGCGACATTGGCAAAGTCGGTGGCTCCCCAAGAGAGAGCCCTCGAGCCCTACCTGAGGAGGGCGTCGGGCGCGCCTTCTTATGCGTGAGAGGGTGGCGCTCCCTGATCGGGCGCGAAACCTGACGCAACACCTCCGGAGGCGCCGGCCTCCTTGTGGCTTGGGCTAGGCGAAGCCTTCTTCTTCTTGAGGGTCGCCTCAGGAAGTCTCCCGCTCCTATGATCTGGGTCTTCGATTGCTGCGGCTTGGAACGCACGCTCAAGCGAGCACACTGCGTCTCTTTCTTCACAGGGTACGGTGATGCTCCACCGCTCCCTGGCATCTTGAGGACGTTGTAACCATGGTGAGTCACTGCCATAAACTTGGCTAGGGCTGGGTACCCGAGGATGGCGTTGTACGGCGGGCGTATGTGGGCGACGTCGAAGTCCATGAGCTCGATGCGGTAGTTGTTGCGCTGGATGTACTTCTGCAGGGTTTCCCCTAGCTGTTGCTTGATGCGGTGGAGGTCTCTCATGGCCGGGGGCCGGTCGCGAGTGCCCTGGAAGTTGGCGATGAAGCGGGTGCGCATCTCACTACAGGAGGAGATCATGCCGGGGGCCAGATTCAGGAGCCAGGTGCGAGCGCCGTCCTTGAGCGCCATGGGAAACCAGTTCGCCATGACCTTTTCGTCTCTGTTGGCGGCTACGATGCCCAGCTCGTAGAGCTGTAGGAACTCCGCGGGGTCCGTCAGGCTTGAACTTGCCTGGCCATGTGACGCCGCGCAGTTCGGGGGTGAAGGCGAGGCAGCCTGCCGTGGCCACCGGCGCCCTTTGCTGGTGCTGGGCTTGCTCCTGGGGATCACCACGCGCCGCTGCCCGGAGCAGCGCGGGGTCTTGGCATGGAGGCGGAGGGACGCGATCTTGGCGCGCCGGCGCAGGGAGCGCGCGAGCACCTTCTCGGGGACGTGGGATCTCTTGGCAGCTCCCTTCTTGCTGCGCAGGCGCTAGACGCGGGGGATCTCGCCCTGGGGCTGCACGCCTTGCAGCCAAGGCGCCTTCTTGGGGAGGAGGTGGCGGAGGCACCTCCTGATCCTTGCTCCCTGCGTGGAACGGAGGGCGAGGCAGCGAGAGGGACCGCAACGGGGAGCCCCCTGCGGCGCTGACGAGCTCGGTGATGCGGGCGAGCCAGTCCTCGTAGAGGTCGTCGACGGGGCGATAGTGTAGGAGCTCTCGTGCCATGAGCAGCGAGGCGTGCGCATCCATGGGAGCGCGACGGGCGTGGGATGACGAGCCAGCTGGAGTCAGCAACGGGGTGGCGGTGCGGCCATCCCACCGCACCGAAGGATGCTGGGACGAGGCCTGCTGCTGGTTCCCCGCCGGGCCGGTGGCGGCGTTGGCGACAGGCGACAGGAACGACGAGGGGGACCGCCGACGGGCGCCGTCTGGGCGACGCGGGTGGCGCGAGCAGCCCGGCGCTCGGCGCGAGCCCGACGAGCGTCAGCCATGGACACGACGGAAGATCACATGCGAACAGCGGAAGAAAGGTTCCGGCGCACCCCTACCTGGTGCGCCAAATGTCGGATTTCGGGTTCCGGCAGACCCTTGAGGTTCGAACACTGGGGTGCGCGTGGAAATCTCTCCCCTACTGTTCTACGTCCGATCCCCTCGTGCGAACTAAGCTGGAAACGATGAACAACACAAGGGACACGAGATTTATACTAGTTCGGGCCACCGTTGTGGTGTAATACCCTACTCCAGTGTGTGGTGTGGTGGATTGCCTCTGGGGCTAATGAGGAACAGTACATGGGAAGAACAGCCTCGCGAGGGGTGTTCTTGAGCTGGTGTGGTGTGTTCTACTTGGTCTCTCTATCTGATTCCTTGCCTGTGTCTAGATGCCTCTAACTGGATGCCTCTGCTCTGTATGCCAATACTCTGTGGTGGCTAGCTCTATATATAGAGGCCCTGGGCCTCTCCCCAAATAATGAGCGGGAAGGGCGCCAAGAATTGGCCATTTTGAAGGGGAACATCTAGTACAAGTTATCCTGACCAAAGGTGGTCTTCGGCTGCCAAAAGCACTGGTAGTGACGCCGTCTTGGGCTCCACGGTGACCTCCGTCCGGCCATCCGGCTGGTCTTGGTCTTGTTGCACCAGAATGGTAACCTTTGCCTGATACCCTGGCATGCGCTTGCCCCCTTTGCACCGAAGGGGAAACATGGACTCTGCGCAGGCCGGCGCCTTCCTGGCTCCCGCCTGGTCTTGATTCGTCATGGCTTGCGTCATTGGATCCTCGCAAGGTACCCCGCCTTGATATCTCCGCCTCCTCACGAGCCTGCCTGATGAGGCTGCCTCTGAGGAAGCTTCCTGTCGTCCGCCCCGCGAGGCTTGGCCCCTCGCGAGGGTCTTGAGCTTGAGCTGATGAAGATGGGCCACGCTGGGCCCCCACTTGAGCCACGCCGCAGGCCGCAGGCAGGCAAGTTTGGGGACCCCCATTCCCAGAACGCCGACATGGTCACATAAAGTATTGATAACCCGGAATGTGAACCAAAAAATCATGTAAAGGCTGGCTTACAATTATACCTTTTAGACATAATCATAACAGCCTACATGTGATCCTTTGATTACCTTGTCGGTTTATGTGACTCGAACAATGAAGGCAAACCTTATTTGACCCGGCACACATAATACTTGTTCCTGTGCTAGCAATGTTATATGATTAACATTAAACCGGTGGAATAAAGACTACCTTGTAAATGCTTTCAAAAATGATCTCAGAATAGTCAATTAAATGTGACTGCAAAGTGAAATGAGACAACAAGTAAAATTCAAAGGCTTCTGATTCGAATACGATCAGTGAACCGTTCCAAAGGGGTTAAGCTAAGATTCGGATACGATCATATAGCCCCAAGCGGCTTTGGCGATGCCGATCAAGTGGGTATCGACAGCTATGTTCTCTTTGGTTCGAATACGACCTATGTTTGAACAGGAAGCCCCCAAGTGACCATGAGTGTTGTTTAATGACGCTGATTCGAATACGATCCACATTAGACCCAAAGGGGTTAAGCTATGATTCAGATATGATCAAGAAGCCCCCAAGTGGGTTTGGCAGTATGCCGATCAAGAGGGTATCGACAGCTATGTTCTCTTTGGTTCGAATACGACCTATGTTTGAACAAGAAGCCCCTAAGTGATCATGGCTTGATTCAGATATGATCATAAGCCGGACCAAAGGGAAAGCCGGATTCAGATATGATCCGCTCCCTGTCGGTTGTTTCCACCACATGATGAGGAAGACATGTAAACTTTTGAGGGTGAAAAGGACAGAGGTCCTGTTTTATTGCTTTATATAATATATATACATCGTCAAAATATATACATCTTGAGAGCCGGTGGCTCAGGTATAGTAAGGCCGAAGATGAGCGATATTCCATGGCCGGCGGGTCTCCTCCTCCGACTTACGTGAGTCTTTGTGCTCTCGAACATCGATGAGGTAGTATGACCCGTTGTTCAGGTTCTTGCTGACCACGAAGGGTCCTTCCCAAGGGGGGGATAGCTTGTGCATATCAGATTGATCTTGGATGAGCCGGAACACTAAGTCATCTTCCTGAAAGGTTCTGGACCTAACCCGGCGGCTGTGGTAGCGGCGCAGGTCTTGCTGGTAAATCGCCGAGTGGGCTATTGCCAGGTCTCGCTCTTCGTCCAACAAATCAAGTGCATCTTGCCGAGCTTTTTCATTGTCAGCCTCAACGTAAGCCGCCACGCGGGGTGAATCATGACGGATGTCACTTGGCAGGACCACCTCTGCTCTGTACACCATGAAGAAAGGTGTGTAACCCGTGGATCTGTTAGGTATAGTGTTGATGCTCCAAAGTACAAAGGGTAATTCCTCCACCCAACAACCCGGCGTCCGTTGTAAGGGGACCAAGAGCCAGGGTTTGATACCCTTCAAGATCTCCTGATTTGCTCTTTCTGCTTGACCATTGGAATGAGGATGAGCAACAGCCGAAACATCAAGCCGGATATGTTCTCATTGACAGAACTCTTCCATGGCACCTTTGGAGAGATTAGTGCCATTATCAGTTATGATGCTGTGTGGAAAACCAAAACGAAACATCACCTTTTTCATGAACTGAACCGTCGTGGCTGCATCACACTTACTGACCGGCTCTGCCTCAACCCACTTTGTGAACTTATCCACTGCCACCAGGAGGTGTGTCTTTTTATCCTTAGACCTCTTGAAAGGTCCAACCATGTCAAGCCCCCAGACTGCAAACAGCCAAGTAATTGGAATCATCCTCAACTCTTGAGGCGGCACATGAGCTCGTCGTGAGAATTTTTGACACCCGTCACATTTACTGACCAGATCTTCTGCATCAGCATGAGCCGTCAGCCAGTAAAAACCATGACGGAAAGCTTTTGCCACAAGAGATTTTGAACCGGCATGATGACCGCAATCCCCTTCATGAATCTCACGAAGTATCTCCTGACCCTCCGCTGGCGACACACAGCGTTGAAACGCTCCAGTGACACTGTGATGATGCAACTCACCATGAACAATTGTCATAGACTTAGACCGCCGGATGATTTGTCTCGCCAAGGTCTCATCCTCAGGCAACTCTCTCCGGGTCATGTAAGCCAAATATGGCACTGTCCAATCTGGGATAACGTGAAGAGCCGCCACCAACTGTGCCTCCGGGTCTGGAACAGCTAAGTCTTCCTCTGTAGGTAACTTAACAGAAGGGTTATGCAAGATATCCAGGAAGATGTTAGGCGGCACCGGCTTACGTTGAGATCCCAGCCGGCTTAGAGCATCAACCGTCTCATTCTTCCTTCAATCAATATGTTCCACTTGATAACCCTTGAAATGCTCAGCCACAACATCAACTTCACGACGGTAAGCCGCCATGAGGGGATCCTTGGAGTCCCACTTGCCTGACACCTGTTGAGCCACGAGATCTGAGTCGCCCAAGCATCTTACCCGGCTCAAATTCATCTCTTTGGCCATCCGGAGACCATGGAGTAAGGCCTTGTACTCAGCTGCATTGTTAGTACAAGGAAACATAAGCCGGAACACATAACAAAATTTGTCACCTCGAGGGGAAGTTAGAACGACTCCAGCCCCCGAGCCTTCTAACTTCCTGGACCCATCAAAGTGAATAGTCCAATATGTGTTATCTGGCTTCTCCTCAGGTGCCTGCAACTCTGTCCAATCATTGATAAAATCCACCAAGGCTTGAGACTTAATAGCAGTACGTGTCATGTACTTCAAACCATGAGGCCCAAGCTCAATGGCCCACTTGGCGACTCGTCCTGTGGCCTCCCTATTCTGGATGATGTCTCCCAAGGGGGCAGAACTTACCATAGTGGTAGGATGACCTTGGAAGTACTGCTTCAGCTTCCGGCTTGCCATGAACACTCCGTAAACAAGCTTCTGCCAGTGTGGATACCTTTGTTTAGACTCACTGAGCACCTCACTGATGTAGTAAACCGGCCGTTGAACCGGATGCTCCTTTCCAGCCTCCTTGTGCTCCACCACGATTGCAACACTGACAGCTCGTGAGTTAGTAGCCATATATAATAGCAACGGCTCTCTATCAATGGGAGCCGCAAGGACCGGCGATTCAGATAACTGTCTCTTTAAATCTTCAAAGGCAGTATTAGCAGCATCACTCCAGACAAAAGTGTCTGTTTTCTTCATCATCTGATACAGCGGTAGGGCCTTCTCCCCTAATCGGCTTATGAACCGGCTTAAAGCAGCAACACGACCCGCCAGTCACTGAACATCATTGATGCACTCCGGTTTAGCCAACGAGGTAATCGCCTTGATCTTCTCCGGGTTAGCTTCAATGCCCCTGTTTGAGACCAGAAAACCCAAGAGCTTGCCAGCAGGTACACCAAATACGCACTTGGCCGGGTTAAGCATCATCTTATAAACCCAGAGATTATCAAAGGTCTCTTTCAAATCAGATATCAAGGTTTCCTTCTCTCTAGACTTCACCATGATGTCATCCACATAAGCGTGAACATTGCGCCCAATTTGATCGTGGAGACAGTTCTGTACACATCGTTGATAAGTCGCCTGGGCACTCTTGAGCCCAAATGGCATAGATACATAGTAGAAGGCTCTGAACGGAGTGATGAAAGCTGTCTTCTCCTGGTCCTTAACTGCCATCTTGATCTGATGATAACCAGAGTAGGCATCCAAAAATCTCAAACGCTCGCAACCCGCCGTAGCATCAATGATTTGATCAATACGGGGGAGAGCAAAGGGATCAGCCGGACAAGCCTTATTTAAGTCCGTGTAATCCACACACATCCGCCAGGTGTCGTTCTTCTTAAGCACAAGCACCGGGTTAGCCAACCACTCCGAGTTAGCCAACCACTCCGAGTGAAAAACTTCAACGATAAACCCGGCCGCCAAAAGTCGGGCCACCTCCTCACCGATGGCTTTCTGTCTCTCTTCATTGAACCGTCAAAGAAACTGCCTGACCGACTTATATTTCAGATCAATATTAAGAGTGTGCTCAGCGAGTTCTCTCGGCACACCCGGCATGTCAGAAGGTTTCCATGCAAAGATGTCCCGGTTCTCACGGATGAACTCGATGAGTGCACTTTCATATTTAGGATCCAAATTGGCACTAATACTAAACTGCTTAGACGAATCGCCCAGAGTAAAGTCAACAAGCTTGGTTTCAGCAGCCGACTTAAACTTCATCGCCGGGTTATGCTCTGTGGTTGGCTTCTTTAGAGAGGTCATATCCGCCGGGTCAACATTATCTTGGTAAAACTTCAGCTCCTCTGCCGCACAAACAGACTCAACATAAGCCGCATCGCCTTCTTCACATTCCAGGGCTACCTTTCGACTCCCATGCACGGTGATGGTGCCCTTGTGACCCGGCATCTTAAGCTGCAGATAAACATAACACGGCCGTGCCATGAACTTGGCATAAGCCGGCCGCCCAAACAGAGCATGATATGGACTCTTGATTTTGACCACCTCAAACCTTAATTTCTCAGCCATGGAATCATACTCATCCCCAAAGGCCACCTCCAATTCAATCTTACCGAACGGGTATGCTGACTTACCAGGCACCACTCCATGGAAAACGGTGTTGGATGTCTTTAAATTTTTGTCAGTCAAACCCATGCGTCGAAAGGTCTCGTAATAGAGGATGTTGATGCTGCTACCTCCGTCCATGAGTACCTTGGTGAATTTATACCCGCCGACCTGAGGTGCCACCACCAAGGCTAACTGACCCGGATTATCAACCCGGGGAGGGTGATCTTCCCTGCTCCATACAATAGGCTGCTCTAACCACCTCAGGTAACGGGGAACTGCCGGCTCAACAGAGTTCACGGCCCTCTTATGAACCTTCTGGTCACGTTTGCACAAACTAGTAGTGAACACATGATACTGCCCACTATTCAACTGCTTCGAATGGCTTTGATAACCCGACTACTGCTGCTGTTGTCCTCCTTGACCAGACTGTTGTTGATTATAGCCACCTTGATTTCCCTAAAAGCCGGAATTTGAACCGCCGCCCGGGCCATGAAAGCCGCCGGCACCTGAGCCGCCGCCCGACCCATGATTGCCATCAAATGCATTGGAATTCTTGAAATCCTTCATGATCGCGCAATCTTTCCACAAGTGGGTGGCGGGTCGTTCCCGGGTGTCGTGTCTTGGGCAGGGCTCATTGAGTAGCTACTCAAGAGATGGGCCTGACCCGCCAGATCGAGGGGCGGTTTTCCCTTACGCCTCTGATTGTTACCCTGCGCATTGGCGTTGGCCACAAACTCCGGGTTACCCTCAGCCTTACGCTTATTGCCTCCTTGACTAATCGGGTTATGCTGCTGACCCTTTTCATTGCCGTTCTTCTTTCCCTTCCCTGTCTTTTCCTCATCAGACGCGGGATCCTTGTTACTATCAGAGTCGGCGTATTTGACTAAAGCTGCCATCGGCGTACCCATATCATTGCAATCACGCTTAAGGTGCCCTAGTTTTTGTCTCAATGGCTCAAAGCGGTAATTCTCCTCCAACATGAGGACTGCAGAGCCGGCATCCATCTTGTCAGACGAATGTATTATCTCCTTGACCCGGCGCACCCAATGAGTTGTGGATTCACCCTCCTCTTGCTTACAATTTGTTAAGTCCACAATCGACATAGATTGCTTGCAAGTGTCCTTGAAGTTCCGAATGAACCGGGCCTTCAGCTCCGCCCATGAGCTAATGGAATTGGGCGGCAGGCCCTTTAGCCAAGACCTAGCCGTCCCGTCCAACATCATAGTGAAGTACTTATCCATTGCCGCGGCACTGACCTCCAACAACTCCATAGCCATCTCGTAGCTCTCAATCCAGGCCCCGGGCTGTAAGTCGGCCGTATAATTTGGCACCTTTCAGGGTCCCTTGAAATCCGTAGGGAGACGCACATTACGTAAAGCCGGCACCAGACACGGAACGCCGCCGGTTCTGGTGGCTACTCCCGCCTCAACAGAAGTCGTCGGATAATCCGGAAAGGCCTGGTGAGCCGTTTGCTGAGTCGCTAGCTGAGCCGCCCGCTCCTCCTCCCGACGTATCCGGTCCTGCACCGGGTTATGACCACCAGGCTGATTACGGCGCTGAGCGTTGCTTGACAAGGACTTTGACTCCATGTGTCTGCTGTAACTCGGGCTCCGGTTCGGACGAGACGGAGCTAACCAGGGTGGAGGAGTTGAATGAATCCTGTCCCGGCTATAGGAATAAGTCTCCTGCTGAGCTAGAGCCGTCTGGACGAGTTCCCTGATCCTTCGTGTCTCCACCGCTGTTGGATCATCACCGTCTACTGGGAGAGCCGCCAGGCGCGCCGATGCTGCAATCAGGTTCTCCATAGGATTGGAAAAGTGACCCGGCGGCATTGGTACATAACGGGGCGGTGCCATATTCCCATGAGGAGGTGCCGTCACCTGAGGCTGAACCGGACCCCCGGCTGTCATGAACTGATTCACCTCTGGCGGGTTACTTGGGCCTGCTCCTGGTGTAGCGAAGAGGTTCCAAGGATCATAAATCGGAGGTAAACGGGACTGAGTTTTCTGGTGTCTCCTCCTCATCACCTTGTTAGATGCGTTCAGGCTCATCGTAAGCTGGAAAGCCTCTGACTGGAGCTATTGCGCCCGCACATCTAAAGCCGCCCGTTTTGTGGCTAACCTGGTATCCTCAGCTGCTAAGGCCTCCTTGGCCCAAGCTATCTCCTCACGCACGTGTGCCACCTCCGTGTTATGCTCATCTTGATTTGCCGGAATAACCGTGGAAATTAACAGGGTCGTTAGTTTATCCATGAGATCCATCAACACCTGAGCCGGCGGGCGCACAGGGCCTCCTGCCCCGGCTGCTCCTGACCCGGACGTTATTGCCGCTGCGGCTGTAGAGTTTTGACCGGGTTGAGTCCCAGCCATGAAGACTCCTACGCAGTTTGGCGGCTCAAAGGGGTCCGGAATACTGCTGCCATCGGAACAGCCCCCAAGCCTGCCGTCTTGCAATTGATACATCGAATCTGTTGAACCGGCGGACGAATCACCGTCGGGGAGGACGGCCGTCTCACCACCATCTTCAGATCCTTCAGAAAGTTCCCCTCCGTGGATGCAACCCACGAAGGCACGCTTCACGACGGGTTGTGCTCGGGCGGGTCTCGCGCGCTGAGCCGTCTCAACAAGGTCGGTGCAGTTGTCCGGCTCAGGGCCCGGCTCACCGATCCGGCCGATGAAGACGTGGATTCCGCCGAAGGGGACCCGGTACCCGTACTCAATTGAGTCGGTGTCGGGGCCCCAGCCTTCGTCGTCGATGTAGATCTTGCCACGATGACTCTTGGTCATGCGGCCGACTGCGTATCCCTTGAGCCCTTCGAAGCTGCCCTTCAAGAACTCAAATCCACCGTGCGCTGGCCCCATGGTGGGCGCCAACTGTCGTGGAATTGTCACGGCAGATGTCCTCTTGCAAGGACTTAGTCGTGGAGCCATCGCAACTAGGAAGCTTAAAGGGGTTAATCGGGACAAAGGACACGAGAGAGTTATACTAGTTCGGCCCCTTACGGTGATGGTAAGGCCTACGTCTAGTTGGGTTGGTATTGCTGAGGTTTCGATGACCAGGGAGCGAGATACGCTATGCCCGGTTCTTGATGAGTTGTTTCTTTCCCTAAGCCGCCAGCGGGTCATCCCCTTATATACACGGGTTGACGCCCTGCGGCTTACAGAGTCCCGGGCGGCTCATAAACAGTGTCTGGCTCGGTGACTAGTTAATTCTACCTTATGATACAAGTCATGCCATTATAGCGGTTTATCACTATGGGCCTTAAGTCGCCTGTGGGCTTTAGACCCTTTATTGAACCGCCATCTTCATGCTTGATCTTGGGCTTCTTCTGATGAGTCCTCCTTTGCGTAACCCGGCCCCTTACGGGCGGCTTACACAAATAGTTATATCCCCAACACTTATGCTCATAAAAACTTCAACCAGTGTAGCCCCCAAGGGCCGGGTCATTATGCAATAATGAGTAGGGACTTCATAGATATGATCATGTAGACTTGAACAGCAACGTGTAGCCCCCATGGGTCGGCTCAGTAAGATAATATTGAGCTGGGACTTTATATATACTGCATTGAAATAACATCATAAGATGTAACCCCCATCATGGGGCTTGAAACCACGTCCACAAGGTTAAGAACTTTGTGCTTTACCAACTGAGCAATAAACCTTTCAATATAATGGATTAAAGCTTGTGTACCTTAGACTTTTTGACAGAATTAATTGGTAGCCCCCAAGGGCCGGCTCATTATGATATGATGAGTCGGGTCTTCAATAAGGCAAGTAAAAATGTCTTTGCATTAGCCCCCAAGTACCATGGTGCATGCTGGCAGTGACATGAGACTTACATATTTGATGTAATCTCAACTTGAATAATGTAGCCCCCAAGTGTCGGGTCGTAAGCCTGCAGCGAATCGGGACTATTCCTTCCATTGTAGAATAAATTATATCCATTGATAAAATAATAGCCATTGCGCTGAAGCGACTTTGAAAACCTCAATCATAATACTAGTTATTGATAACTATAATAAAAATCCAGCCATGTTTGGCTATTAAAGATTTGAATAATATAACCCAGTTTGAAAACCCGTTCCTATGATATTTGATCACACTGTTGGTTTACCAAGCCAGTGTAGTAAGGGTGATAAGCCAAAACTTGAGCACTGGTGATTATCATATATTGCGGGCTTATGAATAAAGCCAGGCCGGGTTAATAAACACCGGATATTATTTTATCTCATACTGGCGACTTATAGTCAAAAGCCAGGTCGGGTCAATAAACACCGAGTATTATAAAGCATTATAAGCCTCATCAAATAAACCTCAAAAGACCTGTCGAATAAAAACAAACAAAAAACGAGGCTTTTCATGGGCTGCCAGGCCAAAAAATCGAGGCTTTTCACGGGCTGCCAGGCCACTGAGTTAAACCGTTTTACAAACCTTATAAGATGGAACTCACATAACCAATCGTCGTTTTAACTTTGACAAGTTCAGGGTCTGCATAAGATTGACTTGTCAAACGTTCGGCGGGTCTTTCCGGGAATACCTGGGCGGAGTGGCTTACTTAAAAAGGCAGGATAACCTGGGGTTTTAGGTGAATACACCTAGCTTCCAAGCCGGGCTTTTAAGCCTATCACAAGGGTTGTAGCAACTCTTGTTCTTTAGAACAAAAGAGCCCCCAAGCAATATTTTTTGAGCTATGCTCAATGAACGCCTATGTTTGAGTTGTACTTTTGCAACAGACTCTCTTTGATCCCTTTTTAACCTGGGTATCAAGCCCCCAAGTGTTTTGTAAGCATGGCGTATAAGCCGGGTCAAAGGGTAATCATAGCTTCGCTCAATGAGCAACAAGCCCCCATGTAACCATAATAAGATAAGCCATAAGGCAGCATATTGAACTGCGCATCTTGGCAACAAGTTCTCTTTGGCAACCTTTTAATTTTTCTGAGAACTCGAACTTGCGAGAGATGAATTTCTTTTTCAACCGGAGTTTTAAACCGGATATTGAAAGTTTCAAAGCTTTGTGAGAGACAAATTTACCTTGAGCTGGATTTTAAACCGGATATCTTCATTTTGAACCGGAATTTTTCTGACGACTTTTAAATTTGCACCAATGTGGCAGTAACCTCCGGGGCTGGGTTATTTTTCCCTTCAATGACCCGGAGTTCTTGAGACTGCTTTAAACTGGCAATCATTTACTGAATCATGTCATCATAGCCCCCGAGTCTCAAGGCGACTCGAGTTCTCTTGAGATTCTCCATATTTGACCGTGATATAAACCAGTATGAGTCATTCAACAACTCAGTGATATAATAGTCCCTTTTGCAGTAGACAACTTGTCCTGCATTGGAGAACTTGCAAGCCAGAGTAATTGCTCTTTTAAAGAAAGCAATATATAATATAAAAATATACTGGATGGATTTCACCTGATATGTGAGCCCAGTAGTTATCCGCCGCGGAGTTGATGATCACCACGGTGAAGCTGAAATCAATCACGGTCGAGCCGGCCGCGGGAGCAGACAAATAAGTCGGCTGGGACGTTGTAAGCCCGTGCGGACGGGGAGAGTCGGCAATGGCATTGTAAGCCAGTGCAGACGAGAGAGTCACCCGTGACGTTGGAAACGCCACAGACGCAGGCGAGTCGGCCATGGGCACGGACAATGAGTCAGTCGCGTGTGTTAATGTAGCGGGGTTGGCCACTCGCGCAAGACGAGTGCTAGTGCAAAAATAATATTTGCTCACGCCCCTTTTGCAACAACTTTTTGTAAGGAATAATCGTCCTGTGAAAAAATATCATAGATCAAGTAATTGTTCCAATTACTTGATCTATGATATTTTTGAATGGATATTTAGACGATGGAGGAGCCGCGTCTATGAATAACCTCTGGTAACTTCAACGGTGTTTTAGCCACTCTCTCCGTTAAAAGCAAGGCGACACTGACGAAACCGTAGCGAAGGTGGAGGCTTTAAAGCGCTACTAGAACCGGGTGGCGTAAAACAGATCCTTCGGGTCAGGTTGACCCACCTTTTTTTATAGCTGTGTGTCCCCACCACCGTCCTATCCATCCCTCGGGAGGTGTCTGACCGTGATCTTTTCCTGTCTCTGTATCTTGCAGCTTGAGGAGGCAGGGCCGGCTGCTCGCTGGCGGCTTAGGGCCAATGGTTCGATGAGGCAGCGCCTTGCCGGTCAACGCATAGACGGCGACTCGTCGGAGCGAGGCAAGGCCTGCAGCGACTTGAGGCGGACGCAGCAGAAGGGCGCCGGCGACTGAACGCAATAAAACAAAGCCGGGGCGGCTCACCGGGCACACCGGCCGGCGGCTCAACGCGGCAAAGTAAGGTGGCGCGGTGTTGACGCGACACTGGGGTGGCGACGCAGAGAAGCGGCTCGCAGCAAGGCAGGCCCGCGGCATAGTGGCAGAAGGCAAAGGCGCCGGCGGTTTGAGGAAGAGCCAGACCGGGCGACTTAAAAACACCTCGGCGACAGCGACTCACACACGGCGGTTCATGAGCAGTAGCAACGACTTGGCCACTGGATTTTTTGCTCTGCAGTCAGCGGCAGGCTCTAACAAGGATAGTGGCGGCTCGAGGAGCGGCTGGCGACATTGAAGGTACACAGGGCGAGGGCCGGATGGAGCAGAAGGAGAGGTGCTGGGCCCCTCGGCCAGGGCCACTCGTGATGAAAACAGGCTGTTCGAGGCGTGATGGAACGACTCGGAGATGGCGATTTTTTTTCCAAAAGGACCACCTGACCAGATGAATTGTCAAAAGAGACTATCTGTGGATCAATTTGACAAAAAGGACCCCTCAGCGGTGGCGGCAGGTGCGGCAGGCGACACGTGGCACCTGCCGCCACACCAGGAGGCGGCGGGCCCGGCCGCCATCGCAGCAGGCGGCCTCGCGGTGCACAACGGGTTGTGCACAGTGCAACGTGCCGCGACGGAACGGGGCGGGCCAGGTGGGCCACGCCGCCACCGCCGGAGGCGGCCTCTCCTGGTGCTGTCGCTGGCTGGACGACAACAGCAACAGCACGGAAGGCGAGACGCGGGCCCGGCCGCCACCGCAGCTGGCGGCAGGGTTCCTGCACGGGCGACAGCCTCTGACGGCGCTGATTCCCATGACATGACCTGACGGCGCTAATTTCAACGGCGGGAAATGCTGCTGCTTTTCCCCGGGAATCACTCGTGCTTTTTCTTCTGCCCGGGAATCACTCGTGCTTTTTCTTCTGCCCGGGAATCACTCCTGCTTTTGCTTGTTTTGCTTGAGTGGATGCGACGACACTGCGGGAGGAATCCGAGGCTGCGGGAACCTGTTGTGCCGACACTACAGGGATCATAAAATTTCGTCTGTTCGCGTTTATTTTCTGGCCATAATTTGTCGTCTGAGCCTATAAAAGAAGACACCGAGGCTCTCGTCATCTTCGTCCAGCCATCCTCGAAATCACCACTGCGCAAAGTGTATAACACATTTTTTTAGCCGGTATGAGTTTGCCTTGCTCGGATCAAAGCATTAGGCCGAGGAAAATGAAGAATCCAAGTTTGCCTCCGGGGGTGGCAGTCATGCGGTGTTGGTGTGGCGATCTTTGCAAGGTGAAGGAGGTTACGGATTTTTCAGATTGGTTGGGCATGAAGTTTTACATGTGCGCCAATTATGAGGAAGATCCACCCATAGCTATTTTAGAGTACGACAAGCCTCCGGTATGCTTTAACCATCACAAATAGATATTGTTGGTATTTTGATAGATTCTTTAATAACATTCTTGTTTATTGTTGTAGTCTCCTCCGCCTCTGTGCATGTACTATCGTTGGATTGACACGGAGATGCCGGCTTGGGCAGTGACTGAGATTCGTGAAAGAAGTCGCCGTGCGTGGAATAGTTTCTATGCAGAAGAGCGACGCGAGAAGGCGGAAGCTGAGGAGAAAGCAGAGCAAGAGAGAGAGTTAAAAGAATATTATGCGGAGCAACACCGTTTTTTTCAGGATTTAGGAAAGAAAAACAGGGAAGAGGCTCGTCGCATGGAGGAGCAGGAACGACAGCGAAAGGAGGCTCGTGAGGCGGAGAGGCAGAGAAAGAAAGAAAGGGCTCGTCAGGCCAAGGCAGCAGAAGAAGCTGGCGATGGAAAAGGAAAATATCCACGTTGGACTCAGTAGATTCCTGTGGTAGTATTTTAAATTTCGCAATCATTTGTATCTTTATTTCTGCAGTTTAATGTAGCTTTATTTCAGTAGTTGAATGTAGCTTTATTTAAATTGTACGATGTATCTTATTTTCACTTGTACCTTGTCGTGTTGTATCTTATTTTCAGTTGTACCTTGTTGTGGTGGAAAAAAATATAGTTTTAGAATAAAGTAGTGGCATTTTCTTTCCCTCCAGTAATTATCGAACATCGTGCAACAACTACAAAATGAAATTAAGATAGAACATATTGCCTTACAATAAGAGAGTACAAACTAATAATGCAAGTACATCTGAATTAGACGGTACAACTGGAATACACCTTAAAAACTACATGAAGTCATCATCGTCATCCTCCGTCGATGCAGAACTCTTGCCCTTCGAGGATGCAGAACTCTTACCCTTGGACGATGAAGAACTCTTGCCCTTCGTGGATGCAGTACTCTTGCCCTTGGACGATGCAGAACTCTTGCCCTTTGACCATGCAGAACCCGGAAGCGGCGGCATGAAGATATCATCTTCGTCCTCGCTCTCCTCAGTCCATAAAAATGGATGCTTTTCTGCAGTCCTTCTAAAAGTTTATCCACCCAGACCTACGTAATTGGTGAGCCAACTCATTCATTATGGTGTCACTACCGGTGAGTTCGTCCCATGGAACTATCCTATTGTCCATCCTGAAATCGGTAGCTAGCCTCAGAAGAGTGCTGCTCATCCCAGGGTGAAAACTACGATCGAAAGGATAATGGGACATCTCGACTACACTACACTCGAATGCTTATCCACCTCCGTCTGAAGGGCGTTTTATAGGTAAAGAGGAGAAAATGGCGGGAAAGAACGACTGCGGTATGGAGGGAAAGGGTTGGCGGGAACATATGGCGGGAAACGAGTGGCAGGAAGATATGGCGGGAAGGGGTTGGCGGGAAACGGGTGGCGGAACATATGGAGGAAAAGCGTTGGCGGGAAAATATTGAGGGAAAGCGTTGCCTGAAAATATATTTTGCAATGTATAAGACGGGCAATGGTTGCACAGTATTCATCAGCCAAAAATTAAAAAAAAATTCATTTCGGCCTAACATAAGCAAAAGAGTGGAGCGGGATAGTATGGCGGGAGATATAGGCGGGAAAAATTGTTCCTGACTGGTGCATTTTTATTTCAGCATACATAGATGTTCAAATCGAAAAGTCTGATACAGACATATGTAGATACAATGGGTCGCGCACGTGCATAGATGAATCACCCTACTTTGCGACGACCACCTGGCCTTTCCTTACGACCGGAAGGCGACAAGCGATTAGGTGGCCGGGTCACACGAAGACCGTGGCCGTACTCCAATTCGGCTTCATGTGTCTGCGAGTCCTGCGTAGGTGGTGGAGTCGCGAATCCTTGGTGCGAACCTGAAGCGTAATTGTAGGCGTATGGTTGTGACTCCGCGGGGATAATAGATGGGCCAATAACGTCCCCTTCGAAGAACTCTGTAACTAATGATGGAGCCGGGTCGCCAAGATCATGTGATGCTCCCAGGAAGCCTGTGCTGACGCCATGATCATGTGATGGCCAACTCGACCTCACCACCCCTGCTACCGCATCCGGCAACATCAGTGACTGAAATGAACTTCACATACACCATGGGCTGACCATACATTGAGTTATTGGGATTGCTTGCAAACCTCATGTACGACCCCCACGACCGATCACCTGTGACAGGCCGCAAACCCCAACGGGCAACTGTCCCATCATTTCCTCCGTCAACGACGAAGGCCTCCATTGTCATTTTGTTTGCTGCATCACTGGGCCAGACACCGCTCGGATACACCTTCTAACAGCTGCGTAACCCACGTTGACCATGTCTCTCACCACAACTGTAGTCGACTCGCACAAGGACACATCCACCCCTAATGGACCGTCGCGTAAGACGTTCCCATAGTACACTACTAAATTTTCCATAGTACCTAACCAACATACACGTTTACATTTCAAATAATTAGTAACCAAACATTTAGTAACGATGACAACATTTACATATCATACGACTAAAATAATAACCGTATTTTTGTTACAAATATTTGGTTTGTTTCTAGAATCATTTGCTTACAAATATTTGGTTAACGGGTATTTAAAGATATATTTTTTTCTCAAACTCGTCTACGAGAGTAAAAACGACTATTACTAAAAACTAATTTTGATAATATTTTTTCTCAAACTCGTCTACGAGAGTAAAAACGACTATTACTAAAAACTAATTTTGATATATTTTTTCTCAAACTCGTCTACGAGAGTAAAACCGATGGTAATTACTAGCTATCCAAACAACCATTAAACATAATAGTACGATAATAACATTTTAATATCATATGAGTAAACATTTAATTTCTTCCGGCTTCATATAATTTTTAAATATCATACGATAGCAATCATTTATTTACAAATAATAATATTTGCAACGGCATGCACACATTATTCGCAACAGTACATCAATATAAAAAATATTAACAAAATCACGGTGTCATTTTATACCTTAGCTCCAATATGGATGTGCTTGCGAATGCAATTAAGAGTCCAAATAGTTCGAATAAATTTCCGTCACCAGTACTATATGAACAGAGTCAACCTATTATCATATGAACATCAATATTACACACGGAATTTTCTTTCTACTATCAAAAGTATGAAAATAGCACTTGCATGTATCTGGTCATCACCTCAAAAGCAACAGCGAAGATGTAAACACAATTTCTTCAATCACGTCATATCCTCCTTGTTTGCTACTAAGATTAATTATTTTACCTAATTACATACATCATCAAGTACATTAGCACATATTCGTAACATATAAAATTTAGATTATTTCGACATAACAAAGTAGACCTACAGCCTCCTAACTATAGACTTATTAATAAACATACCACATGAAATAACATACCACATGCAATGAACAATTACAGTACAAGTGTTTCTTAATTACCGTATTAAGATTTCTTGCATGTCAATACTAATGGACGCACCTAACATTGATACAACATCTTCAACCTACTCTTCTAAAAAATATATTATAAATGCTACATCTGTCGTCTGAAATTATTTCTAACCTCTAATCACTAACATTGCATAGCTAATGATGAGCTAAAAGACTAACTAATTACCACCTTGCATGCACAAAAAAATCAATTTATCGCAAAGCTCATACCTTGATCTTCAACTTCATAGTTCACTTCGCTAGGCAAATCGTACTCCTGAAGCTCTAAATGACTCCAAATGACTCCTCCAAGTGCTAAAATTATGCCTAAAACAACAGAGAATACACACTTAGAAACTAATCAAACAGAACGAAAACATCATGCATGCGAAGGAAACCAACAAAAATGGATAGATCTTACCATAATCTATCTTTTCTTCAACTTCATCATCTTCGAAATCCAATTCTAAAACGGCCAAAATCACGAGTGAAAGTGGCTACCAAGTTTTTCTTTGTCTGTGTATTCTTCTACACTTAGAGGGAGCAGAGAGGCAGAGACATGCACAGAAGGCAACTAGAGATATGCGAGAGAGACTGTATGCGCATGGAGCTGCGGATGTACGTTTATAAAGAAGAGGACCACTGTATTGTCGGCAGAACGAGCCAAAACTCACCTACCGCGGCATCGGATTCCAGCATCGCGGTGTCTCATCACACACAGCAACAACAACGCTCTCGAGTGTGCGGCAGGAAAACACGCGTTCAAATCAGCACGCTTGAGTGCTGTAGCTTCGGCTGGAGCAATAGACGAAAGCGAGAATCACGCTTCGCTTTAATAAGTGTTGTCTATACGTAGCAATCAGTACTACAAAGTTTAGGCGGGAATCTGATTCACATCATCGAAACTTGTGGCAGAAAGCAAAACAAGGAACTGTGGAATCAGCGCCCGTGAAAATCTGCGCCGTCAGCACCGGAATCAGCGCCCGTGAAAATCTGCGCCGTCGGGAATCCGCGCAGTCCAACAGGGACGCCGCCTGCTGCAGTGGCGGCCTGGCCCACACGCTGGGCCCGCGAGCAGCACGACCTGTCGGCCCAGGAGCGACAGCGGCGACAGAGGCTGCCTCACCTAGTGGCGGCCGGGCCCACCACTCCTGGCCCGTTCCGTCGCGGCACGCTCCACTTTACGAAGGCCGTTGTGCCCCACGCGGCCGCCTCCTGCGGTGGCGGCAGGGCCCGCCGCCTCATGACGTGGCGGCAGGTGACACGTGTCGCCTGCCGCGCCTGCCGCCACTAGTGAGGGGGTCTCTTTTGTCTATTTCGTCCGCAGGGGGTCTCTTTTGGTAATTCCAGTGGGCAGAGGGTCTCTTTCGATAAAAAATCGGAGATGGCCGCCGGTGGCGACTTGGATGCACTCTGGCGACTCGGAGCAAGGTCGAGGCGACCGCAGAATGCGTATCCTTCTCCGGGTCGTGTCCGGTTTAACCCCTCTTCGTCCACATCATCCAGGTCACAGGTGTGGCTGAATCGACGGTTTACGTGTAGCAGAGGAGGCTCCCGGCGGTGCGACGGCGGAGACACCAGCTTGCAGCGGATGGCAAGGCCTCTTGAGGCAGCCCGGGACAGCGGCGGTTTATCCAATGCTGACGAGGAGACGCCGCAGGGGTGGTTTAGGCAGGCGGCAGAGGCAGAACAAGGCGGAGCCTGGCGCGGGTGACGTCTCGGCATCGGTGAGACGGTGACTTGGCGCGCGCGGTGAACAAGGTGAGGCCGGGTTAAAACGACGCTGAACAAGGGGAGGCCGTGGCGGCTCGACCGGCGGAGGCGTGCTCGGTGGTGACTCAGAGGCGAGCTCGGCGGTGACTCACCAAGGCCCAGTTGTCCGGTTCAAGGTGCACCGACTCAACGAAAGGGGCCTGGCAACTTGCGGTGAAGCTGAGGCACGTCTAGGGCTGAAGTGAAATACAGCGGCTCAGAGGCCAGGGCGCAGAACACCCATGATGGGCTTGAGGAAGTGCCCGGAGGCGGCCGGGTTAGCCTGCGGCGGCTCAGGCCCGCGAAGAATTAGACGCAGCCATCTCAGTATGCGGCAGCTCATAGCTCAATCGTCACTCGGTCAGGCAGGGTCCGAGTTGTTCTCCAGGTCATGATTGATTTGACCAATCTAAATCGGGTTGTTTGCTGTATCCTTTGGTAATACCATTATCAGGATGGCCTTCACGTGATTGCTAGTTTAGCTCATAGGCAGCCTTGGGTCTTGAGCCCTTGAAGTCAGATGTATATTAGCAGATTGTGGCCCTTGCTGTTCTTGAGAGAGCTAGAAGGAGACAAAGCTCTAGGGTTACTTTGCTCAAAGAGGGTGATGCCAATACCCGTTTCTTCCACCTTCGCGTTAATCACAGAAGAGGAATTTTTTTTATTCATAGATTAAAACATAATAATGGATGGGTCACAAATCACGATGATAAGAAGAAGATCGCACAAGAACACTTTAGGAAGGCCATAAAAAAAGGGGCTCCCCGTGCTAAGGACCTCAATTGGGACTTCATCCCTGCCTCGGCTTGCAACCTCGCGGACTTGGCGATGCCTTTCTCGGTGGAGGAGGTCAAGGCGGCCATCTTTGCCCTTCCTGGTGATAAAGCCCCAGGCCCTGACGGATTTACAGGAGCCTTCTTCAAAGAGTGTTGGGAAATAGTCAAACCTGAAATCATGGAGGTCATCAACAACTTCTCTAGCCTTCAAGTCTCCAACTTGCATTGGCTGAACTCGGCAAACATAGCTCTCGTTCCGAAGAAAGATGGTGCAGAGGACATCTCAGATTTTCGACCAATTAGTCTCATCCATGGCATTGCTAAGATCATTGCGAAAATGATGGCCACGCGGCTCACTCCTCATATGCACAAACTTGTCTCCAATGCGCAGAGTGCTTTCATCAAGAAAAGAAGTATACATGACAATTTTATGTATGTGCGCAACTTGGCTAGGCGCTTCCAACGCACAAATACACCAACCTTGCTTTTCAAGCTTGACATAAAGAAGGCTTTTGATTCGATGCGTTGGGATTACTTGATGGATTTGCTGCGCCACCATGGCTTCCCAAGTCGCTTCCGAGATTGGATCTCCGCCCTTCTTTCCTCGGCATCTTCGCATGTGTTGCTCAACGGTATTGCCGGTGACCCTATTCGTCATGGTCGGGGCCTTCGCCAAGGGGACCCTCTCTCCCCGTTGCTATTTGTGCTTGCCATTGACCCGCTGCACCACATCCTTGCCAAGGCGACTTCTCAAGGTCATCTTCAACCGCTCAGAGGTCGACCCATCCGTGCGTCGCTTTATGCCGATGATGCTGCCATTTTCATTGCTCCGATCAAAAATGACATTCAGTTCCTGGCTTCGACTCTTGCATCCTTTGGTGATGTTACGGGATTGGTCACTAATTGTGCCAAAAGTGTAGTTGCACCCATTCGCTGTGGTAACATTGACCTCGACGACGTCCTAGAAGCCTTCCCAGCAGTTCGCTCCACCTTCCCTATGAGATATTTGGGGCTCCCTCTTTCAGTTTCAAGGCTTAAGAGGATTCACTTTCAGTTCTTAGAGGATAAAGTTGTTGCGAAGCTACCACCTTGGGTTGCCAAACATGTGGCCACGCCGGGCCGCATCGTCTTGGTCAAGGCAGTGCTTACAGCCATTGCTATATACCATATTACACCCTTGGAATTGCCGGTGGAAGTGAAGAAGAAGATTGACAGCTTGCGGCGTGCCTATCTTTGGGCGGGGTGTGATAAGGTGACCGGCGGAAAATGCAAGGTCAACTGGGGACTCGTTTGTAAGCCCAAGAGCTGTGGTGGTTTGGGCATCCTCAACCTTGAGAAGTTTGCTACTGCCCTTCGATTGCGATGGCTTTGGTATGAGTGGGCTGACCCGCCCAAGACTTGGGCTGGGACGGGAACACCGTGCAATGATGATGATAGAGACCTTTTTGCGGCAGCCACTACTGTTAGTGTTGGAGATGGATGTAAGGCGAAGTTTTGGGAATCATCTTGGCTCGACGGCCTGAGACCCAAAGATATTGCTCCAAAGATATTTGACCTCTCAAAAAAGAAATCTACCTCAGTCCAAAAAGCTCTTCTCAACAATTATTGGGTTAGTCAGATTGATACCCATCATGGGCTTACCATGGAGCATATTCAGGAGTTTGCCTTGCTTTGGGAGAAGCTATCCTCTGTTACTCTTGACAATGATGTGCATGATTCTACCCTATGGAAGTTCACGTCTCATGAAGAATACTCGGCGTCGACTGCCTATATGGCACAGTTTGCGGGACACACGACAAGCATCATGCCTGCTGCTGTTTGGAAGGGTTGGGCCCCTCCGAAATGCAAATTTTTTGCTTGGTTGATACTTCAAAACAGAGTTTGGATGGCCGATCGATTGCACCGTCGTGGATGGCCGAATTGCAACCTCTGCCCACTCTGCAAGCAAGTCCAGGAAACCGCGGCACACCTTCTCTTCCAATGCAGGTTCTCCCAGCGTGTCTGGATCGAGGTCGCAACATGGCTTGGTATACATGGTGATGTGGTCAGGAGCTGGCGAAATGAGGCTACGGTTCGAGAATGGTGGATTAAAAATGTGATTGAGCATGGAGATCAGAGAAAGGCTATCGCCTCCTTGTTCATGCTTATGTCTTGGGAGATTTGAAAAGAGCGTAATGCAAGGGTTTCTCGTCACACCGCTGCTACGACGATGATGCTCGTCGCGAAGATAAAAGAGGAGGCTCATCTTTGGGCTATTGCCGGTGCCACGCACTTGAGTATTGTAATGTCGCGAGAGTAGATATTTGTCTCCCGCTTTGCGGTTATTTGTCTTAAACCTTCTTTCTTAATCAATGAAAATAACAAATTTTTTGCCTTGTTTCAAAAAAATATATAGTAGCAGATTACTTCTCGTAATACGGTACGATGACTCGCAGATTGCACTGGTCTGCATGGATTTAGCTTAACACGTCTGCCTTGGTCAATAGAATCTGCTAAGTTTTTACAGATCACACAGGGCGGCGACGGCGGGTTACGACAGCAACGGCTCAGAGACGGAGGAGAGGCCGAGCAGGCCAGTCCCGCAGCTGACAATCACAGGCGGGTCAAACCAGGCAGGTTAAACCGGGACGACACAGCACAGTCTCAGGCGACGACTCGGAGTGAGGGTTATCGTAGAACCCATGTCCTTCTCTGGGTCATGGTCGTAGAATTCCCAAACCGAGCTATACTGATTGGCTCTTTCAGGCGGTTGATTTTCTCCATCTACTTCATGCAGGTGCTGAGCACATTCCTCAAACTGAACGTTGATAGACTTGATGGTGGCGCAATGAAGCCGGGAAGCGCGGTGATTTTAACAAGTGAAACGTTTAAAAACAACCGGATGATTTCTGACGAAAATCATCCGCGTCGTCTGGACGCCACGCGTCGCGGTGGACCACGCACAACACACCCGCTCTTTTGTCCCCAGCCACTCGTTTCTTATCCTTATCTTCTTCTCTTTGACTCCTCCCGTCTCCTACCTCTGTTCTTCTCTCATCTCTCCGCTCATCAGCTCGCCACTGCGACACAAGGCTGTGGCCAGCTCCTCCTACCTCTCCTTCTCTCGCCTCTCTGTGCCAGCTCCACCGACCACCAGCGTCGCGCGCTGCTGCTGCAACCGTGCGTTTGCAGCCGTGCAGCCCGTGCTTGAAGGAGCTCTTCAATCGCATCGCGCAGCTCGCCACCGGCCTTGCAACATCATCGTTTTTGCTCGTCGGCGCGCGCTGCATGGCAGGAGCTGCAATGGAGCGCCGTTGGGGAGTCGTTGGTGCTCCACCGCGGCCGCAATGGAGAGCGCTGCCAGGTCGTCGGAGCTCGAGCTCCGACGCGGCTGCAATGGAGCACGCCCGGGGCTGCAATGGAGCGCCGCCGGAGTCGTTGGAGCTCCGTCGCGGCTGTAATGGATCTTCGCGGGGGACGTCGATGGTGCTGCATCGGAGTTTTTTTTCGCACCGCAGTGCAGCACCGCCGTCCGAGGCTTGCCGTCGGTCTGCAACTGACCACCTATCGTAGCATCGCCGTCGGGGGCGTTGAGCTCTGTTGGTGTTGCATAGGGCCACCGGAGCTTCGCCGGCATCGCATCGGGACGTCGGCGCTCCACTGGTGATGCAAGGGTGAGGTGCTGAAGGCTGGCCGGCGGGCTGCAACAGCCAATGAAGCAGAGGGGGCTCGCCGGAGTTGCGGTGAAGCATCGGCGAGGCTGTCGGAGTTGCAATGAAGCGCGCGTGGTTGCAAGAATCACCGCCGGAGCTGCATTGAAGCATCGCCGGAGTTGCACCGAAGCGCGCCGGAGTTTCAATGGAGCGTCGCGGGGGCGATGAAGCTTCGTCGGCGCTGCAATGGAGCGCCGCCGGGGGCCGTCGATGCTACCATGGAGCTGCTTCATGGGACTACCATGGCAGCTGCTCGAGACTAGTAGTGTTGCAACCCAGCAACGTCGATGGCGGTCGCTGGAGTTGACAGGCAGCAGCACATGTCGAGCTGCCGAACTGAACATGATTAAAGGTGAGAAGACGCGAACTGCTTGATGAGATCGTGCGGTCACCAGCGCCAGATCAAACGGCTAGCTAGCCGGATGATTTTCTAGAAAATCATCCGGATGATTTGTAGCAGTATGTTGCCGGCTCGGAAAGGAAGTATTTTTACGGCGGCGACTCTGCGAAGGCATTGAAGGTGAGGCGTAACGTGACCGCTTAGCATTGGGCACGACTCTTCAGCAAGGCCGGGCAGCTTTTGAAGCGGTCTGACGACTCGCCGTGTAAAATAAATAGTAGGAGTAGCTACGATCAATTTCAGGTTGATTGCCCCTATTGACTTGGCGACTTGCGGCAACAAAGAGATCACAATCTCAACTTTCATGAACCTTAAATCTTACGGACTATGAATCTGGACCGATGAACTCGATGATGATGTAAATCCTCTCCAACCAGCTCTTCCTTATTCAGAAAAATTGTGAACTTCTCGATCCCTGAAAAAGATCCCTCCAAGAACTCAACACCATCGTGCACGGGTCTCACAGTGGGCGCCAACTGTCGTTGGTTAGCACGGCAGATGTCCTAGTGTGAGGACTTAGTCGTGAAGCCAACACATCTATGTGGTAGCTTGAGAGGGGTTGATCGGGATGAGAGACGCGAGAAGGACAACACACAAGACAAGGATTTAGACAGCTTCGGGCCCCGAGAAACATCATCCGGTAATAACCCTACATGTTGTTTCTGGCTAGGTCTCATTATCATCACGAGGAAGTCACCGTAAACCGTCTCTCCTAGTTATGTCTAGCCTTAAGATTATTCCTTCCCTTACTGTTGGGGAACATAGTAATTTCAAAAAAATTCCTATGCACACGCAAGATCATGCTGATGCATAGCAACGAGAGGGAGAGTGTCGTCCACGTACCCTCGTAGACCGTAAGTGGAAGCGTTATGACAATGCGGTTGATGTAGTCGTACGTCTTCACGATCCGACCGATCCAAGTACCGAACACACGGCACCTCCGAGTTCAGCACACGGTCAACTCAGTGACGTCCCACGAACTCACGTTCCAGTAGAGCTTCGAGGGAGAGTTCCGTTAGCACGACGGCGTGATGACGGTGATGACGATGCTACCGACGCAGGGCTTCGCCTAAGCACCGCTACGATATGACCAAGGTGGATTGTGGTGGAGGGGGGCACCGCACACGGCTAAAAGATCAACTGATCAACTTGTGTGTCTATCGGGTGCCATCCTCCCTCGTATATAAAGGAGTGGAGGAGGGGGAGGGGGCCGGCCTCCTAGGCGCGCCCCAAGGGGAGTCCTACTCCCACCGAGAGTAGGATCCCCTCCCTTCCAAGTAGTAGGAGTAGGAGAGAAGGAAGGGGAAGAGAGAAGAGAATGAAGGAGGGGGCGCCGCCCCTCCCCCTAGTACAATTCAGACTAGGCCTTGGGGGGCGCGGCCTGCCCTAGGCAGCCCCTCTCTCTCTCCCCTAAAGCCCAATAAGGCCCATATATTCCCCGGCGAATTCCCGTAACTCTCTGGTACTCCGATAAATACCCGAACCACTCAGAACCTTTCCAATGTCCGAATATAGCCTTACAATATATCGATCTTTACATCTCGAACATTTTGAGACTCCTCGTCATGTCCCTGATCTCATCTGGGACTCCAAACAACCTTCAGTACATCAAAACACATAAACTCACAATACCGATCGTCACCGAACATTAAGCGTGCGGACCCTACGGGTTCGAGAACTATGTAGACATGACCAAGACTCATCTCCGGTCAATAACCAATAGTTGAACCTGGATGCTCATATTGGGTCCTACATATTCTACGAAGATCTTTATCGGTCAAACCGCATAACAACATACGTTGTTCCCTTTGTCATCGGTATGTTACTTGCCCGAGATTCGATCGTCGGTATCTCAATACCTAGTTCAATCTCGTTACCAGCAAGTCTCTTTACTCGTTCCGTGATGCATCATCCCGCAACTAAGTCATTAGTTACATTGCTTGCAAGGCTTATAGTGATGTGCATTACCGAGAGGGCCCAGAGATACCTCTCCGATACTCGGAGTGACAAATCCTAATCTTGATCTATGCCAACTCAACAAGTACCATCGGAGACACCTATAGAGCACCTTTATAATCACCCAGTTACGTTGTGACGTTTGGTAGCACACAAAGTGTTCCTCCGATATTCGGGAGTTGCATAATCTCATAGTCATAGGAACATGTATAAGTCATGAAGAAAGCAATAGCAGTATACTAAACGATCAAGTGCTAAGCTAACAGAATGAGTCAAGTCAATCACATCATTCTCTAATGACGTGATCCCATTAATCAAATGACAACTCATGTCAATGGCTAGGAAACTTAACCATCTTTGATTCAACGAGCTAGTCAAGTAGAGGCATACTAGTGACACTCTATTTGTCTATGTATTCACACATGTACTAAGTTTCCGGTTAATACAATTCTAGCATGAATAATAAACATTTATCATGATATAAGGAAATATAAATAACAACTTTATTATTGCCTCTAGGGCGTATTTCCTTCACGTACTTCTCCCTCTTGGGGTGCCCCGCCCCTCCTTATATAAGTCGAAGGGGCGGGTTAGATGTAGAGTACATCTCGGACTAAGACTTAAACTATTCTGACTTCTCTTCATGGGCTTCTTAACATCTTGGGCTTCTTAATGTCTCGGGCTTATTAACCCCAGGCGACTCTGTCTGCCGGGTTATGACTGTCTGCCAGGTTATGACTGTCTACCAGGTTATGACTGTTTGCCGGGTTATGTGGTTGCCGGTTTACCACCTGGTTTAACTGTCTGCCGATTTACCATCTGTCTTAACCATCTATCTTAACCGTCTGCCTTAACCATCTGTCTTAACTCTGTCGGTTTACCAAGTCCCAGCCGGGTTATAATTCCGGTCGGGTCATACCGCGGGGTATATCCCTGATAGTTTGCGTTATTGAATGCATCACACACGGTGCGTAGAAGAAACTGTGGGAAGGTTGTCCATCACACACAGTTTTTATGTGGTAAACGTTTGCGCAAGGTGGCCTAATGCAAATAGTTTTCAAGAGAAAGTCGTGTGTGTAGTGGAGATTGATCGCACATGTGGTGGATCCTAGAAATGTTTCTGATCTCCACGCATATCGCAGACATTTCGCTTTCGCAAACCGTGTGCAGTGTAATCCCTAATTTAAAAATGACATGTTTTGAATTTGATAGTAGGCAATCACTTATTTCATATCCAACCATGTTTATTACAAATATAGGTTCAACCACGAATGCATAATTCGATGCACATGTACATATACTGAAGAACTACAGAAGCACCAAGTAAAGAATGATGAACCACGGTTGTACTAAACACTGTAAAGAGAGAGAGGCGAAAAACATTCTGGTTGCTAGAGAAGGTGAAGCGGAATGCCCATATTGTGCCCTCCTCCATGCGTAATGCACGCACGACTCTAGGCCAACCCCTTGTGATGGCTGCCCGTCCATCCTTCACTGTCTTCATTAGAACTTCTCGATGCTCATTGTAGTCTGGATGGAATACTTTAACCTTCATTGTGTGTCCACCAATCATGTACTTTGCGAGGTAATCTTGAGTGAACAACTTCGGGAACCACTGGGAACAAAAAAATTCAAACATTGTTGTCTAACAACTCATTATGGGCAGTAAAAACAAAAGGCTGCAGAGTTTGTAGTTACCATCCTACAGCTCACTGTTGTGTTGGATAGAGCATAAACAAATAATTTGCTTGCCACCATTTGTATCTTTTTGCTAATCCTCACTTGATGCTTGTTCATCAATATCTCATTGCCCCATACGCAAAAAGGGTTGATGCGTGGATCCTTGCCAAGGGCATATGTGCCTACAAGCAACAAGTCAATATTAGAAGCTAAATAGTGTCCAGGCCCGGATCTATATGCACTACATTATGGAACGACGGGGGGAGTACAAGCCGATGGATGAAGCTAACCTCGGCGGAAAATGGTGGCCACTCTAGTTGTTGTCCTGCATAAGTAGTGGAAAGGCATGATAAGTATAGCAACCTTAACATCAAACAAATATAGCAAAGGTAAACAACATCATCTCTAAATGATAGCTTGAATGTGTTGGTTTCAGCATGCTGTTAAAGCAGATATAAAATGGAAGGCAATGTTACCGACAGCAGGCTTAACAACCATCAAATATTGCAATTCAAACTGGTCTTGTTGAAAATGAATTGAATGTAGGTAATGATTAAACATCACACTGGATAAATGTGTAAAACTGGAATAAAGGGCATGTGTTAACTACACCAGGAATAACTGGAACCAAATATAGCCGTTCAAACTGGTATTGATGTAGTCGAGCGGCACAGTTACGACTTGCACATAATGAACAACACATTATGAATGACTGAAATAAACAAGGCATAAATGACCAGTATAACAACCAAATATAGCCATTGAAAACTGGACAGAGTCTCACTGCAACCAACCTAACAAGCAAATACAGATAAACATGGCATATGCTTGAAAACTGGACAAATGCTCACTACAACCAACCTAACAAGCAGATAAATATAAACAAGGCACCTGCTTGATAACTGGACAAATGCTAAAAAATCAACCTAACAACCAAATACAGATAAACAAGACATCTGCTTGATAACTGGACAAATGCTAAAAAAAGCAACCTAACAACCAAATACAGATAAACAAGGCATCTGCTCGATAACTGGAAAAATGCTCACTCCAATCAACCTAACAACCAAATACAGATAAACAAGGCATCTACTCACTATAAACAACCAAATATAGCCATTCGTGAAACTAAAGTGGACAATTCATACTTAAACATCACATAGATCTATTGAACAATACATTTTTCCATAACTGAAATAATTAAACACGACATAGTTAAAGCACCGCACGATAAATGCTACTGCAACAAAGGGTACGGGTTGTGTTGGGGATATAACTATTAGGTATGACCCGCCCAGGAGGGGCCGGGTTATACCTATAGCGATTCATGAAGCCCAAGATAGCTCTGGAAGATGGCGGTTCAGTTAAGGGCCCAAGGCCCAAAGGCGACTCAAGGCCCGTAGAACTAAACCGCCATATGTACATAACTTGTGTTGTAAGGCAGGGATAGTTAGAGACCGAGCCGGATACTGTTTATGAGCCGGCCGGGACTCTGTGAGCCGCTAGGCGTCGACCTCTGTATATAAAGGGACAACCCGGCGGTGATTCAGGGACAAGTAACATCAGATCGAAAGCTAGGTCAAGCGATTTCGCTCCCTAGCAATCGAAACATAAGCAATTCCACCTCAAATTGGATTAGGACTTTACCTTCACCGCTAGGGGCCCTCCTTTGTCCCGTTTTAACCCCTTTAAGCTTCCTAGTTGTGATGGCTCCATGCTTAAGTCCTTTCACGAGGACATCTGTCGTGACAATTCCACGACAGTTGGCGCCCACCATGGGGCCAGCGCACGGTGATTTGAGTTCTTGAAGGGCAGCTTCGAAGGGCTCAAGGGATACGATGTGGGTCGGATGACCAAGAGTCGTCGCGGCAAGCTCTACATCGACGGCGCAGGCTGGGGCCCCGATGCCGGCTCAATTGAGTACGGGTACCGGGTCCCTTTCGGCGGAATCCACGTCTTCATCGGCCGGATCGGTGAGCCGGGCCGTGAGCCGGACATCTGCACTGACATCATCGAGACGGCTCAGCGTGCGAGACCCGCCCGGGTTCAGCCCGCCATGAAGCATGCCATTGTGGCATGCATCCATGGAGGGGAATTTTCTGAAGGATCTGTGGATGGCGGTGAGACGGCCATCTACTCTGATGGTGAGTCATCCACGGGTGAGACAGATTCATTGTATCAATTGCAAGACGGCGGGCTTGGGGGCTGTTCCGATGGCAGCAGTATTCCGGACCCCTTTGAACCACCGAGCAGAGTAGGGATCTTCATGGCTGGCACGCAACCCATTCAAAACTCTGCGACTACGGCAGCGATAACCTCCGGGTCAGCGGCAGCCGGGGCAGGAGGCCCTGCGCGCCCACTGGCTCAGGTGCTGATGGATCTCATAGATAAGTTGACAACCTTGTTAACTACCGTGGTTAATCCGGCGGATCAGGCTCAACATGATGCAGAAGTGGCACGGTTACGTGAGGAGATAGCACAAGCCAAAGAAAACCTAGCAGCGGAGGACGTCAGGCTAGCCACAAAGCGGGTGGATTTGGATGCTCGGGCGCAGCAGATTCAACCAGAGGCTTTGCAGCTTATGATGGATTTGAATGCCTCAAACGAGGTCATGAGGAGAAGGCACCAGAAGGCTCAATCCCGTCTGCCTCTGACTTATGATCCTAGAAACCTCTTTCGCACACCCGGTGCAGGCCCCAGTAACCCGTCGGAGATAAACCGGGTTGCAACGCCCGGGGCTGGGACGCCGGTTCAACCATGGGTGATGGAACCTCCTCGCATGAATACTGCTCCACCTCATTATGTACCAACACCACCGGGTCATTATTCTAACCCTTTGGAGAACATGTCGCTATGGAGGCACGATTGGCGGCTCTCTCGGTGGAGGGCGACTCTCCAGCAGCGATTGAGGCACGAAGGGTCAGAGAACTTCTTCAGACGGCTCTAGCGCAGCAGGAGGCGTACTCTTATAGTCGAGACAGGATCCACTCAACCCCTCTCCCAAGCCGGAGCCCAAGTTTTAGCAGGCATATGGATTCAACAGCCATTTCAAGCAATGCTCGATGCCGTGACCAACCGCATGGACATGACCCGGTGCGTGATGGAGCTCTTAACTTGGTTGATCAAGACAAGATATGCCAAGAGGCGGAGCGGGTGGCTCAGCAGGCAGCTCAGCAGGCGGCTCAGCAGGCGGCTTACCAGTCTTTTCTGGTTTATCCGACAACCTCTATTGAGGCAGGCGTGGCCACGTGGACTGGAGGTGTCCCTTGCTTGGTGCCGGCTCTGCGTAATGAGCGTTTGCCCAAGGATTTCAAGGGCCCTCAAAAGGTTCCTAATTACACGGCCGATTTACAACCCAGGGCACGGATTGAAAGTTATGAGATGGCCATGGAACTACTGGTGGTCAGTGATGCTGCAATGGCCAAGTACTTCACCATGATATTGGATGGAACGGCCCATACTTGGTTGAAGGGACTGCCGCCTAATTCCATTGGTTCATGGGCAGAGTTAAAGGCCCGGTTTATTTAGAACTTCAAAGACACGTGCAAGCAGCCCATGTCAATTGTGGATTTGACTAATTGCAAGCAAGAGGAAGGTGAGTCCACAACTCATTGGGTGCGCTGGGTCAAGGCCATAATACATTCGTCTGATAAGATGGATGCCGGCTCTGCAGTCTTAATGTTGGAGAAGAATTGTCGTTTTACGCCTCTGAAATAGAAGCTGGGGCGGCTCAAGCGCGATTGCAACGACATGGGCCAGCTAATGGTGGCTTTGGTCAAATACGCCGACTCTGATAGTACCAAGGATCCCGAGTCTGATTATGATAAAACAGGTAAGGGAAAGAAGAACGGCAATACCAAGGGTCATCAGCATAACCCAGCGAATCTGGGAGGCAACAAACGTAAGGCTGGCGATAGCCCGGAGTTTGCGGCTAACACCAATGCACAGGGTGGAAATCAACGACGTAAGGGGAGACCACCACCTCGGTCCAGCGTGTCAGGTCTCACTCTTGAGCAGTTGCTAAATGAACCCTGTCCAAGGCACGGTACTCGCGAAAAGCCGTCCACTCACCTATGGAAGGACTATACGATCATGAAGGCTTTCAAGAACTCTAACATGTTCGACGGCAACCATGGGCCGGGCGGCGGCTCAGGTGGCAGCGGTTTTCATGGCCCGGGCGGCGACTCAAATTCCAACTTTTAAGGCTCTTAAGGAAACCAAGGTGGCTACCATCAGCAATCCGGCTAGGGAGGTCAGCAACAGCAGCAGTCCGGATATCAGAGAAATCCAAAGCAATTGAATAGCGGACAGTATCATATGTTTACCACCAGTTTGTGCAAACGAGACCAGAAGCTTCATAAGAGGGCTGTGAACGCTGTTGAGCCGGTAGTTCCTCGTTATTTAAGATGGTCTGAGCAGCCTATTCTATGGAGTAGGGAAGATCACCCTCCATGGGTTGACAATCCGGGTCACTTGGCCTTGGTGGTGGCACCTCAGGTTGGTGGATACAAATTCACTAAAGTGCTCATGGATGGAGGCAGCAGCATCAACATCCTCTATTATGAGACCTTCTGTCATATGGGGTTGACTGATAAGAATCTTAAGATATCCAACACTATTTTCCATGGAGTGGTGCATGGTAAATCAGCATACCCAGTGGGTAAGATTGAACTAGAAGTAGCCTTTGGAGATGAGCATGATTCTAGGGCTGAGAAGTTAACCTTTGAAGTGGTCAAAATCAAGAGCCCATATCACGCCCTGTTTGGACGGCCGGCTTATGCCAAGTTCATGGCGCGACCGTGTTATGTTTATCTGCAGCTCAAGATTCTGGGTCATAAGGGAACCATCACAGTGCATGGGAGTTGGAAGATAGCCTTGGAATGTGAGGAAGGCGATGCTGCTTACGCTGAATCTATGTGTGCAACAGAGGAGTTGAAATTCTATAAGGACAATGTTGACCCGGCGGACATGACGTCTTTGAAGAAGCCAACCACAGAACATGAGCCGGTGCTAAAGTTTAGATTGGTTGATGAAACCAAGCTTGTTGATTTTGTCCCAGGCGACTCATCCAAGCAATTCAGTATCAACGTTATACTGGATCCCAAATAGGAAAGTGCGCTCATGGAGTTCATCTGTGACAACTGGGACATCTTTGCATGGAAACCTTCTGACATGCCGGGTGTACCGAGAGAACTCGTTGAGCACACTCTCAATATTGATCCAAATTTTAAGCCGGTCAAGCAATTTCTTCGGCGGTTTAATGAGAAGAGGCGTAAGGCCATTGGTGAGGAAGTGGCCCGGCTCTTGGCGGCCGGGTTCATTATTAAAGTTTTCCATCCAGAGTGGTTGGCTAACCCGGTGCTC
This sequence comes from Aegilops umbellulata, assembly GCA_032464435.1. NCBI lineage: Eukaryota > Viridiplantae > Streptophyta > Magnoliopsida > Poales > Poaceae > Aegilops > Aegilops umbellulata. The sequence continues at coordinate 549,434,690 of CP136055.1, read as the reverse complement.
GTGCTTAAGAAGAACGACACCTGGCGTATGTGTGTGGATTACACGGACTTAAACAAGGCTTGCTCGGTTGATCCTTTCGCTCTCCCTCGTATTGATCAAATCATTGATGCTACGACGGATTGCGAGCGTTTGAGCTTTTTGGATGCTTATTCTGGTTATCATCAGATCAAGATGGCAGTTAAGGACCAGGAGAAGACGGCTTTTATTACTCCGTTTGGAGCCTTCTGCTATGTGTCTATGCCTTTTGGGCTTAAGAGTGCCCAGGCGACTTATCAGCGATGTGTGCAGAATTGTCTACACAGTCAGATTGGGCACAATGTTCATGCTTATGTGGACGACATTGTGGTGAAATCCAGAGAGAAGGAAACCTTGATAGATGATCTGAAAGAAACCTTTGATAACCTCTGGTTCAACAAGATGATGCTTAACCCGGCTAAGTGTGTTTTTGGAGTGCCAGCGGGCAAGATTTTGGGTTTTCTGGTTTCCAACAGAGGCATCGAGGCTAACCTGGAGAAGATCAAGGCAATCACTTCTTTGGCTAAGCCGGCATGTATCAATGATGTCCAGCGTTTGGCGGGTCGTATTGCTGCTTTAAGCCAGTTAGGTGAGAAGGCCATACCGTTGTATCAGATGATGAAAAAGATAGACGACTTTGTCTGGAGTGATGCTGCTAATGCCGCCTTTGAAGATTTGAAGAGACAACTCACTGAGCCGCCGGTTCTTGCTGCTCCTATTGATAAGGAGCCATTATTTTTATACGTGGCTGCTAACACACGTGTTGTCAGTGTGGCCATTGTCGTAGAGCGCAAGGAGGTGGGCAAGGAATATCCGGTTCAACAGCCGGTTTACTACGTCAGTGAGGTACTTATTGAGTCCAAGCAAAGATATCCACATTGGCAGAAGATCGTCTATGGGGTATTCATGGCAAGCCCGAAGCTTAAGCAATACTTCCAGGGTTATCCCATCACTGTGGTTAGTTTTGCTCCTTTAGGAGATATCATTCAAAATAGAGAAGCCACATGACGGGTTGCCAAGTGGGCCATTGAACTTGGGCCTCATGGTTTGAAATATGTGCCACGCACCGCTATCAAGTCTCAGGCATTAGTGGATTTCATCAATGATTGGATAGAGCTGCAGATGCTTGAAGAGAAGCCGGACAACACATATTGGACTATTCACTTTGATGGGTCCAGGCAATTGGAGGGCTCAGGGGCTAGAGTTGTTTTAGCTTCCCCTCGAGGTGACAAATTTTGTTATGTGCTACGGTTGATGTTTCCCTGTACTAACAATGCAGCTGAGTATGAGGCATTGCTCCTTGGACTTTGGATGGCTAAGGAGATAAACCTAAGCCGGGTAAGGTGCTTTGGCGACTCAGATTTGGTGGCTCAACAAGTATCAGGAAAGTGGGATTCCAAGGATCCTCTCATGGCGGCTTATCGCCGTGAAGTTGATGCCATTGCTGGACATTTCAAGGTCTACCAATTGGAACACATTGATCGCAGAAAGAATGAGGCGGCTGATGCTTTAAGCCAGCTAGGGTCTCAGCATAAGCCGGTGCCACCTAACACTTTCTTAGATGTTCTACATAACCCTTCTGTCAAGTTACCTATAGAGGAAGACTTGGCTGTTCCAGACCCGGAGGCTCAATTGGTGGCGGCTCTTTACATCATCCCAGATTGGACAATGCCATATTTGGCTTATATGACCCGGGGCGAGTTGCCTGAGGATGAAACCTTGGCTAGATAGATAACCCTGCGGTCTAAGTCAATGACAATTGCCAATGGTGAGTTGCATCATCGTAGTGTCACTGGGGCGTTTCAACGTTGTGTCTCTCCTGAGGAAGGTCAAGAAATTCTTCGTGAGATCCATGAAGGAGATTGCGGCCATCACGCCGGGTTAAAGTCTCTTGTGGCCAAAGCTTTTTGTCATGGTTTTTATTGGCTGACGGCTCACGCTGATGCGGAGAATCTAGTCAATAAATGTGATGGTTGTCAAAAGTTCTCACGACGGGCTCACGTTGAGGGAGTCCTGGATTAGGGGGTCCTTGGACAGCCGGACTATATACTTTGGCCGGACTGTTGGACTATGAAGATACAAGATTGAAGACTTCATCCCGTGTCCGGGTGGGACTCTCCTTTGCGTGGAAGGCAATCTTGGCAATTCGGATATGTACACCTCCTCCCTTGTAACCGACTCTGTGTAACCCTAGCCCCCTCCGGTGTCTATATAAACCGGAGGGTTTAGTCCGTAGGACGACAACAATCATAATCATAGGCTAGCTTCTAGGGTTTACCCTCTATGATCTCGTGGTAGATCAACTCTTGTAATACTCATATCATCAAGATCAATCAAGCAGGAAGTAGGGTATTACCTCCATCGAGAAGGCCCGAACCTGGGTAAACATTGTGTCCCCCGCCTCCTGTTACCATCAGCCATAGACGCACAGTTCAGGACCCCCTACCCGAGATCCGCCGGTTTTGACACCGACATTGGTGCTTTCATTGAGAGTTCCACTGTGCCGTCACGTAAAGGCTTGATGGCTCCTTCGATCATCGACAACGATGCATTCCAAAGTGAGGTTATTCTGCCCGGACAGATCTTTGTATTCGGCAGCTTCGTTCTGCGGGCCAACTCACTTGGCCATCTGGAGCAGATCAAGAGCTACGCCCCTGGCCATCAGGTCAGGTTGGGAAGCTTGAACTATACTGCTGACATCCGCGGAGACTTGATCTTCGATGGATTCGAGCCCATGTCAGGTGCGCCGCATAGTCACGACGAGCATGACTTAGCTCTGCCGTCGGACGGTGTTCGAAAGATCACACCTGTGGCTACTCCACCCCTCAATCCAGAGCAGATCATGCCGTCCGAGGACGGGTGGATAGACCCCGCCATGGAGGCTGCACACTCAGCGGTGATAAAGCTGAATACTGACTTCACCTCCTATGAGACCTGTTTTACCGGACCCTTGGATTCTTCCCCGGCCACAGGCTCTGAACCGCTTGCGTCTGTGCCTATCCAATCTGATTGGGAACCGATCATGCATGGAGTTTACCTCCGTGGATATCTTTCAGCACTCGCCCTTGGGCGACGTGCTAAGTTCATTGAGGTCTCTCTCCTTGTCAGCAGACCCTTGGCCGAACTATGTCTGGCTTGAGTAGGAAGCAGATGCCGAAGAAATTCATTCCCCACCCACCACCCACTTAATAGCCACTGTCGACGACTTAACCGACATGCTCGACTTCGACTCCGAAGACATCGACGGTATGGACGACGATGCAGGAGAGAAACATGAACCACCGCCCACAGGGCGCTGGACAGCCACTTCATCACACGATATATACATGGTGGATACACCCAAAGAAAAGAACGATGAGGAACAGGAGAAAGCAGTGAAGGATAGCCCCCTCGAGAAGCAACCAAAGCGACGACGTAGGCGCCGCTCCAAATCCCGGCTCAGCAAAAACAGCGATAACAGCGCAAGAAAGAATAATACCCCAGTGGACTCCAAAGGAAACGACGGCCACATGGACCCAGCAATGGAGCAGGATGAGCCAGCGGACGGTGAACATAGTACAGAACCGCTGTCCGATCACGGCGACGCCGAGGGTAAAGCTCATCAACCTGTCTCCGGAGAGGAGAACAGTCCGGACGACGATGCACACATCATCCCAGAAAGGCACTTGGAACAAGAGAACCTCCATAGAAGGCTTATTGCCACCGCGAGGAGCCTAAAGAAGCAGAAGCAAAGGCTTAAGGCCACGCAAAATACGCTCAACAGCAGATGGAATAAAGTGCTTGACACTGAAGAAAAGTACGGCGACAGTCGCCACACAAAGAGCAATCCAAAGCGCAAGCTGCTGCCTGATTTCGACGACGAGGCTTTAGAGCCCATTCAGCCAAAAAATAAAATGGCCGATCAGCCGGATCGACCACCCCGTGGCCGCGATAGGGAGGCTAACAATGTCGCACACAAGTCAGCACACGATTTACGTGAAGACCTGCACAAAAAAGCCGGTTTGGCCAGGTCCATCTACGGATCTAGGAAGCGCGCTCCGGCACAGAATCATGGCCGCCCAAACTACTATACTGACCGAATAACAGCTCAGAATAAAAGCCAAACACTACAACCGTTCGAAGAATGCCATGACACATCCAAATACAGGGGTGCCGCGCACCCCCTATGCTTCACCGATGAGGTGCTAGATCACGAATTTCCAGAGGGATTTAAACCCGTAAACATAGAGGCATATGATGGAACTACAGACCCTGGGGTATGGATTCATGACTTTATCCTTCACATCCACATGGCTCGCGGATATGATCTCCACGCCATCAAATACCTGCCCCTCAAGTTGAAAGGACCAGCTCGACACTGGCTGAAAAGCCTCCCCGAAAACTCAATTGGAAGCTGGGAAGAGCTTGAGGACGCTTTTAGGGCCAATTTTCAAGGGACCTATGTCCGACCTCTGGATGCAGACGATTTAAGTCACATAATTGAACAGCCCGGAGAGTCAGCTCGAAAGCTTTGGAACAGATTTCTCACGAAGAAGAATCAAATCGTCGACTGCCCGGATGTCGAAGCCTTAGCGGCTTTCAAACACAGTGTCTGGGACGAATGGCTCGCCAGACACCTCGGCCAAGAAAAACCAAGGATAATGACAGCCCTAATAAGCCTTATGACCTGCTTTTTCACGGGCGAAGACAGCTGGCTGGCCCGTAGCGGCACCAGCGACCCAGGCACATCCGAAGTCAGGGATGGCAACGGGAAATCGCGACGCAATAAAAGCAAGCGTCGAAACAACGAAGACAGCCCAAACAACACGGCAGTAAACGCTGGATTCAGGGGCTCTCGACCCGGTCAATGAGAAAAGCCATTTAAAGGCAGCAGAGATGGACCGTCCAGCCTAAACAAGATTCTAGACAGATTATGTCAGATTCATGGCACCTCCGACAAACCCGCAAATCACACTAACAGAGAATGCTGGGTCTTCAAGCAGGCCGGCAAGCTAAACGCCGAACGCAAGGGGAGGAAGACATCAAGCGAAGACGAGGATGAGCCTCGCCAGCCGAACACTGGGGGACAGAAAAAATTCCCACCAGAGGTCAAAACAGTGAACATGATTTACGCAACTCACATACCGAAGAGGAGGCGCCAGTGCGCACCCCGAGGCGTATACGCCATGGAGCACGTCACCCCCAAGTTTAACCCTTGGTCGGCCTGCCTGATCACTTTCGATCGCAGGGATCACCCGACTAGTATCCGGCACGGAGGATCGGCTGCCTTGGTGCTAGACCCAATAATTGACGGATACCACCTCACCCGAGTCCTTATGGACGGCGGTAGTAGTCTTAATCTGATATATCAGGACACCGTCCGCAAAATGGGGATAGACCCAACAAGGATAAACCAAAGCAATACTACCTTTAAAGGAGTAATACTAGGGCCAGAGGCCAGCTGCACGGGCTCTCTAGTTTTAGAGGTTGTATTCGGTTCCGCCGACAACTTCCGAAGCGAAGAATTAACCTTCGACATCACTCCATTCCGAAGCGGCTATCACGCACTACTCGGAAGAATGGCCTTCGCTCGTTTCAACGCAGTACCGCATTACGCTTATCTTAAGCTTAAGATGCCCGGTCCATGTGGCATCATCATAGTTAGCGGAAACATAGAGTGCTCCTCACGTACGGAGAAATATGTGGCGGCTCTAGAAGCCAATCACTGAACGGCCTCTCCAACCAGAAGAAATGATCGGTCGTCAAGACCACGGACACGGTTCGACGAGTCCGGCGCACCACTAGCTGTAACAGCTCAGATAAACCTGAGATTGGGTCGATAGATATACCCCCATAGGTGCTGCTAGGGGCTTCCCACACGTAAAAAGGGCTACAGTTCCCTATTTAAAATTGCATTTTAATGGTTCATTAAGAATAACCAATTTTTCGCACGAAGACTTTCACCTGGGTTTTTTCTCTTTTACAGATGATCACCATGCTACACCCTTCCAGGATACGGCACAACGGAGACACAGGCGCAGACGTGCAGCAGGGCCCCGCTCAAAGGTTTCTTTTTAGATTAAGACCCTGTGTAAACCTTTTTTTACTGTCTCTTGTTGCTTCAGTCCCTCCGGATACTCAACACAACCGAAAGGGATGCTGGCGTTATGGGCATTTCGTCACATCAGACTAATGCTAGTACTTGGAAATTCATGGCTCATTATCGAGGGCGTTACTCAGCCCAGTGTATGTTGTAAAGTCCGAATACCTTAGGGAGTGTTCGGCGTCGCGAGTTTGGCCTTATATGCATCAGCTCCGAATCATGTCTTTGGTCAATAGTTGGGTTTGCCCGGCTCCCGTGTTTTGCTACCTTACTTTCCGCTCTATCGGCTAAGGTGGCACCGGGTGAATACTGCGATTGTGCCCTAGTTCATCTGGATGAGCACGTCAGTGGAGAAAGCCAAAAACTGACTGTCATGATAAAGCGCGAGACTGGTCAACCACTCGATGACTTAGCGGAATCTTCGCGATTCCTCCGCATTAACGAAGGGCCAGTTTCCCGACCATGTATGTACGCACACCGTATTCAGATGAGCGCGGAAGTACCAGGGGCTATATCATAGCCCCACCGTCAAACTCCTATGGCTAAGTGAAAGTTTTAAAGCTATATAGTCCGATTGCCTTGTTTGTCGCGCTGTCACCTCCTTAATGGACCAAGACGTTGGGTCAAGTGTGAATACGCGCTTTTCCTAACACCCCCGCATTATGTGCGTGGGGGCTGAAGCCGACGACTGCAAAACTTTCAGGTTATATACATACATAAACGGCCGCACAGGAGGCATCATAATACTTTCAGGCAAAAGTATAAACACAACCTTTATAATCCAAATAGCATTGTTTTTACAATTGGGACACATGTCACTCGAACATGATACTCTTCGAACACTGAGCCTCTATTAAACGAGCGCCTTCTAGGACTTCTTCAAAATAGTGCTCAGACGGGACCTGGTGTCGGTGTCAAAACCGGCGGATCTCGGGTAGGGGGTCCCGAACTGTGTGTCAAGGTTGGATGGTAACAGGAGACAAGGGACACTCTATTTTACCCAGGTTCGGGCCCTCTCGATGGAGGTAAAACCCTACTCCTGCTAGATTAATATTGATGATATGGGTAGTACAAGAGTAGATCTACCACGAGATCAAGGAGGCTAAACCCTAGAAGCTAGCCTATGGTATGATTGTGTATGATGATGGTTATCCTACGGACTACAACCCTCCGGTTTATATAGACACTGGATAGGGTTAGGGTTACATAGAGTCGGTTACAATGGTAGGAGATCTTGAATATCCGCACGCCTAGCTTGCCTTCCACGCCAAGAAAAGATCCTTCCGGACACGGGACGAAGTCTTCAATCTTGTATATTCATAGTCCTAGAGTCCGGCTGAAGGTATAGTCCGACTATCCGAACACCCCCTAATCCAGGACTCCCTCAGTAGCCCCCGAACCAGGCTTCAATGACGATGAGTTCGGCGCGCAGATTGTCTTCGGCATTGCAAGGCGGGTTCTCCTTCAAACTTTGTGCACCTGCGGGTATAACGTCCGATTTTTATAATGCAGCGCTCCTTGGCTTTCACGCCCAATAATGGCCGCCTCCCACGTGTCAAACGAATGCGAAAAGCCGGGGTAGTTTTACATCCAAGCCCCTAGCCGTATAAACGAGCCGCCTATTTAACAGGATGAGGATTCAGATCCAAACCACACCTTCCCCTTCTGCGAGAAATCATCAGAGCGTCTCCAGCAAAGATCCATTCTAACATGGCCAGCCGCCGTAGCTCCTCCTCTCACCCTTCCAGTCCTATCCCTGGAGACTGGGAGAGTTGCTCCATACCGCATAGCAAATTAGTGTCGCTCCAAGCCAAGGGATTTCTCCCTCTAGCCTATATGGTCTCGGTCCGAGCCAGACTCACCACTTATCAAGGCGGAAAACAAGCGGAGAACTCACCTAGTCCCTCTAAAGGGGAGCGGGTGTGCCTGGTCCCTTATCTAATAAGGGGACTGGGATTTCCAATTCATCCCTTTCTCCGCGGGCTTCTGGAGTTCTATGGCCTCCAGCTGCACCACCTTACGCCCGGCTCCGTGTTACACATCGCGGGCTTCGTTGCTCTTTGCGAGCTATTTTTAGGCGTCGAGGCTCATTTCGCGCTGTGGAAGAAGATATTCTGCCTGGTGCCCCGTTCCCAAGAGGGGTCCATATATCAAGTGGGCGGAGCCGAAGTATGGCGCATCGCCGGGACCAGATACCCATCCGGAACCCCGAAGAAGGCGTCCGAGAACTGGCCTTCAGAATGGTTTTACATAGACGACGTCCCCCTGCCGGACCCTATCCGGGCCGGTCTCCCTGAGTTCAACAACGCTCCCCTGAAGAAACGCCTGAGTTGGCGCCCTCGGAGCCCTCAGAGAGAGAATGACAGAGACGTCCTTTACTTAATGTGCCGGATTAAGCTACTGGCTCATTCCGGACTAACCATGATTAAAGTCATGGCCATATGCATTACGCGGGGGGTGCAGCCGCTCCAATACAGAAGCCACCCCATGTGGGATTTCAACGGGGAAGATGACGCCACCCGTTACGGCCGTAAAGGGCCGGACTCGCCTGCCACTCTAATGAAGATCTTATCCTCTTTGTACAAGGGAGAAGAAGAGGAATTCCTCCACGTTGACCCACAGGGCGGATTTTCCATGTATAGTCCTCCGAATTGGGTAAGCGGACAGTCATGCTTCCCTGTTCATTTTACATTCCCATGATTAAATAGGCAGTCTAACGACTTCAACGCAGGACCTGCGTCAGGAGGTAAAAAACATAAACAGCCGTCCTCCACAGCCAGAGGACCCAGAACGGTCCCTCGATCCGGACTCCGAAGAGGATCCGGACTTAGCAGTGGAGTTTATCGACGGAGTGTTTTATCAGCTAAGCAAGGACGACACCTTGGTAGTTATTATAGCTGATTACCTAGGGTTAATCCTGGCCTCCCAGGTGACGAATACCGGAGCTTTACCCCCTTAAGAGGGGTTCTGTTTTCACGGGTTTGGTTGTTCTGACAGCAACCGTGTTTTGTAGGGGAGATTCCCGAGGTGGGAAGCCGACACCGCTGCAGCTAGTCAGCGGGGGGTCGCAGGGCCCCGTGGGGCAAAAAGGAACATAGTCCGGACTGAGGTGCCAGAGCAAAGGTATGGCGTACCCTCTCTTTTTCCCTGGTGTTTTACTCCTCCAGGGTATATTAACATTCGCGCTATCTTCAGGACGAAGAGACCTCACCGGACTATATCCGGAGAGGTTGCCAATCGCGCCTCCACTAGCCAGACTCCAAAGCCCGGCCCAGAAGCGGAAGCCCGAGCAAGGTACGCACCGGACGCTCCTCCATCATAGGATGCAGACAGGCTGTCTGCCACCCATTCCGAGGTGGAGAGTGCCATGAACCACAGGCGTCGCCGGACAGTTCTTCGCGATGCTTGTTTCTCCCAGGAGGCTTTAAATGCCTTCAATTCAGGAGACGCGTACCTCCGTGCCGCTCAAAATGGTTTAGCCAGAGCCACGGAGCAGTATGTAAAAGACATACGGGTAAGAAAATTTTGGTAAATATAGATATGCCAGTAGCCCCCGAGACTTGAAGCAGTGGAAATAACTGATTCAAGAATCATGTAACACGCAGTTTCTTACCAAGAAGAACACCGCGCTGTCCCAGGAGCTGGAAAGGTGCAGGGCCCAACTAGAGGCCGCACTAACGGCAGCAGGGGGGTCTAAAGAGACCCCTGTAGGTACACAATGCACTAGAATATTTAGTATTGTACGGATTTAAGTGCCAATCTAACAAATGGTATTGCAGATGGCGCCGGACTCGATCCGGACAGGCAACAGCTTCTACGCCGGTTAAAGGCTGGTGAAAGCATGCTTAAGCGAACTCTTGAAAAAGGAGTTCGGCGAGGAAGACGACTAGCACAGTTATGTCTGTAGGTATGCTGACAGGTCGTCCTGCAGAGGAGATGCCCGGTTCAACGGGCGATCTTCTTCCCGAACTCTCGCAACTGCACGAACGAGTTCGGCAGGCGACGCGAGGTATTGCCCAAGCCTTGTGGCCTGCCCACTCCATGCCTGAGGGCCTTGGAGAACTTACGGAGAAGTTGAAGGGAGCTCGGCGGCGCTTCCGGTTGTGGAAGATATCGGCCTGCCGGCAGGGTGCTAGGGAGGCCTGGGCCATGGTGAAGACCCGCTTTACGAAGTCTGACCCCAATCACATGGCCGAGGTCGGACCGGTGGGGCCTGACGGGAAGGAGATCCCTGTGAGCTTAGTGTATGGCCAGGTAGAATTTGCCGCAAAGTATTCCCAGCAGGACTGTAAATTAGACAGCCTGTTAGATGGTATAGAGGAGGAATACAATCAGTCAGGATGACTATGTAATTTATAATTGACATGTGTAACGCCTTCTAGCCGGATTGTAGATCGTTTGTCGTTGCCGACCTTTTCGCTTCGACCTCGGGACCTGACGGTCCGGAGTGTGTCCGAATACCATAACGGTTATATAAGAACCGAGGTATGCATGGAGACCAGGCGTAGGGGTTATTAGTGCTTTATCCGACAAGTGCCCAACTAGTTATGTTATATTACATGGTTAGTAAGAAACATCTTCCAGAGAGAATAGTTCCGTTAAGGGTTCCTTTCACTGGGGTGGCGTGCCCTGAAGTGCACGTCCGGACTGCAAATGCAGGAAAACATCTGGGGGCATGTATAAGTAAAAAAGGTTCATCTTTAGTTCACCGACCAAATATTCCCTTACGAACGCTAGCTTTCGGCTTCACCCAGTCCGAGGTACACATCCGGCTTATCCGGCAGTAGCAATCGCAGAGGTGCTCCCTTTACCGTCTAGCCGAACAATCGGGAACGTAGGGGTTAGCACAGGAGCCAGGCAACCCAGCTTGGCCAAGACTTGAGTCGTATCGATGCATATAATGGTGAAGAAAAGGTGCATGCGGAAGTCTGACGCATGCGTTGGGCGTGAAACCTATATAAACAAGCTTCTGTTAAAGAAGCCCCCAGGTTTAAGGAGCGCGGGTAGCACGTCACATGATGAGCCTTTAAGGGCTATAAAAGGAAAGAGTGGGGCAAGACAAATAAAAACAGAAAAATATATATATAAATGGACAGAGGAAGGAGACAAACCCATAGTCCGGCGCTAGGCATAGAATCTTCGGAGACGTGCGGCCTTCCATGGGTTTGGCTCGAGTCGGTTATCTGACGCATCTCGCAGGCGGTATGCTCCACCAGTTAGGACTTGGTCAATTATGAAGGGACCTTCCCATTTGGGCTTGAGTTTGTCCTTTTTCTTATCCGGCAGGCGTAGAACTAGTTCGCTAACGTTGTAATTTTTGGCCCGTACTTCTCTGCTTTGATATCTTCGAGCCTGCTGTTGATAAAATGCGGAACGGGCTTTAGCCACGTCGCGCTCCTCCTCTAAGGCGTCCAGGTTGTCCTTCCGATCAAGCTCGGCTTCTCTTTCTTCGTACATGCGCACTCGAGGTGAGTCATGAATTATGTCGCAGGGCAGAACTGCCTCTGCGCCGTACACCATAAAGAATGGTGTGAATCCGGTGGTACGATTCGGCGTGGTTCGCAACCCCCAGAGTACGGAGTCGAGCTCCTCCACCCAGTGCGTATTAGATTCCTTGAGGGATCGCACTAGTCTGGGTTTAATACCGCTCATGATGAGACCATTTGCACGTTCGACCTGACCGTTAGTTTGTGGGTGATAGGCAGAAGCATAGTCGAGCTTAATGCCCATGTTTTTACACCACAACTTTACTTCGTCGGAGGTGAAGTTTGTGCCGTTATCGGTGATGATGCTGTGAGGGACACCGTAACGGTGTACGACCCCGGATATGAAGTCTATCACAGGTCCGGATTCGGCCGTCTTAACAGGCTTGGCTTCTATCCATTTGGTGAATTTATCCACCATGACAAATAAGTATTTTTTCTTGTGGGTTCCACCTTTAAGGGGTCCCACCATGTCAAGCCCCCAGACCGCGAAAGGCCAAGTGATGGGGATTGTTCGGAGGGCGTTGGGCGGCATATGGCTTTGGTTTGCAAAGAGCTGGCAACCGACGCATCGTTTGACTAAGTCATGGGCGTCTGCTCGGGCCGTCGGCCAATAAAAGCCCGTATGGAAAGCCTTGCTTACAAGGTACCGAGCTGCGGCGTGGTGGCCACCGAGTCCGGCATGAATTTCAGCCAACAGACTCTGCCCTTCCTCTTCGGAGATACATCTTTGAAGGACTCCTGTAGTTCTTTTCTTATATAGCTCTCCCTCGTGGACTTTATAGGATTTAGATCGCCGCACTATGCAGCGTGCCTCGTTTTGGTCCTCTGGGAGTTCCTGCCTAGTAAGGTAGGCTAGGAATGGTTCTGTCCACGGGGCGATGACTGCCATTATTACGTGGGCTGAAGGTGTGATTTCGGTGGCAGGGCCTCCGATTATGTCGGATTGTTCGGCGTCGGGTTGTGCGGTTGTGTCCGGACTGTTATTCGAGGGTTCCCCCTCCCATGCTACAGATGACTTGAATAATCTTTCTAAGAAGATGTTGGGGAGGGGACTGCATCTCGTTTTGCTCCGATGCGTGCCAGGACGTCCGCTGCCTGATTATTTTCTCGGGATATATGGTGAAACTCCAGTCCTTCGAACCGAACTGACATTTTTAGGACGGCATAGCGATAAGCTGCCATTTTTAGGTCTTTGGCGTCGAAGTCGCCATTTATTTGGGATATTGCGAGGTTTGAGTCCCCGCGTACTTCTAGGCGTTGAATGCCCATGGATACTGCCATCCGGAGACCATGTAGAAGGGCCTCGTATTCGGCTACATTGTTGGAGTCCGTGTACATAATTTGGAGTACATATTGGACTGTGTCTCCTGTAGGGGACGTCAAAACGACGCCAGCCCCCAGTCCGGCCAACATTTTGGAGCCGTCGAAATGCATGATCCAGTTTGAATATGTGCCGTACTCTTTAGTGATTTGCATGGTGTGAGGACAGTGGACACGTAGTAAACCGGCCTTTGAAGGGGGAGTTTGTGTCCGTCCGTTGCCCGCTCGACGACGAGTACTGCGCTAACAACTTGATGAGTTGCGGCAATGTACAATAGCATGGGTTCGCCAGTGTTCGGCGCGGCCAGGACTGGGTTTGTTGCTAAGATGGCTTTTATTTCCTCGAGTCCGGCCATGGCAGTGTCTGTCCACTCGAAGTGTTCGGTGCACCTAAGGAGGCGGTAAAGGGGCAATGCCTTTTCTCCCAGGCGGGAGATAAAGCGTCTTAAAGCCGCCACACATCCGTTGAGTTTCTGTATTTGTTTGAGGTCTTTTGGGACATCCAATTGTGACAAAGCTCGGATTTTAGCTGGATTTGCTTCAATTCCTCTACCGGATACAATGAAGCCCAGGAGCTTTCCGGCTGGACCACCGAAAATGCATTTTTCCGGATTGAGCTTAATGTCGTATTTTCGGAGGTTGTCGAATGTAAGCCTCAAGTCGTCTACTAGAGATTCGACATGTCTTGATTTAACGACCACATCATCTACATACGCCTCCGCTGTTTTGCCGATCTGGTTTGCCAGGCATGTTTGAATCATGCGCAGATATGTTGCGCCGGCGTTTTTTAGCCCAAAGGGCATTGTGTTGAAGCAGAATGGGCCGTATGGTGTGATGAATGCTGTTGCGGCTTGGTCTGATTCTGCCATCTTGATTTGATGGTAACCGGAGTATGCGACGAGGAAGCACAGCGAATCCTGCTTGCAGTGGCATCGATGATTTGATCTATTCGAGGAAGGGGGAAGGGATCCTTTGGGCAAGCCTTATTAAGGTCTTTGAAATCGACACACAGGCGCCAGGATTTGTCCTTGTTTGGTACCATCACCAGGTTTGCTAGCCAGTCCGGGTGTTTTATGTCTCTAATGAATCTGGCCTCCAATAACTTGGCTAGCTCCTCTCCCATAGCCTGTCTCTTTGGTTCGGAGAAACGCCGAAGGGCCTGTTTGACAGGTTTGAATCCTTTCTGGATATTTAGGCTGTGTTCGGCCAAACTGCGTGGGATTCCTGGCATGTCTGAGGGGTGCCAAGCGAAAATGTCCCAATTCTCTCGTAGGAACTCTCGCAGTGCGGCGCCTACATCAGGGTTCAGTCTTGCCCCGATGGAGGTTGTTTTATTGGGGTCCGTTGGGTGGACCTGGAATTTGACTATTTCGTCCGCTGGTTTGAAGGATGTGGATTTGGATCTCTTATCGAGTATCACATCATCCCTATTGACCGTGGATCGAAGCACAGTCAGTTCTTCGGCCGCTAAGGTTTCGGATAGTGCCTCGAGGGCCAATGCGGCTGTCTTGTTCTCGGCGCGGAGTGCTATGTCCAGATCACTAGCGAGAGTGATAATTCCGTTTGGCCCAGGCATCTTAAGCTTCATGTACCCGTAATGGGGTATAGCTTGAAAAACTGTGAAAGCCTCCCGTCCTAGTATAGCGTGATATCCGCTTTTGAATGGGGCCACCTGGAACGTGATCTGTTCGGACCTGTAATTATCCGGCGTGCCGAATACCACATCTAGTGTGATCTTTCCGGTGCAGCGCGCTTCCTGACTGGGGATTATTCCTTTAAAGGTTGTGCTGCTTCGCTCAATGCGGTTCCAGTCTATTTCCATCTTTTGGAGGGTTTCCTCATAAATGAGGTTCAATCCGCTGCCTCCGTCCATGAGTACCTTTGCGAGGCGACAGCCGTCCACAATGGGACTGAGGACCAATGCGGCTGGTGCTCTGGCTATTCGAAATTTAGGTTCGTCACTCGCGTTGAAGGTGATAGCAGTATTACTCCATGGGTTTATTGTTGCTACTTGATAGACTTCAGTGAGGCTGCGGAGTGTTCTTTTTCGCATGTTATTTGATGCGAAAGTCTCAAAGACTGTGAGAACGGAACTGAAATTCTCGGGCTGGTTTCCTTCGACCTCTGGAATTAGGAGGTCCTCGCCAATTTTGGCCACCTGCCAGAGTATCCAACATGCCCTGAGGCTGTGAGTTGGGGTGGCGTCCTCTGCACTGTGAATCTTGCAGGGTCCATCTAGCCACTTTTCCAGTACGGTTCCATGCCCTCTAAAGGGTTTTGATTTTTTGGTATTTAGTCTGGGCGCCTTACTGTGGTGCGCCCTCTTAATTCGGACGGGATTGCTATTCAGGGCCGGATTATCCCAAAATTTTATTTCGGTTTTCCAAGCACTTTCCATCGCACAGTATTTTTGTACTATGGACGCCAAGTCAGCAAAGCGTGTAATATTACGACGACTTACGGCGTTGAGTATTCCCTTGTCCATGCAGTTACTGCAAAAGATTGAAATTGCGTCTCCCTCACGACAGTCCTTTATCCTGTTCATAACCAGGAGGAATCTGGCCCAGTAATGATGTATTGTTTCTTCGGGCATTTGCCTGATTTGGGAAAGATCGCCTAAGATCGGGCGAGCGGGTGTCATTGAATCTGCGACCTCGCCCAGTTTGCTGTTCGGAGGCCGAAGAACTTCCGGATTCTGAGATCCGGAGTCTTGGATGTTATCCGAGTTGGCTGATTTTAAGCTCAGGTCTTGGATTGTACCCTCCCCTCCGCGGATATCCGGCATGGAGGGTTCGGGGATTCGGACGTAGCTAGTCCTTAAGATAGATGAAGGGTCGCCGCATTGTGTCTCCACCACAACAACGTGGTGGGTGACTTGGCGAGAGTTAATTTCTCTTAGATCGGGTTTAAGCCCAACCTGGTCGTAATTTTTAGCGACACCCAGTGCGGCGATGCGATCCAGGAGCTCGTTTACAGAAGAGAGCTCCATCGGATCCAGTTGCTCGGCGAGTTCTGAGCCGACATGGAGGTTGCTTTCGATGACCCGGGAGGTCACCGTCAGCGCAACAGCCGAACAGGCGGTTGCGAGAAAACCACCTAGCCGGAGAGTTTGGCCGACAGCCAAGGCTCCTTTTGTAATGGCGCCGTCTTTAAAGACAGGAAGAGCCATCCTTCCTGATCGCGACGGCACAGAGGAACTCTCAATGAAAGCACCAATGTCGGTGTCAAAACCGGCGGATCTCGGGTAGGGGGTCCCGAACTGTGCGTCAAGGTCAGATGGTAACAGGAGACAAGGGACACTTTATTTTACCCAGGTTCGGGCTCTCTCGATGGAGGTAAAACCCTACTCCTGCTAGATTAATATTGATGATATGGGTAGTACAAGAGTAGATCTACCACGAGATCAAGGAGGCTAAACCCTAGAAGCTAGCCTATGGTATGATTGTGTATGATGATGGTTGTCCTACGGACTACAACCCTCCGGTTTATATAGACACCGGATAGGGTTAGGGTTACACAGAGTCGGTTACAATGGTAGGAGATCTTGAATATCCGCACGCCTAGCTTGCCTTCCACGCCAAGAAAAGATCCTTCCGGACACGGGACGAAGTCTTCAATCTTGTATGTTCATAGTCCTGGAGTCCGGCTGAAGGTATAGTCCGGCTATCCGAACACCCCCTAATCCAGGAGTCCCTCACCTGGCCTACGGCCAGACCCCGGGTTGCAATAGCGGTGGCCTCCATCTCTGCCCAGTACGTCTTAACACGGGAAAGGGCCATCTGTGCACCCTCTATGCACGCCAACCTCTTTACAGCGTCGATATGTGGCACAACACCAAGGAATCGTTGCACTAAACCAAAATAACTATTCGGCCTTGGTCCCTTCAGCCAAAGATGGTCCACGACAGACCTCATGGCAAGTCCGGACAACCTATGGAGCTCGGCCCACTCGACCATTTGTTCATTTAACAGCAGCGGACGCGTTGGAGCACTGAACTGCTACCAGAACAATCTCTCCACTTCATGATCTTTTTGATCTTTGAAAAACTCAGTCGCATCAGCAGCACTCGTTGCCAAATCCCAGTACGCGTCTGCAGTACTCCATAATTGATCCGGAGGGGCATAATTCGGATCCCCAAACTTCATCCGCAACAAAAAAGGCTACACAGCCATGATATCTCCGGCTTGATGGAGCTCCTCCTTCGCCACTCTGATTTTGAGAGCGGGTTTCCTTGGCTGCTTCCACGGCTTTCTTCAGGTCAGCCACTTTCACTTGGCTTTCCTTTTCAAGAAGCTCATATCGGCCGGCCGCATCTTTCAGCTCAACAGCCATCTGGGCTATTTTATCTTTGCTTTGGCGATGAGCAGCCCGTTCGGCTCTTAAATCTTCGGCCGCCTTTAGGGCGGCCTCATCACTTCTCCTGGCATGTTCCTTGGCCCGGGCAAGTTCCGCCCAAAGTGTCTCCACGACGGCAGCTCCATCTGCAGCCACAACATATTATAGATACTAGCATCATGCTCCTCTTAATATTTGTTGACCAACCGAAAATACATACCCTGTGCATCGCCAAACCGCTTGTTCACAAGCGCACTGTCGGCATCAGCCGCGTCAAGTTGCCGCCTCAGTCCGGCAAACTCAGCAGTCCGGCCAGCTACCGGACCCTCAGCCGCTTGCACATGAAAGCAGCGTGATCATTACCTGGGACCCTCTGTCTGCCGCCTCTAGACAGCAACCAGAGTCTCAGGGGCTACTATCTATATAGAGCACACCTAGCGTGTGCGGTACCATCCAAAATTTTATATTACTTTGCGTACCTCAAAACATCTTAGCAGGCTCGTAAAAGCCTCATGCAATCCACTTTTGGCAGATGAAATCCTCTCAACCACCGTACCCATTAAAGTACGATGCTCCTCTGAGATAGCCGCTCGCTCCAAAAGGCCCATCAGTACGTACGTTTGTGCACCGGACAATCCCAGACTCTTTCTGTTGCTCTCCTTAGGAGCCAAATACTCTAGACTTCGGGTGGCCGAAGGGTTACCTTCTGGCCTCGGTCGATCAGGAGAAATCCTCTGTGATGACACCTCAGGGTCGTCCGCCCCAGGAGGCGGGGTGACAGGGGGAGGCATTTCGCTCTCCATCATCTCCGGAAGAAGATCCCCCAAAGACGAACTCTGTCGAGAAGGGCTACGATCCAGACTGCAAGACATACGTCTCGGTTATTGTCCTCGGAGATAAAGCAGGATATATTTACAGAAAGTGCTCTTGTTCACTTACAGCTCGGTGGAGGGCTGACCCCCTTTCGGGCACTATGTGGTAAGTACACCCTCTGGGGCAGGTCCCCCTGGCGAAGGTTTCTTCCCTCGTTTGGAAACCCTCGTTTCCAAGTCTTCAGAGGCGGTCCTTTTCCTTCCTTGGGGAGAGGGGATTCTAGATTCTTCTCCCCGATTATCCTCCTTCGCGAAGACACTAATTCCCCCGGTTTGGATGAGTAATGTGCGAGGCCCGCTTTCGGCTTCTTTATTCCTCCCTTTATCTTCCCCTGATGACACTTGATAAGGTGTGTGCTCAAGCATCCTGGCTAGTACAGGATCCGGTGAGCCTTCAGGAAGGGGGCCCAAACACCTGATCATCTTCGCCTTTCTTATCCAGTCCTGGCCAAGAGCGATTTTTTCAAAATGATGTTGTGACAAATAAAAAGACAACATGTTCGGCCACAGAATTACTTACGTGGGTATCTGGACGGTTGGAGTTGAGACCCGCATCCTCGGTGGTGTCCGGACACTTTATTCGTGATCCGAAGAACAATCCATACATCTCTTCGAGCGTCACACCGAAGAATTGCTGAATAGTTCGTGGTCCTTCCAGGTTGAACTCCCACATACGGAGAGATCAATGTTGGCATGGTAGGACCCGATGAACCAGCATAACTTGCATTACCTTGACAAGACTGGCATCTCTCTTGAGGAGATCTCGGATGCGACTTTGCAATGTCGGCACGTCATTAACTGGCCCCCAGTGCAGCCCCTTGTTGACCCATGACGCCAGTTGTGGCGGGGGGCCCGAGCGGAACGCGGGGGCAGCTACCCACTTCGTACTTCGGGGAGCTGTGATGTAAAACCACTCCCGCTGCCATAAGTTGGACACCTGCAGGAAGGAACCCTTTGGCCATGGAGCATCGGCGCCTTTGCTTATTATGGAACCTTCGCATTCTGCATGTTGCCCATCGATCATCTTCGGCTTCACATTGAAGGTCTTGATCCATAAGCCGAAGTGTGGGGTGATGCGGAGGAAGGCCTCACACGCGACGATAAATGACGAGATGTGAAGGATGGAATCTGGAGCTAGATCATGGAAATCGAGCCCGTAATAGAACATAAGCCCTCTAACAAAGGGATCAAGACTAAAGCCTAGCCCTCGGAGGAAGTGGGAAACAAATACGACACTCTCGTTGGGTTCGGGAGTGGGGATGACCTGCCCTGGAGCAGGCAGCCTGTGCGAGATTTCGGCGGTCAGATACCTGGCTTCTCTTAGCTTTGGATGTCCTCCTCTGTGACAGATGAGGCCATCCACCGGCCTTGAAGGTTGGATCCGGACATGGTTGAAGGTCTGAAGCACTTAGCCTGAGCCTTGGGTGTTGGAACTCGAGGTGGGGGAAGGGAAGGATCGAGCGCGAGAAAAGGACAGGCCTTGACCCCTTTATAAAGAGGGAGAATATCAAGCGTCCTCCGCGTGGCCATTTGGAACTTGCCTAAAATCGAGGAGTCATACTAACAAGCACGATTGGGTTACCCCCATCCGTATTGATGAGAATCCCGTGATAAGGGGAACACGATCTCTGCTTCGAAAAGACGTGCCAATAAAACCGCCTCACAACACGTGCAGTGGTAGGCTGGGAAAAACAGTTCGTAATGACCAGACCACGACCAGATGTCACATTATGAAAAGTTGTCAGTAGATTAGATTTGTGGAATAATATACTCTCTACGGTGGTATGTGGGATTTGTTTTGCAGAGCCGGACACGATCCTTGTGTTCAAAATCTTCTATGGAGTATTCAGAGGAGGAACCCGCCTTTCAATGCCGAAGACAATCTGCGCGCCGGACTCATCGTCATTGAAGCCTGGTTCAGGGGCTACTGAGGGAGTCCTGGATTAGGGGGTCCTCGGACAGCCGGACTATATACTTTGGCCGGACTGTTGGATTATGAAGATACAAGATTGAAGACTTCGTCCCATGTCCGGGTGGGACTCTCCTTTGCGTGGAAGGCAAGCTTGGCAATTCGGATATGTAGATCTCCTCCCTTGTAACCGACTTTGTGTAACCCTAGCCCCCTCCGGTGTCTATATAAACCGGAGGGTTTAGTCCGTAGGACAACAACAATCATAATCATAGGCTAGCTTCTAGGGTTTAGCCTCTACGATCTCGTGGTAGATCAACTCTTGTAATACTCATATCATCAAGATCAATCAAGCAGGAAGTAGGGTATTACCTCCATCAAGAGGGCCCGAACCTGGGTAAACATTGGGTCCCCCGCCTCCTGTTACCATCAGCCTTAGACGCACAGTTCGGGACCCCCTACCCGAGATCTGCCAGTTTTGACACCGACACACGTGACGGCTCAAGAATTGCGGATGATTCCAATTACTTGGCCGTTTGCAGTTTGGGGGCTTGACATGGTTGGGCCTTTCAAAAGGTCCAAAGATAAAAAGACACACCTTCTGGTGGCGGTTGATAAATTCACAAAGTGGGTTGAGGCAGAGCCAGTTAGTAAGTGTGACACAGCCACGGCAGTTCAATTCATGAAAAAGGTGATCTTTCGTTTTGGCTTTCCACACAACATCATAACTGACAATGGTACTAATCTGGCCAAAGGCGCTATGGAGGAGTTCTGTCAACGTGAGTATATCTGGCTTGATGTTTCATCAGTAGCTCATCCCCAATCCAATGGTCAAGCGGAAAGAGCTAATCAAGAAATCTTGAAAGGCATCAAGCCCCGGCTTCTGGTTCCTTTACAACGGACGCCGGGTTGTTGGGTGGAGGAGTTACCCTCTATGATATGGAGCATCAATACTACTCCTAACAGGTCTACGGGGTATACGCCTTTCTTCATGGTTTACAGAGCAGAGGCGGTTCTACCAAGTGACATCCGCCATGACTCGCCCCGCGTGGCGGCTTACGTCGAAGCTAATAACGAGCAAGCTCGTCAGGATGCACTTAACCTGTTAGATGAAAAGAGTGACTTGGCAGCAGCCCGCTCGGTGATTTACCAACAGGGCTTGCGCCATCATAGCCGTTGGGCTAACTCCAGAACCTTTCAAGAAGGTGACTTGGTGCTACGGCTCATCCAGGATCAAACTGATGCACACAAATTATCCCCACCTTGAGAAGGGCCTTTTGTGGTCAGCAAGAACTTGAACAACGGGTCATACTACCTCATTCATGTTCGAGAGCACAAAGACTCACGTAAATCGGAGGAGGAGTCTCGCCGGCCGTGGAATATCTCTCATCTTCGGCCTTACTATACTTGAGCCACCGGCTCTCATGATGTACATATTTTGACGATGTATATATTATGATAAGTAATAAAGCAGGACCTCCGTCCTTTTCATCCTCAAAGTTCATATGTCTTCATTATAAAAATTTCAAACGACCAAAAGGGGGCTAATCGTGTACGAATCCGGCTTTCCCTTTGGTCCGGCTCACGATCGTATTCGAATCTAGCCGTTAAACCTCATGGTCACTAGGGGGCTTCCTGTTCAAACATAGGTCGTATTCGAACCAAAGAGAACATAGTTGTTGGTACCCTCTTGATCGACACAATGCCAAACTCACTAGGGAGCTTCTTGATCGTATTCGAATCATAGCTTAACCCTTTTTTGGGTCCGACTTGGATCGTATTCGAATCAGGGTCGTTAAAAACCTCTCAAGGTCATTTGGGGGCTTCCTGTTCAAACATAGATCGTATTCGAACCAAAGAGAACACAGTTGTCAGTACCCTCTTGATTGGCGCAACGCCAAAGCCACTGGGGGCTACATGATCGTATTTGAATCTTAGCTTAACCCCTTTGGTCCGGTTTACTGATCGTATACGAATCAGAAGCCTCAAATATATCTTTCTATTTTTTCTTAAGTTTTTATGGAAACAATCTTTGTTTTTTGCTTGAGACTTTTTTCCAGATCTAAATATAAGTCTGGTTTAAATTTAACCCGGCTTGGTTTTATAAGTCACTAGCGTATGACAATCACCATATGTATGGGAGTACCGGCTTCTAAAGGATTGGGTTATTACCCTTACTATTCAGGTCACATGAACCGGCAATACAAATTCAAAGTCACAGGTATGATATAATAGTTATATTTCAAAAGCTATAATTCATAACAGGCTTATATGTGTCTCGTCTTTCATTATTAATGATTGTACATAAGATATTATGACCCGCCCCGCGGTAAGCCGCCAAGGGTGTTTGTGATCTATTTTCTGTGTGCAGGATAGTTTAAAGACTTTCTTGTACATAATGAAAGCAGATGATAAGTTTAACCAGGGAGAATATAAGGCGGCGGCTTAATAGTGTTGAGCATCAAAACATGCACGAGGGCACGAGGAAGAAAAGTTATTTCTACCCTGTCGTCATAGGCAGAAATAGACGGAAAAAATGACCTCAGCATCATAGGCGGATCAAACAGATGAACCCGCCGCGGTGTTGTAAACCGGCGCGGACGGGCGATTTAACCACGTCGTTTTGATGTAGTGAACAATTGTCCTGCATCACCAATATTGCAGACCAAGGCAAAGATAAACTGCTCTTTGACAAAAACAACATGTGCTAATAAAACAAACTTGGATGGATATCACCTGATTTGTTTGGACGGCGGATGATCCGTTTATCGTGACAGAGGTGGCTCAGGCAGACCAGCGACTTAATATAACCCCGGCGGCTCAAAGCGGCAAGGGCGGCTCAACGCGACTCCGGCGGGTTGATGTAGATTAAGATGCATGGGCGGCGACTTGCGCACCCCTGTTCCATCAGTAAGTAGGCGCAGATGCCGGTGCGTAATGGTGCTGACGTACACTTCATAGGTACAACATGGCACCACCTCTATAATGAATCTGTGTCCTGGTGTCTTGTCAGACAAATGCGGGCATCGATATTGGATGATATAGTCGGACGTTTAACTTTGTCCGATCTTTTAAATCGCTGGACGCGTCTGACAACCTCATGGAGTAGTATTGTGCACCATGGTCTTCCCGTAGTCAAAAGACTAGCAGTTGGAGTACTAGTGTTGCTTCTGATCGAGAAGGGCTCAAGACGACTCAAGGCGGCCGGTTCGCGACCGGCGATTCGGAGGAAACCAGCGGCTCACAGGTAACGATGGTGACCGGCGGCTTACGACGGGAACAAAGCCACTTAGCCAGGGATGGCAGCGGCGGGCCAAAAAAGTGGCGGAGTGGACTCAGGGCCGGTGTGGCGCGGCTCACAGCGGAAGTTCAACGGCGGCGGGTGGCGTGGAGGTGAACGATGGCAACCTGAGGCGCAGCCGTGGCCGCAGCGGCCGAGTAGCCCCAGTCGTCTCCACTTCTTGGTCATGGCCGAGTTCGTGTCGTAGTCGTTGATCTCCGAGTCGTAACGGTAGTTAGCAGCACACACCGATCCCCAACGTAATCCGCTGCCAGCAGAGGGTGCGGCCGGCGGCTCAAAAGGGCAGGCCGGGTCAACTATTAGTGTATCCTGTCGTACGAATTGAATCGACAGAAATAACTAATCGGTCTCGGCGACTTGTACGCGGCGTTCCAAACATTGGCTTCGGATTGCTGTACATTGCAGGAAAAAACACCAGCAGCTACGAGTTGATTTCCCAAGACTTTTAATGTGTACGATCAGATTCCAACAGAAGTTGACGATCTTGGCGACGTAGTGATTTGACAATTTGATTGCTATATGTTGCGCACAACCCGCCAAGAGAGATCGTATGTGGATAAATTTCCTGTTGGTTTCGACAGATCGTCGAACAAGGGCAGTAGACAAGTTGTAACCCTAAATTTTCTTGAACCTTAAATCTCATAGATCTCCAATCTGGATTGATGAACTTCAAAACTGACGCACTCCCTTCCGAGCTGAGTTTTTCTTTATCCGGAAATTTGCGACCTTCTCGATCCCTGGGAGAGATCCCTCCAAGAACTCATCACCACCGTGCGTAGGCCTCACGGTGGGCGCCAACTGTCGTGGGTTTGTCACGGCAGATGTCCTTAGTGTCAGGACTTAGTCGCGAGGCCAACACATCTATGTGGTAGCTTGAGAGGGGTTGAGTGGGACGAGAGACGCAGGACGGATCAACACGCAAGACAAGGATTTAGATAGCTTCGGGCCCCGGGAAATATCATCCGGTAATAACCCTACATGCTGTTTGAGGCTAGGTCTCATTATCATCACGAGGGAGACGCCGTAAACCGGCTCTTTGTGTCTAGCTCTAGAGATTATTGATTGTTCTCCCCCTTTGGGGAGCCCTGCCCCTCCTTATATATGTTGAAGGGGCGGTTTACATGACTAGTCCTAGTTGGATTAGGATTACTCTATTACAAGTGCAGTCCTAGTCTTGCTTCCTTTGTAGGAGAATAGTCCTTACGCTTTCCTCATAAACCGGCCCACCATTAAACGTGAACCGGCCTTCTGGGCCATGGGCCTCGTCATCCATCTGACCCGCCCGCCGGGTTACCAGTGAGTCATAACGACCAAGCGGGTTGCTTGTAAACCGCCAAGGTCAGGGCGGGTCTTCAGATAAACCGCCAAGTCTGGCCGGGTTAACTTCCGGCCGGTTTACGCCGCGTGGTATATCCCCGACATTAGCCCCCAAGTTTAGCTTGGATTTATCCATGGTAAACTTATGCTGCAAATAAACACCAGAACAAATTTGACAGGTTGTGTTCCGGGTTAAGAATTTTTGTAAACCGGCACCTGATCGTCCTTAAGTCCTTGTCATTTCCTCCTTCTAGAAAATCCGGGTCAATAACCAGCTTCATACTCAATTTGCTGACATTGGTTTCTCACAGAAAAATATTATGAAGAATAGTCCACTTGAGTCGGGTTCCAAAGCGCCGGATTAAGAAATATGGGTCTTGAAACACTCCTCTGATATTCAACTGGTTTGAAGATGCTGAACTTGCCGGTTTATCATTGCCAAAAACTGCCGGGTTATAAAAACTGATAATTCCGGGTCATGATTGTTGCAGACACCGGTTCATGATTGTTGCCAACACCGGTTTATGATTATTGATGACACCGGGTTGCAGCCACAGGGTCATAATGATTGGTGACGCCGGGTCAATCTAGTTTGCTCAAACAGAGAATTTGAAAATATTTGTTTGATAATAATATAATACTTGTAGCCCCTAAGTACCGGGTTGTCGTGCTTGCAGCAACCTGGGACTTGTAATTGACTGATGCCCATAAAACTTCAACCAATGTAGCCCCCAAGGGCCGGGTCATTATGTAATAATCAGCAGGGACTTTGTAAATATAATCTTGTAAACTTTGAACAGCAATGTGTAGCCCCCAAGGGCCGGCTCAGTAAGATAATATTGAGCTGGGACTTTGATATATACTTCAATGAAAATAACATCATATGATATAACCCCCATCATGGGGCTTGAATTCACGTCCACAAGGTTAAGAGCCTTGTGCTTTACCAACTGAGCAGTGGACCCTTCAATGTAATGGATAAAAAGCTTTGTACCTTAAATTGTTGATAGAGGCAATTGGTAGCCCCCAAGGGCCGGCTCATTACATTGTGATGAGTCGGGTCTTCAATAAGATGAGCAAAAATGACTTTGCATTAGCCCCCAAGGGCCGGCTCATTATGATATGATGAGTCGGGTCTTCAATAAGGCCAATAAAAATGGCTTTGCATTAGCCCCCAAGTGTCATGGTGCATGCTTGCAGCGACATGAGACTTGCATGTAATCTTAATTTGAATAATGTAGCCCCCAAGTGCTGGGTCGTAAGCCTGCAGCGACTCGGGACTATTCCTTCCATTGTAGAATAAATCATATTCATATCCATTGCGCTAAAGCGACTTTGAAAACCTCAATCATAATATTAATAACCATAATAAAAATCCAGCCATGTTGGCTATTTGAATAATATAATCCAATGATTTATAAGCGCATGATTCCAATGGCGCAATCCAAATATATGCTGGCAACTTAAAGTTCAAAGCCAGGTCGGTTTAATAAACACCGGATAATTTATCATCATACTTTATTCAACCTGTTTCTGCGTATAACAATTTTAAAGTGTCTTGGCGGTTTACCGCCGGACGGGTCATACTGCCCAACATATAACCCAGGTTTATAACCAAGGCTGCACTTAAGAATAATCAAATATGAAATATATCATACCTGTGACATTGAATCACATCGTTGGTTGACCAACTTTTTGTAATATGGGTAATAACCCAAATTTTGAGTACTGATAACTCCTTCCATATTGTGCCGGTTTATTATAAAACCGTACCGGGTTTGTGATAAATACCGGATTAACCATATATAATACTGGTGACTTGTAGTCAAACCAGACCGGGCTGATAGTCTCCGGATTATAACTGATCATGTACTGACAACCTGTAGTTGAAAATCAAGCCGGACTAATGAACACCGGTTTACTCCATAATAAGATGGTAGCATAAAATCAAACCGGGCAAATAGTCTCCGGATTAAGATTTGACCGTGTTCCGCCAATTTGGTTGTTTGAACCGGTGTAAAATGTGGTCGGTTTAAGAACGCAACCAAAACAAACAGCAATTTTATCAAGAAAAAATATTGAAGCAAAGGCAATAATAAAAACCGTTTGCAAAAAAAGGGCTTTACTGAGCCGATCAGATGGTGTTACCATGGTCGGACACGACCAAGCTCCCAATAGGTGTAGCTATGGTTCAAGTCAGCCAGGTCCCCAAATGAAACCATGGCATTACGCCGGTCAAGTGGCATGGCAATGGTTCGGGTTCGACCAAGCCCCCAGGTGACTCTAAGGCCTTTAGGCCGATCAAGAGGCGTGACCGGTTCAGACTTGACCGTGTCCCCAAGTGATCTGGTGGCTTTCGCCGATCAAAAGGTGTTGCATCGGTTCGGACACGACCGAGCCCCCAAGTGACCTGGTGGCTTTCGCCTATCAAAAGGTATTGCATCGGTTCAGACATGACCGAGCCCCCAAGTGACATTCATAATTTTTTGCAAGGGGAAAACCGGAGGCCGCTTTAAAACAGAGAACTCCATGTAACCACACATGATAAAAAAAGAACAGAGACCCCGCTTTATGAAGCATAAGCCCCCATGTGATCAATAATATGTCAGGCCAATAAGGCAGGATACCCATGTTTGAACCGTGCATCATGGCAGCATGTCTTCTTCGGTAATTTTTAACTTTTTGCAAGAGATAAATTCTTCTTGAACCGGGATTTTAAACCGGATATTGAGAGCTTCAGAGCTTTGTGGGATAAATCCTTCCCTTGAACCGGCTCTTAAACCGGAATCTTCATTTTCAGCCGGAAATTTTCTGACGGCCTTTAAACTCGAACTTGCGAGAAGTTAATTCCTTTTTGAACCGGACATTGTTAAACCGGATCTGAGCGCTTCAGAGCTTTGTGGGAGAATAGATTTCTCTTGAACCGGATTGTAAACCGGATTTTTGAGAGCTTCAGTGAGACTGACTTCCCTTGAGCCGGATTTTAAACCGGAATCCTTTCTGATGACCCGGATCTTCTTCATTGAGCCGGGATTTTGTAGCTGTCATATACTTTCTAAGCCGGAAATTTTCTGACGGCCTTTAAATTTTCATCAATATAACAGTAGCCTCCGGGATCGGGTTATCTTTCCCTCCATCGTCCTGGGGTTCTTAAACCGGCTGACACTGGCAAGAATTGCGGAGTCATGTCATCGTAGCCCCCGAGTCTCAAAGGCGACTCGAGGAGTTGGCTTGAGACTCTTCATACTTGACCGTGATATAAACTGGCATAACTTGCATATCATTGGGGTTGATAGCACGATGTGAATCCATAGAAGGTTGAGGTGACTGTGGCGGGTTGTAAATGATCTCATATGAGCCGTGTCAGCAACTCGGCCAATGGTTCCTTCCAACTGGCTATTTGAAGTTAACCAAACTGTAGTGGCGGTGACTTGTGCGCCTGCCCATTGGGTCATTCGGTATAGACAACGGCTGACCATATATGATAATTTGCCTCCATTTTGTTGAAAGAAAACCGGGCTACCCAAGCAGTGACTGACTTTATACTCAATAAACAGCTCATGCAGACAGATGCGGCCCAGTGTGTTGATGTGGACTAGACCTCGGGGGTGGCGATTTGTGCACGTCCACTGACAGCGAGCAGACGCGATCCCAGCAAGCCGATGTGGACCGGTCCCCAAGGGCAGCAGCTTGTGTGCGTCCATTCATCATGTGGTATGTCCCGGATTATCCCCAGACGGGATATTATGAATCCGTGCTCCATATCCGTGGTATAAACCACATTTATAGTGAATAATGGTCCTGTATATAAAAATATACAATCAAAGTAATTTGTCCTTTGATAGAAGTAATATGTGTTAATAAAACAGATGAAATGGATATCACCTAGTATTTTTTTTGTCGGATGATCATGGATACTGGTGTGGATAATGCTGGACGTGCTTGATAAAAAATACCCGGACAGATGTACGTCTAATGTAGTACTAGCACCCACGTGGGTCTTCCTTTTCTTTACCCCTTCTTTAAATATCGATTGGCCCTTGAGTTCCAAGTCAATGTGCTTGATACACAGCAAGCGTTCATTATTAATTGATGCATGTGGATAACAATGCTACCACTGCTGCTGAATAATTGTTTTTTTTAGTGTATCAGACTGATCATCAGAGTTGCTTGTCCGGGCACAACAATTAAAAATAGATCCAGTATCCAGTATCCCTTGGCATCTAGTGGCTGTGTGCCTCCATACGGCGCTCCACCCGGCTGCTCGTCGTGACAATAAGAGCATTAGTGCATGCTGAACTGAGCACACACACACCTATTGCAATCTTGATAAGGTAGTCAAAGCGCTGGCTTGCAGAGAAGTGGAGGCAGAAACAGCAGGCAGCTCACAGAAACGGAGACTCAAGGCCACGGAGGCGAGGTCAACTCAGGGCCGGCTTGAAACTGCGGGGCTGACTCGGAGGTGAACGCAGCACAAGGCCAGAGGTGGCTTGGCAGCGGCCATCAGGTTGGAGCCTTGGAAACGCAGGCGTGGTTTCAGTCAGAGGAGGACAGGTTAACTCGGCGCTTTGGCAAAGCAAAGGCGAGGCCAGCGGAGACGTAACCGATGAGTAGTAGCAGAAGCAAAGCCGAGGCGGCCGGCGGTTTAGCGGGGCTGGTTATGGCGATTGATGCTGAGGCGAAGGAGACTCGCGGCTCAAATCGAGACTGAGTAGTGGTAGCTCGAAGCGGCGCGAGACGCGGGGCGCCGAGGCAGCAACGGTGGTGCCAGCACGGCGGAGCCCGCAGACTAAACCGGTGGCGGGTCGCATCGCCGTGCCTCGAGCGTAGCACGCCTGCGTGGACGGAGAAGAGTGGAGGCGGTGAGGTGAGACCGTGCGGACGTGGCGGCTCACGGCCAGCCCAACAAGGCCCATCTTGGCGGTTCATGGCGAGCCCGCGGCGATGACTTGAAGCGGAGCCACGACGAGAAAGGCAGCGGTTCGGCGACGGCAGTAGCAACGCCACCTGATTTGGTGAGGCAGACCAGCGAGCCGGTGGCGGGTCGACGGCCAAGGAGGCCGAGACCGCGGAGGCGTCGGTCGTCCATGGCGAGGCGGCAGCACAACGGAGGAGGCTGTAGCAGCAGCGGCTATGGGATCGAGCGCAGGCGCTCTTCTGGAGCTGGATGTATGCGTGCGTGCGGCAATTTAAGACTGGAGCAGTAGCGGAAGCCGACCAGCTGGTACGGGCACCTGCGGGAGATAGCCCCGGCGGGTGCGGGAGCAGGGGAGAAGAGGCTGAGGCCATAGCTGCAGCCTCCTCGGCGGCCTGGCCGACCGACCCCCAGCGGCGGCGGCGGTAAGTGCTAAAACCGTGACCCGGATTCGCCGCGGTAAATCGCCACAGCCTCCTCCGTCCTGTGACCACGGGATCCGTACAGCTTGGTGCGGATGCGGGTCGCGCGGTGGTGGTGCCAAACGGACCGACAGCTCTAGGGGATGCCTTGTACTCCCTCCGTTCGGAATTACTTGTCACGGAAATGGATGTATCTAGACATATTTTAGTTCTATACATTCATTTCCGAGATAAGTAATTCGGAACGGAGGAAGTACGTACGTGTGTCCAACTTGGTCGATCAGAGGACAACAAGGACTACGATGACTCGGACCACAGCGCAAGTTGGCCTTATGTCGACCTCGGCGTATACGCCGCGTAATCTGGGAAGGGAAAATTGCATCGAAAAGTTTTAATCTCGATCTCCGTGATTTTTCTGGACGGCGGCCGAGGAGCGGACGCAACCCTAGCTCCCTCTCGATCATAATCCTGTATATGCTCTTCCGACTGTTCATCTTTGACGTAGATCCTTTCTTCATCCAAAAAATTGCGAACTCCTCGATCCCAGGGAGATCCCTCCAAGAACTCATCACCACCGTGCGCAGGCCCCACGATGGGCGCCAACTGTCGGGGATATACCCCGTGGCGTAAACCGGCCGGACTTGACGGTTTATCTGAAGACCCGCCCTGACCTTGGCGATTTACAAGCAACCCGCTTGGTCGTTATGACTCACTGGTAACCCGGCGGGCGGGTCAGATGGATGACGAGGCCCATGGCCAAGAAGGACGGTTCACGTTTAATGGTGGGCCGGTTTATGAGGAAAGCGTAAGGACTATTCTCCTACAAAGGATGCAAGACTAGGACTCCACTTGTAATAGAGTAATCCTAATCCAACTAGGACTAGTCATGTAAACCGCCCCTTCAACATATATAAGGAGGGGCAGGGCTCCCCAAAGGGGGAGAACAATCAATAATCTCTGGGGCTAGACACAAAGAGCCGGTTTACGGCGTCTCCCTCGTGATGATAATGAGACCTAGCCTCAAACAGCATGTAGGGTTATTACCGGATGATGTTTCCTGGGGCCCGAAGCTGTCTAAATCCTTGTCTTGCGTGTTGATCCGCCCTGCGTCTCTCGTCCCACTCAACCCCTCTCAAGCTACCACATAGATGCATTGGCCTCGCAACTAAGTCCTGACACTAAGGACATCTGACGCGACAATCCACGACATACCCTATTACATAACTCGCTGAGTCCAAATGATTAAAATGTTTTCCAGCAGGGTACAAGTATGAGCTGCCCGGCGGGTCAATTTTCTTGTTGGCCTGAAGCTTCCGGATCAACCCTTTCCGCTCCTCCGTCCTATTCCCTGTTCTGGAAGGTTGATGATGACCAGTCAATGCCATTCAAAGCTTCAAATTCAGCTTCATCATCAATTAGTCTGGCCGGGTCAACTTCAGGGGCGAAGGTCTGCTTACGGATTGGGGGGATCAGGCTGGTCACTTTATAATGCGGCCTTGGAATTCTCCGATTTTCTGCGTTATAACCCGGCTCATACTTGGTGAGGTCCGCATCATCAGCAATCAGGGTGGCCACAGGGCGTATTTCCTTCACACAAGCAGTGAAGTCCTCCTGTTCAAATGACGTACCATCTTCTTTAAGGTTTGGATATCCAATGGCGATGTTGGTCGGGTCTAACTCTGGTAGCCACGCTTTTGCCCAGCTTAGAGCAGCTACGGCTTCGACTCTTGCAGCTAATCGCCTTAATTCATTAAACCGTTGAGGTAGCACAGAAAGCCGCTTTAGCACATCTACCAGGAGTGTGGGGACTTCATTTGACAGGGCGACTATAGCCAAGGCGCGCTGAGATCCAGTGTAAAGTTGTTCCATGAGTGTATAAACCGCCTTCAGCTTCACCAGCATGTCTTGCTTAAGGTTGGAGCTCCTGGGGCCTGCATAGCAATATCAGGTGAGTTAGTCACAATTCAGATAATCATTCGAAAGATTCAATATTTGACACTTGCAGGGTGACTTACCAAAGAATGTTGAGACCATCTGAGATACATGGCGTTTTAAGCCGGATAATTCAGTGGTCACTTCTTCCAGAGCCTTTTCTGCTGTTTCAGCCCGTTGGGTTAAGGCAATTTTTTCTTCAGCCCAAGCCTTCTTCTCAACTTCAATCTCGGATTTCAATTTCTCTTATTCAGCCACGCTGAATTCAAATTTGGAATTGGCTTTTTGATTTTTAGTCTCTTGAGCCTCCAGACGGTTCTTCAAATCATGCAGTTCTGATTGAAGTTGAGTAGTGGTGGCCTGTACGGATACCGGGTCAAAAATCACGAATATTAGCATACAAGAGTAAGTCCCAAGCTTTTTTGCAAGCAATAACACTTGGCACTTGGGGGCTAATGTCTAAACGAAGGTGTTATCTAAGTGGCGGTTCATGAGAGTAAGTCCCAAGCACTTTGCAAGCAAGAGTACTTTGCACTTGGGGGATAATGCATATTGCTGTTAAATCTACACAAGGCCTATATTCTGCACAAGCATGTGAAGGACCAGCTCATTCATGTTCATTAAAGCCGGCCCTTTGGGACTACGGGTTTGATCAAAGGATATTGTTAAATCTTATACGTCTGTTCTAAGTCTACATCATATTCATCATAAGCAATAGACTTGGGGGCTGGCATAGTAAGGATAATTCAGTGAAGGGAAAGAATTTATACCTCAAATTTCTGATGCATTTGCTTCACCGTATCAAGTTCGAGGTCACGGTTGCTGTGCACTTGGATAAGATATCCAGAAAAAACTTCCCCAATGCTCATCTGAGTATAATCCGTAACGTCAAATCTGACCTTACGACGTTCCAGGAGCTCTTCTTTGGCAGAACATTTGGCTAGCACAGTAGGTCTCCCCGGCTCAGTGTAGCCAGTCTTCGTGATTTCAACATCAGCATCCTTTGGGTCATCTGTCTTAGCCGGGTTAAAAGACTTCAAGATTTTCAGAGCCATCGACGGCTTGATCGGCAGGCGGGTCAGTAATTGATGTTGGAGTGTCATGCGCCGGTTCAAGTGGCGGCTCAAGAACAGAGGCCTCAGGCGCGGTCGTCTGGAGTTCCAGTTCTTTGAAGGATGGCTCTTCGGTCGGCTTGCTCTTTTTTGCTTTCTTGCTGGGCTTTGCTTGTCCGCTGCGAAAGATCACAATATAAGTACAAATATAAAGAATTGAAATGAATACAGGATAAGTAAATTATCATTACCCTGGAGCGGTCTTAAAAGCCGGCATGTTGGACTGAAGCGAGTCGCTGGAGGAAGGCGAAGTGTCCTGGTAATTTGAGTCAGAAGAGTTGAGTGGTTGACGAGTGAGACCCGCCAAAGGATAAAACGGAGTTAAGTTGGAGGTGACCTCATTCTGACGCTTCCTTGGTGTGTTTGGTAAGCCGGAGGAGAGTTCTGCATCCTTGCTGGTCCGGGTCTGCCTCCAGCTCTCATGAATCTGTCGCTTCAAAAGAAATTGAGGATCTTGATAAGCTAAAGGATGTGAAAATCTTACTTTCCGGGTTACTCTTCGGATTTTCTGTCTTGGCAAAGGCTCGGAGTCGGAGGAAATAATAGTTACCTCTTCATCCACTCCGTGACTCGTTCCCATGTCCTCCTAATGATAATCAGTGTCAATAAGGTGGTTAAAAAGGAGCCTAGAGAATCAAGGGCTACCTCTGACTCAGAGGTATCTTCTAGTCGAAGCAAGTCCGAAGCACTACTCTTGTTTCCTTTCTTCTTGATGGAGGCTCTCTTGGCCTTCCTGGCTCTCTTTGCAGCCTCGTGATCATATTTTGCTTTCCAAAATTTATCATTGGCCTGTGAAAATTGGTAAAAGTCTGAGTAAAGACAAAACATCACGGTTGAAGGTAAAAATGCTCAATTTAGTGGCTTACCGCTGGAGCCGGGTTAGCTTTGCAGAAAGGGCTTAAACCCACCTTCCCACAGTATGCTAAGCTTTTGTTCAAAAGCGACTTTGTCATATTATCAATGACGTCGTCAGGTAAATCGTCAGAACTATGCCGCAAAGGATCATTCTTCTCGCCTGTGTAGGTGCACATTAAACCAGGACAGCGGCTCAATGGGATGATCCCCAGGCAAGCCAAACCCGGACCAGGTCAATACCACTTAAACCATTCCCTAAAAGATCCCTCACTTTAACCATGGTAGGGGCGAGCTTCTGGCGTTCAGCAGCAGATAACTTGTCTAGTAGAGGATGAGTAGACTCGAGGCGCAGGGCGCGAAAGCCGGGCAGAGGGTTCTCATCAGCCGGAGAAGTGTCTTCGCAGTAGAACCATGTCTGGTTCTAGTCTTTGGGGTGACTAGGTGGATTTGCATAAGGAAAAATGGCATCCCTCCTTCGTTGGATTGAGACCCCACCAAGCTCCAAGCTAGGTCCGTTGGCACGTTCATTCTGGCGGTTCAAATAAAATAACTCTCTGAAGAGTAGCAAGCTGGGTTCTTCTCCAAGATACACCTCACAGAACACTTGAAAGTTGCAAATGTTAGACACGGAGTTGGGTCCGATGTCTTGAGGACGGAGGTCAAAGAAGTGTAAGACGTCTCTAAAAAACTTTGAGCCGGGTGGGGAAAATCCCTGGTTCATGTGGTCAGTGAAGACAATGACTTCCCCCTCTTTAGGTTGAGGCTTTTCCTCGGTTGGAGCAGGGGCACGGTAGGACATGACTTCCTTCTTTGGCAGATAGCCAGTTTTTACAAAATCATCAAGTGTGTTGTCTGTGACAATGGACTTGACCCAATTGCATGTAGTGGGTGTTTTGGGCGGCATTATGAAAATGGAGGCCTGGCAAAAAAGTGAAATTGCCGGTTCAAATCTAAGCCGGAGAAGAGAAACATTACAGTGCATATTCAAGATGGCGGCTTACAAAGGGGCCTAATGTATATGGCTAAATTATGTCAGGTTACGTAAACCGCCAGGATCAGTGCAAGTTGTTTAAGCCGCCTTTAGCTGTGGGATGATGTCTGTTGAGCATTTCAAATTATGTCGTCAATTTGGGTCGCCATGGCTAGACGGATCTAACAAATGCAGGTTTTACCTAAGTGTTACATAAACAGCTTTCACAGGCTGCAGCTATTATTTTGGATCAACAACTGGTCAGGAAAAGAAAAATAAATCTAGACCTAAAAACCAGTACAAATGAGTTCATGAGCTGTCACAAGATTTTGCTTCCAGGAAAGGGGATCTATTGATATCACAAGTAGAAATGAAACAACTACCGCTTTGATTTAGCACCGTTTTCAGATCAGAGGATCTCGCGGAACAGCCAGGAAGATGAACTACGAAGAACACAAGAGAAACTTGGAAACCCTAATGCGGATCTGAGGTATGTAAAGACCAAAACTTACAGCTGCAGATCTACTGCGGAGGGACGCCGCCGTTCTCTGGATCGATTCAGGTTGATGCAGCGGCTGAGGTCGAGGAAGACATGATGCTCTGCGGTGGCGGCGGAGCTCGAATGGAAAAAGGGTGCAAGAGGAGGAAGATGCTGGAAAGGGGGAGAATGAGGAAAGACCAATAATGCCTATTTATAAGGAAAGACTCTTAAATGGGCGTGAGAAACGAGGAGGTCAAAAATATGATTATCCAGCTACCAGGAGGCCTCGATTTTTGGGATGGTCATTAAGATAAGGATCCGTTGATATACATTGGATAAAGTGTGAAGTAATAGAAGATGACGTCATGGCGGGTTATCACAAATCCATAAGATGACGTCATGGCGGGTTACAAATTTTTCGAACAATGAAGAATAGAAGATTTTCTGTAAGCATGGAAGATTGACATGAACCGGTTCAAATCAATCTGGGGCCTAATGTTGGGGATATAACTATTAGGTATGACCCGCCCAGGAGGGGCCGGGTTATACCTATGGCGATTCATGAAGCCCAAGATAGCTCTGGAAGATGACGGTTCAGTTAAGGGCCCAAGGCCCAAAGGCGACTCAAGGCCCATAGAAATAAATCACCATATGTACATAACTTGTGTTGTAAGGCAGCGATAGTTAGAGACCCAGCCGGACACTGTTTATGAGCCGGCCGGGACTCTGTGAGCCGCTGGGCGTCGACCTCTGTATATAAAGGGACGACCCAGCGGTGATTCAGGGACAAGTAACATCAGATCGAAAGCTACGTCAAGCGATTTCGCTCCCTAGAAATCAAAACATAAGCAATTCCACCTCAAACTGGATTAGGCCTTTACCTTCACCGCAAGGGGCCGAACCAGCATAAACCCTCGTGTCTTTTGTCCCGTTTTAACCCCGTTAAGCTTCCTAGTTGCGATGGCTCCACGCTTCAGTCCTTTCACTAGGACATCTGTCGTGACAATTCCACGACAGGTTGGCAAGCTAGAAAAGGTAAGATTTGCTGATAGAATGTTGCCTCACATTTCATGGACGGGATCCTTCCAGTTGGAAGAGCACAGACCCATGGTGCGCTCTCTGATGTCACAAATGGGCTGTTTTACCTTGGAAGAACCTTCATGGGTGCCCTCCCCGTGGTCGTGGTCGATGAGATCTGACTTGGCAATTGAGGATCCCAAGCCGCCGCCGTAGAACGTGTCCTTCAGAAATGACAAAATGAGCTCGATGGCATATAAAGCTCGCAAATCCTTGACCGCTTGGCGGAGGAGATCAGCGGCAGGACCATCAAATAGATCGATGGCGGTTGAACCAGAGGGGTTGGGGATGGACCACTTAACCTTTGACATGGCCCACATGAAGCCGTCGGTGTGGACGAGTTTGATGTCGTAGCCAGCTTTCCCAAGATACAGTAATACGCTAGCCCGCTGACATGAAGCCTTCGGCATGGCAATGTAGTCAACGTCTTCGCCGGCTTCCATAGCGACGTGTTGCTCCGGCATCAACAGGTTAGGGCGAACGGCGGCCACCTCGCCAACGTCCGCTGGAGAGGCCATGATAAACCTCTTCTTGGCCGAATGCTCGTCGGGCTCCCCGGCATACGTGGTCGAGCTTAGGCTGCGACATTCTGGAGCAGGGGATGTGGATCTGGCGGGGAGGGACACCGCAGGCCTCATCTAAAAACTCAAGGGAGTGGGGCGACGGTATGGGAATCGCTGGGTAACCTGAACTTTATTATATAAGCTAGGAGGAATGGGTAGACCGGCAGGGGTTGGCGGCGGCGCAGGCGGCGGCCGCAAGCTAGGGTTCGAGGGGGGGCAGGTGGGGGACTGTGGAGGGGGGTGGTGGTGTTTGAGGATACGCCACGGCTACTGAAAATTTTAGTAATGTTGGGTGGAGATGGTGGTGGACGAGGGATGGCGACGGTTCAAATGCCTCGACTACTGCAATTTTACTATAAGGTCGGTGTTGGAGGAGTGTGGGTGACGGTTGAAGTCCGGCGGCTACTAAAATTTGGGTAAAGGAATTGATGCAGGGCGGGAGTGCCTAAGATCGCGCACGGTCCAATAACAATATGCGTGTATGATAATAAGCAAAAGTGGCGCGGATCCGTCGATTTTTGCAATGCTCAAGGCGGGTAGTTTGTTTTTTATATTTCTAGCTAGCTGGTCTATCGCACACGGCCGTCCTAATTTCCAAATAAACTTACCCGCCTTTAGCTTGCACAGGTGGTGGTTTTACAGCGCACTTGCATCGCACACGGTTAAGCCAGTACCTCCACCCTTTGCTCGCACTTGCGAGGTCGTGGTGACTTCAGCGCACTTGCATCACACACGGTTGAGCCAGTACCTCCACCTTAATTTGCTCGCACTTTCGCGGTCGTGGTGATTTCAGCGCACTTGCAACGCATACGGTTGAGCCAGTACCTCCACCTTAATTTGCTCGCGCTTGCGCGGTCGTGGTGATTTCAGCGCACTTGCATCGCACACGGTTGAGCCAGTACCTCCACCTTAATTTGCTCGCGCTTGCGCAGGCGTAGTGATTCACATCGCACTTGTATCGCACACGGTTAAGATATTATACCCCGTGTCCGTTGAGCGCCATCAGAGTATTTGCAGCAAAAAATAACGTTAGAGAGGGTCAAAAGACAGCCACACCAGCATGTGGCCCAAATATATATGAGTGAAAAGGGTGGTCTGTGATGTTCAAAATTCCAATGCACAACTTTGACCACGCGGGCCCACGGTTGGGCGCGTCGTTGAAGATCGATGAGAGGGGCCAGAAGTCAAGAACCACCTGGAAGTGGCCAAATATATGTATGAATATTGGGGACGTTTAAAACTTTAAACACACAATGCATAACTTTGATGGCATCTGCCTCGCAAACCCGAAAGCACCTAACAACCACCTAGCTAGGATATACGTAATGACATAATGTCGTACCTAGCTAGGATGCTTGGCCCACCACCTCCCACTTCGTGTGAGCGGGGCAGATGCACGTAATGATCGATACTTTGGTCATACATGCATGTCGCCATGACCTACCATAAGATGGACCAATGAATCTATCATTTGGTCAAATGACAGTTGTTGTCGTCGATAAACCGCTTGGGCCAATAGATTGAACCATCATAAAAATCGATGAGAGGGACCACAAAACCAGCACCTCTTGCATGCGGCCCAAAATGATGTACGTTGGGAAGGGGTGATGTGTGTTTTCAATATAGAATAATGTACGATTTAGATGTGGTTCCTACCTCTCGATACAGACAACAACCATGAAGGCAAGGTAGTTAAGGACGAGATACACAGGGTTTGATGTAGGTCGAATCCAGTAATCCGAGCATGTGGGAGGGAATCCTGACAACGCATGAGCTCGAGATTTGGTTGAGTGACATGTGACGGTGACCGGCCCTAACACGAACTAGGAGGAATCCATTCATGGCCAACACATAATACCCCTCATTATCGGTCAAAGGGATGATATATATACACTCGGGGAGCCCATAAATATGCGGGTCATCACAAAAAACCGCACAAGGGAGACGTGGTCGATCATAAGACCCCGTATACACTGCATGCGGCCCGAAAATATGTATGGGTACGGTGGTGTGTGATGTGTTTAAATCCCAAATGCACAACTTTGATGGGCCACCAACTACATTACAAACCGAACACCGTACCCGACTCCAAGCCTGGTTCAATACGTACGATGTCAGTTTCCCAACTTCAAGGCGACGGCGGCGGGGGGGGGGGGGGGGGGGAGGGTGGGGGGGTCGTCCCACGTGTCACAGCCTTAGCATTAGCCTTGCTTGTCATTGCATCATCATCTTGCATCATGTTTAAATTCCTTTTAAACTTGAAATGGGGACTGATAAACCCTAGCAGCAAATGAAATTCAACTAGGTTCAAACTTAAACCCTTTCAATGAACCCAAAATGGCCTTTAGAAATGTTCATCATTTCTGGATTGGTCTAGAACCTCTGCCAAA
Organism: Aegilops umbellulata; assembly: GCA_032464435.1. Classification (NCBI taxonomy): domain Eukaryota; kingdom Viridiplantae; phylum Streptophyta; class Magnoliopsida; order Poales; family Poaceae; genus Aegilops; species Aegilops umbellulata. The sequence continues at coordinate 549,395,336 of CP136055.1, read as the reverse complement.
AATGATGCACACTTTTCTAGGTCATTTATGGAGTTTTGGATTAAATCATAAGGTATTTGAATTTGGGCATTTAAATGCTATAGTTATTTTAAATGCTCAGATAATTCTGAAATGATTTGAGGGCTGTTGGAAATAATTCAAAATGTGCCCACAAGTTATTTTAGGAATTTTGGTAATGAATTAGTATTTTAAGTAATTCAAAAATAGAGGAATAAAATAGAAACATAAATATAAAAAACAGAAGAAAGCTTACCTCTGCCTACCTGGCCCAAACCCTCTAGCCGGCCCAGCCACCTGGCATTTGCCAGTCGTCTTCCTCCTTCGGCCAGAAGGATGGAAGCGCGTGGCCGACGAGCGCCAGCACGCCCCCACCACCTCCTACCTCTCTACCTGTCTCCTCGTCGCCCTGAGAATGCCACACACCTCCATGCCTCTTTCTGTCACGCCCCCTCGTCCTCACCCCCTCCCCTGGACCTCTCTCTCTCACCACCGAACACGCCCGCCGCCGCTGTTCGCTGCCACCGCATCCATCGAGCTCCCCTCGCCCTCTGCCCTGTCCAACGGGTCTGCCTCGACGCCGTGGAGCACCAAGACGTAGCACCTGCCCGCGGGACGCCTGAAACGACCCCATCATCTTCATCTTCCTCGTCGGACACCGGAGATCCCCCTCGCCACCCCGATCGCTCCAGAGCGCCCCCGAGCCCACTGACCTACTGCGCCGCCTCCCAGTGAGCTTCTGATCTCCCCCTTTGCCCGCCCCCTCCGTTCCCATCCTCTAGACGTCGTCCCACCGTGCCGAGCTCCGGCCGCCGCCACGGGCTCGCCTCTGACGAGCTCCGGACACCCGGCGACCCATAACTCAGGCCAGTCGACGCGGCGCACTTCCAGGAGCACGTAGGACCAAACCAAGCTCGAAACTGTGGCCTACAGCTCGATTCCGGCGTGCCTCCGCTGCCGGTTGAGGTCGCCGCCGGCTAAACCCTGTTTAGCTGACGTGGCAACTTTTAGATTGGGCTCTAATTAAACACCAGTCACTGACACGCGGGCCCGGCCTACTAATTAATCTAGGATTAGTGCTAATTAAACCAGGATAGTTTAGTTAGTAACTGACACGCGGGACCCACTGGTTAGATTTGACCTGGGCCGCTCCGTTGACCGCTGACGTCAGCGTGATGTCATGTTGACGTAGTAAATCATTTACTGGATTTTGTTTAATTCTAAATAACCAGAAAATCCAGAAAATGATTTGAACTTCAAAAATTCATAGAAATTCAACCGTAATTCCAAATGAAATAATTTATATATGAAAAATTATCAGAAAAATCCAATCTATCCATTTATGATGTTTCCATGCATGAAAAAGCAACTTAACCTTCCTGTATAGATCAAAACATGATAATGCACATTATAAATTCATAACTTGAGTTTGGATTTGAACCCTTGGTTCAAATTGGCTCAAACCCTTCTGGTTTTAGTTGCATTAGCTCAAATCACATCATATTGCCATGTCACATTCATGCCTCATATTGTGTATTGCATTTATTGTGTTCTTCCTTGTTTGCCGGTAATTGTTCCCTCTCAATAGACGTGTTCCGGCGATGAGATCGATGACACCGATGAAGAACTATACTATCTTCAGAAGTGCCAGGCAAGAAAAACCCCCTTGTTCATTCCGATACAATCCCACTCTCTCGCTCCTACTCTCTTTTACTGCATTAGGACAACAATGATTCAACTGTTACATGCTGCGATAGTTGAACCCCTTTCCTCTGCATGACCTGTCATTGCCACAGTAAATAGATGAAACCCACTAGCACGACTAGGAGTTGTTTGAGCCCTGATGTGCCTACTCATTCATGCTTGTTGTCATGCCTGCTATTGCTTAGAGTAGTGTCAGGTCTGATTCATCGGTGATGAGTTGGAAAGTTGTGAACATGTCCTACTGTTGAGAGCTAAGTGTGTGAACACGATTTGGTAAAGGTAGCGGTGAGAGGCCATGTAGGAGTACATGGTGGGTTGTCTCATTGCAGCCGTCCTCAGGAACTGAGTTCTGTGTTTGTGATCCATGAACAGTTACTACCACACATTGGGCTCCGGGCGCTCCAAGCTCTCTCGACTTATTAATCAACCTGATCTCTGTCCAAGAGTTGCAACTAGTTTCTGGTGTTTGTAGGTAGTGTTAGTAGTCTACCAAGTGGTACCCGGTACAGGTGGGCTTGGGACAGACTAGGCACCGTGGCACGGTGTACCAAGCGTAGATCCATCCGTCGAGGTGGGCTTGGGAACCCTGCACACATCGTTTGGGTCCGTGAGCGACACCCCGGCCGGATTTCCTTGCGGATGAAACCCGAATAGGAGATAAACCTGGACGAGAGACTTGTGTGGTTAGTCAGGTCGTGGCCGACTCCCTCGCCAGGCTTCCGCTTGAAGGTTGCCGAGATACACGATGTGTACATGGTGGTAAGTGGCGAGAGCGTGTGTGAAGAAGTACACCCCTGCAGGGTTAACATCATCTATTCGAATAGCCGTGTCCGCGGTAAAGGACTTCTGGGTTGCCTGTACAGTTCATAGACAAGTGAAAGTGGATACTCTAAAACTCGCAAGATAAGCGTGAGTGCTATGGATGGCGTTCTCGTGGGGAGACGGGAGCGGATCCATAGTGGTGTATTGATATGGTGAATATGTGGACTCATGTGCGCCACCTCAAAAGAGTTACTTGAAGTCGTAGTTTAGGATAGCCACCGAGTCAAAGCTGGCTTGCTGCAGTTAAACTCCACCTCCCCCTTTGTTGATACTGATGCATATGTAGATAGTTCTGATGTAAGTCTTGCTGGGTACATTTGTACTCACGTTTGCCTATTTTATGTTTTTGCAGAGAGACGTCAGTCTCACTAGTAGTTCCGCGTGGACTTCGACGTTTAGCTTGTTACCTCAGCTACGATCTTGTACCCTTGGGAGGGTCTTGTAGATAGTCAGGCTTCTCAGCCTTTTTCATTTATAGATGTCTGTACTCAGACATGTTAAGCTTCCGCATGTGCTTTGACTTGTATGCTCTGAATGTTGGGTCATGAGACCCATGTTTGTAATATCTCGCTCCACGGATCCTATTAAATAAATACTTGAGTCATAGAGTTATGTTGTGATGCCATGTTGTATTTACACATATCGAGCATATTGTGTGTATGATTGAAATGCTTGGTATGTGTGGGATCCGACAACCTAGTTGTTTATCCTTGGTAGCCTCTCTTATGGGGAAATGTAGTCTTGTGCTTCCATGAGCCATAGTAGTCCGCTACAACCCAGTTCACCGGAGTCCTGCTAGCCCAGCACTACTGCTCCGGTACACTTGACTGGCCGGCATGTGATTCACTTCGTTCATGTGTCTGTCCCTTCGGGGAAATGTCACGCGGTGACATCCGGAGTCCTGCCTAGCCTGCTACAGCCCGGTACACCGGAGTCCTGTAAGCCCAGTGCTACAGCCCGGATTCGCACGCTGCTGACTGACATGCTCGATGTTGATTCATGTATGCCTGTCCCGGTAAGTTAGTGCCACTTTGGGTTCACGACTAGTCATGTAGGCCCGGGTTCTCTGTCATATATATGCTAGCGACACTATCATATACGTGAGCCAAAAGGCGCAAACGGTCCCGGGCCATGGTAAGGCGACACCCGTGGGAATACCGTGCGTGAGGCCGCAAAGTGATATGAGGTGTTACCGGCTAGATCAATGTGACTTGGAATCGGGGTCCTGACACCACGCATGCATTCAAACTTTATTTGGTCTAGCATGGGACACACACACACACACACACACACACACACACACACACATATATATATATATGTATGTATACATCTATACACCTATATAGTGTGCAAATAACTTTGAAAGTTGGTCGTTGGATGAAGCCAATCCGACGGTATAAAGATGGCAAATCCGAGCACTACTGACCGTTGGATATCATCTACATTCCACCAGATTCTGCCAGATGCATGTACAATGTAGAAGACTCCATCGTTGAACTTAAGCAAAATGCACAAACCTCAAACACACAAGCACTTCTCCTTTGTTCTCTAGAATCTTCCATATCTTAATTGCCCAAACCTTTTTTTTCTAAATGAATTGACACTTTTTGTTTTTACCTTTACAATGCACAATTCCATGAATCTTAAAATAGATTTATTTATAAAACTAATTGATTTTGGATGAGATGAACTATAAGAATTAAACAAACATCTACATCATGCATATATGACTCAAAGCTTACATGCTATAGTGTGGTATTTATCAATAATTTGGTTACCAAATCTCATGCGTGCAATGCATGTGTACCTTACTAGTATCAATAGGAAACCATCATGGTCAAACCCTTCTCGTTTTGGGTCAAAGGGATAGATTGTGTGGGGCCCCCTAATTTTCAGTCAAGGATAGTATATATACCTCAGCGAGCGCACAGATATGTGTCGCGTCTATAAGTTGCACATGGGAGACATGCTCGAGAAGAACACCCTGCCCCCTACACCCTGCATGCAACGTGAAAAGGTTTATATAATCACCATACAGGTCAAGTCAATCATTCTTTAATATTTTTAGAGGAAAAAATAACCCATAAAAACATAGTAGGTTTATATAATCTCCATGACAAGTCCGGTCAATCATTCTTTAATTTTTTAGAGCAAAAAATAACCCATAAAAACATAGTCTACAAATTAGCAAAACAAGGATCCCAAGGTTTATATAATTGCCATGATAGGTTATCATAGAGATATATTAATATATCTCTATATCTCTATAATGACCATGTCACAACATTTAAATGAAGCTTGAGTGCAACTTCCCACCGGGTCACCCATCCTTGAACTAGTCCAGCCCGAGCATGCTTAACTTCTGCGTTCTATTCGACTAGGCTAGTGGATGGGAAGCCAGCCCTTGCTGATAAGAATTGCCTCCTTGCCATTAAGGCGTTTCACGCTGTCGAAAGGGCTCACGGTTGCCGTTAGATCTGGGAGCATCCAACGGTGCACACGTACGATCCGTGGGGTTTGGGTTCTGGCCAATCAGAACGCACGACTCAGATCGCACACGCGGCAAAGGGGGGCATCGGCCACGGTTTGGTAGGCACACGACTTTCGTGTGTGAACGTGTGCTATTTGAAAACATTTTTTGGAGGGGCTATTCGAAAATATTTACATGTGTTGTCAAAAGGGATGAGGATCGTTGTTCGACCAAGGAGAATCCAACGGTGCAGACGTATGATCCATAGGGTTTGGGTTCTGGCCAATCAGAACGCACGACTCAGATCACGCACGCAGCAGGGGAGATATCATACGGAAACCAACATTCGGTGGAAACCGGTGAAAACCACGAGAAAAAGATGTTTTGAAGTTTCAAAAAAATTGAAAAAAATGCGGGATGTTAAGAGGATGATATTTTATTGCCACACAAAATTTCAAGTTGAAACACATTACGAGATGTGTTAGCTATGAAAAAGACAAAATCAGTGTTGAATAGTGTCGAATAGTGAAGTCACTATTCAAGGCTGAATTTGCCTTTTTCATAGCTCACATCTCGTAATGTTTTTCAACTTGAAATTTTGTGTCGCAATAAAACATCACCTTCTTAACATCCCATATTTTTTTTTCAGTTTTTTATGAAACTTTAAAATATGGTTTCCACGAAGCCACTGATGTAGCACCATTGACGTACCCTCGTAGCTCCACTGACGTACTTCTTCCGCCTATACTCTTATAGCCTAAAAACATCAGGGGGAGCCACGAAACCACTTTTCCACCGCCGCGACCTTCTGTACCCGTGAGATCCCATCTTGGGGCCTTTTCCGGTGATCTGCCAGAGGGGGAATCGATCATGGAGGGCTTCTACTTCAACACCATAGCCTCTTCGATGAAGCGTGAGTAGTTTACCACAGATTTTCGGGTCCATAGTTATTAGCTAGATGGCTTCTTCTCTCTCTTTGATTCTCAATACAAAGTTCTCCTCGGTGTTCTTGGAGATCTATTCGATGTAATACTCTTTTGCAGTGTGTTTGCCGATGAATTGTAGATTTATGAACTTGATTATCTATGAAGATTATTTGGTTCTTCTATGAATTCTTATATGCATGATTTGATATCTTTGCAAGTCTCTTCGAATTATCGGTTTAGTTTGGCCTAGTAGATTGATCTTTCTTGCAATGGGAGAAGTGCTTAGCTTTGGGTTCAATCTTGCGGTGTCCTTTCCCAGTGACAGTAGGGGCAGCAAGACACGTATTGTATTGTTGCCATCGAGGATAAAAAGATGGGGTTTATATCATATTGCTTGAGTTTATCCCTCTACATCACGTCATCTTCCCTAATGCATTACTCTGTTCTTATGAACCTAATACTCTAGATGCATGTTGGATAGCGGTCGATGTGTGGAGTAATAGTAGTAGATGCAGAATTGTTTCGGCTACTTGACATGAACGTGATGCCTATATTCATGATCATTGTTGTCGGCGTTCTGGGAACGGGGGTCCCCAGACTTGCCTTCCTGCGGCCCACGGCGTGGCCAAGCCAGCAGGCCGTACGGCCCATCTTCATCAACAAGGCATCCAAGACCCTCGCGAGGGTCCAAGCCTCGCGAGGCGGACGTCGCAAGACCTCCTCTGGAGTGGCCTAGCCAGGCAGGCTCACGAGGAGATGAGATATCAAGGCGGGGCAAAACCTCACGAGGCTCTCGTGACATGAGCCATGACGAACGACACCAAGCGGGCGCCAGGCGGGCGCCAGCGCGCGCATCATCCTTATTTCCTCTTTGGTGCTAAGGAGGCCATCGCAGGCGAAGAGTACCGAGGCATCAGGAAAAGGTTGCTATATTGGTGCAACGAGATCAAGACCAGGAGGACAACAAGGCGGAGGTCATCGTGGAGCCCAAGACGGCGTCACCCCTAGAGCTTTTCGCAGGCGAATACCACTTTTGTCAGGATAGCTTGTACTAGTTGTCCCCCTTCAAATTTGCCCGCTGTTGTTGGCTCCCTTCCCGCTCGATATTTGGGAAGAGGACCAAGGCCTATATAAGTAGAGCTAGCCACCATAGCAGAGGCAGCTCATCTTAGCTTTGTTGGGGAACGTAGTAATTTCAAAAAATTTCCTACGCACACGCAAGATCATGGTGATGCATAGCAACGAGCGGGGAGAGTGTTTGTCTACGTACCCTCGTAGACCGAAGCGGAAGCGTTGACACAACGTAGAGGAAGTAGTCGTACGTTCTCCTCGCGATCCAACCGATCACAACACCGTTACTCCGGCACCTCCGAGTTTTAGCACACGTACAGCTCGATGACGATCCCCGGGCTCCGATCCAGCAAAGCGTCGAGGAAGAGTTCCGTCAGCACGACGGCGTGGTGACGATCTTGATGTGTTACCGGCGCAGGGCTTCGCCTAAGCACTGCAACAATATGATCGAGGTGGAATTTGGTGGAAGGGGGCACCGCACACGGCTAAGGAACGATCCGTAGATCAACTTGTGTGTCTTTGGGGTGCCCCCTGCCCCCGTATATAAAGGAGCCAAGGGGGAGGGGATGGCCGGCCAAGCTAGGCGCGCCAGGAGAGTCCTACTCCCTCTGGGAGTAGGATTCCCCCCCCCCCCAATCCTAGTTGGACTAGGATTCTCCAAGGGGGAGAGAGAAGGAGAGGGGGGCGCCCACCTCTCCTAGTCCTAATAGGACTAGGGGAAGGGGGGAGGCGCGCAGCCCCTAGGGCTGCCCTCTCACTTCTCCTCCAAGGCCCATGTTGGCCCATTATGCTCCCGGGGGGTTCCGGTAACCCTCCCGGTATTCCGGTAAAATCCTGATTTTACCTGGAATGCATCCGATGTCCAAACATAGGCTTCCAATATATCATTCTTTACGTCTCGACCATTTCGAGACTCCTCGTCATGTCCGTGATCACATCCAGGACTCCGAAATCCTTCGGTACATCAAAATGCATAAACTCATAATAACTGTCATCGTAACCTTAAGCGTGCGGACCCTACGGTTCGAGAACAATGTAGACATGACCGAGACACGTTTCCGGTCAATAACCAACAGCGGGACCTGGATGCCCATATTGGCTCCTACATATTCTACGAAGATCTTTTATCGGTCAGACCGCATAACAACATACGTTTGTTCCCTTTGTCATCGGTATGTTACTTGCCCGAGATTCGATCGTCGGTATCCAATACCTAGTTCAATCTCGTTACCGGCAAGTCTCTTTTCTCGTTCCGTAATACATCATCTCGCAACTAACTCATTGGTTGCAATGCTTGCAAGGCTTATGTGATGTGCATTACCGAGAAGGCCCTGAGATACCTCTCCGACAATCGGAGTGACAAATCCTAATCTCGAAATATGCCAACCCAACATGTACCTTCGGAGACACCTGTAGAGCACCTTTATAATCACCCAGTTACGTTGTGACGTTTGGTAGCACACAAAGTGTTCCTATGGTAAACGGGAGTTGCATATTCTCATAGTTAAAGGAACATGTATAAGTCATGGATAAAAGCAATAGCAACATACTAAACGATCGGGTGCTATGCTAATGGAATGGGTCATGTCAATCAGATCATTCAACTAATGATGTGATCTCGTTAATCAAATAACAACTCTTTGTTCATGGTTAGGAAACATAACCATCTTTGATTAATGAGCTAGTCAAGTAGAGGCATACTAGTGACACTCTGTTTGTCTATGTATTCACACATGTATTATGTTTCCGGTTAATACAATTCTAGCATGAATAATAAACATTTATCATGACATGTAAGGAAATAAATAATAACTTTATTATTGCCTCTAGGGCATATTTCCTTCAGTCTCCCACTTGTACTAGAGTCAATAATCTAGATCACATCACTATGTGATTAACATCAATAGTTCACATCATCATGTGATTAACACCCATAGTTCACATCGATATGTGACCAACACCCAAAGGGTACTAAGGTGTGATCATGTTTTGCTTGTGAGATAACTTTAGTCAACGGGTCTGTCACATTCAGATCCGTAAGTATTTTGCAAATTTCTATGTCAACAATACTCTGCACGGAGCTACTTTAGCTAATTGCTCCCACTTTCAATATGTATCTAGATTGAGACTTAGAGTCATCTAGATTAGTGTCAAAACTTGCATCGACGTAATCTTTTACGACGAACCTTTTGTCACCTCCATAATCGAGAAACATATCCTTATTCCATTAAGGATAATTTTGACCGCTGTCCAGTGATCTACTCCTAGATCACTATTGTACTCCCTTGCCAAACTCAGTGGTAGGGTATGCAATAGATCTGGTACACAGCATGGCATACTTCATAGAGCCTATGGCTGAGGCATAGGGAATGACTTTCATTCTCTTTCTATCTTCTGCCGTGGTCGGGCTTTGAGTCTTACTCAATTTCACACCTTGTAATACAGGCAAGAACTCTTTCCTTGGCTGTTCCATTTTGAACTACTTCAAAATCTTTTCAAGGTATGTACTTATTGAAAAACTTATCAAGCGTCTTGATCTATCTCTATAGATCTTGATGCTCAATATGTAAGCAGCTTCACCGAGGTCCTTCTTCGAAAAACTCCTTTCAAATACTCTTTTATGCTTCACAGAATAATTCTACATTATTTCCGATCAATAATATGTCATTTACATATACTTATCAGAAATGCTGTAGTGCTCCCACTCACTTTCTTGTAGATACAGGCTTCACCGCAAGTCTGTATAAAACTATATGCTTTGATCAACTCATCAAAGCGTATATTCCAACTCCGAGATGCTTGCACCAGTCCATCGATGGATCACTGGAGCTTGCTCACTTTATTAGCACCTTTATGGTCGACAAAACCTTCTGGTTGTATCATATACAACTCTCCATTAAGGAATGCAGTTTTGTTTATCCATTTGCCAGATTTCATAAAATGCGGCAATTGCTAACATGATTCGGACAGACTTAAGCATAGATACGAGTGAGAAACTCTCATCGTAGTCAATACTTTGAACTTTGTCGAAAAAACGTTTTTTTTCGACGATTCTAGCTTTGTAGATAGTAACACTACTATCAGTGTCCGTCTTCCTCTTGAAGATCCATTTATATTCTATGGCTTGCCGATCACCGGGCAAATCCATCAAAGTCCATACTTTGTTCTCATACATGGATCATATCTCAGATTTCATGGCCTCTAACCATTTCGCGGAATCTGGGCTCATCATCGCTTCCTCATAGTTCGCAAGTTCGTCATGGTCTAGTAACATGACTTCCAGAACAGGATTACCGTACCACTCTGGTGCGGATCTCACTCTGGTTTACTTACGAGATTCGGTAGTAACTTGATCTTGAAGTTACATGATCATCATCATTAGCTTCCTTACTAATTGGTGTAGTAGTCTCAAGAACAGATTTCTGTGATGAACTACTTTCCAATAAGGGAGAAGGTACAATTACCTTATCAAGTTTTCTACTTTCCTCCCACTCACTTCTTTCGAAAGAAACTCTTTCTCTAGAAAGTTTCCGAAAAAAGTCTTGCCTTCGGATCTGTGATAGAAGGTGTATCCAACAGTTTCCTTTGGATATCCTATGAAGACACATTTCTCCGATTTGGGTTCGAGCTTATCAGGTTGAAGCTTTTTCACATAAGCATCGCAGCCCCAAACTTTAAGAAACGACAGCTTAGATTTATTGCTAAACCATAGTTCATACGGTGTCGTCTCAATGGATTTAGATGGTGCCCTATTTAATGTGAATGCAGCTGTCTCTAATGCATAATCCCAAAAACGATAGTGGTAGATCGGTAAGATACATCATAAATTGTACTATATCTAATAAAGTGTCAGGACCCCGATTCAAGGTCACATCGATCCAGCATGTAACACATCATATCACTTTGCGGCCTCACGCACGGTACTCCCACGGGTGCCACCTTACCTGGCCCGGGACCGTTTGCGCCTTTTGGCTCACGTATATGATAGTGTCGCTAGCATCCATATGACAGAGAACCCGGGCCGACATGGCTAGTCGTGAAACCAAAGCGGCGCTAGCCTATGAGGACAGGCATACATGAATCACATCGAACATGTCGGTCATCAACGTATCTATTCGGGCTGTAGCACTGGGCTAACAGGACTCCGGTAACCCGGGCTGTAGCAGGCTAGGCAGGACTCCGAATATCAGCGCGTGACATTTCCCCGAAGGGACAGACATAGGAACGACGTGAAACACATGCCGGCCAGTCAAGTGTCCAAGCAGTAGTGCTGGGCTAGCAGGACTCCGGTGAACCGGCTGTAGCGGACTACTATCGCTCAGAAGCACAAGACTTACATTTCCCCATATGAAAGGCTGCCAAGGATAAACAACTAGATAGTCGGATCCCACTCATACCAAGCATTTCAATCATACACACAATATGCCCGATATGAGTAAATACAACATGGCAACACAACAGTACTCTACGACTCAAGTACTTTATTTAGAAGGCTCCGAGGAGCCATACATATCATCCATACAGATAGGGGTCACATGACCCAACACTCAAGTCATACAAACATACAAGCACATGCGGAAGCAAACTAGACTGAGTACAGACACTAGAAAGAAAGAAGGCTTGACGAAGCCTATCTATCTACATCGACCCTTCACAAGTCTTGGATCACCACCTGGGTGATAAGTCACTCGTCAACGTCGAGGTCTACATAGAACCCATCAGAGGGGTTGGTGCAGTCGTCTGAAAAACATGATTAAAGCAACATGAGTACGGAGGTACTCAGCAAGTCTTACAACAGGAACCTATCATACATGCACATTCTCAAGAAGGTAGTGGGGTTATTGCAGCAAGCCAGCTTTGACTCTTGGCTAAGCTATCCTACGATAGACACCACTTGTAAAACATTTGTCGCACACGAGTCCACTATCACCATCACAATACCCCACCGTGGATCCTCTCTCGCCATCCTACGAGAGGGCCATCCGCGGTACTCACACTTATCTTGAGAGTTTTAGTAGTATCCATTTAACTTGTCTATGAACTGATATAGGCAACCCAGAAGTCCATTACCGCGGACACGGCTATTCGAATAGATCATTTATAACCCTGCAGGGGTGTACTTCTTCACACATGTTTCCACCACTTAGCGTCTGCACACGACATGTGCTCGGCAGACTTCAAGCGAAAGCCGACGTGGGTGTAGACCACGACCTACCTAAACACTCAAGTCTCTAGTCCAGGTTTATCGCCTATTCGGGTTCCATCCGCAGGGAGTCCGGCCGAGGTTTCCACTAACGGCCCCGAACGATGTGAACAGGGTTCCCGAGACACCAAACGGGCGAGTCGGTACACCGTGCCACGTGCCTACCGCAACACAGCCCACCCCGATGGTCAGCGCCGCGTGCGGCCCCCAGCATACTACAAACACCAGAAACTACTTGCAACTCCTGGACAGAGGACAAGGGTGGATAAGAAGTCGAGCGGGGTCATATTTCAGGGCCCAATGTGTGGTAGTAACTGTATCATGGATCACGAACACAGATCTCAGTTCTTAAGGACGGCCTCAATGAAACAACCCACCATGTACTCCTACATGGCCTCTCATCGATTCCTTTACCAAATCGTGTTCAACACTTCACTCTTGTCACCGACACAACCTTTCACTCCAGTTCATCATCCCGATGAGCCAGACCTGACACAACTCTAAGCATAGCAAGCATAGCATGGTAGGAACACACACACATGTAATGGCTCAATCAACTTCTACACATGCTAGTGGGTTTCATCTAGTTACTGTGGCAATGACAGGTCATGCAAAGGAAGTGGGTTCAACTACCGCAACACACAGCAGTTTGAAACACGTTGTCTTAATGCAGTAAACGAGAGCAGAAGCGAGAACATGGGTTTGTATTGGAATGATCAACGAGTTGCTTGCCTGATGGAGTGGTGGTGGGATACTGCCCTTCAACTGGATACCCGGAGATATCCTCGGAGGCAGAACCTACCACGAAGAACACATCGGAACACAATCAATACATGACGATATGCAACAATATGATGCATGCTATGACATGGCAATATGGATGTGCCCTGACCTAGTGCAAGTTAAGCCAGAAGGGAATGAACCCATTTGAACCAAAGATTCAAATGGTAGTTCATTTATGAGGATCATATTAGTGCAATATCTTATAATGCCTAAACAGTGGGTTTAACTTGTTTTAACATGCATGAAACCAGTACCAATGGATAGGTTGGATTTTTCTGATAATTTTTCATATATAAAACTTTGCATTTGGAGTTATAGATAATTTTCTATGAATTTTTGAAGTTTGAACTATTTTCTGGATTTTCCTGTATATAAAAAAATAAATCCAGTAATTAGTTATTGCGTCAGCATGAGGTCATGCTGACCTCAGCGGGTCAACGGGGTCGTCCAGGTCAAACTGACCAGTGGGTCCCGCATGTCAGTAGCTAATTAGACTAAATAATTTTAATTAAAACTAATCTAGTTAGTTAGCAGAGGGGGGCCCCACTTGTCATTGACTCAGGGAGTCAACCTGGGCCCACCCAGTCAAGGTCAAAGGGGTCAAACCCCAACGGCGTTCAGCCGCCGGCGAGCCAGACGCGGCGGCGAGAGTGCCAAATGGCGTTCCGGCGACCAAACGAGCGGCGGAGGACATCTACAGCTAGCTGAGGGCAAACCGCGGCGTTCGGTGGCAGTGGTTTGCCTCGGGGTGGCCGGAAACGTCGCCGGCGACGGGTTTGGCGGTCGCCGGAGTCGGGCGTCGAACGATTCGACGATACGGGGCACGGCGAGGTGCGTGCGGTAGTGCGTTGGCCTCCTGGGGTTGCGGTGAGGCCATTGGACACGGTGGGGTGGTCATTGGTTAGCCGGAGACACGTCGGCGACGAGCTCCGCGGCGGTGCGTGCGGGTGAGCATCGTGCAGTCGCTGTGGTGCACGAGACGTAGAACGGAGGGGATGGGGAGGTAGCTGAGCTCACAGCGGTCTCGGGGAAGCGAACGTCGCGGTCGGGGACGAGCTGGTGCGGCGGTGAGGTCGAAGGGGATCTCCGGCGGCCGAAGGTTGAAGAAGAGCTCGGGGAAGTGTTGTAGAGCGAGCGAGCGCTCGGGGCTCGGCTAGCTCGAAGAAGAGGAGGGCGGCGGAGCTTCTGGACAGGTCGGAGCGGCGCAAGGACGACGGAGAGCGCGACTACGGCGACGGTGCAGCTGCGGTGGCGTCGGCCATGGCGTGGAAGTGCGAGGGAGAGAGGCAGAGGGGCGAAAGGCGTGTCCAGGGGGGTCGGGGCACGACGTGGAGCTCACCCAGGTGGCCGGGCGGCGAGGGAGGTGAAGCAGGGAGGCAGGGCGCTGCGTGGCGAGCTCCTGCTCCGGCGTCGAGCACCTGCCTGCCTGGCTGGCGAGGCGAAGCAGCTCGCTGGCGCGGCTGGTGGGCTGGGCCGGCCAGGTGGGCCGCCAGGTAAGGTAGTTTGTATTTTTTTTTTTTGTTTTCCTTTCTATTTCTTCTGCAACTTTGTGGAGTTATTTAAATTACCTAGACCACTCCAAAAATCACCAAACTGCACCTGGTCCCTAGTTGGAATATTTCCAACATGAAACATTTCTGTTTGAGAATATTTGAACATTTAAAATATTTTTATAATTTTTAAATGCCCAAATTCAAAAACTTATGTGTTAAGTCAGAAACCTTAGGATGACCTAGAAAATTGTGCACCACTTTTGTCAAAGGTTTAAACCCAAAACAAAGGGGGTGAACATTTCAGAAGGGCATTTCAGGTTCATTGAAAATAATTTTAGTAAACCCTAGTTATTTCCAGGGGGGGGGGAAGTGTGTGTTGGGGGTTATGGCATTTCCCATTTCAGAATTAATAGAATTTAAACATGATGCACACTCAAATGCATGGCCTAGCTAGGGATGTGACAACTCACCCCCACTCAAAAGAATCTCGTCCCGAGATTTAGGTTCCTCCGGAAAGAAGGCGGGATACTCAAGTCGAAGACGATCCTCCCTTTCCCATGTAGCCTCTTGCTCGGAATGGTGTGACCATTGAACCTTGAGAAACTTGATATTGTGGCGTCGAGTGGTACGCTCGGCTTGATCAAGGATACGAACGGGGTATTCCCGATAGGTGAGGTTATCTTGGAGATCAAGCGTTTCGTGGTCCACTCCACGGATAGGATCCGCGAAGCAACGCCTGAGTTGAGAGACGTGGAAGACATCATGAACTCTGGAGAGATGCGGAGGTAGTTCCAATTGGTAGGCAACTTCTCCTCGTTTGGCAAGAATGCGAAAAGGTCCAATGTAACGAGCAGCCAATTTGCCTTTGATACCGAATCGATGGGTTCCCTTTAAAGGTGTAACCCGAAGATAAGCCATCTCGCCAACTTCATAAGCCATGGGCTTATGCTTGCGGTCATACTGACTCTTTTGTCGAGACTGGGCGGTTTTCAACTTCTCACGAATAATGCGAACCTGCTCTTCTGCATCCTGGATCATGTCCGGGCCAAAGAGTTGTCTCTCGCCGGTTTCTGACCAGTTAAGAGGCGTTCGACATTTTCGTCCATAAAGAACTTCGAAAGGAGCTTTGCCCAAGCTAGCTTGATAACTATTGTTATAAGCGAACTCGGCGAATGGTAGGCACTTCTCCCAATCCATACCGAAAGAGATGACAGAAGCTCGGAGCATATCCTCCAGAATTTGATTGACTCGTTCTACTTGACCACTTGATTGAGGATGGAAGGCGGTGCTAAAGGAGAGACGAGTCCCCATAGCATTTTGGAAACTTTCCCAAAATCGGGAGGTGAACAGACTTCCACGGTCCGAATTAATTTCCAATGGAACACCATGGAGAGATACTATTCGAGAGATGTACAAATCCGCTAGCTGGCTAGCGGTTATACTCTCGCGAACAGGTAAGAAGTGGGCTACTTTGGAAAGACGTTCGACAACAACGAAGATAGCATTATTCCCTCTTTTGGTTCTGGGAAACCCGGTAATGAAATCCATACCGATTTTATCCCATTTCCATTCAGGAATCTGCAATGGTTGAAGGGTGCCAGCAGGCCGTTGATGCTCTGCTTTGATTCGACGACAGACGTCGCAACTAGCAATGTATTGAGCGATTTCTCTCTTCATCCTAGTCCACCAAAACCTCTGGCGTAGGTCTTGATACATTTTAGTGCTACCGGGATGAATGGTGAGAGGGGATTCATGAGCTTCCTTAAGGATCAATTGACGCAAATGTTGGTTCTTGGGGACCACCAAGCGGTTCTCGAAGAAAACAACACCTCGTTCATCCATGGAAAAACATTTAGCAACTCCGCTAGCGATGTTTTCCTTGATGCGGGATATGCCTTTATCGCGCTTCTGGGCAGCTATGATTTGATCCGTAAGGTTAGGTTTCGCCACCAGGGTGGAAAGGAATCCCCGAGGAACAATGTGAAGGTTAAGCTTATGAAATTCCTTGTGGAGAAGTGGTTGACCTTGTTGTAACATCAGGTTGTTACAATAAGATTTACGACTTAGTGCATCAGCCATGACATTGGCTTTGCCTGGGGTGTAAGTTATTCCTAAGTCGTAATCCGAGATCAACTCGACCCAACGTCTTTGCCTGAGATTCAAATCCGGTTGGGTGAAGATATATTTCAAACTTTGGTGATCAGTGTAAATTTCACAACGATTACCCAGAAGGTAATGTCGCCAGGTTTTGAGTGCATGGACTACTGCTGCAAGCTCTAGATCATGAGTGGGATAATTATCTTCATGTGGACGCAACTGTCGAGATGCGTAGGCAATCACATGACGATCTTGCATGAGTATGCAACCTAGTCCTTGTCGCGAGGCATCGCAATAGATAACAAAGTCTTTAGAGAAATCTGGTGGTACCAGTACGGGAGCAGATGTCAGGCGTCTTTTCAGTTCCTGAAAGCTGAACTCGCACTGTGGTGTCCACTCAAACTTTTTATCTTTCTTGAGGAGTTCAGTTAGAGGCTTAGCAACCTTGGAGAAATTCTCGACGAAGCGGCGGCAATAGCTCGCTAAACCAAGAAAACTCCGAACTTGTTTGACCGTTTCAGGTGGAGTACAGTCAAGGACAGCTTGAACTCGTTCGGGATTGACAGCAATGCCCTTACCAGAGATTACATGGCCCAGATAGGTCACTTCTGGCAACCAGAATTCACACTTGGAGAATTTGGCATAAAGGCGATGCTCTCGAAGTTTCATCAATACTAGCCTTAGATGTTCGGCATGTTCTTCCTCATTCTTGGAGTAGATGAGTATATCATCGAGGTATACCACGACGAATTTATCCAAGTACTCCATGAAGATCGAGTTCATTAACCGAGAGAAGGTGGCTGGAGCATTGGTTAAACCGAAGGACATGACGGTGTACTCGTATTGGCCGTAACGAGTAACGAAAGCCGTTTTGGGAATGTCCCCGTTCTTGATTTTGATTTGATGGTAGCCCAACCTCAAATCCATCTTGGAAAAGACTGAGGATCCGGCGAGCTGGTCATACAGGTCGTTGATCCTGGGGAGCGGATACTTGTTCTTGATAGTGACCAAATTGACAGGTCGGTAATCTACAACCATCCGATCCGTTCCATCCTTCTTCTTGACGAAGAGGACGGGGCAAGCCCATGGAGATGAACTAGGACGGATGAAACCTTTTTGCAAGGACTCATCGAGTTGTTTCTTAAGCTCGGCTAGTTCTAGGGGTGCCATCTTATAAGGTCTCCTAGAAATTGGGACGGTTCCTGGAACAAGGTCTATCACGAACTCGACATCTCTGTCAGGTGGAACACCTGGCAGTTCCTCTGGAAAGACATCCGGGAAGTCACGGACTACCGGAATATCTTCGAGGTCTGGAAGGGGATTGGCATTTAGAGAGTAGAGCTGACGCTCCGATATTCGGGTCAAAACATTGACTGTCTTGCCCGATGGATGGGTAAGTTGGACAGTTCTAGTTGAGCAGTCAATCTTGGCGTAATGAGCTGACATCCAGTCCATACCCAAGATGATGTTTATGTCTGAAGACTTGAGAGCTATTAGTGACGCAAGGAAGACCAATCTGTTAACCAGAATTTCATTTCCATGGCTGATTCTAGAGGTTTGCCACTTAGAACCAGGGGTTTGAATTACCATGGAGGTGGGCATGTCACAAAAGGTGGTGTTGTGCAAACGAGCATAGCTCTCAGAAATAAATGAATGAGATGCTCCAGTATCAAAAAGAACAGTTGCCGGATGGCAATTAACAAGGAGCGTACCGAGAACGACGTTGGGGTCCTCTTGAGTCTCTTCAGCTGAAACGTAGTTGACATGGCCACGAGCAGTGGTGGCTGGCTTGGCGACAAGCACTTTTGCTGTTGACTTACCACGGCCAACAGACTTTCCGAACTGGCTGGGGTTGTTCTGGGGACACTCACGGATGTAGTGGCCCGGCTCACCACACTTGAAGCAAGTTATCATATTGGGGCGTGGAGCAGTATTGGCAGTGGGGCCACCAAAAGTCTTGGGCGGCACATACTGCTGATTGGGGCGAGGCGCCTCAAAGGATGGCCTCGGAGTATACCTAGGTGGCATAGCAGAATTTGGGATCCAGACCCGGCGCTTCTGAGATCCAGAGCCGGATGAAGATCCATAGTCACGGGAGTGCTTGCGTGAAGCTTCAAAATCATTCTGCCCCGTCTCGGCACTGATGGCCTTATTGACTAGCTTCGGAAAAGAAATGCATTCATGCAGACGAAGGTCACGTCGGAGCTCAGGGCTAAGTCCCTTGCGGAACCTTGCCTGCTTCTTGGCATCGGTGGATACCTCTTCGGGAGCATATCGTGCAAGCTTCCCAAACTCGCGACTATATGCATCCACAGTCAGCTTCCCCTGGGTGAAGTTACAGAACTCCTCCCTCTTGCGGTCCATAAGACCTTCCGGGATATGATGCTCACGAAAAGCGGCACTGAAATCAGCCCAAGTAGTGAGTTGGCCGACCGGACGCATAGCTTCATAATTCTCCCACCAAAGGCTGGCAGGGCCTTCGAGGTGATAGGCAGCAAAGGTGACTTTATCATCTTCAGCCACGTTGGCAGAACGTAGCTTGTGGGCGATGCTGTGGAGCCAGTCATCCGCATCGAGAGGTTCGATGGAATGATTGAACTTTGGTGGGTACAGCTTGACAAAGTCATTGATGGACACCGAATTGATCCTCTGCTGGCGTGCAGTGTTCTGCTCAATCCGCTCTAACAAGCGGTTGGTGTCGCGCCTGTTGCGCTCTGCCTCCAGCATCACTTCGGCCAGAGAAGGTGGTTGAGGCAGACTTTCCTCTCTAGGTGCACTAGCTTCTCCCTGCTCCGGAGCAGCAGGGTTGCTGCGGGTGTTGACCATCCTAGGAAAAACAAAACAACGGTTTAAACCAGGATGGCAAAATCTGGCCAAGGAAGTGCGGAATGTAATGGATAACAAGGAATGCAGAGATGATCATCCGTATGACATGGTAATATAGAAACTGCCATATATACACCAACAGTCATACACACCATACATAGTTTAGTACAAGCCCGGCTGAAGTACCACTATGATGAAAGACGTTACATCTCATCGGAGGCATTCCAAGCTCCTATACATTATTTATCTACACCTCCGGAATTGATACACACTAAGTTATATTCCACAATCACGCAGGACGGTGGACATACAACTATTACAATACTAGCGAGACTACTACTAGCTCAGACGGCTCCGTAGAAGTCCTCATAGAAGTCACCACCCAGACCTGGAAGCGGAACATGGTCATCTGGGAACAGACGGTGCTGCGGTGCTTGTGGACCATAGGGACTTGGGTGCGGCCTCGGTCCAACAGATGGCGGTAGAAGAGGCCCACGAGGAGGGGTGATGCCTCCCACCTCACGCCATTCCATGAAGTCTGGCAGACTAGCCCGCACAGGGTACAAGTCTCTCGTGTCCATGTATCCGGCTTGCACAGCAGGTGCAAACCTCGTCAAGGTGGCCCAATGATCAGCACGAGCATTAAAGAGCTCCATACGCAAGGCCCGGTTTTCACGGTCCTTATCTTCCAACATCTCAGTAGTGGTGCAAAGAAGTGAGTCCTCATGGGATGCATCACTGTACATGCCCTGAAGGTAACCATGCGCCCCAGGGAGGGATGCTGGCATGTAGCGAAAATCAGTGTTGCTCAACAGGGCAGTTCTAGCTCGCATAATGGTCATCATCGAGTAGGCTGCATCTTGAACGGACATCCCAATAGTGATCCCGAGTCCATAAGAACAGTGAAGTGGTTCCGTGGCTCCGGGATATGATGGATATATCCTGAACGTGCACAGATATTGGCTCTGGTTAAAATCTCTAAACTGCTCTTCGACGGTGTATTCAGGGTACCATCGGTAACCTGCCTCAACCATCACTCGAACCAACATGGCGGTATGACCACATACACCGATGCAACGGGTCAGACGAACCACTTGGTTTTGGGGACGGGTAGCCATCTGAAAGCACAAAATAGTGCAAAGGCATTAGAATTTCCGGGTGAAATTGGACAGCATAACGGCTGTAAATGCTCAGAAAAAGGCTTGAGACATCCACAACAGTTTGCGAAACCACTCAACAACAACATATCAAGGTTCTGGTTCAAATGGTAACATACTAAACTTTAGTAGAACTGAACTGGGTTGAATCCAACAATCCTATAAGTTACTACGGATTTAGTAACAAGTGAACCTGATAGAGAGAAGAGAGCCTAGTCCTTAACCCACGTAGAATGAGAAGAGAATGACTCAGAATAGAGGGCATAAGGTAAAGGAGTAAAAGAGTCTTACGTTCCCTCCCACAATCAATTCCCTTACATATAACTAAAGCATTTCTAGACTCGACATCGACCAGTTTGGCTTAGCGAACCTACAGGCAGTCCGGCTCTGATGCCAACGCTGTCAGGACCCCGATTCAAGGTCACATCGATCCAGCATGTAACACATCATATCACTTTGCGGCCTCACGCACGGTACTCCCACGGGTGCCACCTTACCTGGCCCGGGACCGTTTGCGCCTTTTGGCTCACGTATATGATAGTGTCGCTAGCATCCATATGACAGAGAACCCGGGCCGACATGGCTAGTCGTGAAACCAAAGCGGCGCTAGCCTATGAGGACAGGCATACATGAATCACATCGAACATGTCGGTCATCAACGTATCTATTCGGGCTGTAGCACTGGGCTAACAGGACTCCGGTAACCCGGGCTGTAGCAGGCTAGGCAGGACTCCGAATATCAGCGCGTGACATTTCCCCGAAGGGACAGACATAGGAACGACGTGAAACACATGCCGGCCAGTCAAGTGTCCAAGCAGTAGTGCTGGGCTAGCAGGACTCCGGTGAACCGGCTGTAGCGGACTACTATCGCTCAGAAGCACAAGACTTACATTTCCCCATATGAAAGGCTGCCAAGGATAAACAACTAGATAGTCGGATCCCACTCATACCAAGCATTTCAATCATACACACAATATGCCCGATATGAGTAAATACAACATGGCAACACAACAGTACTCTACGACTCAAGTACTTTATTTAGAAGGCTCCGAGGAGCCATACATATCATCCATACAGATAGGGGTCACATGACCCAACACTCAAGTCATACAAACATACAAGCACATGCGGAAGCAAACTAGACTGAGTACAGACACTAGAAAGAAAGAAGGCTTGACGAAGCCTATCTATCTACATCGACCCTTCACAAGTCTTGGATCACCACCTGGGTGATAAGTCACTCGTCAACGTCGAGGTCTACATAGAACCCATCAGAGGGGTTGGTGCAGTCGTCTGAAAAACATGATTAAAGCAACATGAGTACGGAGGTACTCAGCAAGTCTTACAACAGGAACCTATCATACATGCACATTCTCAAGAAGGTAGTGGGGTTATTGCAGCAAGCCAGCTTTGACTCTTGGCTAAGCTATCCTACGATAGACACCACTTGTAAAACATTTGTCGCACACGAGTCCACTATCACCATCACAATACCCCACCGTGGATCCTCTCTCGCCATCCTACGAGAGGGCCATCCGCGGTACTCACACTTATCTTGAGAGTTTTAGTAGTATCCATTTAACTTGTCTATGAACTGATATAGGCAACCCAGAAGTCCATTACCGCGGACACGGCTATTCGAATAGATCATTTATAACCCTGCAGGGGTGTACTTCTTCACACATGTTTCCACCACTTAGCGTCTGCACACGACATGTGCTCGGCAGACTTCAAGCGAAAGCCGACGTGGGTGTAGACCACGACCTACCTAAACACTCAAGTCTCTAGTCCAGGTTTATCGCCTATTCAGGTTCCATCCGCAGGGAGTCCGGCCGAGGTTTCCACTAACGGCCCCGAACGATGTGAACAGGGTTCCCGAGACACCAAACGGGCGAGTCGGTACACCGTGCCACGTGCCTACCGCAACACAGCCCACCCCGATGGTCAGCGCCGCGTGCGGCCCCCAGCATACTACAAACACCAGAAACTACTTGCAACTCCTGGACAGAGGACAAGGGTGGATAAGAAGTCGAGCGGGGTCATATTTCAGGGCCCAATGTGTGGTAGTAACTGTATCATGGATCACGAACACAGATCTCAGTTCTTAAGGACGGCCTCAATGAAACAACCCACCATGTACTCCTACATGGCCTCTCATCGATTCCTTTACCAAATCGTGTTCAACACTTCACTCTTGTCACCGACACAACCTTTCACTCCAGTTCATCATCCCGATGAGCCAGACCTGACACAACTCTAAGCATAGCAAGCATAGCATGGTAGGAACACACACACATGTAATGGCTCAATCAACTTCTACACATGCTAGTGGGTTTCATCTAGTTACTGTGGCAATGACAGGTCATGCAAAGGAAGTGGGTTCAACTACCGCAACACACAGCAGTTTGAAACGCGTTGTCTTAATGCAGTAAACGAGAGCAGAAGCGAGAACATGGGTTTGTATCGGAATGATCAACGAGTTGCTTGCCTGATGGAGTGGTGGTGGGATACTGCCCTTCAACTGGATACCCGGAGATATCCTCGGAGGCAGAACCTACCACGAAGAACACATCGGAACACAATCAATACATGACGATATGCAACAATATGATGCATGCTATGACATGGCAATATGGATGTGCCCTGACCTAGTGCAAGTTAAGCCAGAAGGGAATGAACCCATTTGAACCAAAGATTCAAATGGTAGTTCATTTATGAGGATCATATTAGTGCAATATCTTATAATGCCTAAACAGTGGGTTTAACTTGTTTTAACATGCATGAAACCAGTACCAATGGATAGGTTGGATTTTTCTGATAATTTTTCATATATAAAACTTTGCATTTGGAGTTATAGATAATTTTCTATGAATTTTTGAAGTTTGAACTATTTTCTGGATTTTCCTGTATATAAAAAAATAAATCCAGTAATTAGTTATTGCGTCAGCATGAGGTCATGCTGACCTCAGCGGGTCAACGGGGTCGTCCAGGTCAAACTGACCAGTGGGTCCCGCATGTCAGTAGCTAATTAGACTAAATAATTTTAATTAAAACTAATCTAGTTAGTTAGCAGAGGGGGGCCCCACTTGTCATTGACTCAGGGAGTCAACCTGGGCCCACCCAGTCAAGGTCAAAGGGGTCAAACCCCAACGGCGTTCAGCCGCCGGCGAGCCAGACGCGGCGGCGAGAGTGCCAAATGGCGTTCCGGCGACCAAACGAGCGGCGGAGGACATCTACAGCTAGCTGAGGGCAAACCGCGGCGTTCGGTGGCAGTGGTTTGCCTCGGGGTGGCCGGAAACGTCGCCGGCGACGGGTTTGGCGGTCGCCGGAGTCGGGCGTCGAACGATTCGACGATACGGGGCACGACGAGGTGCGTGCGGTAGTGCGTTGGCCTCCTGGGGTTGCGGTGAGGCCATTGGACACGGTGGGGTGGTCATTGGTTAGCCGGAGACACGTCGGCGACGAGCTCCGCGGCGGTGCGTGCGGGTGAGCATCGTGCAGTCGCTGTGGTGCACGAGACGCAGAACGGAGGGGATGGGGAGGTAGCTGAGCTCACAGCGGTCTCGGGGAAGCGAACGTCGCGGTCGGGGACGAGCTGGTGCGGCGGTGAGGTCGAAGGGGATCTCCGGCGGCCGAAGGTTGAAGAAGAGCTCGGGGAAGCGTTGTAGAGCGAGCGAGCGCTCGGGGCTCGGCTAGCTCGAAGAAGAGGAGGGCGGCGGAGCTTCTGGACAGGTCGGAGCGGCGCAAGGACGACGGAGAGCGCGACTACGGCGACGGTGCAGCTGCGGTGGCGTCGGCCATGGCGTGGAAGTGCGAGGGAGAGAGGCAGAGGGGCGAAAGGCGTGTCCAGGGGGGTCGGGGCACGACGTGGAGCTCACCCAGGTGGCCGGGCGGCGAGGGAGGTGAAGCAGGGAGGCAGGGCGCTGCGTGGCGAGCTCCTGCTCCGGCGTCGAGCACCTGCCTGCCTGGCTGGCGAGGCGAAGCAGCTCGCTGGCGCGGCTGGTGGGCTGGGCCGGCCAGGTGGGCCGCCAGGTAAGGTAGTTTGTATTTTTTTTTGTTTTCCTTTCTATTTCTTCTGCAACTTTGTGGAGTTATTTAAATTACCTAGACCACTCCAAAAATCACCAAACTGCACCTGGTCCCTAGTTGGAATATTTCCAACATGAAACATTTCTGTTTGAGAATATTTGAACATTTAAAATATTTTTATAATTTTTAAATGCCCAAATTCAAAAACTTATGTGTTAAGTCAGAAACCTTAGGATGACCTAGAAAATTGTGCACCACTTTTGTCAAAGGTTTAAACCCAAAACAAAGGGGGTGAACATTTCAGAAGGGCATTTCAGGTTCATTGAAAATAATTTTAGTAAACCCTAGTTATTTCCAGGGGGGGGAAGTGTGTGTTGGGGGTTATGGCATTTCCCATTTCAGAATTAATAGAATTTAAACATGATGCACACTCAAATGCATGGCCTAGCTAGGGATGTGACATAAAGTATGGTTATGACGTTCGGACGCACCATTATGCTGCGGTGTTCCAGGTGGCATGAGTTTGTGAAACTATTGTTTTAATTGAAGACCAAACTCGTAACTCAAATATTCGTCTCTGCGATCAGATCATAGAAACTTTATTTTCTTGTCACGATGATTTTCCACTTCACTCTGAAATTCTTTGAATTTTTCAAATGTTTCAGACTTATGTTTCATCAAGTAGATATACCCATATCTGCTCAAATCATCTGTGAAGGTCAGAAAATAATGATACTTGTCGCGAGCCTTAATATTCATCGGACCATATACATCAGTATGTATGATTTCCAACAAATTTGTTGCTTGCTCCATTGTTCCGGAGAACGGCGTTTTTAGTCATCTTGCCCAAGAGGCATGGTTCGCAAGCATCAAGTGATTCATAATCAAGTGATTCCAAAATCCCATCAGCATGGAGTTTCTTCATGCGCTTTACACCAATATGACCTAAACGGCAGTGCCACAAATAGGTTGCACTATCATTATTAACTTCGCATCCTTTTGGTTTCAATATCATGAATATGTGTATCACTTCGATCGAGATCCAATGAACTATTTTCATTGGTGTGTATGACCATAGAAGGTTTTATTCATGTAAACAGAACAACAATTGTTCTCTAACTTAAATGAATAACTGTATTGCAATTAACATGATCAAATCATATTCATGCTCAACGCAAACACCAAATAACACTTATTTAGTTTCAACACTAATCCCGAAAGTATAGGGAGTGTGTGATGATGATCATATCAATCTTGGAACCACTTCCAACACACATCGTCACCTTGCCCTTTAACTAGTCTTTGTTCATTCTGCAACTCCCGTTTCGAGTTACTAATCTTAGCAACTTGAACTAGTACCAAATACTGAGGGGTTGCTATGAACACTAGTAAAGTACACATCATTAACATGTATATCAAATATACTTATGTTCACTTTGCCATCCTTCTTATCCGCCAATCACTTGGGGTAGTTCCGCTTCCAGTGACCAGTCCCTTTGCAGTAGAAGCACTTAGTCTCAGGCTTAGGACCATACTTGGGCTTTTTCACTTGAGCAGCAACTTGCTTGCCGTTCTTCTTGAAGTTCCCCTTCTTTCCTTTTGCCCTTTTCTTGAAACTAGTGATCTTGTCAACCATCAACACTTGATGTTTTTCTTTGATTTCTACCTTCGCTGATTTTAGCATCGCGAAGAGCTTGGGAATATTTTCCGTTGTCCCTTGCATATTATAGTTCATCACGAAGTTCTACTAACTTGGTGATGGTGACTAGAGAATTCTGTCAATCACTATCTTATCTGGAAGATTAACTCCCACTTGATTCAAGCGATTGTAGTACCCAGACAATCTGAGCACATGCTCACTAGTTGAGCGATTCTCCTCCATCTTTTAGCTATAGAACTTGTCGGAGACTTCATATCTCTCAACTCGGGTATTTGCTTGAAATATTAACTTCAATTCCTGGAACATCTCATATGGTCCATGACGTTCAAAACGTCTTTGAAGTCCCGATTCTAAGCCGTTTAAGCATGGTGCACTAAACTATTAAGTAGTCATCATATTGAGCTAGCATAACGTTCATAACGTCTGCATCTGCTCCTGCAATAGGTCCGTCACCTAGCGGTGCATCAAGGACATAATTCTTCTGTGCAGCAATGAGGATAAACCTCAGATCACGGATCCAATCCGCATCATTGCTACTAACATTTTTCAACACAATTTTCTCTAGGAACATATCAAAATAAACACAGGGAAGCAACAATGCGAGCTATTGATCTACAACATAGATATGCTAATACTACCAGGACTAAGTTCATGATAAATTAAAGTTCAATTAATCATATTACTTAAGAACTCCCACTTAGATAGACATCTCTCTAATCCTCTAAGTGATCACGTGATCCAAATCAACTAAACCATGTCCGATCATCACGTGAGATGGAGTAGTTTCAATGGTGAACATCACTATGTTGATCATATCTACTATATGATTCACGCTCAACCTTTCGGTCTCTGTGTTCCGAGGCCATATCTGTATATGCTAGGCTCGTCAAGTTAAACCTGAGTATTCCGCGTGTGCAACTGTTTTGCACCCGTTGTATTTGAACGTAGAGCCTATCACACCCGATCATCACGTGGTGTCTCAGCACGAAGAACTTTCGCAACGGTGCATACTCAGGGAGAACACTTCTTGATAATTTAGTGAGAGATCATCTTATAATGCTACCGTCAAACAAAGCAAGATAAGATGCATAAAAGATAAACATCACATGCAATCAATATAAGTGATATGATATGGCCATCATCATCTTGTGCTTGTGATCTCCATCTTCGAAGCACCGTCATGATCACCATCGTCACCGGCGCGACACCTTGATCTTCATCGCAGCATCGTTGTCGTCTCGCCAATCTTATGCTTCTACGACTATCACTACCGCTTAGTAATAAAGTAAAGCATTACATCGCGATTGCATTGCATACAATAAAGCGACAACCATATGGCTCCTGCCAGTTGCCGATAACTCGGTTACAAAACATGATCATCTCATACAATAAAATTTAGTATCACATCTTGACCATATCACATCACAACATGCCCTGCAAAAACAAGTTAGACGTCCTCTACTTTGTTGTTGCAAGTTTTACGTGGCTGCTACGGGCTTAAGCAAGAACTCATCTTACCTACGCATCAAAACCACAACGATAGTTTGTCAAATAGACTCCGTTTTAACCTTCTCAAGGACCGGGCGTAGCCACACTCGGTTCAACTAAAGTTGGAGAGACAGTCTTCCGCAAGCCATCTATGTGCAAAGCACGTCGAGGGAACCGGTCTCGCGTAAGCTTACGCGTAAGGTTGGTCCGGATCGTCTCGTCCAACAATACCGCTGAACCAAAGTATGACATGCTGGTAGGCAGTATGACTTGTATCGTCCACAACTCACTTGTGTTCTACTCGTGAAAATAACATCATACCATAAAAACCTAGGCTCGGATGCCACTGTTGGGGAACGTAGTAATTTCAAAAAATTTCCTACGCACACGCAAGATCATGGTGATGCATAGCAACGAGCGGGGAGAGTGTTTGTCTACGTACCCTCGTAGACCGAAGCGGAAGCGTTGACACAACGTAGAGGAAGTAGTCGTACGTTCTCCTCGCGATCCAACCGATCACAGCACCGTTACTCCGGCACCTCCGAGTTTTAGCACACGTACAGCTCGATGACGATCCCCGGGCTCCGATCCAGCAAAGCGTCGAGGAAGAGTTCCGTCAGCACGACGGCGTGGTGACGATCTTGATGTGTTACCGGCGCAGGGCTTCGCCTAAGCACTGCAACAATATGATCGAGGTGGAATTTGGTGGAAGGGGGCACCGCACACGGCTAAGGAACGATCCGTAGATCAACTTGTGTGTCTTTGGGGTGCCCCCTGCCCCCGTATATAAAGGAGCCAAGGGGGAGGGGCTGGCCGGCCAAGCTAGGCGCGCCAGGAGAGTCCTACTCCCTCTGGGAGTAGGATTCCCCCCCCCCCCCCAATCCTAGTTGGACTAGGATTCTCCAAGGGGGAGAGAGAAGGAGAGGGGGGCGCCCACCTCTCCTAGTCCTAATAGGACTAGGGGAAGGGGGGAGGCGCGCAGCCCCTAGGGCTGCCCTCTCACTTCTCCTCCAAGGCCCATGTTGGCCCATTATGCTCCCGGGGGGTTCCAGTAACCCTCCCGGTATTCCGGTAAAATCCTGATTTTACCTGGAATGCATCCGATGTCCAAACATAGGCTTCCAATATATCATTCTTTACGTCTCGACCATTTCGAGACTCCTCGTCATGTCCGTGATCACATCCGGGACTCCGAACTCCTTCAGTACATCAAAATGCATAAACTCATAATAACTGTCATCGTAACCTTAAGCGTGCGGACCCTACGGTTCGAGAACAATGTAGACATGACCGAGACACGTTTCCGGTCAATAACCAACAGCGGGACTTGGATGCCCATATTGGCTCCTACATATTCTACGAAGATCTTTTATCGGTCAGACCGCATAACAACATACGTTTGTTCCCTTTGTCATCGGTATGTTACTTGCCCGAGATTCGATCGTCGGTATCCAATACCTAGTTCAATCTCGTTACCGGCAAGTCTCTTTTCTCGTTCCGTAATACATCATCTCGCAACTAACTCATTGGTTGCAATGCTTGCAAGGCTTATGTGATGTGCATTACCGAGAAGGCCCTGAGATACCTCTCCGACAATCGGAGTGACAAATCCTAATCTCGAAATATGCCAACCCAACATGTACCTTCGGAGACACCTGTAGAGCACCTTTATAATCACCCAGTTACGTTGTGACGTTTGGTAGCACACAAAGTGTTCCTATGGTAAACGGGAGTTGCATATTCTCATAGTTAAAGGAACATGTATAAGTCATGGTTAAAAGCAATAGCAACATACTAAACGATCGGGTGCTATGCTAATGGAATGGGTCATGTCAATCAGATCATTCAACTAATGATGTGATCTCGTTAATCAAATAACAACTCTTTGTTCATGGTTAGGAAACATAACCATCTTTGATTAATGAGCTAGTCAAGTAGAGGCATACTAGTGACACTCTGTTTGTCTATGTATTCACACATGTATTATGTTTCCGGTTAATACAATTCTAGCATGAATAATAAACATTTATCCTGACATGTAAGGAAATAAATAATAACTTTATTATTGCCTCTAGGGCATATTTCCTTCAAGCTTGATCCAACCCGATCGAGAGCCTACCCTAGCCACAAGAACACCTCAACCTCAGGAGGCTGTTCTTCCCTTGTGGTGTTCATCATCAGCCCTATAGGCAATCCACCACCACCACACTAGAGTAGGGTATTACACCACAACGGTGGCCTGAACCAGTATAAACCTTGTGTATTTCTGTGTTGTGAGTTCGTCGAGTTCATCCGCGAGATCTTAGCGAGCTAGGGCGTAGATCGATAGGAGGGAAAGACTTCGCGCGCACCCCGGTGTTCGAACCTTAAGGGTTTGCCGGAACCCCACATCCGACATTTGGCACGCCAGGTAGGGGTGCGCCGGCGCTTCTTCTCCACCAACTAGCTCGCCGACGCTCCACAGCCATGATGTCTAGCGACTCAAGGGCCGGCTCCGATTGCTGGGCAGCCTGCTGGACTGGGCAGCGCCGCCTGCCCATGAAGATCTCGACCCCGCACTCCAGGCGGCGCGAGCGCCGCCAAACTCCACCGGGCGCAGGCAGCGCGGACAGGCGTCATCCACCCACACCCCACGGCAAGTACGAGCCGCTGCAAGAGCGGCGAGTCATGCCGCGGCAACGGCACCGCACTCACGGCGGGAGCAAGCAAACATGCGGGCAGCACTCATGGTGGCAAGGGAGCTGCTGCGATGCAGGCTGATGGAGAGCAGCCGAGATACGCTGCTAGAGCGTGCTGCCGAGCTACTGGATGCAGCGGCGTCGGGAGCACCACCCTTCTGCTATCGACTTCCTCCTCAGGTCAGTGCAGGGTCCCGCGATGAACCTCACTACATCCGCGCGCCATCAACTACGCCCGGGGGCTTCATGGCCAGCGGCGTAGGGGGCTCCGACTCCCCCATGCCGCCCGCGACAAGCACGAGCGCAAGCGTCGCCCTCCATGGTCCCAGCCGGATGCCACGCTACCATCCTCAGGACGCCACCCTGGGCCCAGCAACAATGGAGCGTGGGGCACCACGGCGAGGTGTTCAGGGTGACGGCCCCGGAAGCCTACGTGCCCCGCATGATGGACCAAGAGTATGCACCACAGGACGACCCCGGCTCATTCATTGGAGAAGATTGGGGAGAGGGGGTGCTAGGAGCCGAAGCCTTCCAAGAACCAATGGAGAACCACAATGATCGCGTCGGCAACAGCAACTACAGGGTACCGCTAATCTCTCAGGAACAAGCTTATGCTAACCATGGGCTGCAGATGAATCAGGTTGCAGCGTCGATCGATGACCCTGGCACGACAGCACCCATTCCAACAAGGGAGACACGCTGGGGGTCGCCGGGAGGGAGCCTGGAGCAAGGCCCCTCCCCGCGGCGTGCGACGCCTGGCGACGCTCGGAGGTAGGCCCTCTGCCGGGGAGGCCTCGACAACCCTTCCCCCGGCAGAGGACCTGTGGTCGCCAGGGGCACCGCTGGCGTCCTCTTTCCCTCCTTTGTGTCGTCCCGGTGACCGGTCAGCACAAAGGAGGTCAAGGGTGGCGCAAGGCGGGGCCCTCGTCTGGCGATATGAAGCAAGGCCAGTACCTGTGAAGAAGGCCCAGTGCCTGTGAAGCTCGCCGCCCATGACACTCTCACGTAATAATGGGTTGGGGCTGTACACGCCCTGGGTCTCAGGGGTGCCGGTCCTCAGGCCCTGGGGCTCCCTCCCACGCCTAGTGGCAGCACTTAGCTCCGCGCTGGTGAGAAGACTTGAAGACTAGAAGACTAGACTAGGTGCCGGACGCGACCTTTTGCTTTGGATCTCTTTCTCTGTAGCTTTGCTTTCTGGATCTGGATTTGAGTTGAAGTTGAGTTTTTATTGATGCGCGCAGGGGGAGCCTTTTCTCGTTTGAGCAATTTCTTGCCTTCCGAATCTTATTTTGTCTGGGACTCATGTCTGTCGCTTTCCCCTCACGAGCTCCTCGCGAGCGGGACAACGCGAAGCGCGCACGCCAAGTGCGCGCTAGCACTACAACTGGTGCTCACCTCTAGTGGGGCCCCTACTGACGGGGCGATGAGCTCCGGAGGGTTCTTAGGAACTTGACGTGTCGCGACCCAGCTCAAAGCTAGCGCTGACTAAGGTAAACCATGACAAAGAACTCGCACCCGGATTCACGAGCTCACGAGGACACAAACTCGCATCGCATAGGAAAGTAAAAAAAACTACAGTTTGCTTACAAGAGCGGCTCCCCCTCCCAAAATTCTCTTACAAGTTTTCCAAGGGCCATGACAGAGCTTCGTGTGCAGGATGAAACGACAGGAGAACATGGGATCAGCCAGAAATGTCGCTCGCTACATCACCCGCGGATGCGTCACTCGCGTCATCATCGTGTTCATCAGCAACGTCGCCACCGCCGGCGACGCCCCCTACATCGTCGTCCACCACGTCGCCTTCGTCTGCGGCGACCACCACCCCGTCATCTTCCGAGGTGAAGGCCCTGACCAACGCGTCCATGCTGTCTTCAACCCAACGCGACAGGTCATCCCGGACGACCATTGGAACGGGGGCGATGGCGGCGTCGAAATCAAAGTTAGGGTCGACATTCAGAAGGTAGCTGAAGACACGGGAGAAAGCGCGCTCAAGCAGGTCACGCCCCCTTTCCTCCACAAGCTGGCGAGCTCTAGCAGATCGAGCCTCCAGGCGCGTCACCACCTCAGTGAAGAAGATCAGATGGCTGGCATAGTCATTCGAGTGAGGGGCCGGCACCTCCACGTCGCAAATATGGCCTAGGGCGGTGTTGGCCATGTTCCGAAGATCCTGAAGCATAGGAGCATGCTCGCGCTCAAGTGTTCTTCATTGGAGCACTTCCTCCGTGTTCTGACGTGCAACGGCCTCAGCGTCATCAACCCGCCTGCGAAGGGAACATAGCTCGGCGTGGGCGGAGGCCAAGTCCGCCTGCGCCATAACCAGGGCAGCGGTCGTGGCCTCCGCGCGCTTCTTAGCCTCGTCCAACCTAGGCCTGAGGGCAGTGGCCCTGCCCGCATCCTCCGTACCCGCAAGCCTCAGCTTCAGGTTGTACCTACCCTCCAGGTCCGCGCGAACCTCGGCCACCCGGCGATTCACCTCCTCCTCAACTCCAGCCTCGCGAGCCCCGACGGCATCTTCCTCTTGAGCAACTTGACGTTCCCTCGTCTCCAGTCGCTCGAGCTCGAGGCTGCGCTCCACTGCTTCCAAGGCCAGCGTCTCGCCGCGCTTCCGGACCTCCTCATCCTCCGCAGGCGTCCCCTTCAGCGATGCAAGAGCGGCCCTGCGCGCCTCCACCTGCTGCTCAAGGGATGCACTCCAGGCCTGGAGCTCCCACGCGCGTTCCTCCGCAGCCTCGCGACGACAGTCAGCCTCGCGAGCCTCTTACAAGGCTCGCCAGCGGGCTTGATGTGCGATCTTGAGTGACGCCTCGGCCTTCACGTTCTCCACGTCGTGCTAATAGCGACCGAGGTTGATGGCCACCCTCAGCTTGCGCCGCTCCTCCACCAGCCGGAGACCTTCGGCCTCAAGGCGCGAGTCAACACCCGCGAGCTCTTCACCAAGTCGGCTCATCGCGCCCATCGCCTCCTGGAAGAGCTCGTGACGAACCACGCTCCGCCCGCGCTCGAGCTCGAACGCTCGACTCTCCTCGTCCTCCACCTCGGGGGCTGCGGGCGGGGCGCCAGGCGGTGCCCCACCCCCCAGCAGGGGGCCGGGGGCTGACGCCGCACCTGACACCAGCTCGTCCTCATGAGAAGCCCAAGCCTGCTGAGGCTCGCTGCTTGAAGAAGAACCAAAGATCGAAGCCATCCAGCCGCTGCCCATGAGTGAAGGAGGAGCCCTGGGTACGCCCGCCAAGCTCCACGCCAGACCGTGGGAGAGGGATGGAGAAGCTGCAGGCTCAGCGCGCCGTGAAGGCAGAGATGCTCCCCCGACCGACCCAGCTCCAAGGGCGGTAGGAAGACCAGGAACGCTCAAGGCGGGTGGGGGATTTGATGAAGGATGAGGACACTTCTCGGGAGACGCAACGGCTTCAACGGAAGGAGCCCGAGAACTGATGTCAGGATAAGGAGGCAACACGCAGGAAGCCGTGACAACAAGGTACTTACGCGTCAATGGCGATGTACTTTCGTCGCTTCAATGGCCCGAAGATGTTGCTGCCGCTAGGGGATCCTTTTCTCTTGCAGAGCTCTTCGAAGTCCACACAAAGACGACCGAAACGCTGGACGTGACGGCCGGGGCGTAGCGGGGCCGAAGAAGAGCCTGGACGGATATCTTCAGGGGTGCCTGGTTGCGGCAAATAGCCGGGCACCATTTCACCACAACCTCCCGAGGCTCCTGGAGCTTGGCCACGGGAGCCGCATGCTGCACCTCCTCAATAATCGGCGCCTCGGGAGGGGGGGTCACAGGCCCCCGAAGACGACGCCCCAGGATCACCATTCGGCGTGTGTTCCTCAGGACTCGAGCCACCGGCCCCCGTCGGAGCTCGCTCTCCCGCACCTTCACCTAGGGTGAGCTCGGCACCTGCAGCGAAGAAGGGAACCACGACGACGGGGTTCTCGCGGGGCCCCACCTTTCCGATCGGCCGCAACCCCCATTCATCGAAGGAAGGCATGCTCGCTGCAAACTCATCCTTGTTCTTGCAGTGATATAGCAGGCAATTCTTCTCAGGCATTTCGGCCGGCAAAGGGACACCCGTCAAGACCTTGAGCACAGTTTGCCGCGTCCCAAGAGGGAGCCCAGACTCCTGGAACCTCATGTGGTCCTGACTATTGAGCAAGGTCCACATTGGGCGAGAGTGGCGCTGAAGCGGAGCAACTCGGCGTTTGACGAACTCCTTCACCACCATCGGCGCGGTCACGCCACGATCCTTCAGCAGCCCTAGCCTGGCCCAGACGAGGGCAAGGCGGGGCCTCGAGAGCTTCTGGTGGCTCTAGCCGGAGTTTGGAACAGCGGGCCCCGTCGGGAGACGAAGCAGGGGGCTGAGCACACCGGCATCGACAAACACCCATCGCGTACGAAACTCACTCGTGGATGAAGGGAGCTCGAAGTCAATCCCCGCGCCTGCGGTCGCAGCCATGGCCTGGAAGCTCACGCACCCCGAGCATTGCCGAGGGTTGGCCAGATGCAATGAGAAGAAATGACGGAGGAGGGCCACCGAAGGAGCGATGCCCACCATGGCTTCGCACACGAAGGCGAAGAAATCAAGAAGAGTCACCGATTGAGGGTCAAGATGCAGCATGTGGATCTGTTAATGCTCTAGCACCGCATTAAGGAAGGCAGAGAAGGGAGGAATCAGGCCAGCCCAGAGGGCATCTATGAAGATTGGGACCTTGGTGGCCGCCCGAGCCATGCGAGTGCGAGACGCAGGGCAAGCCACCATCCCTCCCCACTCGCTGAAGCTGGAAGCGAGCATCAGACGCGCCTTGTCCATGGCCTCGTCGTTGAGCACCCGGGAATGGCCTAGCGCCGGCTCTACAGCCGGAGATACGCCTGACAGAGACATTGGCTTCTTCCCCTTGTCCGCTTGTTTTGGCGCCATGGCAACGAAGCAGGGGGGCAGGTCAGATCGGAGAAGGGAAGCAGGGCCTCAAGGAAGCAGGGGGATTGGGAAAGCAAGGTGCAGACGATGGAGGAATAACTGTGTAGGCCGCGGGGGCCGCATAGCTAGGCGGATTCAAAGGCAGCATGGGGAAGCGGAGACGCCCACATCCAATCAACTGCCACGCGTCAACCAAGGCTGCAGGCTATTGGGGCCCGCGGTGCTCCGAACTTGACCCTTGGCTTCGCCGCGAAGCCAAGCCCGAGCACACCTTGGGCCCGGGGGCTACTGTCGGCGTTCTAGGAACGGGGGTCCCCAGACTTTCCTGCCTGCGGCCCACAGCGTGGCTAAGCCAGCAGGCCGTACGACCCATCTTCATCAACAAGGCATCCAAGACCCTCGCGAGGGTCCAAGCCTCGTGAGGCGGACGACGCAAGATCTCCTCTAGAGTGGCCTAGCCAGGCAGGCTCATGAGGAGCGGAGATATCAAGGCGGGGCAAAACCTCACGAGGCTCTCGTGACGTGAGCCATGACAAACGACACCAGGCGGGCGCCAGCGTGCGCAGCGTCCTTATTTCCTCTTTGGTGCTAAGGAGGCCAGCGCAGACGAAGAGTGCCGAGGCATCAGGTAAAGGTTGCTATATTAGTGCAACGAGACCAAGACTAGGAGTACGGCAAGGCAGAGGTCATCATGGATCCCAAGACGGCATCACCCCTAGAGCTTTTCGCAGGCGAAGACCAATTTTGTCAGGATAGCTTGTACTAGTTGTCCCCCTTCAAATTTGCCCGCCGTTGTTGGCTCCCTTCCCGCTCGATATTTGGGAAGAGGACCAGGGCCTATCTAAGTAGAGCTAGCCACCATAGCAAAGGAAGCTCATCTTAGCTTGATCCAACCCGATCGAGAGCCTACCCTAGCCACAAGAACACCTCAACCTCAGGAGGTTGTTCTTCCCTTGTGCTGTTCATCATCAGCCCTAGAGGCAATCCACCACCACCACACTGGAGTAGGGTATTACACCACAACGGTGGCCCGAACCAGTATAAACCTCGTGTCTTTCTGTGTTGCGAGTTCGTCGAGTTCATCCGCGAGATCTTAGTGAGCTAGGGCGTAGATCGATAGGAGGGAAAGACTTCGCGCGCACCCCAGTGTTCGAACCCTAAGGGTTTGCCGGAACCCCACATCTAACAATTGCGTTAGATAACTTCATAACTATGCGCTCTTCTATCAATTGCTCGGCAGTAATTTGTTCACCCATCGTAATACATGCTATCTTGAGAGAAGCCACTAGAGAAACCTATGGCCCCCGGGTCTCTTTCTTATTATATTGCATCTCTTTTATTTACATTGCATCTCGTTTACTATTTTGCAATCTTTACTTTCCAATCTAAACAACAAAAATACCAAAAAAAATTTACTTTACTATCTTTATTAGATCTCACTTTTGTGAGTGGCTGTGAAGGGATTAACAACCCCTTTATCGCGTTGGTTGCAAGGTTCTTGATTGTTTGTGCAGGTACTAGGTGACTTGTGCGTTGTCTCCTACTAGATTGATACCTTGGTTCTCAAAATCTGAGGGAAGTACTTACGCTACTTTGTTGCATCACCCTTTCCTCTTCAAGGGAAAGCCAACGCATGCTCAAGAGGTAGCAACGTGTTAAAGGGGTTGTCAATCTCTTTTAGGTAATGGCACCCGAAATTGGCAAGCGGACGTGAGGTAAATTGTAATAGATTGAAATAATAGATCGTAAATAAATAAAGTGCAGCAAGGTATTTTTGTATTTTTGCTTTAATAGATCTGAATAAAAATGCAAAGGAGAAGTAGTGTGCAAGCAAATATATGAGAAAGAAGACCCGGGGGCCGTAAGTTTCACTTGTGGCTTCTCTCGAGAAAAATAACAAATGGTGGGTAAACAAATTACTATTGGGCAATTGATAGAACTTCAAATAATTATGACAATATCCAGGCAATGATCATTACATAGGCATCACGTCCAAGATTAGTAGGCCAACTCCTGTCTGCATCTACTACTATTACTCCACACATCGATCGCTATCCAGCATGCATCTAGTGTATTAAGTTCATGGAAAAACGGAGTAATGCAATAAGAACAATGACATGATGTAGACAAGATCCGTTTATCTATATGGCGATAGATATAGATCTTGTCTTTTTACCCTTAGTAGCAACGATATGTACGTGTCGTTTCCCCTTCTGTCACTGGGATCGAGCACTGTAAGATCGAACCCACTACCGGGCACCTCTTCCCATTGCAAGATAAATAGATCAAGTTGGCCAAACAAAACCGAAATATAGGAGAAGAAATACGAGGCTATAAGAGATCGTGCATATAAGAGATCAAAGAAACTCAAATGACTTTCATGGATATAAAAAGATATGACTGATCATAAACTCAAAGTTCATCAGATCCCAACAAACACACCGCAAAAGAGTTACATCATATGGATCTCCAAGAGACCATTGTATTGAGAATCCAGCGAGAGAGAGAGAGAGAGAGAGAGAGAGAGAGAGAGAGAGAGAGAGAAAGCCATCTAGCTACTAACTATGGACCCGAAGGTCTACAAAGAACTACTCACGCATCATCGGAGAGGCACCAATGGAAGTGGTGAACCCCTCCGTGATGGTGTCTAGATTGGATCTAGTGGTTCTGGACTCTGCGGTGGCTGGATGAATATTTTGACGCTTCTTCTAGGGTTTATGGAATATTATGGTATTTATAGAGCAAAGAGGCGATCTGGGGGGCACCCGAGGTGGGAACAACCCACCAGGGCGCGCCTGGGCTTCCTGGCGCGCCCTGGTGGGTAGTGCCCTCCTCGGGGTACCCCCAGGTGCAACCAGGGCCCACTGCCTTCCTTCTGGCCCATAAAAATCATCGTGGAGTTTCGTGGCATTTGGACTTCGTTTGATATTGATTTCCTGCGATGTAAAGAACATGGAAAAATAGCAACTGGCACTTGGCACTATGTCAATAGGTTAGTACCAAAAAATGATATAAAATGATTATAAAACATCCAAGATTGATAAAAGAATAGCATGGAACAATTAAAAATTATAGATACGTTGGAGACGTATCAGACATCTCTGCTGCGGCTGTGACTTCGCGGAGGGACCTCTCTAGTGCTTCTGCTGCCTTGGTCTTTGCTTCCTGGTTATATGTCCACCCTAAACTCCTCCTACCGGTCATGGCGGAATGACTTGACAGAAAAAACCAGTTTTGTGGGTGATGAGAGAGGAACTGCGAAGTAATTTTTGAGTGGGTGGTTTTTATAGCCCGGTGCTAAGTGTGAACACATATTAGTTTGATAGTTATGAACAGATTTGTAATTACTTATTGCGTTGTAATCAGCAGTGTGATGAGAAACAAGGTCAAAATTTATTGATGGCAGAAAGTTGACCACGTGGTTGCTCGCCGTTGAGGCGGCCGCGGCATGCTCCGCTCTGGCGTCCCTGCGCGCGCTTTGCTCGCCGTTGAGGCAAAGTTACAATGGAAACTGTTAATAATTCTTAATAATTGTCTTACATATTCAGGATAATTTAATTCCAAATGCGATAAGGCCCAGAACACTCAGGACCTACATATGCATACAATTATAATAAAATACTCCCTCCGTCTCAAAATAAGTGACTCAACTTTGTACTAACTTCAGTACAAAGTTAGTACAAAGTTGAGTCACTTATTTTGGGACGGAGGGAGTATAAGCTAAAAGGCTGAGCTGGCGGCCTTCCGACGATGGTCTTCTCAGACTCCATGATCAGCATAGCACCCTTGCGGCCGTTCACTCCAAGTGTCCCGACCCGCCTCTGCCTACAGAGCTGCTGGCTCTAGGAGGCTCTTGGGGCTGCTGAGCCTCTTCCAGAAGATCTTCACAACGTGCAATCGCGCGCATGACAACTTCGCGGAACCGCTCCATTTCCATGTCTCTGGCCTGGTAGAAAATTCCGACGATCACCTGCATCCTCAAGATATCACGTTGGCGATGTTCTACTTCGTCGGGGACTTCAACTCCGCCAAGGATGCGCTCGAGCCTGGCCACCACATCATCGGGATCGAGGTTAACACGGCCGCCGCGGGCAATGATGAAGCCACAGGCTACCTTTGTCTTGACTGAATAGCAGAGGTCCTCTGCCCATTCCTTGCGAGGCATCAGGCTCTCGATGAGCACTAGTGATGGCAGCTCTTCAGTTGGGTCGTTGATCATGCCGCCGAGCAGCTCTGGATCTTTTGCACGGTGGATCGCAAACTGCTCATCACACCTCCTCTGCAATATGTCGATTGTGCTCCCAAGGACTGTGACGCTGATATCGCTGACGATGGGCTATGGTGCCTGCACCGACCAATGAAGCTCTTGCTCCCCGACCTGCTTCGGCTCGTTCTCCTCGTCGAAGATGTAACGCGGGTAGGCATCGACGTCGAAGCTTTGGTTGTTGCCTTGCATGCTTGGAATAACTAATGGTAGATGGGTGAGGAACAGATCTTCGCAGATTGTCACGGTGGTGCGTTGCCGCTTGGGTTATATGCAGCAAGCCGTTAGCTGGTGGCGGGAAGCCGGTGAGGGAATAGGCATGGATTTTACAATTCACCCATGTGGAGCGCGGGAAGACTAAGTGGAGCACACACACAACCCGAATACCGTATCCAGTGCCACGTGTTATTTATCACACAAGTGTTAACACAGGGAAACGTATGTGTAACTTACTAGTCATCACACACGTGTACTCGCAGACGCATCGTGTGCGATACTCCTAGCCACAGCAAGCTACTAGTTTGCATTTTTCAAAGTTTTTTGTGAACACATAATTGCACACGAACTAACTGTATTAACCGTCTGTGTTGTAATTTCTCATCGCAAACAGTTCATCCGAGTTGGATGTTTGCCACGTGTCGCACACATCTTGTTAATTTGAACCGTTTCTGTTGTGTTCGCTAATAAAAAACAGTTCATCCTAGTGAACCGTATGCCCTATATCACACACACCTTGATCTGGCTAATGGTTTATGTTGCACTCCCTAACAGCAAATGGTTCATCGGAGCGAACTGTATGCCTTATATCGCACACACATTGATATGGCTGCCCGTTTCTGTTGTTCTGCCTCATTGCAAACCATTCGAACGGGTTAACCGTGTGCCCTGAATCGCACACGCAACTAAAATCTAAACCGTGTTTGATGGCTCCGCCATCGCAAACGTTTTGCACCTTTTTTGACGGTTTTTTACATCCCCGTTTGTGATTAATGCATCGCACACAGTTTCGTCAAAGGGTCTCTGATCGTAGTGTCGCGTTAGCAGCATCCTGCAGTAGTGTAGGGACATGGTATTTGTTTATGTTTTCACAGATGTATTTCAGTTTCCAATCAATACAATTATAGCATGAATAATAAACCTTTATCATGAATAAGGAAATATTAAATAACAACTTTATTATTGCCTCTAGAGCATATTTCCTTCAGTCTCCCACTTGCACAAGAGTCAATAATCTAGATTACATTGTAATGAATCTAACACCCATGGAGTCTTGGTCCTGATCATGTTTTGCCCATGGAAGAGGCTTAGTCAACGAGTCTGCTACATTCAGATCCGTATGTATTTTGCAAATCTCTATGTCTCCATCCTTGACCTTTTCACGAATGGAGTTGAAGCGTCTCTTGATGTGTTTGGTTCTCTTGTGAAACCTAGATTCCTTCGCCAAGGAAATTGCTCCAGTGTTGTCACAAAAGATTTTCATTGGACCCGATGCACTGGGTATTACATCCAGATCAGATATGAACTCCTTCATCCAGACTCCTTCATGTGCCGCTTCCGAAGCAACTATCTACTCCGCTTCACACGTAAATCTCGCCACGACGTTCTTCTTGGAACTGCACCAACTGACAGCTCCATCATTCAATATAAATATGTATCTTGTTTGTGACTTAGAGTCATCCGGATCAGTGTCAAAGCTAGCATCGATGTAACCATTTACGACGAGCTCTTCGTCACCTCCATAAACGAGAAACATATCCTTTGTCCTTTTTAGGTACTTCAGGATGTTCCTGACCGTTGTCCAGTGATCCACTCCTGGATTACTTTCGTACCTCCCTGACAAACTTATGGCAAGGCACACATCAGGTCTGGTACACAGCATAGCATACATGATAGAACCTATGGCTGAGGCATAGGGAATAACTTCCATTTTCCTCTATATATTCTGTAGTGGTCGAGCTTTGAGTCCGACTCAATTTCACACCTTGTAACACAGGCAAGAACCCTTTCTTTGACTGAACCATTTTGAACTTCTTCAAAACTTTGTCAAGGTATCTGCTTTGTGAAAGTCCTATTAAGTGTCTCGATCTATCCCTATAAATTTTG
This sequence comes from Aegilops umbellulata, assembly GCA_032464435.1. NCBI lineage: Eukaryota > Viridiplantae > Streptophyta > Magnoliopsida > Poales > Poaceae > Aegilops > Aegilops umbellulata. Next base: position 549,353,646 of record CP136055.1, on the reverse strand, counting down.
ATGCCCAATATATAAGCAGCTTCACCGCGGTCTTTCATTGAAAAATTCTTATTCAAGTATCCTTTTGTGCTATCCAGAAATTCTATATCATTTCCAATCAACAATATGTCATCCAGATATAATATTAGAAATGCTACAGAGCTCCCACTCATTTTCTTGTAAATACAGGCTTCACCATAAGTCTGTATAAAACCATATGATCTGATCACCTCATCAAAGCGTATATTCCAACCCCGTGATGCTTGCACCAGTCCATAGATAGATCACTGGAGCTTGCACACTTTGTTAGCACCTTTAGGATCAACAAAACCTTCTGGTTGCATCATATACAACTCTTATTTAAGAAATCCATTAAGGAATGCAGTTTTGACATCCATTTTCCAGATTTCATAATTATAAAATGCGGCAATTGCTAACATGATCCAGACCAACTTAAGCATCGCTACGGGTGAGAAAGTCTCATTGTAGTCAACCCCTTGAACTTGTCGAAAACCTTTCGCGACAATTCGAGCTTTGTAGATGGTGACATTATCATCAGCGTCTGTCGTCTTCTTGAAGATTCATTTATTCTCAATGGCTTGCTGATCATTGGGCAAGTCTACCAAATTCCATACTTTGTTCTCATACATGGGTCCTATCTAAGATTTCATGGCCTCAGGACATTTTTCAGAATCTGGGCTCATCATAGCTTCTTCATAGTTTGTAGGTTCACCATGGTCTAATAACATGACTTCCAAGATAGGATTACCGTACCACTCTGGTGCGGAACATGCTCTATTCGACCTAGGAGTTTCATGATCATCATCATTAGCTTCCTCTCTCGTTGGTGTAGGCATCACGAGAACGGATTACTCTGATGTGCTACTTTCCAATTCGAGAGAAGGTACAATTACCTCATCAAGTTCTACTTTCCTCCCACTTACTTCTTTAGAGAGAAACTCCTTCTCTAGAAAGGATCGATTCTTGGCAACAAAGATCTGGCCTTCAGATCTGTGATAGAAGGTGTACCCAACTGTCTCCTCTGGGTATCCTATGAAGACACATTTCTCCAATTTGGGTTTGAGCTTATCAGGATGAAACTTTTTCACATAATTAAGCATCGCAACCCCAAACTTTAAGAAAACGACAACTTTGGTTTCTTGCCAAACCACAGTTCATATGGTGTCGTCTCAATGGATTTGGATGGTGCCCTATTTAACGTGAATGCAGCTGTCTCTAATGCATAACCCCAAAATGATAGTGGTAAATAGGTAAGAGACATCATAGAAGGCACCATATCCAGTAAAGTACGGTTATGACGTTCGGACACACTATTACGCCGTGGTGTTCCAGGTGGAGTGAGTTGTGTAACAATACCACATTATTTTAAATGAACGCCAAACTTGTAACTCAAATATTCGCCTCCGTGATCAGATCATAGAAACTTTATTTTCTTGTTACGATGATTCTCCACTTAACTCTGAAATTCTTTTAACTTTTCAAATGTTTCAGACTTGTGTTTCATCAAGTAGATATACCCATACCTACTCAAATCTTCTGTGAAGGTCAAAAAATAACGATACCTGCCTCCTGACTTAACACTCATCGGACCGCATACATCAGTACGTATTATTTCCAATAAGTCATTAGCTCCCTCCATTGTTCTGGAGAACGGCGTTTTAGTCGTCTTTCCCATGAGGCATGGTTCGCAAGTATCAAATGATTCATAATCAAGTGATTCTAAAAGTCCATCCGCATGGAGTTTCTTCGTGAGCTTTACACCAATATGACCTAAACGGTAGTGCCACAAATATGTTGCACTATCATTAGCAACTTTCCATCTTTTGGCATCAATATTATGAATATGTGTATCACTAGATCGAGATTCAACAAGATAGACCATTCATCAAGGGTGCATGATCATAAAAGATATTACTCATATAAATAGAAAAATCATTATTCTCCAATTTAAATGAATAACTGTGTCGCAATAAACAGGATCCAGATATAATGTTCCTGCCCAACGCTGGCACCAAATAACTATTATTGAGGACTAAAACTAATCTCGAAGGTAAATGTAGAGGTAGCGTGCCGACGGCGATCACATCGACCTTGGAACCATTCCCGACGCGCATCGTCACCTCGTCCTTAGCCAATCTTCGTTTATTTCGTAGCTCCTGTTTCGAGTTTCAAATGTGAGCAACCGAACCAGTATTAAATACCCAGGCGCTACTACGAGCATTAGTAAGGTACACATAAATAACATGTATATCAAATATACCTTTGTTCACTTTGCCATCCTTCTTATCCACCAAGTATTTGGGGCAGTTCCTCTTCCAGTGACCATTCCCTTTGTAGTAGAAGCACTGAGTTTTAGACTTGGGTCCAGCTTTGGGCTTCTTCCCGGGAGTGGCAACTTTCTTGCCATTCTTCTTGAAGTTCCCTTTCTTTCCCTTGCCCTTTTTCTTGAAACTAGTGGTCCTGTTAGCCATCAACACTTGATGCTGCTTCTTGATTTCTACCTCCGCGGCCTTAAGCATTGCGAAGAGCACAGGATTGTTTTATTCATCCTTGCATATTATAGTTCATCACAAAGCCTTTGTAGCTTGGTGGAAGTGACCGAAGAACTCTAACACTATCAACTGGGAGTTCAACTCCCAGCTGAGTTAAGTGGTTATGATACCCAAACATTTTGAGTATGTCACTACTGCAGGATGCTGCTAACGCGACACTATGATCAGAGACCCTTCGATGAAACTGTGTGCGATGCAATAATCGCAAATGGTGGTGTAAAAGAACCGTCAAAAAGGTGCAAAACGTTTGCGACGGCGGAGCCATCAAACACGGTTTAGATTTTAGTTGCGTGTGCGATCCAGGGCATACGATTCAGTCCAATGAACTGTTTGCGATGAGGCGGAACAAAAGAAATGGGCAGCCTAATGAAGGCGTGTGCGATATAGAGCATACGGTTCAGTCGGATGAACTATTTGTGATTAGGCAACACAAAAGAAACGGTCAGCCAGATCAAGGTGTGTGTGATTGAGGGCATATGCTTCAGAAGGATTAACTATTTGCGATTAGGCAACAGAACAGAAACCGGTCAGACAGATCAAAGTGTCTGCGACTGATGGCATACACTTTACATGGATGAACTATTTACGATTAGCCACAACAACTGAAACAGATAGATAGATCAACGTGTGTGCGCTAGACTGGCACAGACATCTATTATATATAAAAATTATTTGACAGGTTAACCAGTAAAAAGAGAAATAAGCTAGAAATTACCACAATAAATAGAATGGCTCCAGTTTGTAAGAAGATTGTACCAAAACTTGACCCAAATTGGACTAGTTTTTTACCACAACATGTTGGTGCTATGACATAACACCATGCCAAGTTTCATGATTTTGAGGCGAGTTTTGGATTTACAGTAATTTTATAACCAGGTTTCTCAATGTTTACTGTCGAGTCGGCACCGCCCTGGATAGGATTTTGCTCGTGGGTCCCAAATGATAAATCCAAATATGTGACTACCATGCAGCTTTTCTTATTAAGAATTACAGCCCTTGGTGTGCAAGCTGAAAATAAGTTTGTGGGTGCTGGTGGGCACTAAAAACTTGTGGTTCTGTAATGAACAAAGATCTCAAGGATCCCGCGAGAGTGATGTTCTTTGCCTATGTTGTGAATTCTTATAATATTTATGTCTTAATTAAAGAAATGGCAAGCCATTAGCCCAGTATGAAAGAAAATATGGGTCAAAGCCGAGTTGAAAAGGGCAACAATATCTAACTCCAGCTAACAAACAATACAAAAGCATGAGGATTAATTGCTCATCGGGTTTAGACAAAATCCAGATTGAACAGGACAATGACATCTAACTCGACCAAAGTTTTCGGCAGTCACAATCAAATGGATCGGTCTGATCCATAAAATCAAGATCAACGGCCAGAAATTCTACTAGTCCATGATGACAAGTTGTTGTAAATAGAAGTTGAGCACGATTAGAAGCCCTTAGGTCCACATGAAACTTCTTTTTATGTTGTTCAACACCTGCAGCCGTAAGAAATTTCTTCTTGAAAAACTTAATCCTCACGGATAATAGTGCCCTCGCATTCGACATGAAGAATGTGACAAAGCTAGTGTTTGCATTGTTGGATGCATATCCTTCCAGTGTTACTGTCTTCAAACGAATGTCGTGAGATCTAAGAAAATCCCGGTGCTTCTTGAACCATCGATTGGTTATACCTTTTTTTCATGTGTTAGTGCCTAAATAGAGATGAAGATTGAAAACAGTTAATGACTAAAAAAGATTATGTTGAAAGAGTCATAGCTAAATGATTAATTATAGTACATTATATATGGGCTTTCAATGTGCGTGAAATCATCAACTTCATATACAAATTCTCCAGACATGGAAAGCATTGCAGCAAGGCAATAACGATGTTGAGATCAAAACACCACATAGTGATATATAAGGTCTTGACAGAATCCACCACCACTGATAGGATGGACAAGCGCTTCATTGAGCATAGAACATAATATTAGCACTGAAAGTGTACTCCAATATGATACTTAACTTATGCGCACAAATGAAGAATGCAAATTACAAAAGAGTACGTGAATAATATACAATACCTCAATAGGTGTGGACGCAAACACCATCTTGGACCATTCAAATGGATCACTAATTGCACCCAAGGTCTCCAGTTTAGGCGCAGAGACCACAGTTATTTGTGAAGGTTTATAACAACAATGAAGGAGCAACCTTTGAAGTGAAGGGGCGTCTTCGATGATGAGCTCCTATCCTTCAAAATGAATTCCAATGCTTACAAGGTGAGATGACTTTATTTTGGGACAAGGGATCTGGATTCCTATTCCAAAAACAAGCACCAAACGCTGCAGTGCAGGGCAGCTAGAGTGGATGATGTTGTGAAGTGAGGCCACCGACAGATCAACCAACACAAGCGCAAGTTTTTTCAGCACTGGCAGGCGAAGCATTTGTACCAGATAGTCTTCTAGATGGCACCGGGTCAAGGTGACGTTGTGGAGAGAGGAGGAAAACCATGAGATGGGCATCGGTGGTGAGGGCACAGATGCAGCTTTTGGTGGAAACCTATCGCTGTAATGGTAGAACTCAAGGTGCTGGAGTTTATCGAATTGATGGGATGTCAGGCAGGCGGCCACCGTGCAGGGTATGTCTAGCAGGTAGCATGCCGGGATGCAGATGCGTTGAACGGAGCCCCTGTGGGAGGAGATGATGGCTCCGGGGGGTTCAGAATCATCATCGACAGATAGCTGACGACAGTCGAGATTAAGAGGCGCGGTGCGCCATAGAGTGCACCACCGAGATGTGAGGACTTGTGTGCGGCATCCATCCTTGGTAGGGAGAAGGGAGATGATCTCCCCAAGGATTACGTCTGTGAGATCGCTGATGCGGTCCGTCGGAGATTCTACTGGTTCCTCGGGTCCAGGGGGCGCTTCTGGCTGCACAGCCAGGTCGAAGATCTACATCTGGTGGCGGCGCTGGTCGGAGCTTCATCTGTGTTCATACCAATCTGAAAGAAAAAAATGGCATAACATGTAGGACATTCGAAATCAATTCCCAAGATCAGGAAAAAAGGCACAAACATATAACTAACCGGTTTTCCGTCGGAGTCGCAGTTGTTACCGGAGTTGCTGCTGACCTCCGGCTCCAGCTGGGGGGGGGGGACAATGGCGCTGATGAATTCAAGGTCATGTTGCTGCCCACGCAGGACCTCGTCGGTGGCGCCGAAAACCTCTGTGGCCAGCTTGACGCGTTGTGCGGGTGCTTCACCAGCCCCAGCGTCGCCACTCCCTCTGATGGTGCGCTTCAGCGGCATCGTCATACACTCCATAGTCCAGACGTCCGTGACCATTGTGGACCGGGGGTGCGGCCGCCTATTATGGCTGGCGGCTCGGGCGCGCAATTAATATGGACTAGTGGGAGCGAGGCAGGCTGCGGTCAAAAGTAGTCTCGCCTACCGGTGAGCCTGCGCGGCGGACGTCTGTCGTTCCTACCATCATTTCACACAGCTACTCGCATGCCTCCCCATCGATACACACACCTACACGCACGCCTCTCGGTATGTCTGCGCGGCGGACTGCTCGCATGTGTCCCGTCAACTCATGCCTGCTCGCACAACACACAGGGCGTGTGGTAGCACGTATATTTTTTGGTTTATTTTCTGCCGCTTTACTACTTCACTGAACTGTTTGCGTTGAAGAGATGCACAAATCCTGCGTTGAACATCTCGCACGCTTCCCGATGAACCTGCACATAGGACGAGTTTTGGATTTATTAGAATTTAAAAACCAGGCATCTAAATGTTTTGCCAGCAATCAACAGTACCCAGGTGTTTAAAATTCATTCTCATTTCTTGCATGGGACCTAAGCATGCACATAAGGACACATATTTGATTTTTCAACCAATTTATAGTCACTGGAGCATGCGCATGTAGTTCAAATTTGAATTATGCACATAAATGCATTAAAAACTCAGTTAATGCATAAAAATGTCCAAACGAACCCCGAAAAATCACAAAAAATGACACAACACTCCTGCTGTTCTAGGTTGGCTCGAGAAAAAAATTGAAAGCAATAAGAGGCAACGGATATCGTTTCGTCCCCAAAGGTGGGACGTTCCCTACCGAAAACCATCATGCTTGTTGTGAGAAGCTCCGGTTTGTGAGAAGCATATACCCAAACCTGCCCCAAATGGGATAAAATTTGTACCACAGCATGTTGATGCCGCTCCATGATAGCATGCCAAGTTTCATGAATTTCAGACGAGTTTTGGATTTACTAGAATTTAAAAACCAGGCATCTCAATGATTTGCTCGCAATGAGAAATTCATTTTCATTTCTTGCATGGGACCTAAGCATGCACCCAAGGACACAACTTTGATTTTTCAACCAATTTATATGCACTGGAGCATGCACATGTAGTTCAAATTTGATTATGCACATAAATGCATTGAAAACTCCTTTAATGCATAAAAATGTCCAAACGGACCCCGAAAAATCACACAACACTCCTATTGTTCTATGTTGGCACGAGAAAAAAACTTGAAAGCAATAAGAGGCAATGAATATCGTTTTGTCCTCAAAGGTGGGACGTTCCCTACCGAAACCATCATGCTTGTTGAGAGAAGCTCCGGTTTGTGAGAAGCATATACCCAAACCTGCCCCAAATGGGACAAAATTTGTACCACAGCATGTTGATGCCGCTCCATGATAGCGTGCCAAGTTTCATGAATTTCAGACGAGTTTTGGATTTACTAGAATTTAAAAACCAGACATCTCAATGTTTTGTTGGCAATCAACGGTGCCCTGGTGTTTGAAATTCATTCCGATTTCTTGCATGGGACCTAAGCATGCACCCAAGGACACACATTTGATTTTTCAACCAATTTATATGCACTGGAGCATGCACATGTAGTTGAAATTTTCATTATGCACATAAATGAATTGAAAACTCAGTTAATGCATAAAAATGTCCATACAAACCCAGAAAAATCACAAAAATTCACACAACACTCCTGTTGTTCTATGTTGGCACGAGAAAAAAACTTGAAAGCAATAAGAGGAAATGGATATCGTTTTGTCCCCAAAGGTGGGACGTTCCCTACCGAAAACCATCATGTTTGTTGTGAGAAGCTCTGGTTTGTGAGAAGCATATACCCAAACCTGCCCCAAATGGGACAAAACTTGTACCACGGCATGTTGATGCCCCTCCATGATAGCATGGCAAGTTTCATGAATTTTAGACGAGTTTTGGATTTACTAGAATTTAAAAACTAGGCATCTCAATGTTTTGCCGGCAATCAACGGTACCCTGGTGTTTGAAATGCATTCCCATTTCTTGCATGGGACCTAAGCATGCACCCAAGGACACATATTTGATTTTTCAACCAATTTATATGCACTGGAGCATACGCATGTAGTTCAAATTTGAATTAGGCACATAAATGCATTGAAAACTCAGTTAATGCAAAAAATGTCCAAACGAACCTTGAAAAATCACCAAAAAATCACACAACACTCCTGTTGTTCTATGTTGGCACGAGAAAAAAACTTGAAAGCAATAAGAGGCAATGGATATCGTTTCGTCCCCAAAGGTGGGACGTTCCCTATCGAAAACCATCATGCTTGTTGTGAGAAGCTCCGATTTGTGAGAAGCATATTCCCAAACCTGCCTCAAATGGGACAAAATTTGTACCATGTCATGTTGATGCCGCTGCATGATAGCATGCCAAGTTTCATGAATTTCAGACGAGTTTTGGATTTAATAGAATTTAAAAACCAGGCATCTCAATGTTTTGCTGGCAATCAACGGTGCCCTGGTGTTTGAAATTCATTCCCATTTCTTGCATGGGACCGAAGCATGCACCCAAGCACACACATTTGAGTTTTCAACCAATTTATATGCACTGGAGCATGCGCATGTAGTTCAAATTTGAATTATGCACATAAATGCATTGAAAACTCAGTTAATGCATAAAAATGTCCAAACGAACCTCGAAAAATCACAAAAATGACACAACACTCCTGTTGTTCTAGGTTGGCACGAGAAAAAAATTTGAAAGCAATAAGAGGCAATGGATATCGTTTCGTCCCCAAAGGTGGGACGTTCCCTACCGAAAACCATCATGCTTGTTGTGAGAAGCTCTGGTTTGTGAGAAGCATATACCCAAACCTGCCCCAAATGGGATAAAATTTGTACCACGGCATGTTGATGCCGCTCCATGATAGCATGCCAAGTTTCATGAATTTCAGACGAGTTTTGGATTTACTATAATTTAAAAACCAGGCATCTCAATGTTTTGCCGGCAATCGGAAATACATTCTCATTTCTTGCATGGGACCTAAGCATGCACCCAAGGACACAACTTTGATTTTTCAACCAATTTGTATGCACTGGAGCATGCACATGTAGTTCAAATTTGATTATGCACATAAATGCATTGAAAACTCAGTTAATGCATAAAATCCAAACAGACCCCGAAAAATCACACAACACTCATGTTGTTCTATGTTGGCACGAGAAAAAAACTTGAAAGCAATAAGAGACAATGGATATCATTTTGTCCTCAAAGGTGGGACGTTCTCTACCGAAAACCATCATGTTTGTTGTGAGAAGCTCCGGTTTGTGAGAAGCATATACCCAAACCTGCCCCAAATGGGACAAAATTTGTACCACAGCATGTTGATGCCGATCCATGATAGCGTGCCAAGTTTCATGAATTTCAGATGAGTTTTAGATTTACTAGAATTTAAAAACCAGGCATCTCAATGTTTTGCCGGCAATCAACGGTGCCCTGGTGTTTGAAATTCATTCCCATTTCTTGGATGGGACCTAAGCATGCACCCAAGGACACAAATTTGATTTTTCAACCAATTTATATGCACTGGAGCATGCACATGTAGTTGAAATTTGAATTATGCACATAAATGCATTGAAAACTCAGTTAATGCATAAAAATGTCGACACGAACCCTGAAAAATCACAAAAATTCACACAACACTCCTGTTGTTCTATGTTGGAACGAGAAAAAAACTTGAAAGCAATAAGAGGAAATGGATATCGTTTTGTCCCCAAAGGTGGGACGTTCCCTACCGAAAACCATCATGCTTGTTGTGAGAAGCTCCGGTTTGTGAGAAGCATATACCCAAACCTGCCCCAAATGGGACAAAATTTGTACCACGGCAGGTTGATGCCGCTCCATGATAGCATGGCAAGTTTCATGAATTTCAGACGAGTTTTGGATTAACTAGAATTTAAAAACCAGGCATCTCAATGTTTTGTCGGCAATCAACGGTGCCCTGGTGTTTGAAATGCATTCCCATTTCTTGCATGGGACCTAAGCATGCACCCAAGGACACATATTTGATTTTTCAACCAATTTATATGCATTGGAGCATGTGCATGTAGTTCGAATTTGAATTAGGCACATAAATGCATTGAAAACTCAGTTAATGCATAAAAATGTCCCAACGAACCCTGAAAAATCACACAACACTCCTGTTGTTCTATGTTGGCACGAGAAAAAAACTTGAAAGCAATAAGAGGCAATGGATATCGTTTCGTCCCCAAAGGTGGGACGTTCACTATCGAAAACCGTCATGCTTGTTGTGAGAAGCTCCGGTTTGTGAGAAGCATATACCCAAACCTGCCTCAAATGGGATAAAATTTGTACCACGGCATTTTGATGCCGCTGCATGATAGCATGCCAAGTTTCATGAATTTTAGACGAGTTTTGGATTTAATAGAATTTAAAAACCAGGCATCTCTATGTTTTTCCGGCAATCAACGGTGCCCTGGTGTTTAAAATTCATTCCCATTTCTTGCATGGGACCTAAGCATGCACCCAAGGACACACATTTGAGTTTTCAACCAATTTATATGCACTGGAGCATGCACATGTAGTTCAAATTTGAATTATGCACATAAATGCATTGAAAACTCAGTTAATGCATAAAAATGTCCAAACGAACCCCGAAAAATCACAAAAATTCACACAACACTCCTGTTGTTCTATGTTGACACGAGAAAAAAACTTGAAAGCAATAAGAGGCAATGGATATCGTTTCGTCCCCAAAGGTGGGACGTTCCCTAGCGAAAACCATCATGCTTGTTGTGGGAAGCTCCGGTTTGTGAGAAGCATATACCCAAACCTGCCCCAAATGGGACAAAATTTGGGTTATCGTTACGATGTTGACCTGTCCCTTGCTTCTGTCTCCTCTCATCAAACTTTTTCGGCTCCAGCAGGCACCGGTCACGGATCTGTCGACCGGAGAAAACCGGCCGGCATGCACGTCACGTTGCGTGACGGGGTTGCTTACCGCCGGTACGGCACGGCAAAGCCAGGGGGGCGCCAGTCCATGGCTTCTGGACGGCGACCATACGCGCCCGCCCGCCCGCCGGCCAGGGCGCGACCGCCCTATGTTCGGCGCAGTTGGATGGCGTTGTGCACTTGCTGTGTGTGCTGCTGCTGCCGTGCGCGTGCCCAAAAGGAAACAAACACTGTGCGTGCGTGCGTGCGTGCGTGCTCCAAGGTCGCCGCTCGCTCCAGGCATGCACGGGCTCGCCTCACTGAGAAAGTCAGAAACATCTCCACACGCAGGAAAAAACAGTGTGTTCCAATCAAATCATCCCAACTCAGGAATATTTTCCAGTAATTCATGAGAAACTCTTGGATAAAAAGATTGTGTAGAGACATGAAAACACGAGTGCAGGAAAAACTCTGGCCGGATAAGATGTGTCACGAAATGCTAACCAGCCATTTGTTGAGAGTGTCACTTATTTCCCCGGCTAGCTGAACCACTCCACAAACCCAAACTCACTCAGGCTCAGACAACTCATCACGCCACATCATATGGACACACCCAGAGACAGATGAGAGGAGAATGATGTGTGCGATCCGATGAGTGTTGAGGCTCGCGGCGGGTTTCGTTATTTTCTGACCTTCACAGATGATTTGAGCAGATATGGGTATATCTACTTGATGAAACATAAGTCTTAAACATTTGAAAAGTTCAAAGAATTTCAGAGTGAAGTGGAGAATCATCGTAACAAGAAAATAAAAGTTTCTACGGTAAGATCGTAGAGATGAAATATTTGAGTTACGAGTTTGGCCTTCAGTTAAAACAATGTGAAATAGTTTCACTACTCACGCCACCTGGAACACCACAATATAATGGTGTGTCCGAACGTCATAACCATACTTTATTAGATATGATGCGCTCTATGATGTCTCTTACCGATCTACCACTATCGTTTGGGGTTATGCATTAGAGACAGCTGCACTCACGTTAAATATGGCACCATCTAAATCCGTTGAGACGACACCGTATGAACTATGGTTTGGCAAGAAACCTAAGATGTCATTTCTTAAAGTTTGAGGTTGCAATGCTTATGTGAAAAAGTTTCAACCTGATAATCTCAAACCCAAATCGGAGAAGTGCGTCTTCATAGGGTACCCAAAACAAAATGTTGGGTACACCTTCTATCATAGATCCAAAGGCAAGATATTCGTTGCTGAGAATGGATCCTTTCTAGAGAAGGAGTTTATCTCGAAAGAAGTGAGTGGGAGGAAAGTAGAACTTGATGAGGTAACTGTACCTGCTTCCTTATTGGAAAGTAGTTCATCACAGAAATCTGTTCCTGTGACTACTACACCAATTAGTGAGGAAGCTAATGATGATGATCATGTAACTTTAGATCAAGTTACTACCGAACCTCGTAGGTAAACCAGAATGAGATCTGCACTAGAGTGGTATGGTAATCCTGTTCTGGAGGTCATGCTACTTGACCATGACGAACCTAAGAACTATGAGGAAGCGATGATGAGCCCAAATTCCGCAAAATGGCTTGATGCCATGAAATCTGAGATGGGATCCATTTATGAGAACAAAGTATGGACTTTGATTGACTTGCCAAAATGATCAGCGAGCCATTGAGATTAAATGGATCTTCAAGAGGAAGACGGACGCTGATAGTAGTGTTACTATCTACAAAGCTAGAATTGTCGCAAAAGGTTTTCGACAAGTTCAAGGTGTTGACTACGATGAGAGTTCCTCACTCGTATCTATGCTTAAGTCTGTCCGAATCATGTTAGCAATTGCCGCATTTTATGAAATCTGGCAAATGGATAAACAAAAATGCATTCCTTAATGGATTTATTAAAGAAGAGTTGTATATGATGCAACCAGAAGGTTTTGCCGATCCTAAAGGTGTTAACAAAATGTGCAAGCTCCAGCGATCCATCTATGGACTGGTGCAAGCATCTCGGAAGTTGGAATATATGCTTTGATGAGTTGATCAAAGCATATAGTTTTATACAGACTTGCGGTGAAGCCTGTATTTACAAGAAAGTGAGTGGAAGCACTACAACATTTCTGATAAGTATATGTGAATGACATATTGTTGATCGGAAATAATGTAGAATTATTCTGCAAAGCATAAAGGAGTGTTTGAAAGGAGTTTTTCAAAGAAAGACCTCGATGAAGCTGCTTTCATATTGAGCATCAAGATCTATAGAGATAGATCAAAACACTTGATAAGTTTTCTCAATGAGTACATACCTTGACAAGATTTTGAAGTAGTTCAAAATGGAACAATCAAAGAAAGAGTTCTTTCCTGTGTTACAAGGTGTGAAATTGAGTAAGACTCAAAGCCCGACCACGGCAGAAGATAGAAAGAGAATGAAAGTCATTCCCTATGCCTCAGCCATAGGTTCTATAAAGTATGCCATGTTGTGTACCAGATCTATTGTATACCCTACACTGATTTTGGCAAGGGAATACAATAGTGATCTAGGAGTAGATCACTGGACTGCGGTCAAAATTATCCTTAGTGGAATAAGGATATGTTTCTCGATTATGGAGGTGACAAAAAAGGTTCGTCGTAAAGGGTTACGTCGATGCAAGTTTTGACACTAATCCAGATGACTCTAAGTCTCAATCTGGATACATATAGTGGGAGCAATTAGCTAGAGTAGCTCCGTGTAGAGCATTGTAGACATAGAATTTGCAAAATACTTACGGATCTGAATGTGACAGACCCGTTGACTAAAATTATCTCACAAGCAAAACATGATCACACCTTAGTACTCTTTGGGTGTTGATCACATAGCGATGTGTGGTACGTCTCCAAGATATAATTTTTGATTGCTCCATGCTATATTATCTATTGTTTTAGGCAATATTGGGCTTTATTTTCCACTTTTATATTATTTTTGGGACTAACCTATTAACCGAAGGCCCAGCCCAGATTTGCTGTTTTATGCCTATTTCGGTATTTCAAGGAAAAGGAATATCAGACGGAGTCAAAACGGAACGAAATCAACTAGAGAAGTTATTTTTGGAAGGAAACCCACCTGATGGACTTGGACCCCACGTCAGAAGATATGGGAGGTGCTCATGAGGGTGGGGGGCGCGCCCTCCCCCTTGGACGCGACCCCTGCCTCGTGGGGCCCCCGTAGCTCCACCGACGTTCTCCTTTCACCCATATATACCATCGTACCCTAAAACTTCCAGAACAGAACCTAGATCGGGAGTTCCGCCGCCGCAAGCCTCCAGAGCCACGAAAAACCAATCGGGACCCCTTTCCGGTACCCTGCTGGAGGGGGGATCCATCTCCGGTGGCCATCTTCATCATCCCGGCGCTATCCATGACGAGGAGGGAGTAGTTCACCCTCGGGGCTGAGGGTATGTACCAGTAGCTATGTGTTTGATCTCTCTCTCTCGTGTTCTCTCTCGTGTTCCCTCTATGGCACGATCTTGATGTATCCCGAGCTTTGCTATTGTAGTTGGATCTTATGATGTTTCTCCCCCTCTACTCTCTTGTGATGAATTGAGTTTCCCCTTTGAAGTTATCTTATCGGATTGAGTCTTTATGAGAACACTTGATGTATGTCTTGGTGATCAACTTGCGGGTTTCGTGACATTGGGAACCTATGCATAGGGGTTGGCACACGTTCTTGATTCTCCGGTAGAAACTTTGGGGCACTCTTTGAAGTACTTTTATGTTGGTTGGATAAATCTGAGATTGTGTGATACATATCCTATAATCATGCCCACGGATACTTGAGGTGACAATGGAGTATCTAGGTGACATTAGGGTTTTGGTTGATTTGTATCTTAAGGTGTTATTCTAGTACGAACTCTTTTATAGATTGATCCGAAAGAATAGCTTTGTGGTGGATTCGTACCCGACCATAATCTCTACGTTTGTTCTCCGCTATTAGTGGCTTTGGAGTGACTCTTTGCCGCATGTTGAGGGCTTGTCATATGATCTATCTATGTTATTATTGTTGAGAGAACTTACACTAGTGAAAGTATGAACCCTAGGCCTTGTTTCCTATCATTGCAATACCGTTTACGCTCACTTTTACCGCTCGCTACCTTGCTGTTTTTTTATTTTCAGATTACAAAAACCCATATCTACCATCCATATTGCACTTGTATCACCATCTCTTCGCCGAACTAGTGCGCCTATACAATTTACCGTTGTATTGGGTGTGTTGGGGACACAAGAGACCTTTTGTTATTTGGTTGCAGGGTTGTTTGAGAGAGACCATCTTCCTCCTACGCCTCTCGCAGATTGATAAACCTTAGGTCATCCACTTGAGGGAAATTTGCTACTGTCCTACAAACCTGTGCACTTGTAGGCCCAACAACGTCTACAAGAAGAAGGTTGTGTAGTAGACATCAAGCTCTTTTCTGGCGCCGTTGCCGGGGAGGCTAGGTAAGTGAAGGTATATCTTTAGATCTTGCGATTGAATCTTTTTGTTTCTTGTTTTAGCACTAGTCTAGTTTATAAAAGAAAACTACAAAAAAATGGAATTGTGTTTGCATCATACGCTTCATCTTTTTAATATCTTTCGTGAGTATGATGGAAAGGAAAATTGTGCTCAAGTACTAGAAGAAGAATTACATAGAATTCTTGGCATAAAATATGTGAATGATGAGCATGATTGCAATGTTGTTAGTACGAATTCTTTAAATATCCATGATGCCAATGATATGCAAAGCCACAAGCTTGGGGAAGCTATGTTTGATGAAGATGATATTTTTTGTCCCCCAAGCTTTGATGAGCAAATTTACTATGATGAAAGCCTTGCAAGCATTGCAACTAATGAGTTAGTTGCGAGATGATGTATTACGGAATGAGTAAAGAGACTTGCCGGTAACGAGATTGAACTAGCTATTGAGATACCGACGATCGAATCTCGGGCAAGTAACATATCGATGACAAAAGGAACAACGTATGTTGTTATGCGGTCTGACCGATAAAGATCTTCGTAGAATATGTGGGAGCCAATATGAGCATCCAGGTTCCTCTATTGGTTATTGACCGGAGACGTGTCTCGGTCATGTCTACATAGTTCTCGAACCCGTAGGGTCCGCACTCTTAACGTTTCGATGACAGTTATATTATGAGTTTATATGTTTTGATGTACCGAAGGTTGTTCGGAGTCCCGGATGTGATCACGGACATGACAAGGAGTCTCGAAATGGTCGATACATGAAGATTGATATACTGGAAGCCTATGTTTGAATGTCCAAAATGTTCCGGGTGAAATCGGGATTTTACCGGAGTACCGGGAGGTTACCGGAACCCCCGGGGGGTTAATGGGCCATGGTGGGCCTTAGTGGAGAGAGGAGAGGCGGCCAGGGCAAGGGTCGCGCGCCCCTCCCCCCTATTCCGAATAGGACAAGGAGAGGGGGCGGCGCCCCCCCTTTCCTTCTTCTCCTCCACCTCTTTCCCCCCAAGTCCTAATCCAACTAGGAAAAGGGAGGGAGTCCTACTCCCAGGAGTAGGACTCCTCCTGGCCGGCCGCACCCCCCCTTGCTCCTTTATATACGGGGCAGGGGGGCACCCTAGAGACACAACAATTGATCGTTTGATCTTTTAGCCGTGTGTGGTGCCCCCCTCCACCATAGTCCACCTCGATAATACTGTAGTGGTGCTTAGGCGAAGCCCTGCGTCGGTAGAACATCATCGTCGTCACCACGCCGTCGTGCTGACGAAACTCTCCCTCAACACTCGGCTGGATCGGAGTTCGAGGGACGTCATCGGGCTAAACGTGTGCTGAACTCGGAGGTGTCGTGCGTTCGGTACTTGATCAGTCGGATCGTGAAGACGTACGACTACATCAACCACGTTGTGCTAATGCTTCCGCTTTCGGTCTACGAGGGTACGTGGACAACACTCTCCCCTCTCGTTGCTATGCATCACCATGATCTTGCGTGTGCGTAGGAATTTTTTTGAAATTACTACGTTCCCCAACTGCCATGGGCGCCCCAAGTAGGAGGAATCCTACTTGGGGTCCTCCCCAATTCGGCCTCCCCCCTTTCCTTATTTTCGGAGGGGGGAAAAGGGAAGAGGAAGGAGAGAAGGAAAGTGGGGCGAACCCCCTCTTTCCCTTCTCCAATTCGGCCTCCTTCCTTGGGGGGGCGCCCCTTGTGGGCTGGTGTGCTCCCCTCCTATGGCCCGTATGGCCCATATCTTTCCCCCAGGGGTTCCGGTAACCCCCAAGTACTCCGATAAATACCCGATACTATTCGGAACACTTCCGATGTCCAAATACTATCACCCTATATATCAATCTTGAGACTCCCCGTCATGTCCCCGTCATGTCCATGATCTCATCCTGGACTCCGAACAACATTTGGTCACAAAATCACATAACTCATACTCCCTCCATTCCAAAATATAGTGCGCCCGCGCTTCCCGAGGTCCAACTTTGACCATAAATTTAACCAACGAGACCAACTCCGGCGGGAGAAAAAAATTATATAATTAAAAACTTCTTTCGAATACGAATTCATTGATATAATTTTTGCTCCCGCCGCAATCGGTCTTGGTAGTTAAATTTACGGTCAAAGTTGAAGCACGTGGATAGAGGAAGCACTACATTGTGGAATGGAGGGAGTATAATACTAAATCGTCATCGAACGTTAAGCTTGCGGACCTTACGGGTTCGAGAACTATGTAGACATGATCGAGACACCTCTCTGGTCAATAACCAATAGCAGAACCTGGATGCTCATATTGGCTCCTACAGATTCTACGAAGATCTTTATCGGTCAAACCGTTATGATAACATACATTATTCCCTTTGTCATCGGTATGTTACTTGCCCGAGATTCGATCGTCGGTATCCACATACCTAGTTCAATCTCGTTACCAGCAAGTCTCTTTACTCGTTCCATAATACATCATCTTGGAACTAACTCATTAGTCACTTTGCTTGCAAGGCTTCTTATGATGTGCATTACCGAGAGGGCCCAGAGATACCTCTCCGATACTCGGAGTGACAAATCCTAATCTCGATCTATGCCAACCCAACAAACACCTTCTGAGATACCTGTAGAGCATCTTTATAATCACCCAGTTACGTTGTGACGTTTGATAGCACACAAGGAATTCCTCCGGTATCCGGGAGTTACCTAGTTCAATATCGTTACCGGCCGTAATATATCATCTCATGACTAACTACTTAGTCATTTTCGTGCAAGCTTATTATAATGTGTATTACCGAAAGGGCCCAGAGATACACGGGTGCCATTTCTGTCAAAAATTTCTTTTTTTTGTATTTCCCAAAATACAAAGTATTTTTTCCCAGATTTTTACCAGGCCTTATGAATATGTGTATGTATTCACGTATGTGTTTTAAGATTTTTTTTTCAAGCATCCGAAGTGTGTTTTTCAAAAATTTCGAATACCAAGAGCACTGGAGCTCGGTAGCTGCAGGCATTTTTCGTGATTTATATCCCTATCTTTATTTCCCAAGCACTTGTGAACGATATGGTGATCATTTGAAGAATAGTAGTCTTGATAATGTTAAAAAAAAAAATAAGATGCCCTCGACAGCAGCAGAGCCCGAGAGGTCGGAGCCAAGAAAGGAACAGAGGAACAGAGAGAGCGGGCCGCGCCCTGTGGGCGCGCCGGCTGACGGCCTCGTGGAGGAGGCGGCGCGGGGCGCGACAGCGGACGGGAGGGATGCAGCCGTCTTCCTCGTTCTGGGAAATCAGCGAGCGCGCCACCTGAAGATCTCCATGGCTAGCGCCGCGGAGCTCGGGTACACTGCCAAGGGCTTGTCCCCTGTGAATTCGAGTTCGAGTTCATTTCCATCTCAGCCGGCGACAGCTGGTAATCCAAATCCGGCAAGAACCAGGAGCTCTCCGATGAATAAAAGCGCCTGCGGTGGGAGCAGCGGCTCCAACTCGATTCGTTCGCCTCCCTCCCCGATCCCCAGATCCAATCCAAGACACGCCATCGATGGCGGCGAAGGTGCTCCAGCTCCGTAGCTCCGACGGCAAGGTGCTCGTCGCTCCGGCGTGGGACTATCGCCCGGCCGCCGCCCAAGCCCTCCCGCTGGAGATGCGGGTGCCCTCGCGCGCCCTCGAGAGGGTGCTCCAGTACTGGACCAAGCACAGCCTTGCCAAGACCACCGGTGAGTCCCGGGAGTCCCTCGCCCGCTGGGACGCCGACTTCCAGCGCCGCCTCGAGGAAGACGGCCTCGCCAAGGAGGCCGCCGCAGCCGCCCAAGAACTCCGCCGCTACGGCGTCGACCATGGAGGGCGTCCCCATCGCCACGCCGCCACGGCCGCATCTGATGTCGCTGCTCCTGCCAAGGCGGCCCGTGCTGATCCCGTCCGTGCCTGGTGTGTCAACCACGGAGAGCGCAGCGTTGCGCCGGCGATGCCCGGCTCTTTCGATGCCTCTGATGTTGCCTCCGCCGCGCGCCCTGGGCCTGCCACCACCTTGCCGGCTGCTGCTGGTGCTGACCCCGCGGATGTCCGGTGCGCGATCCGTGCCCGTGGACGCCAGATGGCTGAGGACGAGGAGTCCGCTTGCCACCACCGCAAGCGCCCGGCTTCCAAGGCTCCAATCTGCCTGCCTGCCACTGCTGCTGCGCCTGTAAAGAAGGTCTCTCGTCAGGTCGCTTCCAAGGCTTGCTCTTTCGTCGGCTCTACACCACTGCCTGCCACTGCTGCTGCGCCCAGTGTGCAACCGAAGTCTCAGATCACCATGCGCGAACTGATCGAGAACGCTCGCCTCACCATGGCTCGCCTCGACAAGGCTCGCTCTGCCTCCAAAGAAGAGGCCAGCCGTCGGCGCGACATCGAGCACAGCCGAGCGGAGGCCCGGCGAAAGGTGGAGCAGATGGCGGACACCGTGCAGTTCAACGACCCCTGGATCCATTACTCCGACGTGACCAAGTCCCCTGAGGAGCTGCTCCAAGCACGACAGCAAGCATGGCGTTTTCAAGCTCACCTCCTCGAGATGGCTCGTCGACGGGACTTTGCTCAAGCGATGCAAATCCACAGCACCAAGGAAGCAACCAATTCCTTGGCTGCGTCCAGTGGTATTACGCCTTCCCTAGTCTTTTAGTCGCTTCCTAAACCATGCACACATAAGTTTCATTTAATCTTTGTCCCTCTAGGTTCTGCACTTGCTTACCAAGATTTCTAGTGTTCTTTGAATCCCGTTCAGTCATTAGTAATTTTACTAGAGTGTCAGCAGAGTCTCCATCTAGTCTAGGCAGCAAAAACCTTGTTAAGATGTGTACGACATAGTTACCACTGCATCCATACCTGGTCCTAAGTTAAGGGTTTAAGTAAATAAAGGGCATTTTCAATAAATCAAAGTGAAGCAGATGAGCCAAAAAAATTGGAAACTCATGTACTGCAATTCCGGCCCGAGACAGAGCGTAAAACGCACTCGCCGCAAAATCCAAAATGCCCGTTTGCTACCCGGCTTGTAGCAGGAAAAAAGGAGTAGAATTGAACTTGTCGATACACACAGTAATCATGTGAGCTGCCTAGCGTTTGGAGACTATGCTGACTCTCCTGTAAAATTAATCTTGGCTGACTTGGATTCTTAGGCATTGGCGTCTTGGTGAGTTAAGCTGCAGTTTCCGACGAGTAACATTGGTTAGTGAACTCTTGTGTGTATGTGTGGGTGAAGCTTCGAGCTAAGCAAGTCCTCAATGTACCGACTATCAAGTCCTTGATGTACCGACTACCAAGTCATACTGTAATCAGTTTTCAGATATATATGAATGAAAAATTGTTGGCCTGAATCTGTGCAAAGCATTTGAGTAACTTTCTGTATATATGTTTTTTTTTTGTATGCTTCTATGGCTTATTAAAACATTCCACTGCTCTGCTGCGCTGACTCACAGATCCAATCGATTCATATCTGGTTTCACAATACTTTGTTTGAGTGGTGAAGCACATAAGCATATATTATGGGGCGGAGGGAGTAATTGTCAAGAATGTGAAGAAGGTTGCATCATATTGCAGCTATTTGACAAATAGATTTGGCTTTTCTCAGATCATGTTAGTTTCTGACCCCCCAAGGGACCTGGAGTGGTTTTTTTGTGTGGATATAAGAACTAAGATCTCAAGTAACTACAACTTCTGTTTTCATCTGTCAAACTCAAGTATGGTGTTTTCATCAACTTTTGTGGATATTGTTTTCATCAAGTTTGTCATATGTAACCCTGAATCTCTAGTGGTCAGTACGCCCATGGGAGACTGCAAATAACTCGTCTCTTATTTATTTTCTAGTTGGTTACAGTTTGATGATTTTGTTGTGCTCAAATGGCAATCATATCTTGTTTAGATAGGTTCCTCTCTGCAAGCAAGGATGATGCAAAGAACTGTGCATACATTTTCTTCTCAGTTATTTTGGTGATTGCAGTGTCTTCAGAAACTTTGAAAACAGAGTAATGTTATTGCTACTTTTTTTCAAAGAAATTGGCAGGAATGCTGCCAATTCATTAGACTGAAAAGAAATTACATATACAAAGATAATGTTGACATGTCTGCATAAATTTTAGGGGGTTGGTTAGAGTTGCCCTAACCTGATGGATAAGTGTGTCCATATTAAGGTCCAGGCGTCCAGCTAATTAACCCGGGCATTGCTTGGAATCACTGGATCTGATTGGTAAATTTTAAGGTTGCTCAAAATCCTCTCTGTACTTGTGAAAATATGATGGGAGGGATACCTGCTGCAAAAACTCATTGGGTATAGTTAGCATGGAACATGGCAAACCAATTTGGATTGTCAATTCACTTCCGCAACATATCCTATCATAAGCAAGATCCTCTGTAACGGTTATCCCGTAGTCCATTTTTAATCTACATTTCAGAGAACAAGGTGGTTTATCCCGTTGTTGGTCTCAATTGTCATTAGTCTTTTATCTGTGTTCACCAAAAGACAATCCCCTGCTTCTGCTGCATTTTTCTGCCGAGTGCTGGATGGTGAAACACAACATCGCGATCTCCATGTACCGACTATCAAGTCCTTGATGTACCGCCTATCAAGTCCTTGATGTACCGACTACCAAGTCGTAATCAGTTTCAGATATGTATCAATGAAAAATTGTTGGC
Organism: Aegilops umbellulata; assembly: GCA_032464435.1. Taxonomy (NCBI): domain Eukaryota; kingdom Viridiplantae; phylum Streptophyta; class Magnoliopsida; order Poales; family Poaceae; genus Aegilops; species Aegilops umbellulata. The sequence continues at coordinate 549,331,733 of CP136055.1, read as the reverse complement.
CTGAATTTGTGCAAAGCATTTGAGTAACTTTTGGGCGGTGAACCACATAACCATGTTTGCGGCAGTTATTGGTTAGAAGATTTTTCTGGTTTGAGATACTGTAATCTGATTGTCAAGTATGTGAAAAATGTTGCAGCATAGTGCAGCTATTTGGCAAATTGGTCTGGCTTTTCTCATATCATGTTAGCTTTTCATTCGAATTATTAAACATAAATAAATAATTTATAATTCGGCGTCGGAGTGATTAAGTAAAGAAAACTCTGAACTAGCGTTACCTGTTCATCGCAGAGGTTCTGATATCGTTGGAAGAGAAACCACCAACTTGTGCAATTTCAAGTAGAAAATAAAAACTGGGTCTGCACAGTACAATCTTTGCAAGGTCATATAATCCATGAGATGGAACTTACAAGGTCTAAATGGACACCAAATCGAAGCAACGCATCAAAATTTGTCCAGCTAACCTGATGGAAAAGTGTGTCCATTTTAAGGTCCAATATCAAGGCATTGCTTGGAATCGCTGGATCTAATTGGTCGATTTTAAGGTTGATCAAAATTCTCTCTGTTCTTGTGAAAATATGATGAGGGAGACCTGCTGCAAAAACTCGTTGGGTAATCATCGCGTGCGTCAGTTAGCATGGAACGTACATGTTGAATCAGCAACTGATGGTATGTCAATTCACTCCCCCAACATATCCTATCATCAGCAAGATCCTCTGTAAAGGTTATCCTGTAAGTCCATTGTTTATCTACATTTCAGAGAACAAGGCGGTTTATTACGTTGTTGCTACTGTTGCATGGGTAATTTACATGGTGAAACATAAGATCGCGGTCTCCAAGATCTTTCTGAACTTCTTTCAGGCAATCAGGCCTCCAAAAAAACCGTTCTGAACTCTGATGTGCAGTTGTTTTTATTCCTTGAGAGCGGTTTGCTTGAGACTCGAGACTCAACTCCAAGCTGCAACAACTTGATTTTGCTGCATCAAAATCTGCCTAGTCTTGCTTCAAAATCTGCTTCGATAGCAACTGTTGAGATTGTGATCATGAGCTTTCACAGTTCGCGGACATTACTGTCAAAGTGTCAAGACGCGATCCACCTGCATCATCGGTGGCCCTGGCCCTGGCCAGGATCGCTGTTCTCTGTGCCGCCGATGCCGATGACACAGTTGCCGCGTCTGTGGCAGCTGCAGACGACGAGGACACTGCTGGGTCTTTCGCCTCCTTGGCTGGCTCTGGTGACGAGCCTGCCAATGTAGATTAAACTGAGGCCTAACAAGGCGATGTCGTGCTATGAGAGGACGACTGACGAGACATGGAAGACAAAGCAGGGCCGATGCGGAACATGTATATCACTCAAATGACTACATTCCTTTGTGTTGCATTTTCACTCCAGTCGAGGAAAAATTTCATATAGCACGCTAATTTAAATGTTGGATCACTCAAACTACTAAAGTACTCCCTCCGTCCGGAAAAGTTTGTCCTTCAAATGAATGTACCTAGCACCAAGTTAGTGTTATATACATCCATTTGAGGAACTAGCTTGGGACAAGTTTTCTCGGACCGAGGGAGTATATCATAGCCCTAATACAGTGTAAACAACCTGCCACTTCTCGTGTGAATGTGAGACTACAAAATAAAAATAAGAACTGAAGGAACGAGTACAAAATTAAAATCATGTTGTGCGAAATAGTCGCCTAGACATCATCAAATCCAGAACGCGCCGGGCAAACATAGAGAACAATTAGGCACGAGGTAGGAGCGGCCAGGTCGGCACGGCGTGACCACGAGGCCGCCGTTCTTCCAATGCTCAGCACGGAATACGGTCACATGGAGCAGGCACTCTCCACCCCTAGCTTCCGCTCCCTCGGCGACCGTCGCCGGCACGACCTCGACGAGGCAGAACCGCCCATGCCCGACATGGACGAGTGCGCGGCACCCAAAGTTCACCGGTGTCTTGAGGAACGTGAGCTCCTGATCGCACATCCTCCACGCCGGCGCCGGCACCGGCCCCTCGACGCCAGAGTCAGCCAGGTCCGGGACGGCGCAGGAGCAAAGGTAGGGTTTTCCCTTGATCCCGCCGTCGGTGCCGTCGGCCTCCCGGATCCCGACCCACGCGCCCAGCTCGCCGTCGTAGTGCCCGCGGCCATGGAACGGCAGGCGCCAGTCGCCGCGGCGCGCCGACCGGCAGCGCTTGGTGTAGAGCGAGAAGGTGAAGGAGGACGAGGCGAAGACGGTGCGGCCGTCGGGGTGCACCGCGTGCGACATGACACGGCTGTGGCCGCCGCCGGCGTCCTGCGGGAGCGGCGACCGGCACATCTTCCAGGCCCACTCCTCGTCAGGCTCCTCGTATGCTAGGTAGCCCGGCGTGCTTTCCTCCTCTCCGTTTAGCGCCCACAGCTTGTCGCCGACGGGCGCGGCTTGGTAGGGATGAGACGGGAACCATTCCCTGGCCTCTAGCACGTCGCCGTCGGGTTCGTCGTCGAAGGGGCCGGGCGGGAACTCGTGTGGAGGCCTCCCGCCGTCCAGCTTCCCCGTCTTGGTGTCGTAGACCAAGGTGAGGAAGTACGGAGAGCGGCAGAACAATACGGAGAGGGTGCTAGAGTGAGCCGTCATGACGATGCTGCTGCCGAGGGCATCGAAGTGCGTGTCTCCACCGACCAATGAGACGCCCAGGCGGAGGGCTGGTCCAGGGAGGCGGCGCGGCGCCTCGTCGTGCTCGTCGTCTTGAGGATACTGTGGGTCACCGAGCGCCTCTCCTTGAGCACCACGTACAGATGCCGGCGCAGATTGGACTCCGCCGCCGCCGCCGCCGTCCTGCCGTCAGCTCCGTTGGGCCGTGCCGTGCCGTCGTCGGTGGCGTAAGCTCGTGATGGGAGGATCCTTGGCTTGGCAGCCCCTGGAGCGGCGGCTGCTCGCCACCGGAGGTGGGAGAGAAGGGGCTGAGATCGGGTGATGATCGATCGCAGCATCGTGGGAAGAAATTCCGATCGTGATAGTCCGCGAGAAAGGAAAAAAAATGATGCGATCGTGATTCGTCTTGAGTTACCACGCGCTTTATAATTGGTTGGGATGGGACGAATCTTTCTAAGTACTCCTCCCTCTTTTCTGGTTTATAGGCCTTATCTCAAAATCTTAGTTTTTCCATTTTATAAGGCTCAATTTGGTTGTTTCCCATCACAAGTTCAGATTTTAATGTGCATTAAATCATTGCACATAAGTATTAAGAGAAAATTAACTAATGCATGTATTTTATGCATGCATACATTGCAATTAATACATTGGTACAAATTTTTTAGGAAACGAAAGCATTAATTGGGTGCTTTGCAAATTACAAAAAGTATTCACTACTCACCATCTATCTTGGTTGGTGAGATTTTTGAATTAAGTTCTATAAAACGAAAAGGAGGGAGTACTAGAGGGACGAGGATCCCTTGCCGTACGGCACCCAGCCGTTCGCTCACTGACATGTGGGCCCGCCGTGAACATGGCCCACATGTCAGTGGGCCAACGGCAGTGGTCGTACGTCAGAGGAGCTGGTTCAGTACTAGAGCCGGCTGATTTTGTTAGTTTCCTTATTATTATCTCATTTTAGGGATTTAGGGAAGACAATATACTAACGGGTTTGCTTAAGCTCAGTCGGCTTACACTAACCATTGGATCTTTGCATGGAGATTCGTGCTAGAGTGAGCAACGTCAAATGGCCCTCATAGCACTTCTTCCCACCGCTTGAACCACTTCATCTTACCAGTCACAACATTTGCCGGTGCTGGTTGCAGCATGTCGTGTCACCAGTTGTTGTGTCCGCCCTCATCGTTCGAAGCACATTGTTCCGTCATTCGCAAATTCCGCCATCGTTGTATGCAGCACTAAGCCTCGTCGGTTGCAGCGTCCGTCGCCATTGCTCACAGCATGTCTCGCAGCGTCTACCGTCCTGTTTGCAACATGCCATACCACCCCATTCGTAGCACAACTACGGTGATGTCACTCAGTTGAGACTTGGAGTCTCAGTCGACTGAGCTCTATGCAGACCCCTATTGTAACAACTAACAATCCGCTGCCGACTAGAGATAAAATCTCTCTGAATGGAATGTCATAGGAAAGGGAAAACCGAAGGAAAAAAAGGGAAGACAAAATTGTAATTTCTACTCTATTTCTTTCACCAGGATAAATACCTCCATATATGTTTGTGCAAATGATAGCGTATAAGAGCAAGCAAAAAAATCGAGTCAATTGCTACCCACATGACCGGTCTCAGAAAGATAACAAACTGCACTTCCATCGACTAAGGGAGTTATTACTTGAACATCTCGAGGGCGTGGCTCCACACTAGCGCACGAAAGAAACTTTGATTGAAAAAGAAAGGACTTGAACAGAGGATGTCTTTTTTTCACGAGAGGTGACTGCATGCATCTATCTTCAGCACTAACGCTAAGCTCAAGCTCATGTCATGTTGCCTTGGCGCCGCCTTTCGATATCTTCAAAGATTCCATAGCTTCCCTGCACATCACACCCACAATCAGTATTCGATACCAGCATTGATAAAGTTTAAAGTTTTCAGTAAGCACATAAGAGCAGTCAAATAGTATAACGTTTCCAGTATATAACTAACAGTGACATGTGCTGAACACAAACATGCATGCGACAACAAAAGGGGTAGATGGATACCGTAATGCAGATTCCATCTCGGCATTCTCCAGGTCCAACTTGAATCCATCAAGAAGCGCCACGCACGCGTTCATGTAGTCCTGGTGATGAATGATGGCCTTGTGAACGAATTATTCAAAAAAAAATATTTGCATTGGTCAAATGAAGTAGCCAGCAGGATCTTCGATCCCACCTTCAGTGACATCAGAGCTGCACCCTGCCGGTAGTAGGCCTTTGGCCAGTCAGGCCGCATTCCTCTGCAATCAAGAGCGTCCAGCAAAGCCCTCTGTCCGTCACCCATGCGAAGCAAGCAGAGGCTTCTGTTTGAGAACAAGGTTGCATCATTAGGGTCATGCTCTATTGCCTGCATCCAACAAGTTAAAGAAGATCTGCTGAGTATCAAAACAGATACGAATTTGTGAATAGGAAATCTGCAAATGGCTGCTCATTGACTAGTATTAGTGCAAGACATTAATGAATCATGCAAAAACCTTGATTTTCTTGAAAAGAAGCCAATCTCAGAAGCTTTTTCATATATAATTCATTAAATATAGGACAATGCTGAAGTAAAGTCAATTGCGGACCAAATAAGTTATACTTTATTAAACCCCCCTTAAAAATATGGAATGGCGACAAGCAAAACGAGCCCCCTTATGACATTTGTTTTTGGTCGACACCAGACCAGTTGTCTTGTACTGAGGGCTTGCTTACTAGTTTTCGAGTTGGAGGGATGGGGGAATGGGAGATAAGTTACTTTTGGAGTATACAAGATTCTCTTTTTCAGCATCATTCTATGGAAGCAGGATGGCACAACAGAATAGGTAAAGAAATGACCAAGGCAGCAAAAAGAAAGACATAGCACAGCTATTAGTTGGAGTTTATCCCGGGCAACATCCTTTGCAGCTGCAAGACAGTCCGATGCCCCCAAGTTGTTGATAGTGGGCTTGACGCATAGTTACCGAGAGCAGAGCAGGGAGCCAACCAATCGAGCAGTAGGTTCACTGATTTCTCCATCAGTCCAACTGGTAGTTCTAACGATAGATGAGCTTTTAGAAAATTGTACTTCATGGTAAATGTATCTGCAGTAATGTCAAGGTCCAAAAACAGTTTATTGGCTCTGAAAAACAGAAGATTGTCTAAACATAGGTTCATTTGCACCTCCCACATGCAATGCAGCACGTAAGGGGAAGGCAACAGGTCAGCAAATCCAATTATGTCCTCTCAAAAGGAAAATCAGGAAAGAATTCATTCTAGTTTTCCCAGCTGAACTGTTGTGGCCGGGAAAGGACAAACTCCTGCTAGAACACCAGGAGTCGAATCGGACAAGCAGCCAGGGCATGAATGCATGATGGGGCTGGCACACAAGGAGCATAAGCTGGCTAGTAGGATTAGTCACCTAGTATGAGTTAAGAAACTTAATGGGGCTGGCGCACAAGCAGCCAGGGGAAAAAGAAATAAATGATTGTGTTTTGTTTGGAACGGGGCAAGATAAAGAAAGGGTTCTAGTTTTAGGTTTCAAGATCTGATACACCTATACAAGAGGAGACTATTAAAATCTGCAAGCAATATAATACCAACATACAAATCAGTGCCCAGTTAATCCCTTTCCAGTCAGTCTAGACTTATTTTCAAGGTAGTTATCCCTTGACAATGCCACTGACCAAGTTTCCTTTTCAATAACTAGGCATTGCCATTTGCTGACTCAAACATAGCTAGAAGCCTGTTTGAAAATCTCCAGGTTCACATGCTTTCTTTTCTGCCAAAGAATTAGAACTTTAGAAGCAGGAAAGAATACAAAATATGGCGTTGTAACATACCTTAGTGTACCACATTGTTGCAGAAAAATAATCTTTACTCTCGATTGCTTTAATCGCAGATGACTTCAACTTTGCTATTTCCTTTTTAGTCGCATGTTCATCCTGAAACATAAATATCAAATAAGATGGAGACATGAGTAATGAATAGAAAAATGCTTTGATAGTAAAGAAAAAACATAGGACTGTTCTGTAAATATTTGGGAAAACATATGGTTTTGATTTGGTAAAAATGTTACTATCAACATTCCATATTGTATAAGCATAATGTTTAGACTTCAATCATACAACATCCTGCATACATGCTCAGTTCTGTAATAAATATTATTGGGTTATTAGGCCCCAATACCAATTGAAACTTCAACAACAAGAAATGTAGTCTCATAAATTTGAAATTTTCACCTCACACATATTTTTCTAGTGTAAGATATTTAAAATATTATTAATATTTCTTTACTAACCTATTTGCCAATATTTTAACAACTCAATCTAGAAAGGAAGCCAAATCTAGCATTTGATCAATATATTTTTCATGTGGAAGCATAAATAAAGTGTAGGACAGTCAAATTGTTTTGAGCCAAGTCATTAATCAACTTACGCATCATGTGGTGTCACAAGCCAAAATGCACATTCAAGTTTTCAGTCCAAAATGTACATAGCAAGAATCCTTAAGGACCCAACTTGCTATGTGCACATTCAAGTCACATAGCAAGAATCCAATCAGACTGTTCGGTACTAGACATAGACTAATTCTAGAAGAAACTGGAGGCACATAAGGACCTGGTGCCATGTTTCATGGATAATGTCCTCCACTAGGATGTTGCTACCAAAAGAATGCAGAGTTACAAACATAACGATGTACTAATTGGCTCACTGCCATGGTCTACCACTATTTCCTCCACAGTTATGGGCTTGTGTCCGCCACAAAATTTATGGAGAAGAAAATGCCTGCCACAGCTGTAGCCAAACTTGGCTATAAAGATAGTAACTGAGATTTGAGTCCTGCTGAAAAGAAGTTTGGCGTGCTAGGCCAAACTTGGCTACATAAGATGTGGCAAACTGCAGCCACAAACTAAATAGGCCCTAAAGATGATAAAACTGACTGAATAACTGTTGGAAATATGCCCTAGAGGCAATAATAAAAGCATTATTATTATATTTCCTTATTCATGATAATTGTCTTTATTCGTGCTATAATTGTGTTAACCGGAAATCGTAATACATGTGTGAATAACAGACAACAATATGTCCCTAGTGAGCCTCTAGTTGACTAGCACGTTGATCGAAAGATAGTCATGGTTTCCTGACTATGGACATTGGATGTCATCGATAACGGGATTACATCATTAGGAGAATGATGTGATGGACAAGACCCAATCCTAAACATAGCATAAGATCGCATAGTTCATTTGCTAAGAGTTTTCCAATGTCAAGTATCCTTTCCTTAGACCATAAGATCGTGTAACTCCCGGATACCGTAGGAGTGCTTTGGGTGTGCCAAACGTCACAACGTAACTGGGTGACTATAAAGGTATGCTACGGGTATCTCTGAAAGTGTCTGTTGGGTTGACATGGATCGAGACTGGGATTTGTCACTCCGCTTGACGGAGAGGTATCACCGGGCCCTCTCGGTAATGCATCATCACAATGAGCTCAATGTGATCAAAGTGTTTGATCACGGGATCATGCATTACGGTACGAGAAAAGTGACTTGCCGGTAACGAGATTGAACGAGGTATTGGGATACCGACGATCGAATCTCGGGCAAGTAAAATACCGATTGACAAAGGGAATCGTATACGGGATTAATTGAATCCTTGACATCGTGGTTCATCCGATGAGATCATCGTGGAGCATGTGGGAGCCAACATGGGTATCCAGATCCCGCTGTTGGTTATTGCCCGAGAGCCGTCTCGGTCATGTCTGCATGTCTCCCGAACCCGTAGGGTCTACACACTTAAGGTTCGGTGACGCTAGGGTTGTAGGGATATGTATGTGCAGTAACCCGAATGTTGTTCGGAGTCCCAGATGAGATCCCGGATGTCACGAGGAGTTTCGGAATGGTCCGGAGGTAAAGATTTATATATGGAAAGTCATCATACGGACATCGGGACAAGTTTCGGGGTTATCGGTATTGTACCGGGACCACCAGAGGGTCCCCGGGGGTCCACCGGGTGGGGCCACCTATCCCGGAGGGCCCCATGGGCTGTATGAGGGAGGGAACCAGCCCATAGTGGGCTGGTGCGCCTCCCCCCCATGGGCCCATGCGCCTAGGGTTTGGGGGGAGGGAAAAACCCTAAAGGGGGCGCCCCCTTTGCTTGGGGGGCAAGCCCCCCTTCCCTGGCCGCCGCCCCCCCTAGGAGATCTCATCTCCTAGGGCAGGCGCCCCCCCTTGGGGGTTATATAAAGGAGGGAGGGGAGAGGGGGCTGACCACCCATTGCCCTGGCGCCTCCCTCTCCCTCTCCAACACCTCTCCTCCTCCATTGAGCACGGCGAAGCCCTGCCGGAGTACTGCAGTTCCACCATCACCACGCCGTCGTGCTGCTGCTGGAACCTTCTTCCCCAACCTCTCCTTTGCCCTGCTGGATCAAGAAGGAGGAGACGTCACGCTTTCCGTACGTGTGTTGAACGCGGAGGTGCCGTCCGTTCGGCACTAGATCATCGGTGAATTGGATCACGGCAAGTACGACTACCTCATCCACGTTCACTCGAACGCTTCCGTTGCGATCTACAAAGTGGTATGTAGATGCTATCTAATCTGAATACTCGTTGCTAGATGAACTCATAGATGGATCTTGGTGAAACCGTAGGAAAAATTTTAATTTTCTGCAACGTTCCCCAACAGTGGCATCATGAGCTAGGTCTATGCGTAGTTCTTCTTGCGCGAGTAGAACACAATTTGTTGTGGGCGTAGATGTTGTCAACTCTTCTTGCCGCTACTAGTCTTATCTTGCTTCAGCGGTATTGTGGGATGAAGCGGCCCGGACCAACCTTACACGTACGCTTACGTGAGACCGGTTCCACCGACGAACATGCACTAGTTGCATAAGGTGGCTGGCGGGTGTCTGTCTCTCCTACTTTAGTTGGAGCGGATTCGATGAAAAGGGTCCTTATGAAGGGTAAATAGAAGTTGACAAATCACGTTGTGGTGGTTTTAACGTAGGTAAGAAAACGCTCTTGCTAGAACCCTAATTCAGCCACGCAAAACTTGCAGCAACAATTAGAGGACGTCTAACTTGTTTTTGCAGCAAGTGCTATGTGATATGATATGGCCAAAGTTGTGATGTATGATGAATGATCTATATGTGATGTATGAGATGTTCATGCTATTGTAATAGGAATCACGACTTGCATGTCGATGAGTATGACAACCGGCAGGAGCCATAGGAGTTGTCTTTATTTTTTGTATGACCTGCGTGTCATTGAGAATCGCCATGTAAATTACTTTACTTTATTGCTAAACACGTTAGCCATAGTAGTAGAAGTAATAGTTGGCGAGCAACTTCATGGAGACACGATGATGAAGATCATGATGATGAAGATCATGGTGTCAAGCCGGTGACAAGATGATCATGGAGCCCCAAGATGGAGATCGAAGGAGCTATGTGATATTGGCCATATCATGTCACGTTTATTATTTGATTGCATGTGATGTTTATCATGTTTTGCATCTTGTTTACTTAGAACGACGGTAGTAAATAAGATGATCCCTCATAATAATTTCAAGAAAGTGTTCACCCTAACTGTGCACCGTTGCGACAGTTCGTTGTTTCGAAGCACCACGTGATGATCGGGTGTGATAGATTCTAACGTTCACATACAACGGGTGTAAGACAGATTTACACACGCAAAAACACTTAGGTTGACTTGACGAGCCTAGCATGTACAGACATGGCCTCGGAACACGGAAGACCGAAAGGTCGAGCATGAGTCGTATAGAAGATACGATCAACATGAAGATGTTCACCGATGTTGACTAGTCCGTCTCACGTGATGATCGGACACGGCCTAGTTGACTCGGATCATGTAATACTTAGATGACTGGAAGAGGGATGTCTATCTAAGTGGGAGTTCATTAAATAATTTGATTAAATGAACTTTATTATCATGAACTTAGTCTAAATCTTTACAATATGTCTTGTAGATCAAATGGCCAACGTAGTCCTCAACTTCAACGCGTTCCTAGAGAAAACCAAGCTGAAAGACGATGGTAGCAACTATACGGACTGGGTCCGGAACCTGAGGATCATCCTCATAGCTGCCAAGAAAGATTATGTCCTACGAGCACCGCTGGGTGACGCACCTGTTCTCCTTGCACAACAAGACGTTATGAACGCTTGGCAATCGCGATGCGATGATTACTCCCTCGTTCAGTGCGGCATGCTTTACAGCCTAGAGCCGGGGCTCCAAAAGCGTTTTGAGAGACATGGAGCATATGAGATGTTCGAAGAGCTGAAAATGGTTTTCCAAGCTCATGCCCGGGTCGAGAGATATGAGATCTCCAACAAATTCTTTAGCTGTAAGATGGAGGAAAATAGCTCTGTCAGTGAGCACATACTCAGAATGTCTGGGTTGCACAACCGCTTGACTCAACTGGAAGTTAATCTTCCGGAAGAAGTGGTCATTGACAGAATCCTCCAGTCGCTTCCACCTAGCTACAAGAGCTTTGTGATGAACTACAATATGCAGGGGATGGTAAAGACCATTCCTGAGGTGTATGCTATGCTGAAATCAGCAGAGGTAGAAATCAAGAAGGAGCATCAAGTGTTGATGGTGAATAAAACCACTAAGTTCAAGAAGGGCAAGGGTAAAAAGAACTTAAAGAAGGACGGCAAGGAAGTTGCCGCGCCCGGTAAGCAAGTTGCCGGGAAGAAGCCAAAGAATGGACCCAAGCCCGAAACTGAGTGTTTTTATTGCAAGGGAAGTGGTCACTGGAAGCGAAACTGCCCCAAATACTTAGCAGACAAGAAGGCCGGCAAAACTAAAGGTATATGTGATATACATGTAATTGATGTGTACCTTACCAGTACTCGTAGTAGCTCTTGGGTATTTGATACCGGTGCAGTTGCTCACATTTGTAACTCAAAGCAGGAGCTGCGGAATAAACGGAGACTGGCGAAGGACGAGGTGACGATGCGCGTCGGGAATGGTTCCAAGGTCGACGTGATCGCCGTCGGCACGCTGCCTCTACATTTACCTACGGGATTAGTTTTAAACCTCAATAATTGTTATTTAGTACAAAGTTTGAGCATGAACATTGTATCCGGATCTCGCTTAATTCGAGATGGCTACTCATTTAAATCCGAGAATAATGGTTGTTCTATTTATATGAGAGATATGTTTTATGGTCATGCTCCGATGGTTAATGGTTTATTCTTGATGAATCTCGTACGTGATGATACACATATTCATAGTGTGAGTACCAAAAGAGTTAAAGTTGATAACAATAGTCCCACATATTTGTGGCACTGCCGCCTTGGTCACATAGGTGTCAAACGCATGAAGAAGCTCCATGCAGATGGACTTTTAGAGTCTCTTGATTATGAATCATTTGACACGTGCGAACCATGCCTCATGGGTAAAATGACCAAGACTCCGTTCTCGGGAACAATGGAGCGAGCAACCAGCTTATTGGAAATCATACATACCGATGTGTGTGGTCCAATGAGTGTTGAGGCTCGCGGTGGCTATCGTTATGTTCTCACCCTCACTGATGACTTGAGTAGATATGGGTATATCTACTTAATGAAACACAAGTCTGAAACCTTTGAAAAGTTCAAGGAATTTCAGAGTGAGGTTGAGAATCAACGTGATAGAAAGATCAAGTTTCTTCGATCAGATCGTGGAGGAGAATACTTGAGTCACGAATTTGGCACACACTTAAGAAAATGTGGAATAGTTTCACAACTCACGCCGCCTGGAACACCTCAGCGTAATGGTGTGTCCGAACGTCGTAATCGCACTCTATTAGATATGGTGCGATCTATGATGTCTCTTACCGATTTACCGCTATCTTTTTGGGGCTATGCTTTAGAGACTGCTGCATTCACTTTAAATAGGGCACCGTCGAAATCCGTTGAGACGACACCGTATGAATTATGGTTTGGGAAGAAACCTAAGCTGTCGTTTCTAAAAGTTTGGGGATGCGATGCTTATGTGAAGAAACTTCAACCTGAAAAGCTCGAACCCAAGTCGGAAAAATGCGTCTTCATAGGATACCCTAAAGAAACTGTTGGGTATACCTTCTACCTCAGATCCGAAGGCAAGATCTTTGTTGCCAAGAATGGATCCTTTCTGGAGAAAGAGTTTCTCTCGAAAGAAGTAAGTGGGAGGAAAGTAGAACTTGATGAAGTGTTGCCTCTTGAACCGGAAAATGGCGAAACTCAAGAAATCGTTCCTGAGGTGCCTGCACCGACTAGAGAGGAAATTAATGATTATGATCAAGATACTTCTGATCAAGCTCCTACTGAAATTCGAAGGTCCACAAGGACACGTTCCGCACCAGAGTGGTACGGCAACCCTGTCTTGGAAATCATGTTGTTAGACAACGGAGAACCTTCAAACTATGAGGAAGCAATGGCGGGCCCGGATTCCGACAAATGGCTGGAAGCCATGAAATCCGAGATAGGATCCATGTATGAAAACGAAGTATGGACTTTGACTGACTTGCCCGTTGAACGGCGAGCCATAGAAAATAAATGGATCTTTAAGAAGAAGACAGACGCGGATGGTAATGTGACCATCTATAAAGCTCGGCTTGTCGCTAAGGGTTATCGACAAGTTCAAGGAATTGACTACAATGAGACTTTCTCACCGGTAGCGAAGCTGAAGTCCGTCCGAATCGTGTTAGCAATTGCCGCATACTATGATTATGAGATATGGCAAATGGACGTCAAAACGGCATTCCTTAATGGTTTCCTTAAGGAAGAATTGTATATGATGCAGCCGGAAGGTTTTGTCGATCCTAAGAATGCTGACAAGGTGTGCAAGCTCCAACGCTCGATCTATGGGCTGGTGCAAGCATCTCGGAGTTGGAACATTCGCTTTGATGAGATGATCAAAGCGTTTGGGTTTACACAGACTTATGGAGAAGCCTGTGTTTACAAGAAAGTGAGTGGGAGCTCTGTAGCATTTCTCATATTATATGTAGACGACATACTTTTGATGGGAAATGATATAGAACTCTTGGACAGCATTAAGGCCTATTTGAATAAAAGTTTTTCAATGAAGGACCTTGGAGAAGCTGCTTATATATTAGGCATCAAGATCTATAGAGATAGATCGAGACGCCTCATAGGTCTTTCACAAAGCACATACCTTGATAAAATATTGAAGAAGTTCAATATGGATCAATCTAAGAAAGGGTTCTTACCTGTGTTACAAGGTGTGAAATTGAGCTCAGCTCAATGTCCGACCACGGCAGAAGATATAGAAGAGATGAGTGTCATCCCCTATGCCTCAGCCATAGGTTCTATTATGTATGCCATGCTGTGTACCAGACCTGATGTAAACCTTGCCGTAAGTTTGGTAGGTAGGTACCAAAGTAATCCCGGCAAGGAACACTGGACAGCGGTCAAGAATATCCTGAAGTACCTGAAAAGGACTAAGGAAATGTTTCTCGTTTATGGAGGTGACGAAGAGCTCGTCGTAAAGGGTTACGTCGACGCTAGCTTCGACACAGATCTGGATGACTCTAAGTCGCAAACCGGATACGTGTATATTTTGAATGGTGGGGCAGTAAGCTGGTGTAGTTGCAAGCAAAGCGTCGTGGCGGGATCTACATGTGAAGCGGAGTACATGGCAGCCTCGGAGGCAGCACATGAAGCAATTTGGGTGAAGGAGTTCATCACCGACCTCGGAGTCATACCCAATGCGTCGGGGCCAATCAAGCTCTTCTGTGACAACACTGGAGCCATTGCACTTGCAAAGGAGCCCAGGTTTCACAAGAAGACCAGGCACATCAAGCGTCGCTTCAACTCCATTCGTGAAAATGTTCAAGATGGAGACATAGAAATTTGTAAAGTGCACACGGATCTGAATGTCGCAGATCCGTTGACTAAACCTCTCCCTAAGGCAAAACATGATCAGCACCAGAACTCTATGGGTGTTCGATTCATCACAATGTAACTAGATTATTGACTCTAGTGCAAGTGGGAGACTGTTGGAAATATGCCCTAGAGGCAATAATAAAAGCATTATTATTATATTTCCTTATTCATGATAATTGTCTTTATTCGTGCTATAATTGTGTTAACCGGAAATCGTAATACATGTGTGAATAACAGACAACAATATGTCCCTAGTGAGCCTCTAGTTGACTAGCACGTTGATCGAAAGATAGTCATGGTTTCCTGACTATGGACATTGGATGTCATCGATAACGGGATTACATCATTAGGAGAATGATGTGATGGACAAGACCCAATCCTAAACATAGCATAAGATCGCATAGTTCGTTTGCTAAGAGTTTTCCAATGTCAAGTATCCTTTCCTTAGACCATGAGATCGTGTAACTCCTGGATACCGTAGGAGTGCTTTGGGTGTGCCAAACGTCACAACGTAACTGGGTGACTATAAAGGTATGCTACGGGTATCTCTGAAAGTGTCTGTTGGGTTGACATGGATCGAGACTGGGATTTGTCACTCCGCTTGACGGAGAGGTATCACCGGGCCCTCTCGGTAATGCATCATCACAATGAGCTCAATGTGATCAAAGTGTTTGATCACGGGATCATGCATTACGGTACGAGAAAAGTGACTTGCCGGTAACGAGATTGAACGAGGTATTGGGATACCGACGATCGAATCTCGGGCAAGTAAAATACCGATTGACAAAGGGAATCGTATACGGGATTAATTGAATCCTTGACATCGTGGTTCATCCGATGAGATCATCGTGGAGCATGTGGGAGCCAACATGGGTATCCAGATCCCGCTGTTGGTTATTGCCCGAGAGCCGTCTCGGTCATGTCTGCATGTCTCCCGAACCCGTAGGGTCTACACACTTAAGGTTCGGTGACGCTAGGGTTGTAGGGATATGTATGTGCAGTAACCCGAATGTTGTTCGGAGTCCCGGATGAGATCCCGGATGTCACGAGGAGTTTCGGAATGGTCCGGAGGTAAAGATTTATATATGGAAAGTCATCATACGGACATCGGGACAAGTTTCGGGGTTATCGGTATTGTACCGGGACCACCGGAGGGTCCCCCGGGGTCCACCGGGTGGGGCCACCTATCCCGGAGGGCCCCATGGGTTGTATGAGGGAGGGAACCAGCCCATAGTGGGCTGGTGCGCCTCCCCCCCATGGGCCCATGCGCCTAGGGTTTGGGGGGAGGGAAAAACCCTAAAGGGGGCGCCCCCTTTGCTTGGGGGGCAAGCCCCCCTTCCCTGGCCGCCGCCCCCCCTAGGAGATCTCATCTCCTAGGGCAGGCGCCCCCCCTTGGGGGTTATATAAAGGAGGGAGGGGAGAGGGGGCTGACCACCCATTGCCCTGGCGCCTCCCTCTCCCTCTCCAACACCTCCTCCTCCTCCATTGAGCACGGCGAAGCCCTGCCGGAGTACTGCAGTTCCACCATCACCACGCCGTCGTGCTGCTGCTGGAACCTTCTTCCCCAACCTCTCCTTTGCCCTGCTGGATCAAGAAGGAGGAGACGTCACGCTTTCCGTACGTGTGTTGAACGCGGAGGTGCCGTCCGTTCGGCACTAGATCATCGGTGAATTGGATCACGGCAAGTACGACTACCTCATCCACGTTCACTCGAACGCTTCCGTTGCGATCTACAAAGTGGTATGTAGATGCTATCTAATCTGAATACTCGTTGCTAGATGAACTCATAGATGGATCTTGGTGAAACCGTAAGAATTTTCTGCAACGTTCCCCAACAATAACTATCCTAGAAGCACCTTAGGATTGACTTTGACCTCGACCTCTTCCCCACGGGCAACGTGCTGCTCCTGTTGTTGTTCTTGTTGTCGCGGCCCCTGGTCACGTCCTCGTCCTCTGCCGGATCGCCGGGCGGTGCCAGCGACTCGTCCTCTGACGCTGGCGCGGACAGCAGCCTGAAAAACAACGAGTCGTTTTCACAAAATCCACCAAACACACAACTCACCCTCTTCTCTGACATTAGCACCACCTGACCGCAACTTACAATGCCAGAAAAAAAACAAGCGCCTAAGTTGTCTGACATGACAAATTTTGGTTCAACAATGATGGCAGTGTGGCACTGAGGCTGCAATGCTCTTACCCTGAAGTGAATCGCTTATATTCTCACTCCAGTCAGTGTTCTCACTGGAGGTAGATGTACAACATTTAAGAAAAAAAAAAAGGGCAGCCCGGTGCATGTAACTCCCGCTTGCGCAGGGTCCGACCACTTTGGGTCTATAGTACACAGCCTTTCCCTACATTTCTGTAAGAGGCTGTTTCCAGGACTTGAACCCGTGACCTCATGGTCACAAGGCAACAGCTTTACCACTGCGCCAAGGCTCCCCTTCTGTAGATGTACAACATTTCAAAAAAAGAAAAATCAGGTCATAACAAGAGCAATTACCACATTTTGAATATTACATGACAACAAAACATCAAACTGAACCTCGACAGATATATAATGGTAATACTAATATTTGATGGCTCCATTCTTTCTATCTCCTTCTCAAAGTAGAAAAACTTATTTTACTGGGCATCAAACCGAAACAATACAAAATATCTATGCATCATTACTGGGAAAAAGTTACAGCTTGTTAGTATGTAAATTAAACAATAATTACAGGGAAGTTTACCCAAACAAGAACCAATATTTCAACAAACATCAATAGTCTAAACATCTCATACGACATGTATCGCATATTTATATATCCCACAAACAGAAGAGAACAGATAGCACGGAATCCCATGGAGCCACATAGCACAGCAACATACCTCGTGTACAAGATGCCTATGCTAAGTTAGGTGGGTCAAGGGTCCAACAGGGAAAGATGGTGAGTGCATGGTTTTGTAGTAAAGCACCGACAAATTATGGATAGGAAATAAGTGATACTTATGCTCCACAGCTTAAGTCTTGAGCAGTGTCATACGCTTGTGTTTACTAGTGGCAAAGAAGTAAATCTTACATCATTAGAGGCATTACGCTTGGCACCAGCCTTCAGTAAGAAATTTAAGCACTCTGTTGAGCCGTCATTTCCCATTGCAGAATCAAGTGAAACAGTTTCGATACAATCTGGGTTGATAACAGCACCAGCCTATCACATAAAAGGAATGTCACATTTTATGTATGGTGAATAACTAAAGAACTTGAAGATTTCCAAGCTTAAGTGTTGGAAAATATTGAATATTGAAATAAAGTAAACAAACCTCAACCAAGAGCTTCACGCATTGTAGTGATGATACATTTACAGCCTGAAAGAGGGGTGTCATAGGATACAGTCCATAGCTCATGTACGTCTTGTTGCACTAGTGAGAGATGTGAAGCACATTAGTTGCTATTAATTGATGATAATAACTGGACATAGAAAAATAATTAAACAGAACGGTAAGTATGCATAACCATATATCTATGCCAAGCTTTAACTAAAAAAAAGTAGGAAACAGCTCCTGGCTCCTGCGACGTTGAAATTTGCAAACACAACTAAGTACAATGTTGCAATAGTCGCCTTATTGGTTAAATCTTGACTAGAAGATTTTTATTATTTTATTGATGATTGGTACTCCCTCCATAAACAAATATAAAACGTTTTAGGTCACTAAAGTAGTGACTTAAAATGTCTTATATTTCTTTACAGAGGGGAGTACCATATAGTACTACATAAAAGTAGCAGCCATGATAGGAAATCAATCATTATGGCAAGTGCACAAAATGACAACGCACCCAGAAGAAATTGATCAACATATGCAATTTGCACTTTGAAAATTATAGATGCATGAAAGCACGTATAGTAGCTTCCACAGAAAATAATAGTGGAGATCCCAAACGAACATTAAACATTACTCTTGCATAAGGATAGATGTAGATTATAAGCTACGGCCCAGATTATAAGCTACGGTTGGAGAACACAATGTTACGGACTTGAACAAAAGTAAAATGAAGTATTAGTGATTCTTGTAACAGTTGCTCCCTAGGAGATCTTGAACAATAACATATAACTAGAAAATTAGACAACTAGAAGCAGCAGGGAAGAAAGATGTAACAAACATTTGAAGATTTAATTGTGCTGCAAAGAACAATGATCACACCACAACTTGCATACTAGCAAAAGAACAAAACAGCTACAAGAGTACCAAAAAAATAACTAGAATGGAGCATGAGAACAATACAGTTAACGAACAAATGGGGAAAAGGCAAACAATTCAAACTATTTTGTGTTTACAGTTGAACATGCAACTTAAGGCAGAAGTAGCATGAAGTTAAGCCTACATCTGCATTATGCTCCAATAAAGTCTTCATAGCACCGACTTGTTGTTCCTTAGTAGCAAGATGCAGTGGTGTCCCCATCTCCTCAGCTATCGGGTCAACATAAGCTCCCTTTGCAAGCAACAGTTTTATCATTTCACAATCTCCTGCATAAAAGAAGCAATATGAAGGTACTTATTACATAATAAGATGGTAAGTTTTTTTCTGACAAACTTTTTTATTTATCTTATCTGGCTCCTGGCAGACCTCAGTTTTCCCTGCATATAGGTTACGAAGATCATGCTAAAGGGGTCAATGTTCCATAGAAACAAGAACTACGCCTACTCGTCTAGCCAAATAAGTTGACTAAACCAATTTCTTTTGAAATCAAGTGCAGGGGACTAACTATTCACTTTTAAGGGTGGTGTAACTGGGAGCTGAATAGAATTTAACTAACGAATTTGAAGATAACCTACTTCCATACTAACCTAAGGGAAAGAAAACATAAGTTGCCCTGGAAGTTTGGTCAAACAAACTGTAGTAAGAACATAATACAGCCACACAATATATTAGAAACAAAATTTCAAAAACTGTGGTGCACACGTGCAAAACAGAGATAACATATGAATAGAGATGACCTATTCCGGCAGCAGCATGTAGAGGAGTTAGCCCGGCCTCATCAGCTTTGTCTGGATTAGCACCATGATCAAGAAGACACTTGACAACAGCAATCTTTTCACTCATCACCGCATAAAAAAGAGGTGTTCTACCTGTCAAGCACACATACCACGAGGCTTATTTGGCGCGAGTCAATTCAGGATCAGCGAAGAAATGTACATCTGAAAACTCCTCACCGAACATGACATCTAGAAATATGATAGCAAGATTACAAACTAGGGAACGACAGATACATGAAATTCGGGTATCACAGGAGTTAGAATGCGGAGGTCGCTGAGGCACTGTTTGGCAAACAGGACTAACTATTTCACTTTTAGAAGTTTTAAGAGACCCGTGAATATGCAGAATCAACTGTAGATCTGTAGTTTCGGTCCCTGTGAGACGAAATTGAAGTTCTAATGGCACCATTAAATACTTCAGGGCATTATCATAAGTACAACAAACCAACGTTTGGAAAGGAACAGAACAACAGACCCTTATCATCGGCAGCATCAACGTCGACGCGCAGCTCCCCGGCCAGGTAGCTGCAGACCTCCAGCTGCTCGTTGGCCACGGCGATCAGCAGCGCCGACATGCCGCCGTCGGCCCTCGCCGCCTCCACCGCCTCCCTGGGGCGGCCCTTGCCGTTATCCAGCACCCACACCACCCCTGCAACCGCCCCCCAAAAGAATCAGAGCTCGGAGGAACGCCAAACAGCCGGGGGCCGAAATCGGGAGGCGGGTGAGGGGGGAACTCACTCTTGAGGAGAGGGAGGTCGCCTTTGAAGGCCGCGTCGAGGAGCGTGTCCTGCATCGAAGAGATGGCTCTCGCGACTGCGGAGAGGGAGAGGGAAAGTGAGCGAGCGCATTTACTTAGGGTTCGGGTGCGCGGCCGATGCGCGGGATCGTACGTGGGGAGGCGCTTACCACCGGCGGCCGAGGGGAAGCGAGGTGGCGGATCGGTCGGGGAGAGAGGGGAGGGTTTTTTTTTTTTGAACTGACTGCGAGGGGGAGGGGTTTGGGGATGCGGGAAGAGGGTGAGAGCGAGCGAGGAGGGGGCAGGGTTTGAATTTGGGCGCTGCTACAGAAAACTCGACCGGTCGCAGCGCATCCGCACAATTCAGGCTATTTTTTTTAATAAGTAATACATTTTTTTAATAAATTGAAGAAATATTTTTTGCGAGAAATAAATTGAAGAAATATTACGCTGTTTTGTTTTTTAAAACGCTTGGCATCAACCGGCAGATCGCACACGAGTATCCACCGGCTCATTCCTACGACGTGTGTCCTGCCTAAGCGGTTTTCTTTTTGGGTCAACATGACCCCTGCTCGTTGCTCACTATCCGCTATGATGAATTTCTGCGGCAAGGTTTTTGTTGCAAAAACTACAGCAAGACCTTTGTTGCAGAAAAATCAAATTTGCAATGAGACCTCTGTTATAAAAAAAATTGCAACAAGACCTTTGTTGCAAAAAAAAATTATAACAAGACCTCTGTTACAAAATAAAAGTATCTTGCAAAACAATCTGCAACATGACCCCTGTTGCAGAGATTTTATGCAACACAACCTGTGTTGCAATGATAAAAGATGACGCTCGATCGTTCAATACATCAGATTCAACAGCTTGCGAGGCGACGGATCTTTTAACCGGTCGGCGTGTAGCACCGCCCTTTGTTTTTTCCAAAAATAATACATTATCAGCCTCGCTAACGCCGATTTGCTTCTGTCGATCGTGCCTAAACCGATTGGATCCTATCGGCTTTCCTGGGGCCGACAGGTCCCAGTCGTCCACTGCGTGGTTGATAAGTGGCCTATCGGCCACGTGCAAACCGATGGCTGGCTACACCACCCCCGGCCACTCGGCTTGGTGGGCATGCAGTCGGCCTAGGCCAGGCCGACAGGGCCAGTCGGCCGCGGCAAAGCCGATAGGTAGCTCACAAGCCATCACCCCCCCTCTTTCTCCTCCATTCTTTTTCTTTCCTTCTTTCCCTATCTCCCCATCCGAAAATACTCTAATTTATACACGAAACTTAGCCGATTTCTTGCCCATTTCCCACCATAGTTGCATTCTATAGGGTTGGGGGAGGCAAGGGAAACCTCGGTCTCGTGATGGGATAGCTCGAGGTGGTGGTGGAGGTCGTAGTGGAGGTGGTGGCGGCTCCGGTGTTGAAGGCCGTCGTTCGTCGTTGCTTCGCACGCTTCAAGGGTAAGATTGAACTGACATTTTCTCTGTCATAGTTGTTCTGGTAGTATTCGATAATATGCTTAGATGTGAAATATTATGGTGTGTGATTATTTAGTTGGTTCGGTAATATTTCGTAATATATTTAGATGTCAAATATTTAGGTGTGCGGATATTTTTAGTTGGTCCGGTAATATTCCATCATATATTTAGATGTCAAATATTTAGGTGTGCTAATATTTTTAGTTAGTCCGGTAATATTCTTTAATATCTTTAGATGTCAAATATTTAGGTGTGTGAATATTTTTAGTTGCTCCAGTAATATTCCATAATATATTTAGATGTCAAATATTTAGGTGTGCGACTGTTTCTAGTTGGTCCTGTTGCTTAATAGTTGTTCATATTGAATAATTTTTTAGGTCAACAAAGATGTCTGATGTATTGAAGTTTGTATTTTACTACGGTCCTGGTACTATTCAAACAAATGAGATGGGAGCTAATCAGAATGATTTTCAGTACATAGAGGTGTGATGTTTGCTTGAACTATGTCAGTATTTCCCCAAAGAGAAAGGGATGATGCAACACGGCAACGGTAGGTATTTCCCTCAGTGATGAGACCAAGGTTATCGAACCAGTAGGAGAATCAAACAACACTACATAAACAACACCTGCACACAAATAACAACCACTCGCAACCCGACGTGCTAAAGGGG
This sequence comes from Aegilops umbellulata, assembly GCA_032464435.1. NCBI lineage: Eukaryota > Viridiplantae > Streptophyta > Magnoliopsida > Poales > Poaceae > Aegilops > Aegilops umbellulata. The sequence goes on along the minus strand of CP136055.1, from coordinate 549,309,342 downwards.
TTGTCAATCCCTTTCGGCTAACGGCGCCAGAAATTGGCACATGTACGGGAGAAAGTTGTAATAGATTGATAGATCGAACGCAAAATAAAATAAAGCGCAGCAAGGTATTTTTGTATTTTTGGTTTAATAGAACTGAAAATAAAAGCAAATAAAATTATATCGCAAAGGAAAATATAATAAAGAAGAGACCCGGGGCCGTAGATTTCACTAGTGGCTTCTCTCGAGAAAAATAGCAAACGGTGGGTAAACGAATTACTGTTGGGCAATTAATAGAACTTAAAATACTCATGACGGTATCCAGGAAATGACCATTATATAGGCATCACGTCCAAGATTAGTAGACCGACTCCTGCCTGCATCTACTACTATTACTCCACACATCGACCGCTATCCAGCATGCATCTAGTGTATTAAGTTCTTGAAGAAATGGGGTAATGCAATAAGAACGATGGCATGATGTAGACAAGATCTATTTATGTAGAAATAGACCTCATCTTGTTATCTTTAATATCAACGATACATATGTCTCGGTTCCCCTTCTGTCACTGGGATCAAGCACCGTAAGATCGAACCCATCACAAAGCACCTCTTCCCATTGCAAGATAAATAGATCAAGTTGGCCAAACAAAACCCAAATATCAGAGAAGAAACACGAGGCTATAAGCAATCATGCATATAAAAGATCAAAGAAGACTCAAATAACTTTCATGGATAAAAACATAGATCTGATCATAAACTCAAAGTTCATCGGATCCCAACAAACACACCGCAAAAAGAGTTACATCATATGGATCTCCAAGAGACCATTGTATTGATAATCAAAAGAGAGAGAGAGAGAGGAAAACATCTAGCTACTAACTACGGACCCGTAGGTCTACAAAAGACTACTCATGCATCATCGAAGAGGCACCAATGGACATGATGAACCCCTCCGTGATGGTGTCTAGATTGGATCTGGTGGTTCTAGAACTTGCGGCGACTGGAATTGATTTTCGTCGACTCCCATAGGGTTTCTGTAATATTGGGGTATTTATAGAGCAAAGAGGCGGTTCGGGAGGCACCCGAGGTGGGGCACAACCCACCAGGGCGCGCCTGGGCCTCCAGGCGCACCCTGGTGGGTTGTGCTCCCCTCGGAGCACCTTCCAGGTGAAGGAAATATCCCCTAGAGGCAATAATAAAGTTGTTATTTATATTTCCTTATATCATGATAAATGTTTATTATTCATGCTAGAATTATATTAACCGGAAACTTAGTACATGTGTGGATACATAGACAAACATAGTGTTAATCAAAGATGGTTAAGTTTCCTAGCCATAGACATGTGTTGTCATTTGATGAACGGGATCACATCATTAGAGAATGATGTGATGGAAAAGACCCATCCGTTAGCTTAGCATAATGATCGTTTATTTTTTCTGCTATTGCTTTCTTCATGACTTATACATGTTCCTTAGACAATGAGATTATGCAACTCCCGAATACCGCAGGACACCTTGTGTACTATCAAATGTCACAACATAACTGTGTGATTATGAAGATGCTCTACAGGTGTCTCCGATGGTGTTTGTTGAGTAGGCATAGATCGAGATTAGGATTTGTCACTCCGTGTATCGGAGAGGTATCTTTGGGACCTCTCGGTAATGCACATCACTATGAGCCTTGCAAGCAATGTGACTAATGAGTTAGCCACGGGATGATGCATTACAGAACGAGTAAATAGACTTGTCAGTGACGAGATTGAACTAGGTATGAGGATACCGACGAGTGCATCTCGGGCAAGTAACATACCGATGACAAAGGGAACAACGTATGTTGTTATGCGGTTTGACCGATAAAGATCTTCGTAGAATATGTAGGAACCAATATGAGCATCCAGGTTCTGCTATTGGTTATTGACTGGAGATGTGTCTCGGTCATGTCTACATAGTTCTCGAACCCGTAGGGTCCTCATGCTTAACGTTCGATGATGATTTGTATTATGAGTTTCGTGTTTTGATTAACCGTAGCTTGTTCGGAGTTTAGGATGAGATCACGGACATGACGAGGAGTCTCGAAATGGTCGAGAGGTAAGGATTCATATATTGGAAGGTTGCATTCGAACATCAGAATGGTTCCGAGTGATTCGGGCATTTATCCGAAGTACCGGGCGGTTACCGGAACCCCCTGGGGGAAGATTGGGCCTAGATGGGCCATAGGGAAGAGAGGAGGCAGCCCACAAGGGGCAGCCGCGCCCCTCCCTATAGGGAGTCCGAATTGGACTAGGGAGGGGGCGCCCCCCCTTTCCTTCTCCCTCTCTCTCCCTTCCCCTTTTCCCTCTCCGGTGGAATGAAGGAGGGGGGGCCAAATCCTACTTGGACTAGGAGCCCAAGTAGGACTCCCTCCTTGGCACACCCCCTCTAGGGCCGGCCTCCTCCTCCTCCCCCCTTTACATACGTGGGAGGGGGCACCCCAAAGTCACACCAAGTATTCTCTTAATCGTGTGCGGTGCCCCCCTCCACAGTTACACACCTCGGACATATCGTCGTAGTTCTTAGGCGAAGCCCTGCGCCGGTAACTTCGTCAACACCGTTGCCATGCCGTCGTCCTGACAGAACTCTCCCTCAGCCTCAACTGGATCAAGAGTTCGAGGGATGTCACCGAGCTAAACGTGTTCTGATCGCGGAGGTGCCGTATGTTCGGTACTTGGATCGGTTGGATCGCGAAGACGTTCGACTACATCAACCGCGTTACTAAATGCTTCTGCTTTCGGTCTACGAGGGTACATGGACACACTCTCCCCGCTCTTTGCTACGCATCTCCTAGATAGATCTTGCGTGATTGTAGGAAAAAAAGTTGAAATACTGCGTTCCCCAACAGTGGCATCTGAGCCAGGTCTATGCGTAGATGTTATATGCATGGGTAGAACACAAAGAGTTGTGGGCGATAATAGTCATACTGCTTACCAGCAATGCCTTACTTTTATTCGGCGGTATTGTTGGATGAAGCGGCCCGGACCGACATTACATGACCACATTCATGAGACTGGTTCTACCGACGTGCTTCGCACACAGGTGGCTAGCGGGTGTCTGTTTCTCCAGCTTTAGTTGAATCGAGTTTGACTACGCCCGGTCCTTGTTGAAGGTTAAAACAACACACTTGACGAAAAATCGTTGTGGTTTTGATGCGTAGGTAAGAACGGTTCTTGCTGAAGTCTGTAGCAGCCACGTAAAACTTGCAACAATAAAGTAGAGGATGTCTAACTTGTTTTTGCAGGGCATGTTGTGATGTGATATGGTCAAGACGTGATGATATATAAATTGTTGTATGAGATGATCATGTTTTGTAACAGTTATCGGCAACTGGCAGGAGCCATATGGTTGTCGCTTTATTGTATGAAATACAATCGCCATGTAATTGCTTTACTTTATTACTATGCGGTAGCGATAGTCGTACAAGCAATAGTTGGCGAGACGACAACGATGCTACGATGGAGATCATGGTGACAAGCCGGTGACGATGGTGATCATGACTGTGCTTTGGAGATGGAGATCAAAGGCACAAGATGATGATGGCCATATCATATCACTTATATTGATTGCATGTGATGTTTATCCTTTATGCATCTTATTTTGCTTAGTTTGGCGGTATCATTATAAGATGATCTCTCACTAAATTTCATGGTATAAGTGTTCTCCCTGAGTATGCACCGTTGCTACAATTCGTCATGCCGAGACACCACGTGATGATCGGGTGTGATAAGCTCTATATTCACATACAACAGGTGCAAGTCAATTTTGCACACACGGAATACTCGGGTTAAACTTGACGAGCCTAGCATATGCAGATATGGCCTGGAACACTGAGACCGAAAGGTCGAGCGTCAATCATATAGTAGATATGATCAACATAGTGATGTTCACCATTGAAAACTACTACATCTCACGTGATGATCAGACATGGTTTAGTTGATTTGGATCCCGTGATCATTTAGATGACTAGAGGGATGTCTATCTAAGTGGGAGTTCTTAAGTAATATGATTAATTGAACTTTAATTTATCATGAACTTAGTACCTGATAGTATTTTGCACGTGGGTGGACCGGTGCTTGGGTACTGCCCTTCCTTGGACAAGCATCCCACTTATGATTAACCCCTATTGCAAGAATCCGCAACTACAAGAGAAGTATTAAGGTAAACCTAACCATAGCATCAAACATATGGATCCAAATCAGCCCCTTACGAAGCAACCCATAACTAGGGTTTAAGCTTCTGTCACTCTAGCAACCCATCATCTACTTATTACTTCCCAATGCCTTCCCCTAGGCCCAAACAATGGTGAAGTGTCATGTAGTCAACGTTCACATAACACCACTAGAGGAAAGACAACATACATCTCATCAAAAATATCGAACGAATACCAAATTCACATGACTACTTATAGCAAGACTTCTCCCATGTCCTCAGGAACAAACGTAACTACTCACAAATCATATTCATGTTCATAATCAGAGGGGTATTAATATGCATAAAGGATCTGAAGATATGATCTTCCACCAAATAAACCAACTAGCATCAACTACAAGGAGTAATCAACACTACTAGCAACCCACGGGTACCAATCTGAGGTTTTGGGACAAAGATTGGATACAAGAGATGAACTAGGGTTTTAGAGGAGATGGTGCTGGTGAAGATGTTGATGGAGATTGACCCCCTCCCGATGAGAGGATCGATGGTGATGACAATGGTGATGATTTCACCCTCCCGGAGGGATGTTTCCCCGGTAGAACAGCTCTGCCGGAGCCCTAGATTGGTTTCGCCAGGTTCCACCTCGAGACGGCGGCGCTTCGTGCCGAAAGCTTCCCTCTAATTTTTTCCAGGGCGAAAGACTTCATATAGCCAAAGATGGGCACCAGAGGCCTGCCTGGGGGCCCACGAGGCAGGGGCGCGCCCAGGGGGGTAGGGCGCGTCCCCCACCCTCGTGGATAGGGTGTGGCCCCCCTCTAGTGCTTTCTTCGCCCAATATTTTTAATATATTCCAAAACTGACTTCCGTGGAGTTTTAGGACTTTTGGAGTTGTGCAGAATAGGTCTCTAATATTTTCTCCTTTTCCAGCCCAGAATTCCAGCTCCCGACATTCTCCCTCTTCATGTAAACCTTGTAAAATAAGAGAGAAAAGGCATAAGTATTGTGACATGATGTGTAGTAACAACCCATAATGCAATAAATATCGATACAAAAGAAGGATGCAAAGTGGACGTATCAAGATGTTCCAGGAGTTGAAGTTAATATTTCAAGCAAATGCCCGGATTCAGAGATATGAAGTCTCCAATAAGTTCTACAGCTGCAAAATGGAGGAGAATAGTTCTGTCAGTGAACATATACTCAGAATGTCTGGGTACCACAATCACTTGACTCAACAGGGAGTTAATCTTCATGGTGATAGTGTCATTGACAGAGTTCTTCAATCACTGCCACCAAGCTACAAAAGCTTCGTGATGAACTATAATGTGCAAGGGATGGATACGACAATTCCCGAGCTCTTCGCGATGCTAAAGGTTGCGGAGGTAGAAATCAAGAAGGAGCATCAAGTGGATGGTTAACAAGACCACTAGTTTCAAGAAGAAGGGTAAAGGGAAGAAGGGGAACTTCAAGAAGAACGGCAAGCATGTTGCTGCTCAAGTGAAGAAGCCCAAGTCTGGACCTAAGCCTGAGACTGAGTGCTTCTACTGCAAAGGGACTGGTCACTGAAAGCGGAACTGCCCCAAGTATTTGGCAGATAAGAAGGATGGCAAAGTGAAAGGTATATTTGATATACATGTGATAACCCACAAGGATAGGGGATCCCAACAGTTTTCGAGGGTAGAGTATTCAACCCAAATTTATTGATTCGACACAAGGGGAGCCAAAGAATATTCTCAAGTATTAGTAGTTGAGTTGTCAATTCAACCACACCTGGATAACTTAATATCTGCAGCAAAGTATTTAGTAGCAAAGTAGTATGGAAGTAACGGTAACGGTGATAAAAGTAACAACAGTAGTTTTGTAGTAATTGTAATAGTAGCAACGGTAAAGTAACTAAGCAAAGAGCAATATGTGAAAAGCTCGTAGGCATTGGATCGGTGATGGAGAATTATGCCGGATGCGATTCCTCATGCAATAGTTATAACGTAGGGTGACACAGGACTAGCTCCAATTCATCAATGTAATGTAGGCATGTATTCCGAATATAGTCATACGTGCTTATGGAAAAGAACTTGCATGACATCTTTTGTCCTACCCTCCCGTGGCAGCGGGGTCCTAATGGAAACTAAGGGATATTAAGGCCTCCTTTTAATAGAGTACCGGACCAAAGCATTAACACTTAGTGAATACATGAACTCCTCAAACTACGGTCATCACTGGGAGTGGTCCCGATTATTGTCACTTCGGGGTTGCCGGATCATAACACATAGTAGGTGACTATAGACTTGCAAGATAGGATCAAGAACTCACATATATTCATGAAAACATAATAGGTTCAGATCTGAAATCATGGCACTCGGGCCCTAGTGACAAGCATTAAGCATAGCAAAGTCATAGCAACATCAATCTCAGAACATAGTGGGTACTAGGGATCAAACCCTAACAAAACTAACTCGATTACATGGTAAATCTCATCCAACCCATCACCGTCCAGCAAGCCTACGATGGAATTACTCACGCACGGTGGTGAGCATCATGAAATTGGTGATGGAGGAAGGTTGATGATGACGATGGTGAGGATTCCCCTCTCCAGAGCCACGAACGGACTCCAGACCAGCCCTCCCAAGAGAGATTAGGGCTTGGCGGCGGCTCCGTATTGTAAAACGCGATGAATCCTTCTCTCTGATTTTTTTCTCCCCGAACGTGAATATATAGAGTTGGAGCTGAGGTCGATGGAGCACCAGGGGGCCCCGAGGCAGGGGGCGCGCCCGGGGGGGGGGGGGGGGTAGGCGCGCCCCCACCCTCATGGACAGGGTGTGGGCCCCCTGGCCTTGATTCTCTCACCAGTATTTTTATTAATTCTAAAAATATTCTCCGTGAAGTTTTAGGTCATTCCGAGAACTTTTATTTCTGCACAAAAATAACACCATGGCAATTCTGCTGAAAACAGCGTCAGTCCGGGTTAGTTCCATTCAAATCATGCAAGTTAGAGTCCAAAACAAGGGCAAAAGTGTTTGGAAAAGTAGATACGATGGAGACGTGTGAACATGTTATTGATGTGTACCTTACTAATGCTTGTAGTAGCGCCTGGGTATTTGATACTGGTTCTGTTACTCATATTTGCAACTCGAGACAGGGGCTACGGATTAAGCGAAGATTGGCTAAGGACAAGGTGACGGTGCGCGTGGGAAATGGTTCCAAAGTCGATGTGATCGCGGTCGGCACGTTACCTCTACATCTACCTTGGGGATTAGTTTTAGACCTGAATAATTGTTATTTGGTGCCAGCGTTAAGCATGAACATTATATCTGGATCTTGTTTTATGCGAGACAGTTATTCATTTAAATCGGAGAATAATGGTTGTTCTATTTATATGAGTAATATCTTCTATGGTCATGCACCCTTGATGAGTGGTCTATTTTTATTGAATCCCGATAGTAGTGATACACATATTCATAGTATTGAAGCCAAAAGATACAAGTTTATTAATGATAGTGCAACTTATTTGTGGCACTGCCATTTAGGTCATATTGGTGTAAAGCGCATGAAGAAACTCCTGTTGGGGAACGTTGCAGAAAATTAAATTTTTTCCTACGGTTTCACCAAGATCCATCTATGAGTTCATCTAAGCAACGAGTCATGGGAGAGAGATTACATCTACATACCACTTTGTAGATCGTGAGCGGAAGCGTTCAACGAACGGGGATGAGGTAGTCGTACACGACGTGATCCAAATCACCGGAGATCCTAGCACCGAAAGGACGGCACCTCCGCGTTCAACACACGTACGGTCAGCGTAACGTCTCCTTCTTCTTGATCCAGCAGGGCAAAGGAGAGGTTGGGGAAGAAGACTCCAGCAGCAGCACGACGGCGTGGTGATGGTGGAGCCGCAGTACTCCGACAGGGCTTCGCCGAGCTCTACGGAGGAGGAGGAGGTGTTGGAGAGGGAGAGGGAGGCGCCAGGAGCAAGGGTGCGCAGCCCCCTCCCCTCCCCCCTTTATATAGCCCCCTAGGGGGGGCGCCGGCCCTAGGAGATGCAATCTCCTAGGAGGGGCGGCGGCCAAGGGTGGGGCTTGCCCCCCAAGCAAGGGGGCGCCCCCCTCTTTAGGGTTTCCCCCTTCTAGGCGCATGGGCCTCTAGGGGCTGGTTCCCCTTGGCCCATGTAGGCCAAGGCGCACCCCTAGAGCCCATGTGCCCCCCCGAGGCAGGTGGCCCCACCCGGTGGACCCCCCGGGACCCTCCGGTGGTCCCGGTACAATACCGATAACCCCGAAACTTGTCCCGATGGCCAAAACAGCGCTTTCTATATATAATTCTTTACCTCCGGACCATTCCGAAACTCCTCGTGACGTCCGGGATCTCATCCGGGACTCCGAACAACATTCGGGTTACTGCATATACATATCTTCACAACCCTAGCGTCACCGAACCTTAAGTGTGTAGACCCTACGGGTTCGGGAGACATGCAGACATGACCGAGACGGCTCTCGGGCAATAACCAACAACGGGATCTGGATACCCATGTTGGCTCCCACATGCTCCACGATGATCTCATCGGATGAACCACGATGTCGAGGATTCAATTAATCCCGTATACGATTCCCTTTGTCAATCGGTATTTTACTTGCCCGAGATTCGATCGTCGGTATCCCGATACCTCGTTTAATCTCGTTACCGGCAAGTCACTTTTCTCGTACCGTAATGCATGATCCCGTGATCAAACACTTTGATCACATTGAGCTCTTTATGATGATGCATTACCGAGAGGGCCCGGTGATACCTCTCCGTCAAGCGGAGTGACAAATCCCAGTCTCGATCCATGTCAACCCAACAGACACTTTCAGAGATACCCGTAGTATACCTTTATAGTCACCCAGTTATGTTGTGACGTTTGGCACACCCAAAGCACTCCTACGGTATCCGGGAGTTACACGATCTCATGGTCTAAGGAAAGGATACTTGACATTGGAAAACTCTAGCAAACGAACTATGCGATCTTATGCTATGTTTAGGATTGGGTTTCGTCCATCACATCATTCTCCTAATGATGTGATCTCGTTATCAATGACATCCAATGTCCATAGTCAGGAAACCATGACTATCTATCGATCAACGAGCTAGTCAACTAGAGGCTTACTAGGGACATGTTGTTGTCTGTTATTCACACATGTATTACGATTTCCGGATAACACAATTATAGCACGAATAAAGACAATTATCATGAATAAGGAAATATAATAATAATGCTTTTATTATTGCCTCTAGGGCATATTTCCAACAGTCTCCCACTTGCACTAGAGTCAATAATCTAGTTACATTGTGATGAATCGAACACCCATAGAGTTCTGGTGCTGATCATGTTTTGCCTTAGGGAGAGGTTTAGTCAACGGATCTGCGACATTCAGATCCGTGTGTACTTTACAAATTTCTATGTCTCCATCTTGAACATTTTCACGAATGGAGTTGAAGCGACGCTTGATGTGCCTGGTCTTCTTGTGAAACCTGGGCTCCTTTGCAAGTGCAATAGCTCCAGTGTTGTCACAGAAGAGCTTGATTGGCCCCGACGCATTGGGTATGACACCGAGGTCGGTGATGAACTCCTTCACCCAAATTGCTTCATGTGCTGCCTCCGAGGCTGCCATGTACTCCGCTTCACATGTAGATCCCGCCACGACGCTCTGCTTGCAACTGCACCAGCTTACTGCCCCACCATTCAAAATATACACGTATCCGGTTTGTGACTTAGAGTCATCCAGATCTGTGTCGAAGCTAGCGTCGACGTAACCCTTTACGACGAGCTCTTCGTCACCTCCATAAACGAGAAACATTTCCTTAGTCCTTTTCAGGTACTTCAGGATATTCTTGACCGCTGTCCAGTGTTCCTTGCCGGGATTACTTTGGTACCTTCCTACCAAACTTACGGCAAGGTTTACAACAGGTCTGGTACACAGCATGGCATACATAATAGAACCTATGGCTGAGGCATAGGGGATGACACTCATCTCTTCTATATCTTCTGCCGTGGTCGGACATTGAGCTGAGCTCAATTTCACACCTTGTAACACAGGTAAGAACCCTTTCTTAGATTGATCCATATTGAACTTCTTCAATATTTTATCAAGGTATGTGCTTTGTGAAAGACCTATGAGGCGTCTCGATCTATCTCTATAGATCTTGATGCCTAATATATAAGCAGCTTCTCCAAGGTCCTTCATTGAAAAACTCTTATTCAAGTAGGCCTTAATGCTGTCCAAGAGTTCTATATCATTTCCCATCAAAAGTATGTCATCTACATATAATATGAGAAATGCTACAGTGCTCCCACTCACTTTCTTGTAAACGCAGGCTTCTCCATAAGTCTGCGTAAACCCAAACGCTTTGATCATCTCATCAAAGCGAATGTTCCAACTCCGAGATGCTTGCACCAACCCATAAATCGAGCGTTGGAGCTTGCACACCTTGTCAGCATTCTTAGGATCGACAAAACCTTCCGGCTGCATCATATACAATTCTTCCTTCAGGAAACCATTAAGGAATGCTGTTTTGACGTCCATTTGCCATATTTCATAATGGTAGAATGCGGCAATTGCTAACATGATTCGGATGGACTTCAGCTTCGCTACCGGTGAGAAAGTCTCATCGTAGTCAATTCCTTGAACTTGTCGATAACCCTTAGCGACAAGCCGGGCTTTATAGATGGTCACATTACCATCCGCGTCTGTCTTCTTCTTAAAGATCCATTTATTTTCTATGGCTCGCCGCTCAACGGGCAAGTCAGTCAAAGTCCATACTTCGTTTTCATACATGGATCCTATCTCGGATTTCATGGCTTCCAGCCATTTGTCGGAATCCGGGCCCGCCATTGCTTCCTCATAGTTCGAAGGTTCACCGATGTCTAACAACACGATTTCCAAGACAGGGTTGCCGTACCACTCTGGTGCGGAACATGTCCTTGTGGACCTTCGAATTTCAGTAGGAGCTTGATTGGAAGTATCTTGATCATCATCATTAATTTCCTCTCTAGTCGGTGCAGGCACCTCAGGAACGTTTTCTTGAGTTTCGCCATTTTCCGGTTCAAGAGGTAACACTTCATCAAGTTCTACTTTCCTCCCACTTACTTCTTTCGAGAGAAACTCCTTCTCTAGAAAGGATCCATTCTTGGCAACAAAGATCTTGCCTTCGGATCTGAGGTAGAAGGTATACCCAACAGTTTCTTTAGGGTATCCTATGAAGACGCATTTTTCCGATTTGGGTTCGAGCTTTTCAGGTTGAAGTTTCTTGACATAAGCATCGCATCCCCAAACTTTTAGAAACGACAGCTTAGGTTTCTTCCCAAACCATAATTCATACGGTGTCGTCTCAACGGATTTAGACGGAGCCCTATTTAAAGTGAATGCGGCATTCTCTAAAGCATAGCCCCAAAAAGATAGCGGTAAATCGGTAAGAGACATCATAGATCGCACCATATCTAATAGAGTGCGATTACGACGTTCGGACACACCGTTACGCTGAGGTGTTCCAGGCGGCGTGAGTTGTGAAACTATTCCACATTTTCTTAAGTGTGTGCCAAATTCGTGACTCAAGTATTCTCCTCCACGATCTGATCGTAGAAACTTGATCTTTCTATCACGTTGATTTTCAACCTCACTCTGAAATTCCTTGAACTTTTCAAAGGTCTCAGACTTGTGTTTCATCAAGTAGATATACCCATATCTACTCAAGTCATCAGTGAGGGTGAGAACATAACGATAGCCACCGCGAGCCTCAACACTCATTGGACCGCACACATCGGTATGTATGATTTCCAATAAGTTGGTTGCTCGCTCCATTGTTCCTGAGAACGGAGTCTTGGTCATTTTATCCATGAGGCATGGTTCGCACGTGTCAAATGATTCATAATCAAGAGACTCTAAAAGTCCATCTGCATGGAGCTTCTTCATGCGTTTGACACCTATGTGACCAAGGCGGCAGTGCCACAAATATGTGGGACTATTGTTATCAACTTTGACTCTTTTGGTATTCACACTATGAATATGTGTATCATCACGTACGAGATTCATTAAGAATAAACCATTAACCATTGAAGCATGACCATAAAACATATCTCTCATATAAATAGAACAACCATTATTCTCGGATTTAAATGAGTAGCCATCTCGAATTAAACGAGATCCAGACACAATGTTCATGCTCAAACTTGGCACTAAATAACAATTATTGAGGTTTAAAACTAATCCCGTAGGTAAATGTAGAGGTAGCGTGCCGGCGGAGATCACATCGACCTTGGAACCATTCCCGACGCGCATCGTCACCTCGTCCTTCGCCAGTCTCCGTTTATTCCGCAGCTCCTGCTTTGAGTTACAAATGTGAGCAACTGCACCGGTATCAAATACCCAAGAGCTACTACGAGTACTGGTAAGGTACACATCAATTACATGTATATCACATATACCTTTTGTTTTGCCGGCCTTCTTGTCCGCTAAGTATTTGGTGCAGTTCCGCTTCCAGTGACCACTTCCCTTGCAATAAAAACACTTAGTCTTGGGCTTGGGTCCATTCTTTGGCTTCTTCCCGGCAACTTGCTTACCGGGTGCGGCAACTTCCTTGCCGTCCTTCTTGAAGTTCTTTTTACCCTTGCCCTTCTTGAACTTAGTGGTTTTATTCACCATCAACACTTGATGCTCCTTCTTGATTTCTACCTCTGCTGATTTCAGCATAACATATACCTCAGGAATGGTCTTTACCATCCCCTGCATATTGTAGTTCATCACAAAGCTCTTGTAGCTAGGTGGAAGCGACTGGAGGATTCTGTCAATGACCGCTTCATCCGGGAGATTAACTTCCAGTTGAGTCAAGCGGTTGTGCAACCCAGACATTTTGAGTATGTGTTCACTGACAAAGCTATTTTCCTCCATCTTACAGCTAAAGAATTTGTCGGAGACTTCATATCTCTCGACCCGGGCATGAGCTTGGAAAACCATTTTCAGCTCTTCGAACATCTCATATGCTCCATGTCTCTCAAAACGCTCTTGGAGCCCCGGCTCTAAGCTGTAAAGCATGCCGCACTGAACGAGGGAGTAATCATCGCAGCGTGACTGCCAAGCGTTCATAACGTCTTGTTCTGCAGGGAGAATAGGTGCGTCACCCAGCGGTGCTCGTAGGACATAATCTTTCTTGGCAGCTATGAGGATGATCCTCAGGTTCCGGACCCAGTCCGTATAGTTGCTGCCATCGTCTTTCAGCTTGGTTTTCTCTAGGAACGCGTTGAAGTTCACGACTACGTTGGCCATTTGATCTACAAGACATATTGTAAATATTTTAGACTAAGTTCATGATAATAAAGTTCATTTAATCAAATTATTTAATGAACTCCCACTTAGATAGACATCCCTCTTCTAGTCATCTAAGTATTACATGATCCGAGTCAACTAGGCCGTGTCCGATCATCACGTGAGACGTGAAGGAAATATGCCCTAGAGGCAATAATAAAGTTATTATTTATTTCCTTACATGTCATGATAGATGTTTATTATTCATGCTAGAATTGTATTAACTGGAAACATAATACATGTGTGGATACATAGACAAACAGAGTGTCACTAGTATGCCTCTACTTGACTAGCTCATTAATCAAAGATGGTTATGTTTCCTAACCATGAACAAAGAGTTGTTATTTGATTAACGAGATCACATCATTAGTTGAATGATCTGATTGACATGACCCATTCCATTAGCATAGCACCCGATCGTTTAGTATGTTGCTATTGCTTTTATCCATGACTTATACATGTTCCTTTAACTATGAGATTATGCAATTCCCATTTACCGTAGGAACACTTTGTGTGCTACCAAACGTCACGACGTAACTGGGTGATTATAAAGGTGCTCTACAGGTGTCTCCGAAGGTACACATTGGGTTGGCGTATTTCGAGATTAGGATTTGTCACTCCGATTGTCGGAGAGGTATCTCAGGGCCTTCTTGGTAATGCACATCACATAAAGCCTTGCAAGCATTGCAACCAATGAGTTAGTTGCGAGATGATGTATTACAGAACGAGTAAAGAGACTTGTCGGTAACGAGATTGAACTAGGTATTGGATACCGACGATCGAATCTCGGGCAAGTAACATACCGATGACAAAGGGAACAACGTATGTTGTTATGCGGTCTGACCGATAAAGATCTTCGTAGAATATGTAGGAGCCAATATGGGCATCCAGGTCCCGCTGTTGGTTATTGACCGGAGACGTGTCTCGGTCATGTCTACATTGTTCTCGAACCGTAGGGTCCGCACGCTTAACGTTACGATGACAGTTATTATGAGTTTATGCATTTTGATGTACCGAAGGAGTTCGGAGTCCCGGATGTGATCACGGACATGACGAGGAGTCTCGAAATGGTCGAGACGTAAAGAATGATATATTGGAAGCCTATGTTTGGACATCGGATGCATTCCAGGTGAAATCAGGATTTTACCGGAATACCGGGAGGGTTACCGGAACCCCCCGGGAGCATAATGGGCCAACATGGGCCTTGGAGGAGAGGTGAGAGGGATGCGCCATGGGCTGCGCGCCTACCCCCTTCCCCTAGTCCTATTAGTACTAGGAGAGGTGGGCGCCCCCCTCTCTCTCTCTCTCCCCCTTGGAGAATCCTAGTCCAACTAGGATTGGGGGGGGGGGGGAATCCTACTCCCAGAGGGAGTAGGACTCTCCTGGCGCGCCTAGCTTGGCCGGCCAGCCCCTCCCCCTTGGCTCCTTTATATACGGGGGCAGAGGGCACCCCAAAGACACACAAGTTGATCTACGGATCGTTCCTTAGCCGTGTGCGGTGCCCCCTTCCACCAAATTCCACCTCGATCATATCGTTGCAGTGCTTAGGCGAAGCCCTGCGCCGGTAACACATCAAGATCGTCACCACGCCGTCGTGCTGACAGAACTCTTCCTCGACGTTTTGCTGGATCGGATCCCGGGGATCGTCATCGAGCTGAACGTGTGCTAAGAACTCGGAGGTGCCGGAGTAACGGTGCTGTGATCGGTTGGATCACGAGGAGAACGTACGACTACTTCCTCTACGTTGTGTCAACGCTTCCGCTTCGGTCTACGAGGGTACGTAGACAACACTCTCCCCTCTCGTTGCTATGCATCACCATGATCTTGCGTGTGCGTAGGAATTTTTTTGAAATTACTACGTTCCCCAACAGTGGCATCCGAGCCTAGGTTTTTATGGTTTGATGTTATTTGCACGAGTAGAACACAAGTGA
Source organism: Aegilops umbellulata (assembly GCA_032464435.1). Lineage (NCBI taxonomy): Eukaryota > Viridiplantae > Streptophyta > Magnoliopsida > Poales > Poaceae > Aegilops > Aegilops umbellulata. The sequence continues at coordinate 549,293,921 of CP136055.1, read as the reverse complement.
GTTGTGGACGATACAAGTCATACTGCCTACCAGCATGTCATACTTTGGTTCAGCGGTATTGTTGGACGAGACGATCCGGACCAACCTTACGCGTACTCTTACGCGAGACCGGTTCCCTCGACGTGCTTTGCACATAGATGGCTTGCGGAAGACTGTCTCTCCAACTTTAGTTGAACCAAGTGTGGCTACGCCCGGTCCTTGAGAAGGTTAAAACGGAGTCTATTTGACAAACTATCGTTGTGGTTTTGATGCGTAGGTAAGATGAGTTCTTGCTTAAAGCCCGTAGCAGCCACGTAAAACTTGCAACAACAAAGTAGAGGACGTCTAACTTGTTTTTGCAGGGCATGTTCTGATGTGATATGGTCAAGACATGATGCTAAATTTTATTGTATGAGATGATCATGTTTTGTAACCGAGTTATCGGCAACTGGCAGGAGCCATATGGTTGTCGCTTTATTGTATGCAATGCAATCGCGATGTAATGCTTTACTTTATTACTAAGCGGTAGTGATAGTCGTGGAAGCATAAGATTGGCGAGACGACAACGATGCTGCGATGAAGATCAAGGTGTCGCGCCGGTGACAATGGTGATCATGACGGTGCTTCGAAGATGGAGATCACAAGCACGAGATGATGATGGCCATATCATATCACTTATATTGATTGCATGTGATGTTTATCTTTTTATGCATCTTATCTTGCTTTGATTGACGGTAGCATTATAAGATGATCTCTCACTAATTATCAAGAAGTGTTCTCCCTGAGTATGCACCGTTGCGAAAGTTCTTCGTGCTGAGACACCACGTGATGATCGGGTGTGATATGCTCTACGTTCAAATACAACGGGTGCAAAACAGTTGCACACGCGGAATACTCAGGTTTAACTTGACGAGCCTAGCATATAACAGATATGGCCTCGGAACACGGAGACCGAAAGGTCGAGCGTGAATCATATAGTAGATATGATCAACATAGTGATGTTCACCATTGAAACTACTCCATCTCACGTGATGATCGGACATGGTTTAGTTGATTTGGATCACGTGATCACTTAGAGGATTAGAGAGATATCTATCTAAGTGGGAGTTCTTAAGTAATATGATTAATTGAACTTAAATTTATCATGAACATTAGTCCTGGTAGTATTAGCATATCTATGTTGTAGATCAATAGCTCGCATTGTTGCTTCCCTGTGTTTATTTTGATATGTTCCTAGAGCAAATTGTGTTGAAAAATGTTAGTAGCAATGATGCGGATTGGATCCGTAATCTGAGGTTTATCCTCATTGTTGCACAGAAGAATTTTGTCCTTGATGCACCGCTAGGTGACGGACCTTTTGCAGGAGCAGATGCAGACGTTATGAACGTTTTGCTAGCTCAATATGATGACTACTTAATAGTTTAGTGCACCATGCTTAACTGCTTAGAATCGGGACTTCAAAGACGTTTTGAACGTCATGGAGCATATGAGATGTTCCAGGAGTTGAAGTTAATATTTCAAGCAAATACCCGAGTTGAGAGATATGAAGTCTCCAACAAGTTCTATAGCTAAAAGATGGAGGAGAATCGCTCAACTAGTGAGCATGTGCTCAGATTGTCTGGGTACTACAATCGCTTGAATCAAGTGGGAGTTAATCTTCCAGATAAGATAGTGATTGACAGAATTCTCTAGTCACCATCACCAAGTTAGTAGAACTTCGTGATGAACTATAATGTGCAAGGGATAACGGAAAATATTCCCAAGCTCTTCGCGATGCTAAAATCGGCGAAGGTAGAAATCAAAGAAAAACATCAAGTGTTGATGGTTGACAAGATCACTAGTTTCAAGAAAAGGGCAAAAGGAAAGAAGGGGAACTTCAAGAAGAACGGCAAGCAAGTTGCTGCTCAAGTGAAAAAGCCCAAGTCTGGTCCTAAGCCTGAGACTAAGTGCTTCTACTGCAAAGGGACTGGTCACTGGAAGCGGAACTACCCCAAGTGATTGGCGGATAAGAAGGATGGCAAAGTGAACATAAGTATATTTGATATACATGTTATTGATGTGTACTTTACTAGTGTTCATAGCAACCCCTCAGTATTTGGTACTAGTTCAAGTTGCTAAGATTAGTAACTCAAAACGGGAGTTGCAGAATGAACAAAGACTAGTTAAAGGGCAAGGTGACGATGTGTGTTGGAAGTGGTTCCAAGATTGACATGATCATCATCACACACTCCCTATACTTTCGGGATTAGTGTTGAAACTAAATAAGTGTTATTTGGTGTTTGCGTTGAGCATGAATATGATTTGATCATGTTAATTGCAATACGGTTATTCATTTAAGTTAGAGAACAATTGTTGTTCTGTTTACATGAATAAAACCTTCTATGGTCATACACACCAACGAAAATGGTTTGTTGGATCTCGATCGTAATGATACACATATTCATAATATTGAAGCCAAAAGATGCGAAGTTAATAATGATAGTGCAACCTATTTGTGGCACTGCCGTTTAGGTCATATTGGTGTAAAGCGCATGAAGAAACTCCATGCTGATGGGATTTTGGAATCACTTGATTATGAATCACTTGATGCTTGCGAACCATGCCTCTTGGGCAAGATGACTAAAACGCCGTTCTCCGGAACAATGGAGCAAGCAACAAATTTGTTGGAAATCATACATACTGATGTATGTGGTCCGATGAATATTAAGGCTCGCGACAAGTATCATTATTTTCAGAACTTCACAGATGATTTAAGCAGATATGGGTATATCTACTTAATGAAACATAAGTCTGAAACGTTTGAAAAGTTCAAAGAATTTCAGAGTGAAGTGGATAATCATCGTAACAAGAAAATAAAAAATTTTCTACGATATGATCGCAGAGGTAAAATATTTGAGTTACGAGTTTTGGCCTTCAGTTAAAACCGTGTGGAATAGTTTCACAAATTCATGCCACCTGGAACACCACAGCATAATGGTGTGTCCGAACGTCATAACCGTACTTTATTGGATATAGTACAATCTATGATGTTTCTTACCGATTTACCAATATAGTTTTGGGATCATGCATTAGAGACAGCTGCATTCACGTTAAAAGGGGCACCATCTAAGTCCGTTGAGACGACACAATATGAACTGTGGTTTAGCAAGAAACCAAAGTTGTCGTTTCTTAAAGTTTGGGGTTGTGATGCTTATATGGAAAAGTTTCATCCTGATAAGCTCAAACCCAAATCGGAGAAATATGTCTTCATAGGATACCCAAAGGAAATTGTTGGGTACACCTTCTATCACAGATCCAAAGGCAAGACATTTGTTGCTGAGAATGGATCCTTTCTAGAGAAGGAGATTCTCTCGAAAGAAGTGAGTGGGAGGAAAGTAAAAACTTGATAAGGTAATTGTACCTTCTCCCTTATTGGAAAGTAGTTCATCACAGAAATTTGTTCTTGTGACTACTACACCAATGAGTAAGGAAGCTAATGATGATGATCATGTAACTTCAAGATCAAGTTACTACCGAATCTCGTAAGTAAACTAGAGTGAGATCCGCACCAGAGTGGTACGGTAATCCTGTTCTGGAAGTCATGTTACTAGACCATGACGAACTTGCGAACTATGAGGAAGCGATGATGAGCCCAGATTCCGCAAAATGGTTAGAGGCCATGAAATCTGAGATATGATCCATGTATGAGAACAAAGTATGGACTTTGAGGGATTTGCCCGATGATCGGCAAGCCAAAGAAAATAAATGGATCTTCAAGAGGAAGACGGACACTGATAGTAGTGTTACTATCTACACAGCTAGAATTGTCGAAAAAAAGGTTTTTCGACAAGTTCAAAGTGTTGACTACGATGAGAGTTTCTCACTCGTATCTATGCTTAAGTCTGTCCGAATCATGTTAGCAATTGTCGCATTTTATGAAATCCGGCAAATGGATAAACAAAACTACATTCCTTAATGGATTTATTAAAGAAGAGTTGTATACGATGCAACTAGAAGGTTTTGTCGATCCTGAAGGTGTTAACAAAATATGCAAGCTCCAGCGATCCATCTATGGACTGGTGCAAGCATCTCGGAGTTGGAATATACGCTTTGATAAGTTGATCAAAGCATATAGTTTTATACAGACTTGTGGTGAAGCCTGTATTTACAAGAGAGTGAGTGGGAGCACTACAACATTTCTGATAAGTATATGTAAATGACATATTATTGATCGGAAATAATGTAGAATTATTCTGTGAAGCATAAAGGAGTATTTGAAAGGAGTTTTTCGAAGAAGGACCTCGGTGAAGCTGCTTACATATTGAGTATCAAGATCTATAGAGATAGATCAAGACGCTTGATAAGTTTTTCAATAAGTACATACCTTGAAAAAGATTTTGAAGTAGTTCGAAATGGAACAGTCAAAGAAAGAGTTCTTGCCTGTATTACAAGGTGTGAAATTGAGTAAGACTCAAAGCCCGACCACGGCAGATGATAGAAAGAGAATGAAAGTCATTTCCTATGCCTCAGCCATAGATTCTATAAAGTATGCCATGCTATGTACCAGATCTATTGTATACCCTACACTGTGTTAAGTAAGGGAGTACAATAGTGATCTAGGAGTAGATCACTGGACAGCGGTCAAAATTATCCTTAATGGAATAAGGATATGTTTCTCGATTATGGAGGTGACAAAAGGTTCGTCGTAAAAGATTACGTCGATGCAAGTTTTGACACTAATCTAGATGACTCTAAGTCTCAATCTAGATACATATTGAAAGTGGGATCAATTAGCTAAAGTAGCTCCATGCAGAGCATTGTAGACATAGAAATTTGCAAAATACATAACGGATCTGAATGTGGCAGACCCGTTGACTAAACTTCTCTCACAAGCAAAACATGATCACACCGTAGTACTCTTTGGGTGTTAATCACATAGCGATGTGAACTAGATTACTGAATCTAGTAAACCCTTTGGGTGTTGGTCACATATCGATGTGAACTATGGGTGTTAATCACATGGTGATGTGAACTATTGCTATTAAATCACATGACGATGTGAACTAGATTATTGACTCTAGTGCAAGTGGCAGACTGAAGGAAATATGCCCTAGAGGCAATAATAAAGTTATTATTTATTTCCTTACATGTCATGATAGATGTTTATTATTCATGCTAGAATTGTATTAACTGGAAACATAATACATGTGTGGATACATTGACAAACAGAGTGTCACTAGTATGCCTCTACTTGACTAGCTCATTAATCAAAGATGGTTATGTTTCCTAACCATGAACAAAGAGTTGTTATTTGATTAACGAGATCACATCATTAGTTGAATGATCTGATTGACATGACCCATTCCATTAGCATAGCACCCGATCGTTTAGTATGTTGCTATTGCTTTTATCCATGACTTATACATGTTCCTTTAACTATGAGATTATGCAATTCCCATTTACCGTAGGAACACTTTGTGTGCTACCAAACGTCACAACGTAACTGGGTGATTATAAAGGTGCTCTACAGGTGTCTCCGAAGGTACACATTGGGTTGGCGTATTTCGAGATTAGGATTTGTCACTCCGATTGTCGGAGAGGTATCTCAGGGCCTTCTCGGTAATGCACATCACATAAAGCCTTGCAAGCATTGCAACCAATGAGTTAGTTGCGAGATGATGTATTACAGAACGAGTAAAGAGACTTGTCGGTAACGATATTGAACTAGGTATTGGATACCGACGATCGAATCTCGGGCAAGTAACATACCGATGACAAAGGGAACAACGTATGTTGTTATGCGGTCTGACCGATAAAGATCTTCGTAGAATATGTAGGAGCCAATATGGGCATCCAGGTCCCGCTGTTGGTTATTGACCGGAGACGTGTCTCGGTCATGTCTACATTGTTCTCGAACCGTAGGGTCCGCACGCTTAACGTTACGATGACAGTTATTATGAGTTTATGCATTTTGATGTACCGAAGGAGTTCGGAGTCCTAGATGTGATCACGGACATGACGAGGAGTCTTGAAATGGTCGAGACGTAAAGAATGATATATTGGAAGCCTATGTTTGGACATCGGATGCATTCCAGGTGAAATCAGGATTTTACCGGAATACCGGGAGGGTTACCGGAACCCCCCGGGAGCATAATGGGCCAACATGGGCCTTGGAGGAGAGGTGAGAGGGATGCCCCATGGGCTGCGCGCCTCCCCCCTTCCCCTAGTCCTATTAGGACTAGGAGAGGTGGGCGCCCCCCCTCTCTCTCTCCCCCTTGGAGAATCCTAGTCCAACTAGGATTGGGGGGGGGGGGGAATCCTACTCCCAGAGGGAGTAGGACTCTCCTGGCGCGCCTAGCTTGGCCGGCCAGCCCCTCCCCCTTGGCTCCTTTATATACGGGGGCAGAGGGCACCCCAAAGACACACAAGTTGATCTACGGATCGTTCCTTAGCCGTGTGCGGTGCCCCCTTCCACCAAATTCCACCTCGATCATATCGTTGCAGTGCTTAGGCGAAGCCCTGCGCCGGTAACACATCAAGATCGTCACCACGCCGTCGTGCTGACGGAACTCTTCCTCGACGCTTTGCTGGATCGGAGCCCGGGGATCGTCATCGAGCTGAACGTGTGCTAAGAACTCGGAGGTGCCGGAGTAACGGTGCTGTGATCGGTTGGATCGCGAGGAGAACGTACGACTACTTCCTCTATGTTGTGTCAACGCTTCCGCTTCGGTCTACGAGGGTACGTAGACAACACTCTCCCCTCTCGTTGCTATGCATCACCATGATCTTGCGTGTGCGTAGGAATTTTTTTGAAATTACTACGTTCCCCAACAAGACGGACTAGTCAACATCGGTGAACATCTTCATGTTGATCGTATCTTCTATACGACTCATGCTCGACCTTTAGGTCTTCTGTGTTCCGAGGCCATGTTTGTACATGCTAGGCTCGTCAAGTCAACCTAAGTGTTTTGCGTGTGTAAATCTGTCTTACACCCGTTGTATGTGAACGTTAGAATCTATCACACCCGATCATCACGTGGTGCTTCGAAACAACGAACTGTCGCAACGGTGCACAGTTAGGGGGAACACTTTCTTGAAATTATTATGAGGGATCATCTTATTTACTACCGTCGTTCTAAGTAAACAAGATGCAAAACATGATAAACATCACATGCAATCAAATAATAAACGTGACATGATATGGCCAATATCACATAGCTCCTTTGATCTCCATCTTGGGGCTCCATGATCATCTTGTCACCGGCTTGACACCATGATCTCCATCATCATGATCTCCATCATCGTGTCTCCATGAAGTTGCTCACCAACTATTACTTCTACTACTATGGCTAACGCGTTTAGCAATAAAGTAAAGTAATTTACATGGCGTTTCTCAATGACACGCAGGTCATACAAAAAATAAAGACAACTCCTATGGCTCCTGCCGGTTGTCATACTCATCGACATGCAAGTCGTGATTCCTATTACAATAGCATGAACATCTCATACATCACATATAGATCATTCATCATTCATCACAACTTTGGCCATATCATATCACAAAGTACTTGCTGCAAAAACAAGTTAGACGTCCTCTAATTGTTGTTGCAAGTTTTACGTGGCTGAATTAGGGTTCTAGCAAGAACATTTTCTTACCTACGTGAAAGCCACAACGTGATTTGTCAACTTCTATTTACCCTTCATAAGGACCCTTTTCATCAAATCCGCTCCAACTAAAGTGGGAGAGACAGACACCCGCCAGCCACCTTATGCAACTAGTGCATGTTAGTCGGTGGAACCGGTCTCACGTAAGAGTACGTGTAAGGTTGGTCCGGGCCGCTTCATCCCACAATACCGCTGAAGCAAGATAAGACTAGTAGCAGCAAGAAAGTTGACAACATCTACGCCCACAACAAATTGTGTTCTACTCGTGCAATAGAGAACTACGCATAAACCTGGCTCATGATGCCACTGTTGGGGAACGTTGCAGAAAATTAAAATTTTTCCTATGGTTTCACCAAGATCCATCTATGAGTTCATCTAAGCAACGAGTCATGGGAGAGAGATTACATCTACATACCACTTTGTAGATCGCGAGCGGAAGCGTTCAACGAACGAGGATGAGGTAGTCGTACACGACGTGATCCAAATCACCGGAGATCCTAGCACCGAAAGGACGGCACCTCCGCGTTCAACACACGTACGGTCAGCGTAACGTCTCCTTCTTCTTGATCCAGCAGGGCAAAGGAGAGGTTGGGGAAGAAGACTCCAGCAGCAGCATGACGGCGTGGTGATGGTGGAGCCGCAGTACTCCGACAGGGCTTCGCCGAGCTCTACGGAGGAGGAGGAGGTGTTGGAGAGGGAGAGGGAGGCGCCAGGAGCAAGGGTGCGCAGCCCCCCTCCCCTCCCCCCTTTATATAGCCCCCTAGGGGGGCGCGCCGGCCCTAGGAGATGCAATCTCCTAGGGGAGGCGGCGGCCAAGGGTGGGGCTTGCCCCCCAAGCAAGGGGGCGCCCCCCTCTTTAGGGTTTCCCCCTTCTAGGTGCATGGGCCTCTAGGGGCTGGTTCCCCTTGGCCCATGTAGGCCAAGGCACACCCCTAGAGCCCATGTGGCCCCCAGAGGCAGGTGGCCCCACCCGGTGGACCCCCCGGGACCCTCCGGTGGTCCCGGTACAATACCGATAACCCCGAAACTTGTCCCGATGGCCAAAACAGCGCTTTCTATATATAATTCTTTACCTCCGGACCATTCCGAAACTCCTCGTGATGTCCGGGATCTCATCCGGGACTCCGAACAACATTCGGGTTACTGCATATACATATCTTCACAACCCTAGCGTCACCGAACCTTAAGTGTGTAGACCCTACGGGTTCGGGAGACATGCAGACATGACCGAGACGGCTCTCGGGCAATAACCAACAGCGGGATCTGGATACCCATGTTGGCTCCCACATGCTCCACGATGATCTCATCGGATGAACCACGATGTCGAGGATTCAATTAATCCCATATACGATTCCCTTTGTCATTCGGTATTTTACTTGCCCGAGATTGGATCGTCGGTATCCCGATACCTCGTTTAATCTCGTTACCGGCAAGTCACTTTTCTCGTACCGTAATGCATGATCCCGTGATCAAACACTTTGATCACATTGAGCTCTTTATGATGATGCATTACCGAGAGGGCCCGGTGATACCTCTCCGTCAAGCGGAGTGACAAATCCCAGTCTCGATCCATGTCAACCCAACAGACACTTTCAGAGATACCCGTAGTATACCTTTATAGTCACCCAGTTACGTTGTGACGTTTGGCACACCCAAAGCACTCCTACGGTATCCGGGAGTTACACGATCTCATGGTCTAAGGAAAGGATACTTGACATTGGAAAACTCTAGCAAACGAACTATGCGATCTTATGCTATGTTTAGGATTGGGTCTCGTCCATCACATCATTCTCCTAATGATGTGATCTCGTTATCAATGACATCCAATGTCCATAGTCAGGAAACCATGACTATCTATCGATCAACGAGCTAGTCAACTAGAGGCTTACTAGGGACATGTTGTTGTCTGTTATTCACACATGTATTACGATTTCCGGATAACACAATTATAGCACGAATAAAGACAATTATCATGAATAAGGAAATATAATAATAATGCTTTTATTATTGCCTCTAGGGCATATTTCCAACAACTCCATGCTGATGGGCTTTTGGAATCACTTGATTATGAATCACATGATGCTTGCGAACCATGCCTCATGGGAAAGATGACTAAGACTTCGTTCTACGGAACAATGGAGCGAGCAACAGACTTATTGGAAATAATACATACTGATGTATGCGGTCCAATGAGTGTTGATGCTCGCGGCGGGTATCGTTATTTTCTAACCTTCACAGATGATTTGAGCAGATATGGGTATATCTACTTGATGAAACATAAGTCTAAAACATTTGAAAAGTTCAAAGAATTTCAGAGTGAAGTGGAAAATCATCGTAACAAGAAAATAAAGTTTCTACGATCTGATCGTGGAGGTGAATATTTAAGTTATGAGTTTGGTCTTCATTTGAAACAATGCGGAATAGTTTCGCAACTCACGCCACCTGGAACACCACAGCATAATGGTGTGTCTGAACATCGTAACCACACTTTACTAGATATGGTGCGATATATGACTTCTCTTGCTGATCTACCGCTATCTTTTTGAGGTTATGCTATAGAGACGACTGCATTCACGTTAAATAGGGCACCATCTAAATCCGTTGAGACGACACCATATGAACTGTGGTTCGGCAAGAAACCCAAGTTGTCGTTTCTTAAAGTTTGGGGCTGCGATGCTTATGTGAAAAAGCTTCAACCTGATAAGCTCGAGCCCAAATCGAAGAAATGTGTCTTCATAGGATACCCAAAGGAAACTGTTGGATACACCTTCTATCATAGATCCGAAGGCAAGATATTCGTTGCTAAGAATGGATCCTTTCTAGAGAAGGAGTTCCTCTCGAAAGAAGTGAGTGGGAGGAAAGTAGAACTTGATGAGGTAATTGTACCTTCGCTCGAATTGGAAAGTAGTCCATCACAAAAATTAGTTCCAGTGATTCCTACACCAATTAGTGAGGAAGCTAATGATGATGATCATGAAACTTCGGATCAAGTTACTACTGAACCTCGTAGGTCAACCAGAGTAAGATCCGCACCAGAGTGGTACGGTAATCCTGTTCTGGAAGTCATGTTACTTGACCATGATGAACTTACGAACTATGAGGAAGCGATGATGAGCCCAGTTTCCATGACATGGCTTGAGGCCATGAAATCTGAGATGGGATCCATGTATGATAACGAAGTATGGACTTTGGTTGACTTGCCCGATGATCGACAAGCCATAGAGAACAAATGGATCTTCAAGAAGAAGACTGATGCTGACGGTAATGTTACTGTCTACAAAGCTCGACTTGTTGCGAAAGGTTATCGACAAGTTCAACGAGTTGACTACGATGAGACTTTCTCACCCATAGCGATGCTTAAGTCTGTCCGAATCATGTTAGCAATTGCCGCATTTTATGATTATGAAATTTGGCAAATGGATATCAAAACTGCATTCCTTAATGGATATCTTAAAGAAGAGTTGTATATGATGCAACCAGGAGTTTTTTCGTTCCAAAAGGTGCTAACAAAGTGTGCAAGCTCTAGTGATCCATTTATGGACTGGTGCAAGCCTCTCGGAGTTGGAATATACACTTTGATAGTGTGATCAAAGCATATGGTTTTATACAGACTTTTGGATAAGCCTGTATTTACAAGAAAGTGAGTGGGAGCTCTGTAGCATTTCTGATATTATATGTGGATGACATATTTTTGATCGGAAATGATACTGAATTTCTGAATAGCATAAAAGGATACTTGACTAAGAATTTTTTAATGAAAGACCTCGGTGAAGCTGCTTATATATTGGGCATCAAGATCTATAGAGATAGATCAAGACTCTTAATTGGACTTTCACAAAGCACATACCTTAATAAAGTTTTGAAGAAGTTCAAAATGGATCAAGCAAAGAAAGGGTTCTTGCATGTGTTACAAGGTGTGAAGTTGAGTCAAACTCAATGCCCGACCACTGCAGAAGATAGAGAGAAAATGAAAGTCATTCCCTATGCTTCAGCCATAGGTTCTATCATGTATGCAATGCTGTGTACCAGACCTGATGTGTGCCTTGCTATCAGTTTAGCAGGGAGGTACCAAAGTAATCCAGGAGTAGATCACTGGACAGCGATCAAGAACATCCTGAAATACCTGAAAAGGACTAAGGATATGTTTCTCGTTTAAGGAGGTGACAAAGAGCTCGTCATAAACAGTTATGTCAATGCAAGCTTTGACACTAATCCGGATGACTCTAAGTCACAAACCGGATACGTATTTATATTGAATGGTGGAGCTATTAGTTGGCGTAGTTCCAAGCAGAGCGTCGTGGCGGGATCTATGTGTGAAGCGGAATATATAGCTGCTTCAGAAGCAACAAATGAAGGAGTCTGGATGAAGGAGTTCATATCCGATCTAGGTGTCATACCTAGTGCATCGGGTTCAATGAAAATCTTTTGTGGCAATACTGGTGCAATTGCCTTGGCAAAGGAATCCAGATTTCACAAGAGAACCAAGCACATCAAGAGACGCTTCAAATCCATCCGCGATCAAGTCAAGGAGGGAGACATAGAGATTTGCAAGATACATACTAATCTGAATGTTGTAGACCCGTTGACTAAGCCTATCTCACGAGCAAAACATGATCAACACCAATTCTCCATGGGTTACAATCATTAATATGTAATCTAGATTATTGACTCTAGTGCAAGTGGGAGACTGAAGGAAATATGCCCTAGAGGCAATAATAAAGTTGTTATTTATATTTCCTTGTATCATGATAAATGTTTATTATTCATGCTCGAATTGTATTAACCGGAAACTTAGTACATGTGTGGATACATAGACAAACAGAGTGTCCCTAATATGCCTCTACTTGACTAGCTCGTTAATCAAAGATGGTTTAGTTTCCTAGCCATAGACATGTGTTGTCATTTGATGAACGAGATCACATCATTAGAGAATGATGTGATGGACAAGAACCATCCGTTAGCTTAGCATAATGATCGTTTAGTTTTTCTGCTATTGCTTTCTTCATGACTTATACATGTTCCTCGGACAATGAGATTATGAAACTCCCGAATACCGGAGGAACACCTTGTGTGCTATAAAACGTCACAACATAATTGGGTGATTATAAAGATGCTCTACAGGTGTCTCCGATGGTGTTTATTGAGTTGGCATAGATCGAGATTAGGATTTGTCACTCTGTGTATCAGAGAGGTATCTCTGGGCCCTCTTAGTAATGCACATCACTATGAGCCTTGCAAGTAATGTGACTAATGAGTTAGCCATGGGATGATGCATTACGGAACAAGTAAAGAGACTTGCCAGTGATGAGATTGAACTAGGTATGAGGATACCGACGATCGAATCTCGGGCAAGTAACATACTGATGACAAAGGGAACAATGTATGTTGTTATGCGGTTTGACCGATAAAGATCTTCGTAGAATATGTAGGAACCAATATGAGCATCCAGGTTCCGCTACTGGTTATTGAACAGAGATGTGTCTCGGTCATGTCTACATAGTTCTCGCACCCGTAGGGTCCGCACGCTTAACGTTCGATGATGATTTGTATTATGAGTTTCGTGTTTTGATGAACCGAAGTTTGTACAGAGTCCCGGATGAGATCACGAACATGACGAGGAGTCTTGAAATGGTCGAGAGGTAAAGATTCATATATTGGAAGGTTGCATTCGGACAAGGAAGGAGGGGGGGCCGAATCCTACTTGGACTAGGAGTCCAAGTAGGACTCCTCCCTTGGCGCGCCCCCTCTAGGGACGGCCTCCTCCTCCTCCTCCCCCTTTATATACGTGGGAGGGGGGCACCCCAAAGGCACACCAAGTATTCTCTTAGTCGTGTGCGGTGCCCCCCTCCACAGTTACACACCTCGGTCATATCGTCGTACTACTTTAGGCGAAGCCCTGCGCCGGTAACTCCATCAACACCGTCGCCACACCGTCGTGCTGATGGAACTCTCCCTCGACCTCAACTGGATCAAGAGTTCGAGGGACGTCACCGAGATGAACGTGTGCTGATCGCGGAGGTGTCGTACGTTTGGTACTTGGATCGGTTGGATCACGAAGATGTTCGACTACATCAACCGCGTTACTAAACGCTTCCGCTTTCGGTCTACGAGGGTACGTGGACACACTATGCCTGCTCGTTGCTATGCATCTCCTAGATAGATCTTGCGTGATCATAGGCAAATTTTTTGAAATACTGCGTTCCCCAACACCAGGTGCTTCTCCGTCCCACTGGATGTCTTCTGGTCCAAAAAAATCCACAAAAAGTTTTGCTTCGTTTGGACTCCGTTTGGTATTGATTTCATGCGATGTAAAAAACATGCAGAAAACAGCAACTGGCACTTGGCACTATGTCAATAGGTTAGTACCAAAAAATGATATAAAATAACTATAAAACGATAATGTAACAACATGGAACAATAAAAAATTATAGATGCGTTGGAGACGTATACTGCCCCTCAAACATGGTCTGTTAGTCAGTCGACAGACTGGTTGACAGGATGTTTAGGGCTTAATATTTAAACACACACCGTCAGTGTTCATGCACTGTGGACCCGGTCAAGTTCAACCATTTATTTTTGTTTGAGGCCAATTGTAGCGCCCAAGATGCAATTCTATCCCGGTCACGTGATGAATTCATGATTGAAGCATAATCGCATTTCGAGCGCATAGCAAGAAGAACATCATTACAACATACCACGTATTGAATAGACGAGAATACCAGATAAAGGCTTACACTCGCCACAAGCTACATCTTGAATACAACAATACATCAATACATAGCAATCATCATACAAAAGAGTAGGATCTGACTACGGATGAAATTAACCGAAAAAGAAGAACGACATCCACCCTGCTAACCTCAGGATCCTAACTAAGAACCCATTCCTATGATCGACGAAGAGGAAGAAGAATAACTCCAACATCAAACATGCATCACTCTCACGTCAAGGCATCGCTTTACCTGTACATGCACATATTGTTGTAGTAATCTATGAGCCACGAGGACTCAGCAATCCATTACCATGGGTATCAAGACTAGCAAAGCTTAATGGGTATGGAATGGTTAAGTGGTGAGGTTGCAGCAAGCACTAAGCATTTGTATGGTGGCTAACTTACAAGTACAAGAATAGGAAGAGTAAACTATGCATGACGGTCGCAAACTAGTAATGATCAAGAAGTGATCCTGAACTACTTACGAGTCAAACATAACCCCATGATACGTCTCCAACATATCTATAATTTTTTATTGCTCCATGCTATATTATCTACTGTTTTGGACAATATTGGGCTTTATTTTCCACTTTTATATTTTTTTTGGGACTAACCTATTAACCGGAGGCCCAGCCCAGAATTGCTGTTTTTTTTGCCTATTTCAGTGTTGCGAAGAAAAGGAATATCAGACGGAGTCAAAACGGAATGAAATCAACTAGAGAAGTTATTTTTGGAAGGAAAGCTACCGGAAAAGCTTGGAGTGCACGTCAGGAAAGGAACGAGGGAGCCACGAGGGTGGGGGGCGCGCCCACCCCCCTAGGGCGCGCCCCCTGCCTCGTGGGCCCCTCATAGCTTGCCTGGCATACTTCTTCCACCTATATAACTCCATATACCCTAAAACTTCCAGAGACGAGAATAGATCGGGAGTTCCGCTGCCGCAAGCCTCTGTAGCAACCAAAAGTCAATCGGGACCCTGTTCTGGCACCCTGCCGGAGGGGGGAACCCTCACCGGTGGCCATCTTCATCATCCCGTCGATCTCCTTGACGAGGAGGGAGTAGTTCACCCTCGGGGCTGAGGGTATGTACCAGTAACTATGTGTTTGTTCTCTCTCTCTCTCTCTCTCTCTCTCTCTCTCTCTCTCTCTCTCTCGTGTTCTTGATTTGGCACGATCTTGATGTATCGCGAGCTTTGCTATTATAGTTGGATCTTATGTTGCTTCTCCCCCTCTACTCTCTTGTAACGGATTGAGTTTTCCCTTTGAAGTAATCTTATCGGATTGAGTCTTTAATGACTTGAGAACACTTGATGTATGTCTTGCCGTGCGTATTTGTGGTGACAATGGGATATTATGTGATTCACTTAATATATGTTTTGGTGATCAACTTGCGGGTTCCGCCCATGAACCTATGCATAGGGGTTGGCACACGTTTTCGTCTTGATTCTCCGGTAGAAACTTTTGGGCACTCTTAGAAGTACTTTGTGTTGGATTGAATAGATGAATCTGAGATTGTGTGATGCATATCATATAATCATACCCACGGATACTTGACGTGCCATTGGGGTATCTAGGTGACATTAGGGTTTTGGTTGATTTGTGTCTTAAGGTGTTATTCTAGTACGAACTCTAGGGCTGTTTGTGACACTTATAGGAAAAGCCCAATGGATTGATTGGAAAGAATAACTTTGAGGTGGTTTTGTACCCTACCATAATCTCTTCGTTTGTTCTCTGCTATTAGTGGCTTTGGAGTGACTCTTTGTGTTGGAAATATGCCCTAGAGGCAATAATAAATTGGTTATTATTATATTTCCTTGTTCATGATAATCATTTATTATCCATGCTATAATTGTATTGATAGGAAACTCAGATACATGTGTGGATACATAGACAACACCATGTCCCTAGTAAGCCTCTAGTTGACTCGCTCGTTGATCAATAGATGGTTACAGTTTCCTGACCATGGACATTGGATGTCGTTGATAACGGGATCACATCATTAGGAGAATGATGTGATGGACAAGACCCAATCCTAAGCCTAGCACAAAGATCGTGTAGTTCATATGCTAAAGCTTTTCTAATGTCAAGTATCATTTCCTTAGACCATGAGATTGTGCAACTCCCGGATACCGTAGGAATGCTTTGGGTGTACCAAACGTCACAACGTAACTGGGTGGCTATAAAGGTACACTACAGGTATCTCCGAAAGTGTCTGTTGGATTGGCACGAATCGAGACTGGGATTTGTTACTCCGTGTGACGGAGAGGTATCTCTGGGCCCACTCGATAGGACATCATTATAATGTGCACAATGTGATCAAGGAGTTGATCACGGGATGATGTGTTACGGAACGAGTAAAGAGACTTGCCGGTAACGAGATTGAACAAGGTATCGGGATACCGACGATCGAATCTCGGGCAAGTACAATACCGCTAGACAAAGGGAATTGTATACGGGATTGATCGAATCCTCGACATCGTGGTTCATCCGATGAGATCATCGTGGAACATGTGGGAACCAACATGGGTATCCAGATCCCGCTGTTGGTTATTGACTGGAGAATGTCTCGGTCATGTCTGCATGGTTCCCGAACCCGTAGGGTCTACACACTTAAGGTTCGATGACGCTAGGGTTATAAAGGAAGTTTGTATGTGGTTACCGAATGTTGTTCGGAGTCCCGGATGAGATCCCGGACGTCGCGAGGAGTTCCGGAATGGTCCGGAGGTAAAGATTTATATATGGGAAGTCCTGTTTTGGTCACCGAAAGAGTTTCGAGTTTTATCGATAACGTACCGGGACCACCGGAGGGGTCCAGGGGTCCACCAAGTGGGGCCACCGGCCCCGGAGGGCTGCATGGGCCAAGTGTGGGAGGGGACCAGCCCCAGGTGGGCTGGTGCGCCCCCCCACAAGGGCCCAAGGCGCCTAGGGTTTGGGGAGGGGGCGCCCCACCTAGCTTGGGGGGCAAGTTTCCCCTCTCCCCCCCCTTGGCCGCCCCACCAGATGGGATCTGGGCTGGCCGCCGCCCCTAGGGGTGGAACCCTAGGTGGGGGCGCAGCCCTACCTCTCCCCCTATATATACTTGAGGGTTTGGAGGCTGCCAACACATGAGTTTGACCTCTCCCTGGCGCAGCCCTACCTCTCTCCCTCCTCTCTCGCGGTGCTTGGCGAAGCCCTGCAGGATTTCCACGCTCCTCCACCACCACCACGCCGTTGTGCTGCTGCTGGACGGAGTCTTACTCAACCTCTCCCTCTCTCCTTGCTGGATCAAGGCATGGGAGACGTCACCGAGCTGTACGTGTGTTGAACGCGGAGGTGCCGTCCGTTCGGCACTTGGTCATTGGTGATTTGGATCACGACGAGTACGACTCCATCAACCCCGTTCACTTGAACGCTTCCGCTTAGCGATCTACAAGGGTATGTAGATGCACTCTCCTTCCCCTCATTGCCGATTTCTCCATAGACAGATCTTGGTGATACGTAGGAAAATTTTGAATTTCTGCTACGTTCCCCAACAGTGGCATCATGAGCTAGGTCTATTGCGTAGATTCTTTGCACGAGTAGAACACAAAGTAGTTGTGGGCGTTGATTTTGTTCAATATGCTTACCGTTACTAGTCCAATCTTGATTCGGCGGCATTGTGGGATGAAGCGGCCCGGACCGACCTTACACGTACACTTACGTGAGACAGGTTCCACCGACTGACATGCACTAGTTGCATAAGGTGGCTAGCGGGTGCCAGTCTCTCCCACTTTAGTCGGATCGGATTCGATGAGAAGGGTCCTTATGAAGGGTAAATAGCAATTGACATATCACGTTGTGGTTTTGCGTAGGTAAGAAACGTTCTTGCTAGAAACCCATAGCAGCCACGTAAAACATGCAAACAACAATTAGAGGACGTCTAACTTGTTTTTGCAGGGTATGCCATGTGATGTGATATGGCCAAAAGGATGTGATGAATAATATATGTGATGTATGAGATTGATCATGTTCTTGTAATAGGAATCACGACTTGCATGTCGATGAGTATGACAACCGGCAGGAGCCATAGGAGTTGTCTTAATTTATTTATGACCTGCGTGTCAACATAAACATCATGTAATTAATTTACTTTATTGCTAACCGTTAGATGTAGTAGTAGAAGTAATAGTTGGCGAGACAACTTCATGAAGACACGATGATGGAGATCATGATGATGGAGATCATGGTGTCATGCCGGTGACGATGATGATCATGGAGCCCTGAAGATGGAGATCAAAAGGAGCAAAGTGATGATGGCCATATCATGTCACTATTTGATTGCATGTGATGTTTATCATGTTTTTGCATCTTATTTGCTTAGAACGACGGTAGTAAATAAGATGATCCCTCATTAAAATTTCAAGAAAGTGTTCCCCCTAACTGTGCACCGTTGCGAAAGTTCGTCGTTTCGAAGCACCACGTGATGATCGGGTGTGATAGATTCTTACGTTCACATACAACGGGTGTAAGACAGATTTACACACGCGAAACACTTAGGTTGACTTGACGAGCCTAGCATGTACAGACATGGCCTCGGAACACAAGAGACCGAAAGGTCAAGCATGAGTCGTATGGTAGATACGATTAACATGGAGATGTTCACCGATGATGACTAGTCCGTCTCACGTGATGATCGGACACGGCCTAGTTGACTCGGATCATGTAATCACTTAGATGACTAGAGGGATGTCTATCTGAGTGGGAGTTCATAAGATGAACTTAATTATCATGAACATAGTCAAAAGATCTTTGCAAATTATGTTGTAGCTCGCGCTTTAGTTCTACTGTTTTAGATACGTTCCTAGAGAAAATATAGTTGAAAATTGATAGTAGCAATTATGCGGACACTAGAAGGCTTATGTCCTTAATGCACCGCTCGGTGTGCTGGACCCCGAACGTAGTCTGTGCATGTTGCAAATATCTGACATACACGTTTTGATGACTACATGATAAGTTCGGTAATGTTAAATGGCTTAGAATTGAGGCACCGAAGACATTTTTGAAATGTCGCGGAACATATGAGATGTTTCGAGGGCTGAAATTGGGAATTCAGGCTCATGCCCACGTCAAGAGGTATAAGACCTCCGACGATTTTCTTGGCCTGCAAACTAAGGGAGAAAAGCTCAATCGTTGAGCTTGTGCTCAGATTGTCTGAGTACAACAATCACTTGAATCGAGTGGGAGTTGATCTTCCAGATAAGATAGTGATGTTTCTCCAAAGTCATTGCCACCAAGCTGCTAGAGCTTCGTAATGAACTATAACATATCAGGGATAGATATGGTGATCCTTGAAATATTCGCGATGTTTGATACCGCGAAAGTAGAAATCAAGAAGGAGCATCAATTGTTGATGGTTAGTGAAACCACTAGTTTCAAGAAGGGCAAGGGCAAGAAGGGATACTTCATGAAACAGCAAATCAGCTGCTGCTCTAGTGGAGAAACCCAAGGTTGAACCCAAACCCGAGACTGAGTGCTTCTGTAATAAGGGGAACAGCCACTGGAGCAGAATTACCCTAGATACTTGGTAGATGAGAAGGCTGTCGATAGAAGTATATTGGATATACATAATGTGAATGTGTACTTTACTAGTACTCCTAGTAGCATCAGGGCATTAGATACCGGTTCGGTTGCTAAGTGTTAGTAACTCGAAATAAAAGCTGCGGAATAAACGGAGACTAACTAAAGGTGAGCTAACGAGATGTGTTGGAAGTGCTTCCAAGGTTGATATGATCAAGCATAGCACGCTTCCTCTACCATCGATATTGGTGTTAAACCTAAATAATTGTTATTTGGTGTTTGCGTTGAGCATAGACATGATTGGATTATGTCTATCGCAATACGGTTATTCATTTAAGGAGAATAATGGTTACTCTATTTATTTGAATAATACCTTCAATGGTCTTGCACCTAAAATGAATGGTTTATTGAATCTCGATCATAGTGATACACATGTTCATGCCAAAAGATATAAGATTGTAATGATAGTACCACCTACTTGTGGCACTGTCATGTAAGTCATATTGGTATAAAACGCATGAAGAAGCTCCATGTTGATGGACCTTTGGACTCACTCATTTTTGAAAAGGATTGAGACATGTGAACCATGTCTATTGGTATATACGCATGAAGAAACTCCATGCAGATGGACCGTTTGGACTCACTTGATTTTGAATCGCTTGAGACATGCAAATCATACCACATGGGCAAGATGACTGAAAGCTTCGGTTTGAGTAAAATGGAACAAGAAAGCAACTTGTTGGAAGTAACACATTTTGATGTGTGCAGTCCAATGAGTGCTGAGGCACGCAGTGGATATCGTTATGCTCTTACTTCACAGATGATTTGAGTAGATACTGAGCATATTTACTTGATGAAACACAAGTCTGAATTATTGAATGGTTCAAGTAATTTCAGAATGAAGTTGAATATCGTCGTGACAACAGGATAAAATATCTATGATATGATCATAGAGATGAATATCTGAGTTGCGAGTTTGGTACACAATTGAGACATTGTGGAAATTGTTTCACGACTAGTACCGCCTGGAACACCATAGTGTGATGGTGTGTCCGAACATCATAACTGCACCCTATTGGACATGATGCATACCATGATGTCTCTTATCAAATTACCACTATCATTCATGGGTTAGGCATTAGAGACAACCGCACTCACTTTAAATAGGGCACCACGTAATTCTGATAAGATGACACCGTATGAACTATGGTTTAGAGAAACCTAAGCTGTCATTTCTTATAAGTTTGGGGTTGGGACGCTTATGTGAAAAAGTTTCAGGCTGATAAGCTCGAACCCAAAGCGGATAAATGCATCTTCATAGGACACCCAAAACAGTTGGGTATACCTCCTGTCTCAGATCCGAAAGCAATAGGGATTGTTTCTCAAATCTGGTCCTTTCTCGAGGAAAAGTTTCTCTCGAAAGAATTGAGTGGGAGGATGGTGGAGACTTGGTGAGGTTATTGAACCGTCACTTCAACTAGTGTGTAGCAGGGCACATGAATTGTTCCTATGGCACCTACACCAATTGAAGTGGAAGCTTATGATATTGATCATGAGACTTCAGATCAAGTCACTCCCAAACCTCGTAGGACGACAAGGATGCGTACTACTTCAGAGTGGTACGTAATCCTGTCTTGGAAATCATGTTGCTAGACAACAATGAACCTACGAGCTATGGAGAAGCGATGGTGGGCTCGGATTTCGATGAATGACTCGAGGCCATAAAATCCGAGAGAGGATCCATGTATGAAAACAAAGTATAGACTTTGGCAAAACGGCTCGATGGTCGTGAGGCTGTTGAGTACAGATGGATTTTAAAAGGAAGACGGACAATGATGGTAAATGTCACCATTAAGAAAGCTCGACTTGTCGTTAAGATGTTTCCCGACAAGTTCAAGGAGTTGACTACAATGAGACTTTCTCACTCGTAGCGATGCTAAGAGTCTGTTGGAATTAGCAGGTACTGCATTATTTATGAAATCTTGCAGATAGGATGTCAAAATATTGTTTCCTTTTTCTTGAGGAAAGGTTGTATGTGATACAACCAGAAGATTTTGTCGATCCTGAAAGATGCTAACAAGTATGCAAAGCTCCAGCAATCCTTCTAAGGACTGGAGTAAGCATCTCGGAGTTGGAATGTACACTTTGATGAGATGATCAAAGATTTTGGGTTTATACAAAGTTTATGAGAAACCTGTATTTCCAAAGAAGTGAGTGGGAGCACTATATAATTTCTGATGAGTATATGTTGTTGACATATTGTTGATCAGAAATGATGTAGAATTTCTGGAAAGCATATAGGGTTATTTGAAAAGTGTTTTTCAATGGAAAACCTGGACTAAGCTACTTAAACATTGAGCATCAAGATCTATAAGGATAGATCAAAACACTTAATGGTATTTTTCAAATGAGCACATACCTTAACATGATCTTGAAGGTGTTCAAGATGGATCAGTCAAAGAAGGAGTTCTTGCCTGAATTGTAAGGTATGAAGTTAAGACTTAAAGCTCAACCACGGCAGAAGAAAGAGGAAGGATGAAGGTCGTCCCCTATGCTTTTGTCATAGGCTCTATACGGTATGCCATGCTGAGTACCGCACCTGATGTGTGCCTTGCCACATGTCTGGCAAGAGGGTACAAAGATGATCTAGGAGTAGATCAGCAGATATCGGTCAAAATTATCCTTAGGGGAATAAGGATATGTTTCTTGGTTATGGAGGTGATAAAGAGTTCGACGTAAAGAGTTACATCGATGCAAGCTTAACACCTATCCGGATAGCTCTGAGTAGAGATACCGGATTCGTATAGTAGAACCGTTATTTGAAATGGCTCCAAATATAGCATAGTAGCTGCATCCACAAGATGACATACATACGGATCTGAATGTTGCAGACCCGTAGACTACAACCTCTCTCACAAGCATAACATGATCAAACCCAGAACTCATTGAGTGTTAATCACATAGTGATGTGAACTAGATTATTGACTCTAGTAAACTCTTTGGATGTTGGTCACATGGCGATGTGAGCTCTGAGTGTTAATCACATGGCGATGTGAACTAGATTATTGACTCTAGTGCAAGTGGGAGACTGTTGGAAATATGCCCTAGAGGCAATAATAAATTGGTTATTATTATATCTCCTTGTTCATGATAATCGTTTATTATCCATGCTATAATTGTATTGATAGGAAACTCAGATACATGTGTGGATACATAGACAACACCATGTCCCTAGTAAGCCTCTAGTTGACTAGCTCGTTGATCAATAGATGGTTACGGTTTCCTGACCATGGACATTGGATGTCGTTGATAACGGGATCACATCATTAGGAGAATGATGTGATGGACAAGACCCAATCCTAAGCCTAGCACAAAGATCGTGTAGTTCATATGCTAAAGCTTTTGTAATGTCAAGTATCATTTCCTTAGACCATGAGATTGTGCAACTCCCGGATACCGTAGGAATGCTTTGGGTGTACCAAACGTCACAACGTAACTGGGTGGCTATAAAGGTACACTACAGGTATCTCCGAAAGTGTCTGTTGGATTGGCACAAATCGAGACTGGGATTTGTTACTCCGTGTGACGGAGAGGTATCTCTGGGCCCACTCGGTAGGACATCATTATAATGTGCACAATGTGATCAAGGAGTTGATCACGGGATGATGTGTTACGGAACGAGTAAAGAGACTTGCCGGTAACGAGATTGAACAAGGTATCGGGATACCGATGATCGAATCTCGGGCAAGTACAATACCGCTAGACAAAGGGAATTGTATACGGGATTGATCGAATCCTCGGCATCGTGGTTCATCCGATGAGATCATCGTGGAACATGTGGGAACCAACATGGGTATCCAGATCCCGCTGTTGGTCATTGACTGGAGAATGTCTCGGTCATGTATGCATGGTTCCCGAACCCGTAGGGTCTACACACTTAAGGTTCGATGACGCTAGGGTTATAAAGGAAGTTTGTATGTGGTTACCGAATGTTGTTCGGAGTCCCGGATGAGATCCCGGACGTCACGAGGAGTTCCGAAATGGTCTGGAGGTAAAGATTTATATATAGGAAGTCCTGTTTTGGTCACCGAAAGAGTTTCGGGTTTTATCGGTAACGTACCGGGACCACCGGAGGGGTCCAGGGGTCCACCAAGTGGGGCCACCGGCCCCGGAGGGCTGCATGGGCCAAGTGTGGGAGGGGACCAGCCCCAGGTGGGCTGGTGCGCCCCCCCCCCACACAAGGGCCCAAGGCGCCTAGGGTTTGGGGAGGGGGCGCCCCACCTAGCTTGGGGGGCAAGTTTCCCCTCTCCCCCCCTTGGCCGCCCCACCAGATGGGATCTGGGCTGGCCGCCGCCCCTAGGGGTGGAACCCTAGGTGGGGGCGCAGCCCTACCTCTCCCCCTATATATACTTGAGGGTTTGGAGGCTGCCAACACATGAGTTTGACCTCTCCCTGGCGCAGCCCTACCTCTCTCCCTCCTCCTCTCTCGCGGTGCTTGGCGAAGCCCTGCAGGATTGCCACGCTCCTCCACCACCACCACGCCGTTGTGCTGCTGCTAGACGGAGTCTTCCTCAACCTCTCCCTCTCTCCTTGCTGGATCAAGGCATGGGAGACGTCACCGAGCTGTACGTGTGTTGAACGCGGAGGTGCCGTCCGTTCGGCACTTGGTCATCGGTGATTTGGATCACGGCGAGTACGACTCCATCAACCCCGTTCACTTGAACGCTTCCGCTTAGCGATCTACAAGGGTATGTAGATGCACTCTCCTTCCCCGCGTTGCTGATTTCTCCATAGACAGATCTTGGTGATACGTAGGAAAATTTTGAATTTCTGCTACGTTCCCCAACACTTTGTTGCATGTTGAGGGATAGTTATATGATCCAATTATGTTATTATTGTTGAGAGAACTTGCACTAGTGAAAGTATGAACCCTAGGCCTTGTTTCCTATCATTGCAATACCGTTTACGCTCACTTTTACCACTTGTTACCTTGCTGTTTTTATATTTTCAGATTACAAAAACCTTTATCTACCATCCATATTGCACTTGTATCACCATCTCTTCGCCGAGCTAGTGCACCTATACAATTTACCATTGTATTGGGTGTGTTGGGGACACAAGAGACTCTTTGTTATTTGGTTGCAGGGTTGTTTGAGAGAGATCATCTTCATCCTACGCCTCCCACAGATTGATAAACCTTAGGTCATCCACTTGAGGGAAATTTGCTACCGTCCTACAAAGCTCTGCACTTGGAGGCCCAATAACGTCTACAAGAAGAAGGTTGTGTAGTAGACATCACCCCACTGTGTTCTCTTCCCGAACTACCTCGAAAAGAGATGATCACGGTTACGCACGCGGTTGGTGTATTTTATTTTGGATTTAGTGTCAAGTTCTCTACAATCGGATATTACAAATTTTCAAGTCGCCACATAACCGCGGGCATGACTTTCAAAAAGATTTAACCCTGCAGGGGTGCTCCAAGTGGTCCATTGTAAATTACCACACACATCTGATGGAACATCCTCACACCATGATAACATGATGGTTATGATAACGAATCCTGGTGGACAAGCCTTTCGTCAAAGGTAAAACTAAACCAGCAAGACCGGCATGTCGAGGATCCCGATAGGAGCCACACATATCTTATTCTCAGGACACGGTCGGATGGGACATCCTACGAGTAAAACAAATCCTCGAGTTTCCCCGCGGTGGCCCCGTAGTCTACCCGTTTTGGACCAACACCATCGGCACTGGACCACATGTATTATGTGGTATTAAGATTCCTCAGGTAGCGCTAACTCCCTATGCAAATTTAATTATGTATCAGTATTATTATGTTGGCAAATTTAAAACCAAGTTGGGCCTTGCTGGAGGAGTTTTAGTCTAAGCGAATGGTCAGGGGGGCCCATAATACCCCACATGTGTTACACTACAAAAAAAAGACACATCCGTGACATTTTGGGCCGAACGAAAAAAAATTGTCATACATATGACACTTCTATGACGATAATTGTGACAAAACCCTTATCATAGATGTGGTGGGCTCCTACTTCTATGACAAAAAATCATGACAGAAAATGGGCTTTTCGTCCTGGGCGGGCCGGAGACGCAGCTGCATGACATTCTTTGGGCCGTCCATGACGGAAAAAACCGTGGTAGAAGCGAGGGCGAGGAAAATTTCGGGGAGTTCTCGGTTACGGTGGGAGGTCGGGGACCGAGCGATGCGCGTTTCTTTCGTACACGTACGCGCGCGTGTGAGAGGCGTTGGGCTCTAACTGAACCCGAGCGATTGCACTACATGCTACGCGTTACGTACTAAACCCGAGGAATCGATCGATGGCTGTTAACTGAACCCAATCGAGCGATTCCTTCGCTACTGCTGCTAACTGAAGCCGATCAATTAGATGAACAGTGAGCGTTGTGCGGGCGGGGGGGGGGGGAGGGTGGATGAACAGTGAGCGGTGGCGTTGCCTCTGGATGAACAAGACCCCGTGGTGTGGTGGAGGGTTGGATGAACAGTAAACGGTGGAGGGGTGCCCGTGGAGGGGTGGATGAACAGGACCCCGTGGTGTGGAGGGCTGGATGAACAGTGGACGGTGGAGGGATGCCCGTGAAGGGGTGGTTGAACAGGACCCCGTGGTGTGGAGGGCTGGATGAACAGTAGACGGTGGAGGGGTGGTTGAAAGTAGCCGGTGGAGTAGCGCGCGGTGGAGGCTGGATGAACAGGAGCCCGTGGAGGCTGGATGAACAGGAGCCTGTGGAGGCTGGAGGAGGTCGACGGTGGAGATGAACAGTATCCCGTGGAGTCCCGTTTTGCGGTATGCCACACCCATGCCGATGAACAGGACCCCCGTTTCGACCGTAGCGCTCCAACACAAGTCTGTTTCGTCCGTTTTGCGGTACACCACACCCCTCCCGATCAACAAGACCCCCGTTTCGACCGTAGGAGGTCCGTTTCCTCCGTTTTGCGATACGCCAGACCCCTCCCGATGAACAGGATCCCGTTTCGAACGTCGTCGGTCGAACACAAGGCCGTTTCCTCCGTTCTGCGGTACGCCAGGCGTCGTTTCCATCGCCTGTTCCGTCCAAGCCCTCCCGATGAACACGATGCATTCCGTTGCCTCCCCATGAACACGACGACGACGCTGTTTCTCCGTTCCGACCCAGCCATGTACACGAGCCCTGGCCGTACGTATGCGCGAGTAGGCGTTCGAGACCCCGCCCGTATGTACACATACGTGGCCGTATTTTCTTTTTTGCACCCTGGTCGCTGTACGTACGTGTACATGCTACATGCGCGCCTCTACTACGACACGTGCGCGCCTCTAGTACGACACGTGCACGCCTCTACATCGACCAGTATGTACGTACACGTTCGCGACTAGAATGACAACGCTACATACACTTCGACCAGGTGGGTTCCGACTGTCACGCACTTCCTTGCGTGCGAAGATGTAGCTGGTGGGTCCCAGCAGTCAGGGGTAAACGTTTTTTTTTTGCAAAATACGGTGGCCCGTCCGATGGGTCCCCGCTGTCAGGTGGAGGAATAATTATTTTGCACATAATAAGGAGACACTTCCTTGCTGCGGCCGTGGACCCAGCTGTCAGCCTCTCCACGTACAGTCCACGTTCGATGGAAGCCGTTCCTTGACCACGTTGACCACGCCGCGCCGAGAGCACCAGGGCGGTGAACGACGGCGAGGCCTAGGAAGGGGACGACGCGGAGCCGGGGAAGACGCGACAGTGGATGCCCACGCGTAGAGGAGTACGAGGGTTCACTGGTTCGCTGCGGTGTGAGGCTGTCGTCGCCGTAGAATAACAGGGGGTGTGGGTGAGTAGAGGGATGGCCTGGCCAGCGGTGGGAGTAGTAGGGGCGGTGAGGCCTCCGCCGCATCGCAGCCGACCACGAGAGGCAGGAGCACGAGGCACGACCGGCGCTGGTTTGGCCGGCTGGAGCAAGAAGACCAGAGGTTGAAGAAGCACTACAGTCACTTGAGCTAGAATCGTGCATATTGACTAAGTTGACAAAGCCCTCCGTCCCCGTCAACTTAGTAGGCCCACAAGTTAGCCTCCCACCAAGGTTGGTCCCAGCTAGCAGGGGGTATTCATTTTTTTGAGCGTAATAAGGAGGCACTTCCTTGCGTGCGGAGATATAGCTGGTGGGTCCGAGCTGTCAGCGGCGGTAACGTTTTTTTCGCGAAATACAGAGGCCCTTTCGGTGGGTCCCTGATGTCAGGTGCAGGAATCATTATTTTGCGCGTAATAAGGAGGCATTTCCTTGTGTGCGGCCATGGACCCAGCTGTCGGCCTCTCCACGTACAGTCCACTTCAGATGCATGTGCTCGTTGACCATGTTGACCAAGCCGCGCCAAGAGCACTGGGGCGGTGGACGACGGCGAGGCCTAGGAAGGGAACGACACGGAGGCAGGGAAGACTCGGCAGTTGTTTCCCACGCGAAGGGGAGTACGACTGTATGAGGGTTTACTGGTTCGTCTGCCGTCGCCGAAGAATAACAGCAGGTGTGGGTGGGTAGATGGATGGCAAGCCCAGCGATGGGAGTACGATGGGGCAGTGAGGCCTGCGCGGCAGCACAGCCGGCCGCGGGGAGGAGGGAGCAGGCAGTCCCGCCGACGCTTGTTTGAGCGGCTAGAGCAGGAAGAGCAGAGATTGAAGAAGCACGACGGTCGTTCGATGGACATCCAACAGTCACTACTTGTGCGTCAACCTTTTTTTAGGAAAGCCTTAAATATGTGGAAAACAACATACAGCCCATCTGCCATTATTTGTAATAATTTTCAGCCCATTTACTAATTCTTAAGGTTTTTTAGAGCCCATATTCTTTTTGTTAGCATTACAGCCCAAATTGTGGCCACAGTTAAAAAATTATACGAAATTTTGCATATTTCGGTGCGGTCCGAACTGTTTTTAATCCCGAAATTTCGACTCACATTCAAACTGATTTTAAAAATAAATGTATATCGATATAAAATCCAACAAATTCTCCACGCATAAAAATTAATGTAATTTAAAATCTTGAAATGAAAAAAAGATATTTGAAATTAATTGCCGATTTGATGTGTTTTAAAAATGTACAGCCCATATCTCATTACTGATGGGCCATTTTCTCGGCCAGCCGAATGAAAGCTCTGCTCGTCTTGAAAGATTTTACTACACCACAACACTTAATTGGGGGCAGTTAACTGCCGGGAGAAATATAAGAATAAAGGCAATCTATCTGCCGGGGATTTTACTACTGCCGCTAGAATTACTTAGTGGCAGAATAACTGCCGGCAGAAGTGTAGCAACGAGGGCGCACGCACTGCCGGCAACTATTTTCGTCCATAAGGACACTATATCTGCCGCCACATCTAAAATACACGGCCCATTATGTGCTGGGAGAGCCCGTTTGGCGCGAGACCGAAACAATTGGGCCTAAATGCGCGGGTAGCGCGCGGACCGCTCAAAAAATAAAATAATAAAAAAATAGTCGTCGCCCCAACCACTCTTCCCCAAATCGAACCCTCATCCACATAGCCTCCTCCCAGACCAACTGCGCCGCCGCCCTCCTCCGCCGACCTAGGCGACCCCCATCGGTCTCGATGGCGCCCGGTGCGTCGAGGTCGACGCCGCCTACCTCTCCAGCACCAGACCCCACGGAGGGAACGGACTGCGAGCGTGGCGACGACAAGCACTAGAGGAAGTCGTGCTTCTTGCCTCCTCCGCCGTCTCAGGGTCGTCGTGCCACCACCAGGCTGCGGCGCTCCTATTCTCCGCGGCCCTCTACGCTGACGAGCAAGGGAGGGACCCCCATCACGGCATTCTCCACTCCGACGGCAGGACCGGTGCGTGCTCCTCACTGTGCTGGCACACCACGCTGCTCAGATCCGTCACGGTGGACTCGATACAGGTGAGCTTTTCCTTTCCAAAAGTGTGCACCTATATGTTTCTGCTCTATTAGGAATCTTACGCCGAGCACACCACACATGTATCCTCCTCTTTCCCGTAGCCTTCCTCCAGAGGTTTTTGGTTTCTGTCGATTTTGTTGGCTGCTCAGAGGGGACGAGGCCGTTAGACATTTTGGTATGAGTGAGTTCCCCTAACTTGCTGGGTCGATCTTTTGTTACTGCTACCCCGGATAGCCAGCGACCATGGCCTCTGAAATTTTGTCTGTTCGTGAGCCTGGAGAGCTGACACTTCTCTTTTTTGTGCCTACCTTTGGCCACATTGTTTCTAAGCAAACATTCATCATCTAACATTATATGTATGATTTTCTGTTTTGCCACTGCAGAGCAAGAAGGGAGTAGAATGAGGCTGCACCCATTGAAAGTAAAAGGAATCCTCTGTCCTAACAGAGAACATGGAAAGAGCACTCTTGGGAAAAAGAAGGAAACTACAATCTAGCAAATGAACAAACAAACAATAGCTTGCTCACAAAATTTCGTATGAGTGGTAACGTTTCTCTTCACACATATTATCTGATTTTTGACACTTCAATTAGAAACTGCAGGATTGGAGACACCAAGTCATCACATTGGCTAATACAAGTGATTATTTGAGAGGAACACAAGTGAACTTTACCTTAGTTATGCCAGCTCTATTTTCTTTCAGAAAATCCTTTTTATGGATTGATGGTGGGACTTGGGAGTCACATATACATGCGTGGAGGCTTCTCTTTGCATAATTTTGTTCTAGATGCATATGCTTTTTTCCTCTTAACTGGGGGCTGTTTCAAAAAGGAAGCACCTGGTGTGTAAAAATTGGCTGACGTGCCTTTTACTGTTTACCATTTTTTATACAGCCTGAATGTACTGGAAGGAAAAACATTTGTGAATTTATAATCAGGCCTACAGATACGTAAATTTGTCATTTAACAAAAGCGCCAATACGGGGATACATTTTACTATTTTTTTTAATTTGCAAAAAGAGCATGGAGGACACATTTTTTCATCCAGTTACTTGCGTAAATTATTTACCGAAGCTTTCTCTAATGCAGTACTTGGTCCTTCTTCCCTCCTCTTCTTAGTGGTTGCCCTCAGTGAAGCAAACCTTGCAGAAACCACTATGCAAGACACATTCTAGTATTTTACAGAAATTTGTGAAGTTCAACTTCTGAGTGTCACGACTCATGACTAAACATTCCAGGTGTTATCATAGTAAAACTCAAGATGTCAAAATGGAACTACTCTTGCTTACTTGATCCTTTCCAGTATGAATATGAAAAAATGGTTATTCATGTCATGTTTATACATATTTTGAACTGTACTGGAAGGTACCAATATTTGTGAATTCATACTCAGCAGCAGTAATATTGGTCTAGATACACATGGGAAGTTTGGAAACATTGCAGTAGAAATACATGCCAGCTGCCATGTGTAGTTGTATCCTACTTTCTTTGGAAACATCACTATGGTTTGCTTCTTTGCTTACAAAATGATTATTATGCCAGTATGTATTTTCTATGTGATATTATGTCCATTTTGTGTGTGCTACAGTATAGATCATTTAACAAAGTTATTATCTTATAGCAGTTGTACCATCTTATCTGTTCAGGTTGGCAGCATTACTAGAAGATCTTCATAGTAACAACACAATCAAGTAAGGCGAGGTTACTCGGATCTTCAAAGCATTGCAAGTTTGGTGACTCTTCTGCTGGAGACATGTGGCCATCTTCTAATAATGCAGTTTCAGAGGATAGTGCTGAGTCTGGTATTCAAAAGACATCCCATGAATATAGTAATGTACTAATGTCATCCAACAAACGGCTGACCAGAAAATGTGAACAAGCCATTGTCTTACTGGACATGGTTGCAGCCACGAGTCAAGCTCAAACCGTTGGTGTAACTTGTAAATTATGTTTATTGATGTGGTTGGATGCTACTGAACAAATGTATGTATGTTGAAATTTTAGCATGAATGTGTTTTGAGGTCTGCTATTGAATCTCGAGCGAAATTTTGCACTAGGCCTGAACATTATTAAATTGGGGATATGGTGCCCAATAGCCTAGACTATTGGTGAAACAAAACATGATGGCAGACTATCTGCCGGGTAAACCTGGGTGTGCTCAGGGCGGATAAACTGCCGGGAAAATTTATCTGTCGGGAGAAGTTATTCCCGGCAGCCGTTCTTGTGGCAGTTCTATCTGCCGGGAGAAATTGACTCCCGGCAGTTTGCCTGCCTCGTTAAGTGTGTTCTCCCGGCAGTTTACATGCCCTTGTGTTTGTGTTGTGTTGTAGTGTTTGCAGCCCAACAGGCCTGACAAAGCGACTTACTTCGCAAATCACAAAAAAATTGGGCTGTGGCCGTGGACCCAGCTGTCAGCCTCTCCACGTACAGTACTCTTCCGATGGAAGTCGTTCCTTGACCACGTTGACCACGCCGCGCGGAGAGCACCACGGCGGTGGACGACGGGGAGGCCTAGGAAGGGGACGACGCGGAGCTGGGGAAGACGCGGCAGTGGAAGCCCGCGCGGAGAGGAGTACGAGGGTTCACTATTTCGGCTGCGGTGTGAGGCTGCCGTCGCTGCAGGGCCTGGTCAGCGGTGGGAATAGTAGGGGGCGGTGAGGCTTCCGCGGCAGCACATCAGGCCATGGGAGGCAGGAGCATGCGGCACGATCGGCGCTGCTTTGGGCGGCTAGAGCAAGAAGACCAGAGGTTGAAGAAGCACTGCGGCCGTTGGATGGACATCGTACGGTCACTGGAGCTAGAATCGTGCATATTGACTAAGTTGACAAAGCCCTCCGTCCCCGTCAACTTAGTAGGCCCACAAGTCAGCCTGCCACTATACTGGGTCCCAGCTAACAGGGGGAGTATTCATTTTTTTTGTGCGTAATAAGGAGGCACTTCCTTGCGTGCGAAGATATAGCTGGTGGGTCTGAGCTGTCAGCGGCGGTAACGTTTTTTTCACGAAATACAGAGGCCCTTCCGGTGGGTCCCTGATGTCAGGTGGAGGAATCATTATTTTGCGCGTAATAAGGAGACATTTCCTTGCGTGCGACTGTGGACCCAGTTGTCGGCCTCTCCACGTACAGTCCACTTCAGATGCATGTCGATCGTTGACCACGTTGACCAGGCCGCGCCGAGAGCACCAGGGCGATGGACGACGGCGAGGCCTAGGAAGGGAACGAGACGGAGGCAGGGAAGACTCGATAGTTGTTTCCCACACGGAGGGGAGTATGACTGTACGAGGGTTTACTGGTTCGTCTGCCGTCGCCGGAGAATAACAGCAGGTGTGGGTTAGTAGAGGGATGGCTAGGCCAGCGATGGGAGTACGGTGGGGCAGTGAGGCCTGCGCGGCAGCACAGCCGGCCGCGGGAAGGAGGGAGCAGGCAGTCCCGCCGGCGCTTGTTTGAGCGGCTGGAGCAGGAAGAGCAGAGATTGAAGAAGCACGACGGTCGTTCGATGGACATCCAACAGTCACTGCTTGTGCGTCAACCTTTTTTTAGAAAAGTCTCAAATCTGTGGAAAACAACATACAGCCCATCTGCCATTATTTCTAATAATTTACAGCGCATTTGCTAATTCTTAAGGTTTTTTAGCCCATATTCTTTTTGTTAGCATTACAGCCCATATTGTGGCCATGGTTAAGAAATTAACGAAATTTTGCATATTTCGGTGCGGTCCGAACTATTTTTAATCCCGAAATTTCGACTCACATACAAACTGATTTTAAAAATAAATGTATATCAATATAAAATCCAACAATTCTCCATGCATAAAAATTAATGTAATTTAAAATCTCGAAATAAAAAAAAGATATTTTAAACTAATTGTCGGTTTGATGTGTTCTAAAAATGTACAACCCATTTCTCATTACTGACGGGCCATTTTCTCGGCCAGCCGAATGAAGCTCTCCTTGACTTGAAAGATTTGCAGCCCAGCAGGCCTGACAAAGCGACTTACTTGGCAAATCACAAAAAAACTGGATTGTGGCCGTGGACCCAGCTGTCAGCCTCTGCACGTACAGTACTCTTTCGATGGAAGTCGATCGTTGACCACATTGACCACGTCGCGCCGAGAGCACCAAGGCGATGGACGACGGCGAGGCCTAGGAAGGGGACGACGCGGAGCCGGGGAAGACGCGGCAGTGGATGCCCACGCGGAGAGGAGTACGAGGGTTCACTGGTTCGGCTGCGGCGTGAGGCTGCCGTCGCCGCAGAATAACAGGGGGTGTGGGTAAGTACAAGGATAGCATGGGCCAGCGGTGGGAGTAGTAGGGGGCGGTGAGGCCTCCGCGGCATCACAACCGGCCACGAGAGGCAGGAGCACGCGGCACGACCGACGGAGCTTTGGGCGGCTGGAGCAAGAAGACCAGAGGTTGAAGAACCACTATGGCCGTTGGATGGACATCGTAGGGTCACTGGAGCTAGAATCGTTCATATTGACTAAGTTGACAAAGCCCTCCATCCTCGTCAATTTAGTAGGCCCACAAGTCAGCCACCCACTATGGTGGGTCCCAGCTAGCAGGGGGTATTCATTTTTTGGTGCGTAATAAGGAGGCACTTCCTTGCGTGCGAAGATATAGCTGGTGTGTCTGACCTGTCAGCGGGGGGAACGTTTTTTAGTCCATTTGGTGGGCTGGGTGAAACAATGATGTAGCATCAATGCAGCCCGTTTAAATCCCATTTGCATTTTTTTTTGAAATCCGCGGACTTGCTGGGCTGGGTGAAAATATCATGTTGGGCTAGACGGAGAAATGTTATAAAAACATAAACACATGATTGCACGTCAGTAAAATCTTTGCAAGCTTATGTACGCAATCACTAGGAGTTAACTTGCCAAGTTATATATAAACAATTATTATTATTATTTTGTAAGAACTTTCAACTTACGAAATAAAATATCATTTTAATTTGATGAGTTAATAGTACGTGGGGTATTATTATTTTTTAGTCTAGACGTGGGACAGTTGAGTTGGTTCTAGAGGAAAGTAGTGGGAGAAAACTCAGTTTACATCGAAAAAGAAAGTGGGAGAAAATTTAAAGACCTGCTGGGTCCACCTGAGGAGGGGAATATGTTGGGAGGAAGGAGATTCAAAGCAAGGCAGCCGAGTGAACTAGTTTTTTTTACGGACAAGTGAACTAGTTTACATACATAAGCAAATAGCCACTAAAAAAGCAATCAGGTTAATGGATTCTTAAAAGAAATATTTCGGACAAAACAGATAATTACGACACATAGGCTAATGCATGAAACACTCAGATGATAAAGGTGCTTATAAACAGATAAAGTACAACATCTAGACCTTTCTGGCACGCTTGATCATGACGCTGCGGCTGTCCGTGTACTCGTCGATTACGGGAAGCAGACACGCCCTCATGTCCAAGATCTGCTTGTACATGCCGTAGCATGCATATGCGTCCTTGGCCACGTAGGTTATGTAGGCTAGATTCAGACGTACCTCCCATGTGTTCAGGTCGTCTTCTTTCATGTTGGCGTATCAGGGGTCGATGATGGTCTCTGCGAGGTCAACCACGGAGTCCTTCTCCTGCCCGTTGATGATGATCTTGTATTGCTTCTCGATGTCGACAAGCTTGTTGCACCAGATGGCCGAATTGTCACGTTCTTACTTCTCTCCACCGTAGCGAAGGTGCAGTCGGCGCTGCCGATGAAACGGGCGAATGCTCCAGAACCTGGTGCAGCCATAGGACTTAAGCGAGGCAGAGCTTCACCGAGTCCGTATTGTTGGTGTACATCACATTCAACTTGGTGCGGCCATAGGACTGAACGGCGAACTCAAAGGGGAACTCCTTGCTGAAGTCCATATCCAGCAGGCTCACCCCTCGGATCGCCATTGGAGTCTCTTCGAGTGAACGAGTGTGTAGGCGGCGGCAGCAGTTCTTTTTTCAGCTCCTGGAGAACTGGATTCAACAGTAAGCTGAGTGTGTACAGGCGACAACAGTTACTACCCCTCCCTGGTCCGCTGCACGCCCGGCAGAAGATGCACCCTCGGCCACATGTCGGTTAACGAGCGGGTCTGTATTGGTACTGTAATAACAGGAGTTAGTGGTCACTTTACTTAAATTTAATTAGCTTTAATAGAAATTTATACTTAAAACAAGCAATGCATTCGCTCGTTCTATCAGTGCCACATGATCAACATGCACAACAATTAGAATTATTATTCTCAGGACGCACACGATCAACACATT
This sequence comes from Aegilops umbellulata, assembly GCA_032464435.1. Lineage (NCBI taxonomy): Eukaryota > Viridiplantae > Streptophyta > Magnoliopsida > Poales > Poaceae > Aegilops > Aegilops umbellulata. The sequence goes on along the minus strand of CP136055.1, from coordinate 549,257,906 downwards.
TGTCGCACTTTCACAAAGATAATACTACCAAGTTTGAACTGTTTGTTATGGTTGTTGTCCTCTACATCATCATGCCGTGTTTCCCAGCTTGCAAGATTCAGAACCAACAAACAAGATCCAAATAATAAGTACAACAAAGACGCCTACACATCTCACTGATTCCCAGCTTGCAAGATTCAGAACCAACCCATTAGAGCCTTTTGATAAAGTGAATATCAGGATTAAATCCATCTTGGCTAGCCATGTCATACAATCGAAGAACTTGGCGAATGCTCTTGACCGTCAAAACATCTGTAGTTGAGTATTCCTGTTTGCATAGCACAAACCAGGAGAGCACAATTTCACTTTAATAGTGGCCTCCTTTACTCAACCTGCACCTCCACTCGGATGAAGCCTGCCTTGAGTTCCATGATTCAATTCATGCGCCTTTTTCTGCAGTTCACCTGAAATGAAGCAAAGATTGCATCATTCAGCTAGCAAGAAGTACTTGCTCTCGTGAGCTGGCAGGTTCTTCTTTAGTAGTTGCACTAAAATTGAGGAACATTAAGGTTGGCTGTCCGGATCATGTAAGGTGCAACTATAATTTTGTTATCCTTTTGTGAAGTTCCACTAAAATAAAGTGCCATTGTGGTGACAGTGATGACTCATCTTGCAAAGGCTAATAAAATGTTGCACGAGATTACCAGCAGAACTTGACGGAGATTTTGGAAAGTCCAATCACCATTTTGTGCAGTTCCACCAAAACTGAGAGATGTTGCCCACGTGACATTTTAGTTGAACTGCACAAGACACTCATTCCAAAAAAAGTGTTTTGTGCAGTTCACCAAAAGGTCACAATAGCAACAAGGTGAAATGGATATCCCTATCCGCACAAAAAGATAGAAAGTAAACATTTGCTGGTCAATAAGAAGATACGAAACATATACAAAATGAAAAGAAGCATCTTAATTATGTTCATGGCAATCACGCAAGGACAGTAGAAATTTTAAAACATCAGCAATGCTTCATGTTACCAGAAGCATTACGATCAACAATGAGATTCCTCAAATATGGGATTACTTTAATGGTGGCATTGCTTGTTTACCAGACACAGTAAATCAACAACGGCTAAAGAGTTGGTTTAAGGGCATGGGACCGTGGGAACACCAGGACACTCAGCAGCGTAAAGGAGCAACTTACTTATCATACTGGGGAAAACAACAGGAGTGCCATTTGTAACACAGTTTAATTGCATCTTATCACTGGAGACATTAGATTAACAATAACACTGGTTAGACATGTCCCTAAGGTAACAATGTGATCGCTTCATTTTACATGCGCCCTTACATTAACAACAGCAAAAGGTTGGTATAAGGACATGCGACAGTGGACGCATCAGCACAATGTACCTACAAGGAGGCATAAAGTGGTGATGCCGAGTTTGTTCATGCTATGTGAGGGCAGCAAACCTAATCCTGGAGACCTTGTACTATGTGAGGGTAGCAAATCTAATCCTGGAGACCTTTTACTATGTGAGGGCAGCAAATCTAATCCTGGAGACCTTTTACTATGTGAGGGCAACAAATCTAATCCCGAGACCTTTTACTATGTGAGGGCAGCAAATCTAATCCTGAGACCTTTTACTATGTGAGGGCAGCAAATCTAATCCTGGAGACCTTTTACTATGTGATGGCAGCAAATCTAATACTTGACATACTCTGTTGACTTGTCCTCCAGCCGCCACTTTTTATCCTTTTTTCAACCAATAATAGATTTGTTCCTTATCCAGTTTGTACTGCGTTTTCCCATTATTTCCCTTTTCAACCAAGAGACCGGTGGGGTATCCGGTCTCTACTACTTTCACCATATTATTTCCTCTTTGAATCAAGTCCTAGATTCATGCTACAACTTTGCCCCCTTTCTTCGTTGTTTGAACAAAGCCCTGGATTCGAATGCATGAAGTAGCTTTACCTCTAATAATACTAAAAATTTAGGTGGCTTTGGAAGAGCTGATGGGAGTAGAAAAAGATGCACATGCAGACATGTGGGGAGCTGGGGCAGTAGAGCAAGGCCGCTTTCGAAGAACTTATACCTGAGGATCGCCGATGTCGGCGGCGGCAGGTTGGATCTGCGGACAATACGACAGGGAGGAAGAAGGGTCGGAGGACCTCCCGAGCCGGCGCTGTGTCGGAGAGAACGGCATAGGCAGATGATCGGGCCCCTCCGGCAGCTGTGGGTTTCCTCCCTCGGCGGCGATGACCGCGTGAACGATGCACCTTTTAGTCCTCTACACACACCGGCCGAAGGGATCCGGCCGGATCTGTGACCATCGGTGAGCAGAGAGAAAATGTCGCTACCGCTGTCTTGTTTATATCTGGAGAGGATGAGAGAATGAAGAGAGCAGCCCTAGTAAAGCAAGCGCTCAGGCCCCTGCGTCCATATATAGTGGAGTGATTATCTTTTTTCTCTCCACAACAAGCGTTACAATTTGTGTACGTAGCATTAAAGAAAAGAAACTCTCTATTTAAGGTGACTACTGTACGACTCCTACTTACTACTAGTAGTACTACAATATTGTTCACTTGTGCTCCCCGCCCCTCCATTCATTGAACAACCCCACGGGTGAATAAACATACAGTACTTACTGTATTTATATAGAACGAACAAGCTCGAACTATTTTCGCGTAGTTAAAAGTTGAGGGCGGGGCTTTTCGCGGGCAGTACCGTGGCAATTTTCGGGTAGGCGGTTTGACAGAGAGGCGAGGAGGGTGAGCGAGTGGGGCTATGCGATTTGACGGCGCGTTACTGCTGGAAAGATTTGTGATATGACCACTCACTATAGTCATGAATTACTGGCGCTCCGACCGGGGTGATGCCCCCCTTCCGTTCCGCGCTCTAATCTGGTGCATGACACGTCGACCCGGATGCTGGCTCTCCCACATGTCGGAGTAGTAAGAAGGAGCAAAGAATGATGCGGTATATACTAGTACTATACTACTCCCTCCGTTCCTAAATATAAGTCTTTGGAGAGATTTCACTATGGACCACATACGGAGAAAAATGAGTGAATCTACACATAAAATGCATCTATATACATCCGTATGTGGTCCACAGTGAAATATCTACGAAGACTTATATTTAGGAACGGAGGGAGTACTACTCAGGTAGGAGGAGTGCGAACCATGCAGCCCAGTGAACCAGCAATGCGAACCACGGTAGCCCAGTGAACCAGCAGTAGAAAACAATGTGGTGATATGGCCATAAAAAACAATGTGCTACGGTCCACACTGTAGCAAGTACAGTAACACTCCTCTTTGTTTGGATCCCTGAGTTAGAGCTAGTTTGGGTTGAAATAGCCTCAAATTATCAAAACAAGAGGGGTTAGTTTGAGCTAGTTTGCTCTAACCTAGCTAAAAAACTAGCCCGGTGGAGAGGTTCTAATTGGGTTAGTTATCCTCGGGCCCACTAGAAGAGAACTAAAAAAATCTCCCCTGCCCGCACCAGATCGCTCCCCCCACCTATCACACGACTCCTCTCTGTTCCCCATAGGGTCGCTTGTTGTCGGTGTCAAAACCGGCGGATCTCGGATAGGGGGTCCTGAACTGTGCGTCTAGGCGGATGGTAACAGGAGGCAAGGGACAGAATGTTTTTACCCAGGTTCGGGCCCTCTCGATGGAGGTAAAACCCTACTCCTGCTTGATTAATATTGATGATATGGGTAGTACAAGAGTAGATCTACCATGAGATCAGAGAGGCTAAACCCTAGAAGCTAGCCTATGGTATGATTGTTGTTCTGTCCTACGGACTAAAACTCTCCGGTTTATATAGACATCGGAGAGGGCTAGGGTTACACAGAGTTGGTTACAACGGAAGGAGATCTTCATATCCATATCGCCAAGCTTGCCTTCCATGCCAAGGAAAGTCCCATCCGGACACGGGACGAAGTCTTCAATCTTGTATCTTCATAGTCCAAGAGTCCGGCCAAAGGTTATAGTCTGGCTATCCGGACACCCCCTAATCCAGGACTCCCTCAGTAGCCCCTGAACCAGGCTTCAATGACGACGAGTCCAGCGCGCAAATTGTCTTCGGCATTGCAAGGCGGGTTCCTCCTCCGAATACTTCGTAGAAGACTTTGAACACAAGGATAGTGTCCGGTTCTGCAAAATAAGTTCCACATATTGCCATAGAGAGAATAATATTTACACAAATCTAATCTGCTGACGTATTCCGTAGTGTGACATCACACCACGGCCAAGTCTTTATTCGAATCATTTTTACTGTCCCACCTCAGCGCATTTCGTGAGGCGGTTTCCTTGGCACGTCTTGTCAAAGCAGAGATCGTGTCCGCTTTATTTACGGGATCCTCATCAATACGGACGTGGGTAACCCAATCGTGCCTGTTGGTACGTTTCCTTGATCAAAGGCGAGTCCCAAACGGTCACGGGGGAGGGGGGGCTCTTCGTATTCAACCTCATATAAAGAGACCAAGGCCTCACTCCTTTCTTTCGATCTCAATCGAATCCGCCTCTCACCTCGAGTTCCAACACCCAAGGCCCCATATTTTAGGCGCTTCGTACCTTTGACGATGTCCGGTTCCGACCTTCGAGGCCGATGGATGCCTTCCTCCGTCACGGAGGAAGACGTGCTAAAGCTGAGAGAGGCCAGGATTTCGACAGGCGAAATCTCGCATAGGTTGCCTGCTCAAGGGCAGGTTATCCCCACTCCCAAGCCTGGTGAGAGCGTGGTGTTCGTGTCTCACCTCCTCCGAGGGCTAGGCTTCGCGACGGACCCCTTTGTGAGGGGGCTCATGTTTTATTATGGACTGGAATTCCACGACTTAGCTCCGAAGTCCATCCTCCATATCTTGTTGTTCATCGTTGTGTGCGAAGCCTTCCTCCGTATTACTCCTCACTTCGGATTATGGCTTAAGACCTTTAAAGTAGAATCGAAGATGATCGAGGGACAGCACGCGGAGTGCGGAGGCGCTGTTATAAGTAAGAATGCTGACGCTCCATGGCCCGAGGGCTCTTTTCAAGAGGAGTTCGGCTTATGGCAACAAGAGTGGTTTTATATCACAGCTCCCAGGGACACCAAGTGGGTGGTGCCACCTGCTTTCCGCTCGGGTCCCCCACCCCGACTAGCGTCATGGGTCAATAAGGGGCTGGACTGGGGGCCGGCAAAGGACGTGCCCCTGCTGCAGGGCCGCATCCGAGATCTCCTAGAAAGGGACATCAGCCTAGTCGTGGTGATGCAGGTTATGCTAATTCGCCGAGTTCTGCCCTGCAAACGTCGCCCTCTCCGCCTGTAGGAGTTCAATCCGGAGGGACCGCGAGCTCTCCAACACTTCCTTGGCATAACGCCCCTGGAGATGTACAAATTATTCTTTGGATCACAAGTAATGTGTCCGGATTCTACGGAGGACGGAGGACTAAGCTGCAATCGTCCGGATACTCAAGTAAGCAACCCTGTTTCCGGACACGACATCCGTTCATTTGTCACAACATCACCCTTAAAAGAGTTGTCTTTGAAACAGGAGTGGATAGTGAAGGCGAAGTTAATCAGGTGTCCGACCCCCCTTCCTGAGACCTCGCCGGATCCCGTGTTAACCAGGATGCTGGAGGTCGCTCCTTTAGGGGAAAACGAAGGGGGGGGGATAAGGAAGCTACCGCCTCCACAAAGGAGGCTGTCAGGAAGGGAGGAATCGAAAATTCCTCTACCCAAGGGAAGAGGAGGACCTCCTCTGAAGACCCGGAGACCATGGCCTCAAAGCAGGGGAAGAAATCTTCGCCACAGGGTCCTGTGCCGGGGGATACCTCGGCCGCACTGTGTCCCCAAGGGGATCAGCCCTCCATCGAGCCGTAAGTAGAGAGGATGTTTAATTAATGAGATAAATCTTTGCTTTTAATTCTGAGAAGAATAACCGAAAATTTACCTTGTAGTTCGGACCTTAGCCCTTCTCAGCAGAGCTCGTCTTCGGGGGGATCTTCTTCCGGAGATGATGGAGAGCGGAACGCCTCTCCCTGTCATACCGCCTCATGAGGCGGGTGACCCTGAGGTGTCGTCGCGGAGGGTTTCTCCTGATCCGGTAAGGCTGGAAGGTGGTAATACGGCCACCCGAAGCCCTCCGAGTCCGGCTTGCGAAAAAGGCGATCGGACGAGTCCGACACCGTCTGGCACATGGTCGGAGGTACTGAAGGATCTGCTAGGGCGAGGGCTTATCTCGGAGAAGCATCGTACTTTGATGGGTACGGTGATTGAAAAGATTTCATCCACGGAAAGCGGGTTGCATGAAGCGGTCATGAGTCTACTGACAGGCTTTGAGGTACGTGAAATGATGCACCTTTTTGGAAAGTGCCGCATATTTTAAGATGCGCCCCATGTAGATAGTAGCCCCTGAGACTCTGTGTGTTGCCAAAAACGGCGGCACGCAGAGGATCATAGTCCCAGGTATAATTTTGCCGCCTTCTTATGCAGGTGGCGAAGTGTCCGGTGGCTAGCCGGACTGATGAATTTGCCGAGCTATCGCGGCAACTTTGAAGGAAATATGCCCTAGAGGCAATAATAAAGTTATTATTTATTTCCTCATATATCATGATAAATGTTTATTATTCATGCTAGAATTGTATTAGCCAGAAACATAATACATGTGTGAATATATAAACAAACAAAGTGTCACTAGTATGCCTCTATTTGACTAGCTCGTTAATCAAAGATGGTTATGTTTCCTAACCATGAACAAAGAGTTGTTATTTGATTAACGAGGTCACATCATTAGTTGAATGATCTGATTGACATGACCCATTCCATTAGCTTAGCACCCGATCGTTTAGTACGTTGCTATTGCTTTCTTCATGACTTATACATGTTCCTATGACTATGAGATTATGCAACTCCCGTTTGCCGGAGGAACACTTTGTGTGCTACCAAACGTCACAACGTAACTGGGTGATTATAAAGGAGCTCTACAGGTGTCTCCAAAGGTAGATGTTGGGTTGGCGTATTTCGAGATTAGGATTTGTCACTCCGATTGTCGGAGATGTATCTCTGGGCCCTCTCGGTAATGCACATCACTTAAGCCTTGCAAGCATTGCAACTAATGAGTTAGTTGCGGGATGATTAATTACAGAACGAGTAAAGAGACTTGCCGGTAACGAGATTGAACTAGGTATTGAGATACCGACGATCGAATCTCGGGTAAGTAACATACCGATGACAAAGGGAACAACGTATGTTGTTATGCGGTCTGACCGATAAAGATCTTCGTAGAATATGTAGGAGCCAATATGGGCATCCAGGTCCCGCTATTGGTTATTGACCGGAGACGTGTCTCGGTCATGTCTACATTGTTCTCGAACCGTAGGGTCCGCACGCTTAAGGTTTCGATGACAGTTATATTATGAGTTTATGAGTTTTGATGTACCGAAGGAGTTCGGAGTCCCGGATGAGATCGGGGACATGACGAGGAGTCTCGAAATGGTCAAGATGTAAAGATTGATATATTGGACGACTATATTCGGACATCGGAAAGGTTCTGAGTGATTCGGGTATTTTCGGAGTACCGGGGAGTTACGGGAATACGAGGAAGAGTATTGGGCCTTAATGGGCTTTAGTGGGAAGGAGCCAGGAGGTGGCGCGCACCCCTCCCAAGCCTAGTCCGAATTGGACAAGGGGTTTGGGGCGCGGCCCCCTCTCCCTTCCTTCTCCACTTCCCTCCTTTCCCCCCTTCTCCTAGTTGGACTAGGAAAGAAGGAGTCCTACTCCCGGTGGGAGTAGGACTCCCCTTGGCGCGCCCTCGTCCTAGGGCCGGCCTCCTCCTCCCTTGCTCCTTTATATACGGGGGCAGGGGGCACCCCAGGACACACAAGTTGATCTTCGTGATCGTTCCTTAGCCGTGTGCGGTGCCCCCCTCCACAATATTACACCTCGGTCATATTGTAGCGGTGCTTAGGCGAAGCCCTGCGACGGTTGAACATCAAGATCGTCACCACGCCGTCGTGCTGACGAAACTCCCTCCCAAAGCTTTGCTAGATCGAAGCCCGGGGTGCGTCATCGAGCTATACGTGTGTCAAGAACTCGGAGGTGCCGGAGTAACGGTGCTTGGATCGGTTGGACCGGGAAGACGTACGACTACTTCCTCTATGTTGCGTCAACGCTTCCGCTTCGGTCTACGAGGGTACGTAGACAACACTCTCCCCTCTCGTTGCTATGCATCACCATGATCTTGCGTGTGCGTTGGAATTTTTTTGAAATTACTACGTTCCCCAACAGTGGCATCCGAGCCTAGGTTTTATGTGTTAATGTTATATGCACGAGTAGAACACAAGTGAGTTGTGGGCGATATAAGTCATACTGCTTACCAGCATGTCATACTTTGGTTCGGCAGTATTGTTGTATGAAGCGGCCCGGACCGACATTACGCGTACGCTTACGCAAGACTGGTTCTACCGACGTGCTTTGCACACAGGTGGCTGGCGGGTGTCAGTTTCTCCAACTTTAGTTGAACCAAGTGTGGCTACGCTCGGTCCTTGCGAAGGTTAAAACAACACCAACTTGACAAACTATCATTGTGGTTTTGATGCGTAGGTAAGAACGGTTCTTGTTAAGCCCAGTAGCAGCCACGTAAAAACTTGCAACAAACAAAGTAGAGGACGTCTAACTTGTTTTTGCAGGGCATGTTGTGATGTGATATGGTCAAGACGTGATGATATATAAGTTCTTGTATGAGATGATCATGTTTTGTTGAAGTTATCGGCAACTTGCAAAAGAATTATGGTTGTCTGTCTATTGCATAAGATGCAAGCGCCAAATAATTGCTTTACTTTATCGCTATGCGATAGCAATAGTTGCAAGAGCAATTGTTGGCGAGACGACCATGTGACGACACATTGATATAGATCAAGATGATGGAGATCATGGTGTCATGCCGGTGACGATGGAGATCATGACGATGCTTTGGAGATGGAGATCAAAGGCACAAGATGATGATGGCCATATCATGTCACATATTATGATTGCATGTGATGTTTATCTTTTATACATCTTATTTTGCTTAGTTCGACGGTAGCTTTATAAGATGATCTCTCACTAAATTATCAAGGTATAAGTGTTCTCCGTGAGTATGCACCGTTGCGGAAGTTCTTCGTGCTGAGACACCATGTGATGATCGGGTGTGATAGGCTCTACGTTCAAATACAACGGGTGCAAAATAGTTGCACACGCAGAATACTCAGGTTTAACTTGACGAGCCTAGCATATAACAGATATGGCCTCGGAACACGGAGACCGAAAGGTCGAGCGTGAATCATATAGTAGATATGATCAACATAGTGATGTTCACCATTGAAAGCTACTCCATTTCACGTGATGATCGGTTATGGTTTAGTTGATTTGGATCACGTGATCACTTAGAGGATTAGAGGGATGTCTATCTAAGTGGGAGTTCTTAAGTAATATGATTAATTGAACTTTAATTTATCATGAACTTAGTCCTGGTAGTATTAGCATATCTATGTTGTAGATCAATAGCTCACGTTATTGCTTCCCTGTGTTTATTTTGATATGTTCCTAGAGAAAATTGTGTTGAAAAGATGTTAGTAGCAATGATGCGGATTGGATCCGTGATCTGAGATTTATCCTCATTGCTGCACAGAAGAATTATGTCCTTGATGCACCGCTAGGTGACATACCTATTGCAGGAGCAGATGCAGACGTTATGAACGTTTGGCTAGCTCAATATGATGACTACTTGATAGTTGAAGTGCACCATGCTTAACAGCTTATAATCGGGACTTCAAAGACATTTTGAACGTCATGGACCATACGAGATGTTCCAGGAGTTGAAGTTAATATTTCAAGCAAATACCCGGGTTGAGAGATATGAAGACTCCAACAAGTTCTATAGCTAAAAGATGGAGGAGAATCGCTCAACTAGTGAGCATGTGCTCAGATTGTCTGGGTACTACAATCGGTTGAATCAAGTGGGAGTTAATATTCCAGATAAGATAGTGATTGACAGAATTCTCTAGTCACCATCACCAAGTCAGTAGAACTTCGTGATGAACTATGATATGCAAGGGATAACTGAAACGATTCCCAAGCTCTTCGTGATGCTAAAATCGACGAAGGTAGAAATCAAGAAAAACATCAAGTGTTGATGGTAGACAAGGCCACTAGTTTCAAGAAAAGGGCAAAGGGAAGAAGAGGAACTTCAAGAAGAACGGCAAGCGAGTTGCTGCTCAAGTGAAGAAGCCCAAGTCTGGTCCTAAGCCTGAGACTAAGTGCTTCTACTGCAAAGGGACTAGTCACTGGAAGCGGAACTACCCAAGTATTTTGCGGATAAGAAAGGATGGCAAAGTAAACAAAGGTATATTTGATATACATGTTATTGATGTGTACTTTACTAGTGTTCATAGCAACCCCTCAGTATTTGGTACTAGTTCAGTTGCTAAGATTAGTAACTTGAATCGGGAGTTGCAGAATGAGCAGAGACTAGTTAAGGGTGAAGTGACGATGTGTGTTGGAAATGGTTCCAAGATTGATATGATCATCATCGCACACTCCCTATACTTTCGGGATTAGTGTTGAACCTAAATAAGTGTTATTTGGTGTTTGCGTAGAGCATGAATATGATTTGATCATGTTTATTGTATTTAAGTAAGAGAATAAATTGTTGTTCTGTTTACATGAATAAAACCTTATATGGTTACACATCCAATGAAAATGGTTCATTGGATCTCGATCGTAGTGACACATATTCATAATATTGAAACCAAAAGATGAAAAGTTAATAATGATAGTGCAACTCATTTCTGGCACTGCCGTTTAGGTCATATTGGTGTAAAGCACATGAAGAAACTCCATGCTGATGGGATTTTGGAATCACTTGATTATGAATCACTTGATGCTTGCGAACCATGCCTTATGGGCAAGATGACTAAAACTCCGTTCTCCGGAACAATGGAGCGAGCAACTGACTTATTGGAAATAATACATACTGATGTATGCGGTCCGATGAGTGTTAAGGCTCGCGGCGGGTATCGTTATTTTCTAACTTCACAGATGATTTGAGCATATATGGGTATATGTACTTGATGAAACATAAGTCGGAAACATTTGAAAAGTTCAAAGAATTTCAGAGTGAAGTGGAAAATCATCGTGACAAGAAAATAAAGTTTCTACGATCTGATCGTGGAGGTGAATATTTAAGTTATGAGTTTGGTCTTCATTTGAAACAATGCGGAATAGTTTCGCAACTCACGCCACCTGGAACACCACAGCATAATGGTGTGTCTGAACATCGTAACCACACTTTACTAGATATGGTGCGATATATGACTTCTCTTGCTGATCTACCGCTATCTTTTTGAGGTTATGCTATAGAGACGACTGCATTCACGTTAAATAGGGCACCATCTAAATCCGTTGAGACGACACCATATGAACTGTGGTTCGGCAAGAAACCCAAGTTGTCGTTTCTTAAAGTTTGGGGCTGCGATGCTTATGTGAAAAAGCTTCAACCTGATAAGCTCGAGCCCAAATCGAAGAAATGTGTCTTCATAGGATACCCAAAGGAAACTGTTGGATACACCTTCTATCATAGATCCGAAGGCAAAACATTCGTTGCCAAGAATGGATCCTTTCTAGATAAGGGAGTTTCTCTCGAAAGAAGTGAGTGGGAGGAAAGTAGAAAACTTGATAAGGTAATTGTACCATCTCCCTTATTGGAAAGTAGTTCATCACAGAAATCTGTTCTTGTGACTACTACACCAATTAGTGAGGAAGATAATGATGATGATCATGTAACTTTGGATCAAGTTACTACCGAACCTCGTAGGTCAACCAGAGTGAGATCCGCACCAGAGTGGTACCGTAATCCTATTCTAGAGGTCATGTTACTTGACCATGAATAACCTACGAACTATGAGGAAGCGATGATGAGCCCGGATTCCGCGAAATGGTTTGAGACCATGAAATCTGAGATGAGATCCACGTATGAGAACAAAGTATGGACTTTGATTGACTTGTCCAATGATCGGCGAGCCATTGAGATTAAATGGATCTTCAAGAGGAAGACAGACGCTGATAGTAGTGTTACTATCTACAAAGCTAGAATTGTCGCAAAAGGTTTTCGACAAGTTCAAGGTGTTGACTATGATGAGAGTTTCTCACTCATATCTATGCTTAAGTCTGTCCAAATCATGTTAGCAATTGCCGCATTTTATGAAATCTGGCAAATGGATAAACAAAACTGCATTCCTTAATGGATTTATTAAAGAAGAGTTGTATATGATGCAACCATAAGGTTTAGTCAATCCTAAAGGTGCTAACAAAATATGAAAGCTCCAGCGATCCATCTATGGATTGGTGCACGCATCTCGGAGTTGGAATATACGCTTTGATAAGTTGATCAAAGCATATAGTTTTATACAGACTTGCGGTGAAGCCTGTATTTACAAGAAAGTGAGTGGGAGCACTACAGCATTTCTGATAAGTATATGTGAATGACATATTGTTGATTGGAAATAATGTAGAATTATTCTGCAAAGCATAAAGGAGTGTTTGAAAGGAGTTTTTCAAAGAAAAACCTCGATGAAGCTGCTTACATATTGAGCATCAAGATCTATAGAGATAGATCAAGACGCTTGATAAGTTTTTTTCAATGAATACATACCTTGACAAGATTTTGAAGTAGTTCAAAATGGAACAGTCAAAGAAAGAGTTCTTGCCTGTGTTACAAGGTGTGAAATTGAGTAAGACTCAAAACTCGACCACGGCAGAAGATAGAAAGAGAATGAAAGTCATTCCCTATGCCTTGGCCATAGGTTCTATAAAGTATGCCATGTTGTGTACCAGATCTATTGTATACCCTACACTGATTTTGGCAAGGGAGTACAATAGTGATCTAGGAGTAGATCACTGGACAGCGGTCAAAATTATCCTTAGTGGAATAAGGATATGTTTCTCGATAATGGAGGTGACAAAAGGTTCGTCGTAAAGGGTTATGTCGATGCAAGTTTTGACACTGATCTAGATGACTCTAAGTCTCAATCTGGATACATATTGAAAGTGGGAGCAATTAGCTAGAGTAGCTCCATGCAGAGCATTGTTGACATAGAAATTTGCAAAATACATACGGATCTGAATGTGGCAGACCCGTTGACTAAACTTCTCTCACAAACAAAACATGATCACACCTTACTACTCTTTGTGTGTTAATCACATAGCGATGTGAACTAGATTATTGACTCTAGTGGACCCTTTTGGGTGTTGGTCACATGGTGATGTAAACTATTGGTGTTAAATCACATGGCGATGTGAACTAGATTATTGACTCTAGTGCAAGTGGGAGACTGAAGGAAATATGCCCTAGAGGCAATAATAAAGTTATTATTTATTTCCTCATATATCATGATAAATGTTTATTATTCATGCTAGAATTGTATTAGCCGGAAACATAATACATGTGTGAATATATAAACAAACAAAGTGTCACTAGTATGCCTCTACTTGACTAGCTTGTTAATCAAAGATGGTTATGTTTCCTAACCATGGACAAAGAGTTGTTATTTGATTAACGAGGTCACATCATTAGTTGAATGATCTGATTGACATGACCCATTCCATTAGCTTAGCACCCGATCGTTTAGTATGTTGCTATTGCTTTCTTCATGACTTATACATGTCCCTATGACTATGAGATTATGCAACTCCCGTTTGCCGGAGGAACACTTTGTGTGCTACCAAACATCACAACGTAACTGGGTGATTATAAAGGAGCTCTACAGGTGTCTCCAAAGGTAGATGTTGGGTTGGCGTATTTCGAGATTAGGATTTGTCACTCCAATTGTCGGAGATGTATCTCTAGGCCCTCTCGGTAATGCACATCACTTAAGCCTTGCAAGCATTGCAACTAATGAGTTAGTTGCGGGATGATGTATTACAAAATGAGTAAAGAGACTTGCCGGTAACGAGATTGAACTAGGTATTGAGATACCGGCGATCGAATCTCGGGCAAGTAACATACCGATGACAAAGGGAACAACGTATGTTGTTATGCGGTCTGACCGATAAAGATCTTCGTAGAATATGTAGGAGCCAATATGGGCATCCAGGTCCCGCTGTTGGTTATTGACCGGAGACGTGTCTCGGTCATGTCTACATTGTTCTCGAACCGTAGGGTCCGCACGCTTAAGGTTTCGATGACAGTTATATTATGAGTTATGAGTTTTGATGTACCGAAGGAGTTCGGAGTCCCGGATGAGATCGGGGACATGACGAGGAGTCTCGAAATGGTCGAGACATAAAGATCGATATATTGGACGACTATATTCGGACATCGGAAAGGTTCTGAGTGATTCGGGTATTTTCGGAGTACCGGGGAGTTACGGGAATACGGGGAAGAGTATTGGGCCTTAATGGGCTTTAGTGGGAAGGAGCCAGGAGGTGGCGCGCGCCCCTCCCAAGCCCAGTCCGAATTGGACAAGGGGTTTGGGGCGCGGCCCCCCTCTCCCTTCCTTCTCCACTTCCCTCCTTTCCCCCTTCTCCTAGTTGGACTAGGAAAGAAGGAGTCCTACTCCCGGTGGGAGTAGGACTCCCCTTGGCGCGCCCTCGTCCTAGGGCCAGCCTCCTCCTCCCTTGCTCCTTTACATACGGGGGCAGGGGGCACCCCAGGACACACAAGTTGATCTTCGTGATCGTTCCTTAGCCGTGTGCGGTGCCCCCCTCCACAATATTACACCTCGGTCATATTGTAGCGGTGCTTAGGCGAAGCCCTGCGACGGTTGAACATCAGGATCGTCACCACGCCGTCGTGCTGATGAAACTCCTCCCCAAAGCTTTGCTGGATCGAAGCCCGGGGTGCGTCATCGAGCTGTACGTGTGTTAAGAACTCAGAGGTGCCGGAGTAACGGTGCTTGGATCGGTTGGACCGGGAAGACGTACGACTACTTCCTCTACGTTGCGTCCACGCTTCCGCTTCGGTCTACGAGGGTACGTAGACAACACTCTCCCCTCTCGTTGCTATGCATCACCATGATCCTGCGTGTGCGTAGGAATTTTTTTTGAAATTACTACGTTCCCCAACGAACTTGACGTGGTAGATGCTGACATCGCGCTTGTCAACAAGCGGTTTGACGAGGCACAAGGTATGTAATTTTCTCCGAAGACATCTGGTAAGAGGAGCTTGACGCCAGTATCTTACAGTGTCTGCACTCGATGCAGATGGGGCTGCCGCTGTGGAGGACCTTCGGGCAGAGCTTGCCCGAGCCAAGGAGCAAGCCAGAGAAAGCGATGCGGCTGCCTTAAAGGCGGTTGAGGAGTTGAAAGCCGAACAGGCTGCTCATTGCCAAAGCAAAAAGGAAATGGCCGAGATGGCTGCAAAGTTGAAGACCGCTGCTAACCACTGCAAGCTTCTTGAGAAAGAAGATCGGGCGGAGCGGACAGACCTGGAAAAGGCCATTACGACGGCCAAGGATGCTCGTTCTGCGATGAGAGCGATGAAGGAGGAGCTGCGTCAGGCCGGAGATATCGCGGCTGGAAAGCCCTTTATGCTATGGATGATGTTGGGATCCTAAATATGCTCCGTTGGACTGGATGTGAAGTTTGTCGGACGCGTATCTGGATTTAGTGGCGAGTGCCGCTGATGTAGTCGAACACTTCCGAGATCAGGAGGGTCACGAAGTGGAAAAGCTTTTCTGGTCGCAGTTCCACAATCCAGAGCGTCCGCTTCCATTACCCAATCGTTTGGCCGAATGGGCCGAGCTGAATAGGTTATCCGGACTCGCCATGAAGTATGTCGTGGATCATCTATGGCCGAAAAGGCCAAAGCCGAACAGTTATTTTAGCTTGGTGCAGCAGTTCCTTGGTGCGGTGCCGTATGTCAACACGATGAAGAGGTCAGTGTGTGTGGAGGGTGCGCGGATGGCCCTCGCCCGTGTCAAGACATACTGGGCGGAGATGGAGGCCACCGTTGTTGCAGCCCAAGATTCGGGCGAAAGCCGAGTACCTGCCGAGCACTACTTTCAAGAAGTCCTGGAGGGCGCTCGTTTAATAGAGACGCAGTGCTCGAAGGATATTATGTTCGAATAACATGTATTTTTATTGAAAACAATATTTTGCTGAAGTGTAGAAGCTTTTTATACTTGTGCTTGCAAGAATTATAATGCCTCCTGTGCGGCTGTTTACGTATATGTATATATAACCTGAAAGATTGCAGTCGTTGGCTTCAGCCCCCAAGCATATAATGTGGGGGTGTTCGCAAAAGGCGCATCATCACACTTGATCCAATGTCTTGGTCCATTAAGGAGGTGGTAGCGCAGCGAACTAGGCAACTGGACTATAATGCTTTATCACTTTCACTTAGCCATAGGAGTTTGACCGTGGAGCTACTATATAGCCCCTGGTGGCACCGCACTTGCCGGAATTCGGGGCGCGTGTGTGCCTGGCCGGGAAACGGCCCTTCATTAATGCGGAGGAATCCCGAAGATTCCGATGGGTCATCAAGTGGTTGACCAGTCTCACGCTATATCATGACAATCAGTTTTCGGCTTTCTCTACTGAGGTGCTCGCCTGGCTGAACCGGGGCACAATCGCAGTAGTTCTCCTGGTGCCGCCTTAGCCGATAGTGCGGAATGTAAGGCAGCAAAACACAGGAGCCGGGCAAACCCAACATTTGACCAAAGACATGATTCGGAGCTGATGCATATAAGGCCAAACTTGCGACGCCGAACACTCCCTAAGGTATTCAGTCTTTATGAAAAACGGGCTGAGCAGTGCCCTTGATAATAAGCCCCTGGTGTCCAGGTACGCGCAAAATTCTGACGTGGCCACATGCCAAGACGCCAGCCTCCTCCTCGGTTATACTGAGAATCCGGGGATGTATATCAACAAGAGACAGTAAAAAAGGTTTACGCAGGGTCTTAATCTAAAAAGAATCCTGGGGACGGGTCCCTGCTGCACGTCTGCGCCTGTGTCTCCGTTGTGCCGTGTCCTGGACGGGCGTAGCATGGTGTTCGTCTGTAAAAGAGAGGAACTTAGCTGAAGAAATAAAAATGAATAGTCGTGCGGAATGTATGCTGTAATAAATAAACAAAGTATAGCTCAATACGGGTAATATTTAGCCTTATTGCCGCTTATTTTACATACGCGGAGCCCCTTGTATAAGGGTGTATGGCTACTGAACCTTTACCAATTATATATTTTCTCTGGACTCGCCTAGCCGTGTCCGTGGTCTTTAACGACCTGTTAGATGCTTTTGTTGCTGAAGCTATTTTAATGTGTGGCTGTCAAGGCAGCCGCATATTCTTCCGCGCTCGAGGAGCACTCGATATTTCCCTTTAGTGAGATGATGACTCGTGGACCGGGCATCTTAAGCATAAGAGATGCATAATGCGGTATTGCGTTAAAGCGGGCGAAAGCCTCGCGTCCCAGTAGTGCTTGATAACTACTCGAAAATTGGGCGATGTGGAAGGTTAGCTTTTCGCGGCGGAAGTTATCGGTAGAGCAGAACATAACTTCTAGCGGGATAGAACCCGTGCAATGGGCATCTGGGCCTGGCGTTACTCCTTGAAAGGAAGTATTGCTATGGCGAATTTTTGTTGGGTCCATCCCCATTTTGCGGACTGTGTCCTGATATAGCAGGTTTAGACCACTGCCGCCGTCCATCAGGACTTGTGTAATGTGGAATCCGTCAATTATCGGATCTAACACTAAGGTAGTCCAAACCGTGTTCCGAATACTTCTAGAGTAATCCTGATGGTCGAAGGTGATCGGTTTTAACAACCAGTGGCGAGACTCCTTTGGGGTAGGCCGTATGGCACGTGTCTCTGTAGGCGCCACTCTATTTTTCCCTTTTGTCACGTGGAGTGAGTTTACTGTTTTGACTTCGTGTGGGAAATTCTTTTGTTTCCCGGTGCTCTGCTTGTGGGGTTCGTCATCGTCCTCACTTGGTGTGTCGAGCCCCTTGTGTTCGGCGTTGAGTTGGTCGGATTGCTTGAAGACCCAGCATTCTCTGTGGGTATGATTTGCAGGCTTCCCGGGAGTGCTGTGGATTTGACATATCTTATCCAAGATTTTGTTTAGGTTAGATAGCTCGTCCCTGTTATCCTTGAGGGGCGGCTTTTTCTGATTCTGCCGAGAGCTTTTGAATCCAGCGTTGACTGCTGTGCTCTTCGAGCTGCTTTCCTTATTCCGGCGTTGTTCCTTGCTGCGTCGTGGTTTCCTGTTTCCATCCCTGACTTCAGATGTACTTGGGTCGCTGGTGATGCATCTTGCCAACCAAGTGTCCTCTCCCGCGCAAAAGCGGGTCATGAGGCTTGTTAATGCGGCCATTGTTCTTGGCTTTTCTTGGCCGAGGTGTCTGGCGAGCCATTCGTCTCGAACGCTGTGTTTGAAAGCTGCTAAGGCTTCGGCGTCCGGACAGTCGACTATCTGGTTCTTTTTAGTAAGAAATCTGTTCCAGATTTTCCGGGCTGACTCTCCGGGCTGTTGAGTTATATGGCTTAAATCGTCTGCATCTGGAGGTTGGACATAGGTCCCTTGAAAATTTGCCCGAAAAGCATCCTCGAGCTCTTCCCAACTTCCAATGGTGTTTTCGGGAAGGCCTTTAAGCCAATGCTGGGCTAGCCCTTTGAGCTTGAGGGGTAAGTATTTTATGGTGTGGAGGTCGTCTCCTCTGGCCATGTGTATGTGGAGGATATAATCCTCAATCCAGACTCCAAGGTCTGTTGTTCCGTCGTACGCCTCTATGTTTACGGGCTTGAATCCCGCTGGAAATTCATGGTCCAGCACCTCATCGGTGAAACAGAGGGGGTGTGCGGCACCCCTGTACTTGGCTGTGCCATGTTGTTCGGATATTTGTTGTGTTGCATTGCTTACTAGAGCTTGATTTCTTGGCCCGTAGATAGATCTGGCTGGGCCATCCTTTTGATGCAAATCCTTGGTTGGATCGTGTGTTGGCTTGTGTGCGGCGCCGTTTGCCGCTCTATGTTGGCCATGGGGGCATCTATCCAACCGGGTGGCTTCCTTATTTTTTGATTTCGGGGGCTCTAAGGCCTCCTCAGCAAATTCAGGCAGTAGCTTTCGCTTCGGGTAGCTCCTTGTGTGGCGACTATCGCCGTATTTGTCTGCGGTGTTGAGTACTTTGCTCCATCTGATTCGGAGTTTGTCTTCCGCAGTTTTGAGCTTCCGCTTCTGCTTTTTCAGGCTACGCGCAGTGGCGACGAGCCTTTTGTGGAGGTTCTTCTGCTCCAGGAACTTGTCCGGCATGAGGTCGTCCGGACTGTTATCTTCGCCAAGGATGGGTTGTGCGTTTTGTTTATCCAATTTGTCTTGTTCGGATGGTTGCTTGATGCTATGTTCATCATTCGCCGGCTCGCCCTTCTCTGTGGCTGGGTCTGTATGACCGCTATCTCTGTCGGGGCGAGGCTTGGAGCGGCGCTTACGCCGCCGCTTTGGCTGTTTTTCGGAGGATCGACCCATCGTTGCGTCATCCCGTTCTTCCTCGTCGTTTCCTTCGGGTGTGTCCACCATGTATACATCGTAGGATGGGGTGGCGGTCCAGTGTCTTATAGGCGCTGGTTCATGTTCGTCTCCTACATCGTCGTCCATACCGTCGATGTCTTCAGAGTCGAATTTGAGCATGTCGGTTAAATCATCGATAGTGGCTACGAAGTGGGTGGTGGGTGGGCATCGAATTTCTTTGTCGTCCGCATCCCAATCCTGTTGGCCATAATCCGGCCAGGACTCTCCTGACAAAGAGAGAGACTTTAGTGAATTCAGGATATCGCCGAAGGGCGAGTACTGAAAGATATCCTCGGCGGTGAATTCCGTGATCGGCGCCCAATCGGATTCGATTGGCAGGGGCGCGAAGGGTTCGGAGTCCGGATAAGAGTCCGACACCTTGAAGTCACGGGCTTCACAGAGGATACGGCTGGTGTCCGGCTCGATCACCGTCGAGGCTGCAGCCCCCGAGGCGGTGTCTAGCCACCCGTCCTCGATCGACGCAGTTGGCTCCGAGCTAAGTGTCGGAGCTAGCGCGGGTGCGGCCTCCAGGGCACTGTTCGGTGGCAGAGTTAGGTCATGCCCATCATGACAGTGCGGCGCGCCCGGCTGTGGCTCGAATCCGTCGAAGATCAAGTCTCCGCGGATATCAGTCATGTAGTTCAAGCTTCCAAATCTGACCTGATGGCCAGGGGCGTAGCTTTCAATCTGCTCCAGATGGCCAAGCGAATTGGCCCGCAGTGCAAAGCCGCCGAATACGAAGATCTGTCCGGGGAAAAAAGTCTCACCCTGGACCGCATCGCTGTTGATGATCGGAGGAGCCATCGGGCCTAAAGATGACGACACAGAGGAACTCTCAATGAAAGCACTAATGTCGGTGTCAAAACCGGCGGATCTCGGGTAGGGGGTCCCGAACTGTGCGTCTAGGCGGATGGTAACAGGAGACAAGGGACACAATGTTTTTACCCAGGTTCGGGCCCTCTCGATGGAGGTAAAACCCTACTCCTGCTTGATTAATATTGATGATATGGGTAGTACAAGAGTAGATCTACCACGAGATCAGAGAGGCTAAACCCTAGAAGCTAGCCTATGGTATGATTGTTGTTTTGTCCTACGGACTAAAACTCTCCAGTTTATATAGACACCGGAGAGAGCTAGGGTTACATAGAGTCGGTTACAACGGAAGGAGATCTTCATATCCATATCGCCAAGCTTGCCTTCCACGCCAAGGAAAGTCCCATCCGGACACGGTACGAAGTCTTCAATCTTGTATCTTCATAGTCCAAGAGTCCGGCCTAAGGTTATAGTCCGGCTATCCGGACACCCCCTAATCCAGGACTCCCTCACTCGCCCTCTCTCTCCTCCGGCCGGCCTCTCCTTTCGGCCTCCGCCGCCCTACTCCGGCCGCCCTCTCCCTCCGGCCTTCGAAGGTTGCCCCGCTCCCCCTTCACCAGTCGTTTTTCTCCCTCTTTCGTGCGCGGCGGCGGCGCATCTACCAGGGAGGTCGCGAGAGGGGTGAGTTTGTTCGTTCCTTCTATGTCTCACGGCCATATCAGTGGTCTTGCTTGCTCTCGCGCTAATTCTGATTTGGAAAAGTAGATCCTGATCAAACCTGGTATAGATTTGTGGTGCACGCATGGAATTGTTTGATGCTGCTTGAGGAGGTAATAAATCTTTCTAGAGGCCCAAAGATTCAGGTCACCTTTCTAGGTATTTCAATGTCAGGCTTGCATTATTTGTAGAGGCCCAAAGATTCAGTTCACCTTTCTAGGCATTTCAATTTCAGGCTTGCATTATTTCTAGAGGCCCAAAGATTCAGTTCACCTTTCTAGGTATTTCAGTTCCAGGCTTGCATTATTTCTAGAGGCCCAAAGATTCAGTTCACCTTTCTAGGTATTTTAGTTACAGGCTTGCATTATTTCTAGAGGCCCAAAGATTAAGTTCCCATTCGGCGACAAGCGGCCCTGCTACCCATGCCGGTGTCGACCTCAACTCGCAAGGGCCGGCGTCAGAGGGGTTCCCGGGGCTTGGGCTCTACAGAGCCTTCCTCCAGAGCAATAATGGAGAGCTCCTCCCTCGGTGCGTGAGGGGCTCCGGGCTCCCTCCTTATCGTGAATGACTTCCGTGATGAGTTAGCTCATTCTTTGTTTCATGAAGTGTTTTTTTATTTTGTGAAGCTTGATTGACGACTTGTATGTTTAAGTGGGATATCTCATTTGTGTGGACAAAGTAAAAATTATCATGTTTTGCATGCTTGATTTGTATAGATGGTTCGTTTATGTCAATTGTGAGCGGGAGGAGGCCACAGAAGAGCCGGCCACACCAAGAGGGTGCTTGGATCCAAGGGACTTATTTTAGTCTGACTAAAAATAGTCTCTTTAAGAGGCTAAAAGTTCCAAGCACTCTTGAGACTAAAAAAATTTAGTCAGGGGTACCCCTACTAAAATGTGGATTAGTCATCTCTCTCCTCATTTAACTCCTCTCCTTTAACACAGGCGAGTACTGGATTGGAGGGTTTGGAGGATAATAAATGCTCATTAACTTGATTTTAGTCTCTTTAGTATTTGGATCCAAGCATGGGTGAGGCTAGCAAGTTTTAGTCTCACTACTTTTAGTCATGGAACTAAAACGTATCCAAGCACCCTCCAAATCCGGCAGGAAATAGGGTCCAAAGTAGTCAAATGATTGAGATAGAGCATTTATTGTCAATCTAACCCTGCCATCCATACACCTCTTTGGTTTAGAGTTAGTTCAGGGTTAGAATCTAACTCTAACCTCTAACTGAGTTAGAGTTCTCCTCGTCTCGGTTCATCGCCATCATACTTTCCCCATTCCTGTGTTTTCAGTATCCTGTGAATCAAAGAGGCCCTTTTTTTGCGGGAAAAATCAAAGAGGACCTTAGACTGGTTTCGGTCGGTCATTTTTTATAAATGTGTTATGTCCAAAATTTAATGAACGTGCTCCGGTTTCCATGAAAATAATCCGGTTTCATGTAGTAATTCATTCATGAGGTCTGAAATGTAAAGTACCCCGGCATATGCTCCGAGTTGTGCATGCACTACGACCCAGATGCTCTATGTCCCACATGTCGGCGAATGGGAGCATGTGGAAATAGCCTAGGAGTACATATAGGAGGATAAATGTGTGAAATAATTTGTACTGTGAAGCGTAGCCGCGGTTCGAAAAGGAGACCTAAAGTGATGACAGCTATAGGTCGCACGCACCCAACTAGTGGTACTAGACATACGACTAATTTTTCCCTCAAAAAAGAAAAAAGAGAGGCACGAGTGCTCAGTACTCCTATTATATAAACACGAGTCCCATCTGACAACAGCGTCCGTGCTACAGCTAGCTCTCCTCCCTTGTTTCTCTCTTCTAATTCTAAACTCGGCCGACGCCCGGTGGGTGGGGTGGGTTTGCTCAACTGCGGCCCCACCTCATAGTGAAAATGTTACGACTGGAATAAAAATGCCATATACTCCCTCCGTTCATAAATATAAGCCTTTTTAGATACTATTTCAAATGGAATACAACATATAGATGTATGTAGACATAGTTTGGAGTGTAGATTCACTCATTTTGCTCTGTATATAGTAGTCACTTGCTGGAATCTTTAGAAAGACTTATATTTGGGAACGGAGGGAGAAGGCGTGTAGTAAAATCAAGCTTCTCCTCGTTGTACAAGTTGACGCGACACATCATAGCACTGGCTCCACATGCTTGCCTCTAAACTTGGCTGAAAGACCCGCAGTGTACAATATATTTGCTGCAACCTCTAATATTTACCCACCACAAATTAAAAAATATGTGGTCGTATGCATCGTTCTGATGCAGAGGCCGGGGAGTCCCCCCTTTAAAAAAACAAATTAAAATATATATTCCTGTCTTGACCAGATGAGCATGCAAACTACAATCACCAGGGTGTCAGGTAGGGCCAGAAGACTATTTTAATATTTTTTTTAAAAACTTTGAGACGGCCACATAGCATGGAGCCGACCCCAACGATTTTAAGCTTATAGGCATGGTACACGCTATCCTAGACTACTCTACACATGAAACTGCCACACGAGCGTCCGGGCTGCACTTGGCTCTTCGCCTCTTCGGGAAGTCGAACAATGATGGAGTACTACTGCATTGGAGGAGTACTACAGTACGCTTCTGGCCATCTGACACCGATTGAACTGTTGCATGTCCACCGCGTGCGAGAGGGAGAGCTCGTAGCGGAAGCTTCTCCTAGTCTTGCCAGCCACCACGCTCATGGGCGAGGGAGGGACGCTCCTGCCTTTGCGTGTATGACAGGTGGGCCCGACAGGTGTGTGGCCAACCTATCATACAGCCAAAGGCAGGTGCAGTTAAGTCCGCAAGGGAGAGGATAATCAAACTTTTCGTTGATGTACAAGTTGATGCGACACATCAAAGCACTGCACTCGATATATTTCAATAATTTGCATTTACCGATGCATTAATTACAATGCATGCATGCATGCCGCGACTCTCCTTTTGATACTTGCATGTGTTGATTTAATGCACCTTGAAGTAGTATAAAATATGTGACAGTAAAGCTTTGTAATACCCCGGCCCAAGTCGAGAGATGGTTGTGCACGAGAAGGGCGAGATCATGCAGACCGAACAGGACCCGACGATGGAACTCTCTAAGGTCTCGATGGACCTCACCGTGTTCCACTGCCCCTTGTGCCTCCGCCCCTTGACGCCTCTAGTGTATGAGGTTCGAATACACCTCGTCCGTTCGGCTGATTGAGCAAGGTGCAGGTTTCTTGATTGATGTGTTGTTCGATTGATTCCTGTAGTGCAAGGGAGGGCACTAGGCATGCGCGGACTGCCGCGTCGAGCGCCCCGGGAACCAGCGGCAGTGCCAGAAGTGCGAGCGCGGCGATGGCTTCAGCGTGCGGAACACGGCGGTGGACTCCGTCCTTTCGTCGGTGAGGGTGGAGTTCCCGCACGAAGGCTGTGAGCTCTACGTCACTTACCACAAGCTCGCCGATCACCAGAGCGTGTGTCCGCTCGCGCCCTGCAAATGCCCCGTGCCCGTCTGAGCTACGAAGGCCCGCCGCCGGCGCTCTATCACCACATCAGCACCGCGCATCCCATGCCCGTGCACAGGATCCAGTACGGCAAGGTGCTCCAGCTGCAAGTGCCACTGTCGGAGCCACGGCTCTTGCTGTTCGCGGAGGAGGACCGCTGCGCGTTTTTCTTGGTCGGCGGCGTGCTCGACATCGGCGCGCCTATCATCGTGTCGGTCGTCTGCATCAGAGCGGGGGCGTCCCCACTGCCGCACTACGTGGCCAAGCTGTGGGAGAACGGCCCGCCGGGGGAGCCCAAAGGCACGACCGATGCCGTCAAGGTGGAAATGGAGGTGACAAGCAGCAAGGATCTCGGCGACGTCGACGTGCAGGAGCTGACCTTCTTGACAGTTCCGCCCAAGCTGTTGGCCGGGGCTAAGCTTGTGTCCCTCCACATTCAGATTAACAAGCTCACGTCCTAAATGTTTCTACAGTGCCTTCTGTTTATCTTAGTAATATGCTAATATAGGGATTACCTTGGTCTACTTTAGCTTAAGAAATGATGGGTTTTGGCGGCGATAAAAAATTATGTTTCTCAATGCATTAATTGCAATGCATGCATGCATAAAGTACATGCATTGGTCAATTTTCTCTTAATACTTGCATGCAATAATTTAATGCACCTTGGAATCTGAACATGTGTTGGGGAACAACCAAATTGAGCCTTATAAAATGGAAAAACTAAAATTTTGAGATAAGCCCTATAAAACCGGAAAGGAGAGAGTAGAAAAAGAAGTACTCCGTCCGGGAATAGTGTCGCACTTCGAAACT
The DNA here is from genome assembly GCA_032464435.1 of Aegilops umbellulata. Taxonomy (NCBI): domain Eukaryota; kingdom Viridiplantae; phylum Streptophyta; class Magnoliopsida; order Poales; family Poaceae; genus Aegilops; species Aegilops umbellulata. The sequence goes on along the minus strand of CP136055.1, from coordinate 549,232,578 downwards.
TGAACCGTCAATAAATTTTGAGCTTGCGTCTTGTCACATTCCAAATTACTCCACGCTATATTGAATTGCAAACCTGTTCACACCGATCGCAACCTAAATGGTTTCCCACTTAGGAGCATATTAGTACTCGGTTATAAATACTAGTATGCCAAGATGACTGCGCATTCCTCCTCAACTCCTCATCCACAAAAACAAACAAGCCATTCAACATCCTTCCCTTGCGTCTGCCATGGCCAGCGTGAGTTCTGGGTCGAGAGATTGCCACCAGGGAGAGGTGAGGATGGAAGCGGAAGCACAAGAGATGTCCCGCCTTGCTGCGAGAGCAGCCAACATGTCTCGCCACCCGGAAGTAGCAACACAGAGGTCCCGCCACGCCGCTGAAGCAGCACGGAGGTCCCGCCACGCCGTCGAAGCAGCAGACTGGTCCGGCCGTGCTGCGGAAGCAGCAGAGATGTCCCGCCGCGGCACGAATGCAGCAGAGATGTCCCGCCGCGCCGCGGCGGCCTGGGAAAATTTCTTGCGGGCAGGCGACGACTGTTATAGGCGCATGCATGCGATCGTCCATAGCCAGATGGAGCAGATCTCCGGCTGGGCGAGGTTGCAGGACGACATGAAATCCTCGTTTGAATAGCCTATCGGCGTACTAAGGGAGGGCAATGAGAGGCTCCGGGACGAGCGCAACCTACTGAGGGAGAAGATCGTCCGAAGTGCAGACCAGCAGGAGGAGACCAGTGCCTTGTTGAAGAGGACCGGCGTCATCGTCAAGAAACTTATGGACGAGAATGACATGCTCCGCAACGAGCGCCAAAGGCCGATGGAGGAATCCGTGGATGTTCTCAAGCAGCGTATTGAGGACACGAAAGAGCTCATCGCCACTCGGCGCGGAGACTAGTTCCCGCGGCCTGCAGCAACGCATCAAGAAAGTAGAGATCAGCGAGCCAGATCCTTGTCTTCCTTCTTCTTTTGCCCTTGTGTATTTCTGGCGTAGCCGCATGTGCCTTTTTTAATTATCTTTCTAATTATGTAAGACAATTAATCGTCCTTATCTTTCTGTGGAAGATCAATGTTGCGAGGCTGGAATGAAGAAAACTCTTGCTGTGGCGACCCTGGCGTTGTTGTTCTTCTAGTTGCTGTTGGGCTTCCTTCAGTTTGCTGGTTTCTTTTGATGTAATAATCGGTTTAGGATGTGGATTGTGTTGTCGGTTGTGAAATGTTGGGTTCTAGCATGGACGCTGGGCCTTTGTTGGCCTCTTGGGCTGTTGCGATTTCAATCTGGTAGCTTTTAGTCCTTCGTGTTAGGCTGGGGTTGTGCTGAACTTCTTGTGAATTGTGGTGGTTTTCAGTAATGAAAATCGGAAGGGACAAGCCCTTCTTTGATCAAAAAAAATTAACCATCATTATATATATTCATCATTCTTGCTATAAGTTGTAGTAGATGCTATATAGGTCCGTTGGATCTTACATCAAGATCCGTGCTTTCAGATTTTCTTTTTTCTCTCTTAAATCTTAGTCGAGTGAGATATAGCCACGCCATCAAACAGAGGCTCGGGCACCATTAATGGAGACCTTGGGAGAGAGGTGGACGACAGATGGAGGTCAAAGGGCTCTCCTCCCGATAAGCACGCGCAGGGGTCTGATCGCACGCCTCTCGTACTCAAATAGCTACCCTGCACGGCGCCTCCTAGCTAATAAAAAATGGGGACGTGTGGCGGCACGTAAATGGTACTAGTAAGTAGAACGCCCATGGTTTCAACAATACTTGTGTTTCCGATTGTAACGTGACAGCACTTGTTCCAAAATGACTTTGTTGATTGTTAATGTGTGCGCCTTCGCAAATCGGACTGCAAATTTACCACAGCATGTTGGTGCCATGTCATGGCACCAAGCCAAGTTTCATTATTTTCATGCGTGTTTTGGATTTACAGGAATTAAAAAACTAAGTTTCTCAATGTTTCCAACCCAGCCACGACGCCCAGAATTTTGAATTTCATTCCCATTTCTTGCATGTAACCTAGAAATTTACCCGAGGACACACATGTGATTTTTCAACCAACTTTGGTGCACTGGAACATGTGCTTGTATTTAAAATTTGAATTATGCACACAAAGGTGACACGTTCCCTCCCAGAACCACGAGCCTTCTTGAGAGAAGCTCCGATTTGCAAGAAGCTTATACCAAAATTTGTTCCTATTCAGCCAATTTTTTTACTATGACATGGTACTACCATGACATGACACCATGCCAAGTTTCATGATTTTAAAACCAAGTTTCTCAATGTTCTCAACCGAGCCACGATGCCCAGATGTTTGAATTTTATTCTCATTTTTTGCATGGGACCTACTTGAGGACACAAATGTGATTTTTCAACCAACTTTGGTGCACGGGAGCATGTGCTTGTAGTTCAAATTTGAATTATGCACATTAAATGACCAAAAACTCAATTAATGTGTAAATAAGGCCAAACGAAGCCGGAATAATTCCAAAATTTAACAGGGCACTCATGTAGTTCTATGTTGCCTTTGTAAATAAACTCAAGGGGGACAACGTATATCGTTTCGCACTCAAAGGTGGCACGTTCCCTCTCAGAACCACGAGCCTTCTTGAGAGAAGCTTGGGTTTGCAAGAAGCTTATACCAAAATCTGTTCCTATTCGGCCAATTTTTTTACCACAACATGGTAGTACCATGACATGACATCCATGCCAAGTTTCATGATTTTTAGACCTGTTTTGGATTTACAAGAATTTAAAGCCAAGTTTCTCAATGTTCTTGCCCGAGCCACGATGCCCAGATGTTTTAATTTTATTCTCATTTCTTGCATGGGACCTAGAAATTCACCCGAGGACACAAATGTGATTTTTCAACCAACTTTGGTGCACAAGAGCATGTTCTTGTAGTTCAAATTTGACTTATGCACATTAAATGACCAGAAACTCAATTAATGTATAAAAAACGACAAACGAACCCGGAATAATTCCAAAATTTAATAGGGCACTAATGTAGTTCTATGTTGCCTTTGTTAAGAAACTCAAGGGGGGGGCAGCGTATATCGTTTCACACTCAAAGGTGGCACGTTCCCTCTTAGAACCACGAGCTTCCAAATCGGCCCAATTTTTTACCACAACATGTTAGTGCCATGACATGACACCATGCCAAGTTTCATGATTTCCAGGCGAGTTTTGGATCTACATGAATTTAAAATCAAAGTTTCTCGATGTTCTCGGTCGAGTCATGACGCCCAGATGTTTGAATTTCATTCTCATTTCTTCCATGGGACCTAGAAATTCAACGAAGGACACACATGTGATTTTTCGACCCACTTTGGTGCACCAGAGCATGTGCATGCAATTCATATTTAGATTATGCACATTAAAAGTCCATAAACTCAATTAATGTATAAAAAGGCCAAATGAACCCGAAATAATTCCAAAATTTAACAGGGCACTCATATAGTTCTATGTTGCCTCTGTAAATAACATCAGGGGGAGGCAGCGTATATCGTTTCGCACACATGGGTGACACGTTCCCTCTCGGAACCACGAGGCTTGTTGAGAGAATCTCCGGTTTTGCAAGAGGCTTATACCAAAACTTGTCCCAATTCAGCCAAAAATTATATGTATGAAAACAGGGTTTAGATTATCCCAAACATCTCGCTACCTAGAGCAATAATGTACTATGATTTGAATTCAACATAAAATGGATACAAATATTTGAATTGGAGAGCGTATGGTACATGTAGTTCATAGTGAAATATGATTACTGCTATATGTATGTTTTTTGTTATCAAGATAATATTTAAATTATTGTATAACTTGACAACAATCGTATTCAAATAAGGAAAATTGATTCAAATTTAGTCCATATGGTAGACGACAATATATATGTTCACATGGTCGAGTAAAATGTTCATATATGATGGAAGATTAAAATGTACGACTACATCAATTATAAACCGCAAGGTCACCTAACGATATATTCGAATTCAACATAACGTGGATTCAAAAATTGAAATTCGAGATCATGGCATCTGTAATCATATAAAAAGGGACATTACTCTTTCTTTGGTGGGAATTGATTTTTTTTTGTTGTTGTTGAGGGAAGTGCGAATCGATTTGGTACTGTGCAGGTTAATCTTGTTCTCCCGATCTTTTTTACATTTTTCTTGTAGTTTTTTCAATGGCATCTATAGCAATATAGTAAAATGGGACATGACTCTCTTATGTCTTGTATGAATTGTTTTTTTACACGTTAAGTTTGTTCTGCCGAACAAGGAATCCGCACCTTGTTATCCCGAAATTTTCAACCTCGAGTATCTTTTGTCTCACCTGCTTTGAAACTCCCGCTTCTTCAACCCGCGCCGCGCCTTGTTATCCCGAAATTTGGACGCGCGCGAGAACTCCCCCCTCATCTGAAATCGCTCCCGCAGCCCAGACACGCGAAATCCCCCTTCTACCCCTCAGTCAAAAATGAAGCTCCACGTCGCGGTGTCAAAACCGGTGGGGGTATGCTGGTAACTTACCCTACATTTCGGACAAGCGCGTCCCTAAGCTTGGCTCCCCCCTCCCCCTTCGCCCTCCATTCGTACACCGAGGCCGCCAAAACCCGCGAAACCCCACGCTCCTCCGTCGGCCTCCCGACCGCCGCCCAGCCGGAGACTCTTCCCCGACTACGTCATCCACCGCAACAGCTCGCTGTCCCTCATCCACCGCAATGGATGAGGATCCGTTGCTGATCTCGTCGTCCCGCCGGATCAGCCGCCCCGTCCTCCACCTCCAAGGAGCTGCCCCGACGTTCGCCTCGTCTATCGCGCCACCTCAATCCCCATAGTGCCGTCTTCACCTGTCCTACCGGAACCGCAGCACCCTCACCAATTCCTTCGATGAAGCCGAGGCCAACTCGGCGCCACCAAGGAGGTTCTGCACTTACCGCTGCATTTTATCTTTTATTCGATCTCACGGGGCTGCCGGTGCTCGATACCGAGCAGACATGGCGTGTCTCCATCGACGGCGCCTTCGCCGGCCACATCATCCACGGCGTCTCTCCCCCATGTCGTTGCTTCCTCGGCGGCGATTTCCACAATGGCACTAGCTGAGCTGCTCCGGCTCTCGCTCGCGTTGCGGCTCTGTTCTTGCTATCGGTCGCGCTGCTACACTACTCCTGCTTTTGTTCCTGCTGCTGCTCTGCTCTTGCTCTCGCTTGCGCTGCTGCTGCTGCATGACCTCCGGCAGCTACAGGAGTTGCTGCTTTAGCACTCGCTCGCAGTGCTACTGCATGACTTGCTCTCTGCTAGTGCGTTCTCTGCTTGAGCGTCTGCTGATTTAGATCACTGCTTCTCTGCTACTAGTGCTCGAACGCCCTAAACATCTATTGCAATGCTCTATTACTAGTTCAATCAGTTTCGACAGTAAAATTCAGTTTCAACTGTGAAGTTCATTTTCTTCAGTTAAGTTCAGAGCGAACAGTACTTACAGCATCTGTCGGAGCGGCCGTGGCACGGCTGATGCGTTTTATATCTAGCACTTTTTGGTGATGTATTTTACATCATCTATTACAGATGATATTAGGGCCCCACTTCAGATTAACGTTGTCTGTCTTGTCATGCTTCAGCCTCGTCGCCATACACCTTAGCGGAGCTCCTCCAACGACAGAACCGTCCATCACAGCGGAGCAGTACCCTCGGCGCCGTTTCCAGAGGCCTCGGATCTTCTTCCCCGCCTCCGACAGTCACACCAGCATCATCACCATCCTCCACGTCCAACCCAATGATGCTGAGGTCCACAAGGCTATGCCAAAGAGGTTGTACACTCGTCGCATCACTTTGTTTCTCCATTCCTCTGTTCTTCCAATTCATGTCAGCCAAACACACAGGTTGACTGAAATCCTATGTTTCCAAATGCTCTGTTTTGCACGTGCATTCCTATCCTTCCTGTGTTTTTCCTGTCCCTGCATTTATAGAATCCTCCAAGTCTAAGGAGCCCTTACAGATTTACTTCATTTTCAGATAGGCGTCAAAGAAAACTCTGTGTGTTATGTCCTGCTCCTGCCGTGCCGTCATCCACCCCACCTGAGGTGCACCATCAACAGAAGCATTCACTTCAGCAGAGATCCCCCCTGCAGACTTCCTTTCACTGCCTCAGATCATCTTCCCCGTTGCCGGCAGCCACGCCAACCGCATTACCATCACCGACTAAGCAGATGAACCTGAGGACTACACAGTTCCGGAAGAGAGGTCGCAGTCTTTCGTGTTTGCTTACGTTATACATCGGTTATTATTACCTGGTACTTTATCGTTCAATCTTGAGTTTTGAATTGCCCATGGGTCTCATATCGAGCCAACAATGAATAGTATCTGTCTACTATCTGGTTCATTTGGGGTCTTCTATGTGGTTCATGTTGGGTGGGCAACAAACAATAGATGATCCATTGTCTATCTTTTTAAATTGAAGCTATAATCTACCTGCTATCATTAGTTTTGGATCCATCCACTCGTCTGCTACCATCAGTCTTGATTTTTGCATGCACCCCTTAGGCCTTACAAAATCTAACTATTTTTTTATTATGCATGTCAGATATTGTACACAATCGTACTGAACATGTAGAGAAAAAGAGAAGACCATTGCGTGCGAATATAATGTCATGTAGACGCCGCTCCATGGTGGGCGAAGTGCCCCCCTCCTGCATTTCTAGATTGTATTCCAGAGGAAGATAACTGTTCAGATGGAGATTCAGAAGGAGCCGACCATGCCTGTTTACCACCTGAGGTGTTTGCTCTAACCTGGCATGCTAATGTTGGTCATATCATGCATATGGCACCTTGCATTGCTTACATTATACATCTTATATGTCATCAACTTAGTTTAGATTTGCTTTGTGTGAATGCCACCTGTTTGGTTTCTATATCATACTCCCACCATTCCTAAATATTTGTCTTTTTAGAGATTTCAACAAGTGACTACATACGGAAAAAAATGAGTGAATCTACACTCTAAAATATGTCTTTATACATCCGTATGTGGTAGTCCATTTGAAATCTCTAAAAAGACAAATACTTAGGAACAGAGGGAGTATATGGGAATTATGCAATGCCACCTTCTTTAGCCAGGCATCATATACGTGAATCATGCAATGTCATCCTGTTTAGCCAGTCATCGTATATGTGAATTGTATCGTGCCATATTTTTTTCCATAATGTATTCCATTTGTCAACAATGTTTATACATTCATCTACTCTTCCTGTGCATCAGCCATTTGAGTCGGTCATGGGAAAATCTGGAGTGAAAAAAGGTCTTCTGAGCAGTCAGTGCTACCTGTCGATGCAGATTTCTTGCTGGTTACAGATAGCTCCTCAGAGGAGGATTCAGAGAGAGATGACCAGTCGTATCCCCCCCCCCCCCCCCGAGGTGCATGCTCTAACTTGGCTGGGTTATATTGCTCATATCTTGCATATCTTGCATTGCCATGTCATCTGCTTAGATTAGACATGCTTTGTGTGAATGCCTCCTGTTTGCTTTCTATATCAGACATGTGAATTATGCAATGCCATGTTTTTCAGCCAGTTATCATATATGTGAATTATGCACCGCCATGGAGCCAGGCATCATATTGTGAATTATCTCATGCCATCTTTTTTTTCATTATGTATTCCATTTGTTGACAATTTGTGTATATTGAACTACTCTTCATGTGTATCAGCCATTTGAGCCAGTTATGGAAAATCTGGAGTGAAAACAAGGTCTTCAGAGCAGGCAATGGTACCTGTTGAAGCATATATCTCGATGGTTACAGTGAGCTCCTCAGAGGAGGATTCAGAGACAGATGACCAGTCCTATATCCCACCTGAGGTGTATGCTCTAAATTGCAATGTTTATATTTCTCATATGATGCATATGGTGTCTTGCATTGCTTAGTTTAGCCATCATATGCACACTATTGAATTCTATCTGCTTAGTTTAGAGATCATACATGCGAGTGCCAGCTGCTTAGTATATGAATCAATTATGTCAGTTATATCATGTCATCCTGTATACTTAGACAACATGTATGTGAATTATTTTATCCCAACCTATTTTAGAAAGACATCATATAGTTTTGTCATGTCATCCTGTTTAGGTACTCATCATATGTTGAATTATGCCATTATATCGTGTTAAGTTATCCATCATATATCTGAAACTATGTCATGCTATCCTGTTTAGTTAGCCATCATATATGTGAAATTATGTCATGCTATCCTGTTTGGTTAGACAACATACATGTGAATTACCACATCTGTCTATCATACAATGTCTTTATGTTCAATTTCTTTTCTTGTTTATCAGCCATTTGAATTAGAGGGGGTGATGGCAGTATCTAAGGGAGCAAAAACCGTTCTTCACAAAAGACAGTGCTACCCATCGATGCAGATAGAACCATGGTTGTACTGGCCCACAAACTAGCCCCACCACACATAATCGAGACTCTTCCAGATTGCACACTTACACCGTTGGGCAGAGAACCAGCTACAACCCATCTAACCGCAACCCCAGCGGATAGTAACCCACTTACAGTTGACAAAGCACCATGTCCACCACAGAGTACCCCCACATGAGCAATTTGTAAAGCTACTGCAGTGCCCAAAGCATAAAGACCACCACAGCTAACCCAAACTCCACGTTTAAAGCAGAAGAGCAATTGTTCTCAGGTCAGATTCCGTAGCTATGGTCCATACTCCTTTGTTGTTGCATCACTGTATTTACTCATACCAACTACTTTCGAATTTGAAGGATCCAATTGAAACTCCAATGGTGCAACAGGTATGTTTCAAACCTATTTCTTTAACTAGATTGCTGTTCTAACTTCTTGCTCTATGTTGATTTCAGTTTAAGTTGTATAAATAGTTATGTTCTCATGTGATGCACATTACAAGTGCTGCCAATGTTGTGTAGTTTCTCACACTTATATTCTGTCTATGCTGCTGTGTCTTAAAAATATATGAGTTGAACTGTGTCTCTATCTTGATTAGGGAACATAAACTAGAATGATATGGACAATACAGTGACCATAGTACATAGATATATGTTTGTTTCATGCTGTTATCCTGTCCACCTTACTACTGAACCGGTTTACCACGGGCCAATTTCACCACGGGCCGTTAATGGGTGTAAAGTGATACACTGTTCATTACGGGCTAGTTTCACCATGGGCCGTTAATAGGCCAAGAGTTACATAGGTCCTCATATGGGCCGAAAGACGTCATGGGCCATACATGGGCCAGAAGTGAAAACGGGCTGGAATCATATTGGATGGCCCAGATGACGCTACTGGACCTAATTTGGATAGGGCGTAACGGGCCTTGGGTTAGCGGGCTGTAAATGGGCTATATTCGAACATGCCATTAACAGGCTTTCCATGGGCCAACCCGCCAGCTTTTGACCAAGTCAAATGGGTCGGCCTTTTCACACGAATGGGCCTCTGTTGGGCCGTGCCACATGTCGACGTATCATAGGCGCCTTCCGTCCAATGAGTGGTTGACATCTGTCCCAATGATGAGCCGACACATGTTTCCTCCAGCCAATGATGATTTTACACGTGGAAAATCCCCATTGGTTGGGGTTGTTAACGGGTTATCGGATCCAAAACCCGACCCGATAGCTTAACGGCGTTCCGTTACGGTAGATGCCACGTGTCGGTCACCCTTGACGAAAGCACTTCTGTGAAGCGCGATTTATCGTCATGGAAGTGGACACTTCCGTGATGATAATTTTGGTAATGTCATGGAACACTTCTACGAGAGCACATGTATGACTATCTTGATTATGTCATAAATTTGTCATGGATGTACATGCATGACAAAAAACGCGACCTACTGTGACAAACACGTATCATCACGGAAGTGTATTTTTTTTTTGTAGTGTTAGGAGCGCTCATCAAGGAACATAACATCGGTATGACGGAAATTAGGGCGGCAAGAGTGGAACAACACACCAGGCAAAAGGCCAAGCCTTCCACCCTTTACCAAGTATATATAAGCATTAATTAAATAAGAGATATTGTGATATCCCATGATATCCATGTCCCAACATGGAACAACCTGCACTGCACCTGCAACTAGCAACGCTATAAGAGGGGCTGAGCAAAGCGGTAACATAGCCAAACAAAAGTTTGCTGACGGAAGGTTAGAGGCATATCATGGCTATTTGTGAGGTTTGTCAAATAAGTGCTGGGTAGAGAGACATAGAGATAACATCGAGACAACTAGCAAAGCAAAGATAGTAGTGATATCCAAGGTAATGGTCATCTTGCCTGAAATCCTGCTCGGAAGAAGATCGAGTCTATGAAGTAGACGAACCAACATAGTCGAACGCATCCTCACAATCGCAACGTTACTGGCAACTATCGAGAAGAAGCACAACTAGAAATAAGCAAACCACATGGTAAATACACAAGCATAAACATGACATGATGCACAACTAAATATGTCCAGGAAATTTCCCATTGACGGTCAAACCACTTTGACTAGATCGAAATGGCGCGGAAGTGTATTTCTGTAAGGGCACCTAGCGACAGAGGGGCAAATCTGAGCATTCTTCGTAATTAGGGGCAAATCTGAGTAGTGGGTTCGAGTTAGGGCCGGGGCACAAATGTAAATGTCCCTCCTTTTTAAGTAGTAGAGAAGTTGAAAGATCGTGGATGTCGCCTAGAGGTGGTGAATAGGTGCTTTAAAATAATTATGGTTTAGGCTTGAACAAATGCGGAATAAAACTAGTGTTTAATTTTTCAAGCACAAAACCTAAAACAACTAGTATCACCTATATGCACCAAAAACTTATGCTAGGCAAGATAAACAACTAAGTGATAGCAAGACTTATAACATGAAACACTATGGCTATAACAAAGTAAAGGCTCGGTTGAGAGATAACCGAGGCACACAGAGACGACGATGTATCCCAAAGTTCACGCCCTTGCGGATGCTAATCTTCGTTTGGACAGTATTGAGGCATAATGCTCCCCAAAATGCCACTTGGGCCACTGTAATCTCCTCACACCCCCGCACAATGCAAGATGTTGTGATTCCACTAAGGGACCCTTGAGGGCGGTCACCGAACCCGTACAAATGACGACCCTTAGGGGCGGTCACCGAACCCGTACAATTGGCAACCCTTGGGGGCAGTCACCGAAATTCGTACAAATTGCTCGGGGCAGTCTCCACAACTTAATTGGAGATCCCGACGCTTGCCCTAGAGCTTTATGCCACAATGATTGAGCTTCGAGACACCACCAACCATCTAGGGCGCCCAAGCACCCCAATATGAACAAGGTCTAGGGTACCAAGCACCCAAGAGTAATAAGCTACTCAACTTTCACTTTCACGTATCACCATGGAGAACTCAAACATATGCACCAAATTCAATGGCAAGGCCACACGAAGGCCCAAGTCCTTCTCTCCCAAATCCCACCACAACAACTAATGTTATGGAGGAAAATAAGAGGAAGAACAAAGAGAAGAACACAAATAACTCCAAGTCTAGATCCAAAGGGGTTCCCCTCACTTAGAGGGGAAAGTGGTTGGTGGAAATGTGGATCTAGATCTCCTCTCTTTTTTCCCTAAAAAACTAGCAAGAATCATTTGGAGGGATTGAGAGATAGCAAGCTCGAAGAAGGTCAACAATTGGGGGAAAACACAAGCTCAAAGGATAAGAACCATTGGGCAAGAAGACCTCCTTTTATAGATGGGACAAATCCAACCTTTATGCACCCTTCTCGTGCTCAAGCGGTACTACCTCTCCAAGGAGCGGTACTACCGGACTGTACTACCGCCCTAGTACCGTAAGAGCAAGCATAGAAACCCATAGCAAAAAGTAAGCGGTAGTGTGACGGTAGTAGACAGTGGAAGTTGATACGTCCATTTTGCATCATGTTTTCTTACTATTATTTATGATGTTTTTATTCATAATAATGCTTTTTGGAGTAATTCTAATGCCTTTTCTCTCATAATATGCAAGGTATACACAAAGAGGGAAAATTCCGGCAGCTGGAAATCTGGAGCTGGAAAAGCTACGTCAGGCCACCTATTTTGCACACCTCCAAACAAGCTGAAACTTCACGGAGATTTTTTATCAAATATTTGAGGAATATTGAAGCAAATAACTACCAGAGGGGGCCCACCAGGTGGGCACAACCCACCTGGGCGCGCTAGGGAGCCCATGCACGCCTTGGTGGGTTGTGCTCACCCAGGCCCACCTCCGGCGCCCATATTCTGGTATATAGGTCACTTTGACCTAGAAAAAAAATAAGGAGAGGACTTTCGGGACGGGGTGCCACCGTCTCGAGGTGGAACTTGGGAAGGAGCACTTTTGCCCTCCTACGGAGCGATTCCGCCGGGGGAACTTCCCTCCCGGAGGGGGAAATCATCGTCATCATCATCACCAACAACTCTCCCATCTTGGGGAGGGAAATCTCCATCAACATCTTCAACAGCACCATCTCATCTCAAACCCTAGTTCATCTCTTGTGTTCAATCTTGTTATCGGAACTATAGATTGGTGCTTGTGGGTGACTAGTAGTGTTGATTACATCTTGTAGTTGATTACTATATGGTTTTTTGGTGGAAGATTATATGTTCAGATCCAATATGCTATTTAATACTCCTATGATCTTGAGCATGATTATTATTTGTGAGTAGTTACTTTTGTTCTTGAGGTCACGGGAGAAATCATGTTGCAATTAATCATGTGAACTTGATATGTGTTCGATATTTTGATAGTATGTAGTGATTCCCTTAGTGGTGTCATGTGAACGTCGACTACATGACACTTCACCATATTTGGGCCTAAGAGAATGCATTGTGGAGTAACAATTAGATGATGGGTTGCAAGAGTGACAGAAGCTTAAACCCCAGTTTATGCGCTATTCCGTAAGGGACCGATTGGACCCAAAAGTCTAATGCTATAGTCAGAATTAATTCTTAATACTTTTCTCGTAGTTGCGGATGCTTGCGGGAGGGTTGATCATAAGTAGGAGAATTGTTCAAGTAAGAACAACACCTAAGCACCGGTCCACACACATATCAAATTTTCAAAGTAGCGAACACAAATCGAACCAACATGATGAAAGAGACTAGATGAAATTCCCGTGCACCCTCAAGAACGCTTTGCTTATCATAAGAGACCGTTTTGGCCTGTCCTTTTCCTCAAAAGGATTGGGCTACCTTGCTGCACTTTTGTTACTACTATCGTTACGTGCTCGTTACAAATTATCTTGCTATCAAACTACTCCGCTACCTACAATTTCAGCACTTGCAGACATTACCTTGCTGAAAACCACTTGTCATTTCCTTCTGCTCCTCATTGGGTTCGACACTCTTACTTATCGAAAAGAGCTACAGTTGATCCCCTATACTTGTGGGTCATCAGAAGTATCGCGTCAAGCGGTACTACCGTTGGGGCAGGAGCGGTGCTACCGTATGAAATAATACTACTGCGCCCTACGGCCGCCCTACTACCGCCGATGTGAAAAAGTCCGCACAAAACCAACGGTAGTGCCCGCGGCACTAGAAAGCAGAAGTACCGCTACCCAGGGTGGTACTACCGCTTGGGTGCTTCAAGCAAGCCCCAAGCAAAAACAAATGGATGCAAGAAGACCAAAAACGCCATAACTTGTGCAAATGAACTTTGATTTCGACGAACTCAAGCTTGATAGAAAGCTAACGACTAGAGCTGTCAAATCACGACTTGAAATCTTCATAAGTTACAAGAGAAATATGCCTATGATATGGAGGTGTGAAACCTCCATCGGTGAAGAACCGACATAAACTTCATCGTCGAAAACATCATAAAAGATGCATACGAAATCCATTTTTGATGAACTCGAGCTTTTCATGAAGATGACCACAAGCTCAAAAACTCACACAGAGAAAAGCCAAACAAGAACCAAGAAAGTTGATGCCATGGATGCTAAGGTTTGAGCTCTCCATGAATGATACAATCAAGCTACTCACTCGAGAGCCTCACTTGAAGTACGACAATCAATCCTATAACCGAGTCTCCCAACTACCACCATGAGACCGGTGAAATAGAAAACCTATCAAGGTCAAACCTTTGCCTTGCGCATAATCCACTTGAGCTAGATGATGAAGATCTTGACCTCCTCAAGTTGGACCACCTTTCTTGATTGCGTTGGCTCGATGAAGACTAGTAGATTGCTCCCCCATACTCCACTATGGGTGATCCACTCTCGGGCACATCTTCACAATCCATTATCACACAATGGAAGGCAAGCTTCAAGCACAATCTCTTCGTGACGCTCCACTTGAACTTGCACAATGCAACATCAATGACGATCACCACTTGATGTCATCCTCCATGTGACATATGAGATATTTCTTTTGATGCACGTCCATGGAAACAAGCCTAACCCCACAACGAACTCTCACATAGACCATGGGTTGGTACACAAAAGTGTAATGAACAATGCTTACCATACCGTGAAATCACTTGATCCCACTCGGTACATCTTCTACGCTTTGTGTGTTGATCAACTTGAACCCACTCTTTGTACTTAGTCTTAATCAACCTTGTATCTTATCTTGCTTATTCATAATGGTGATGTCTTGAAGGTAACCTCGAATGTTCACACGATCTTCTTATTCAAGACATGATTGCCGTAGGCTCGACTCTCACATGACCAATCTTTGGATAAATCCTTGAATACCACTTCGGTCAACACATAATCTCCTTAATATAACATTGAAACCAACAAATGTTCTTCAAGCAATGCCTATGGACAAAACTTTCAAATATAACTCAAGGCAACCATTAGTCCATAAGGATTATCATCAATTACCAAAACCCAACATGGGGGCACCATGCTCTTTCAAAAGTATTTAAGTAGGAGAAGATTATTGCGGAAAGCGATGGGCTCTAAATCCGCGTAGTGGGCGATATTCTAGCAGGCAAGGTTCGCCCTAAAAATATTTACTCTCAATTGAACAGGCTTCGTCTCCCTTCAGGGATCGAGATTCGTAAGTGGAATGGTCCTGGGGATGGGTTATGTCCCCTATGCTCGGTCGACGAGGACAAACCTCATATCTTTTTCCACTATGTTGTGGCGCATTTCCTTTGGACTTGTGTCTGGGAGGTACTATGACTAGCTTAAGGCCCTACGAGCATGGAAGGACTTTTTACCATTCAGGAAACCTTGCCTAGTAAGAGGACATGCCTCCTATGGATTGAGTTTACTATGTTGGCTTGTCTCTTTGGACTATCTGCAATAAGATTATTATCAAGCGTATTCATGTCATGACTCAATTTTCATCTATGTTGCTTTTTTTCAACAATAGTGGTCACCCCGTAGAAGTAGGGATTGCGAAGCACTTGATGCCCTCCTCCTTAGGCTGCAGGAGGTAGCCAGTCATCTTATTTTGCCTATGACGTAACATCCTTGGCTTGGTAGATTTTGTTTTTGTTTTGTTTGTTCCCTTTGGGCTTACTCACTGTTGAGCTTAACATCTACTACCTCTGTAACTAAATATAAGATGTTTTTTTGTTTAATTTAGTTACAGAGGTAGTACCACATTTTGGTGTCACTGTTAACTGAACTCATTGCTTCATCTATAAAGCAAGTCCAAAACCCTATTTTCTAACCTATATACTGTTGAAAAATAAAAGGTAGGAAAGGTCCATCGCCAAAAAACCAAATTGTATATAATACCATCAGTTCAGCACACACATTTTATAGCTTGTGGTTGATGAACTATAGGGCCCAAGTACATTTAACATTGATGATAATTTACGCTCGTCTGGATCACAACCATTGAAATGACCAATAATTCAAACCCTATCTCGTCCCCTATCCCACTGCATAGTCTCGTACCTCGGCATAACTATAGTCATTAATTTGATACCGCATAGAATATGTCATGTGTTTATTTTTGCACTACAGTTGAATCTCCAACCGTACAGTTTGCTACAAGATTCGCGCATATAGTGTCCTCAGACCTTTATATGTCTAGCGCCGCCTTTACGGGCACCCACACTCCGGCCGTCTATCAATCGAATATGTCACGTGTTTATTCTTGCGTTGTAGTCGATTCTCAAACCATACAATTTGCTACAAGATTCACGCATATAGTATCCTCGGCCCTTTATATGTCTAGCCCGCTTTCTCCCCCGACCCCGTACCCCCTCTCCTCTCCCTGCTCTAACCCTAGCTCCGCCTTTACGGGCACCCGCACTCTGGCCGCCTGTCAATTGAATAGATAACTAGAGAACTCCCCCTCGCGGCCTTGCCCTCCTCGCGCTCTAACCCTAGCGCCGCCTTTACAGGCACCCGCACTCGGCCGCCTGTCAATGAAATAGACAACTAGAGAACTCCCCGTCGCATCCTTGCCCCCTCCACCCATGCTTGAGCTATCGGGGCGAATCCCGACCTCATCGGCGACTATGTGGCGATGGTGGTTATCAATGGTCTCGACTCTGTGGAGTTGGTGGCCAGGGGTGGTCTCGGCCATGTGGCAACGACGTCGTCTCTGCTGGCGACACGATGAAGAGATGGGTATCGCCGATTCCTCCCTTTTTACTTTTTTTCACCTGCATAAGCGGTATCTCGTCACCATTTTTGTCCTCGCTCATCACGTCCAATACGCTCTTTTGAACACCGCGTGTCCATCGGACAATAGTTGCAGCAGACGGCCTGGAGGGATTTCTCTCTCGCTTTCTTTCTCCTGAGAAAGATCTGTTTTCCATGAAGAAAATAATTTTTTTTGCGGGGACCATGAAGAAAATATTTGCTAATCGATGCGCCCATCTATTACTTTAGTCATTATTAATTATCTTGGCTGGATTTTC
This sequence comes from Aegilops umbellulata, assembly GCA_032464435.1. Taxonomy (NCBI): domain Eukaryota; kingdom Viridiplantae; phylum Streptophyta; class Magnoliopsida; order Poales; family Poaceae; genus Aegilops; species Aegilops umbellulata. The sequence continues at coordinate 549,215,756 of CP136055.1, read as the reverse complement.
CCTGTGCATGCATCCTAGCTGTTCTTGGTCACCCCCAATTAATCACTGCCCCACAATCAAACCTTTGCCAGAAAATTAACATGGAGGATTTTCTTCCAGGGAAAGAGATTTGTCTTCCAGGAAGAATACTTCGTTGATAAGCATCGACGCCCATCTACTACCAGTGTACTTCAATTATCATTATTAATTATCTTGCTGGATTGTGTTGTGCATCCTCGCTGGTCTTGCTCAAGCCTGCCTACTGGAATCGCCAATGCTTGAAAGGAAAAGTGAACGAAAAACATAGGAATTAGAAAGTTTCATATGGTACTACTTTTCATGAATTTGGTGCAAAGGAATTGAGCAAAGGAAAACTGTAGGATTTGTTTCTTTAGTGTCTCATTGAAAGAAAAACCGTAGGAATTTTAATTTCCACTTGTCCTCCTTTTCAAATTCCTATTCATGAAGCACAAGACTAAGAGATAGTAGCATAATAGCATTATAGCCGTACATTTTCTTGTGGTTTGACTTAATCTCACCATGCTTCTTTGCATCCTGTGATCTTCCAATTCTTGTGAACCAAACTCCCAGATTGGTAGAAATCCTATGTTTTTAAATTCCCTGTTTTGCACGTGCATTCCTATCCTATTCCTGTCTATTTCCTATCCCTGCATTGTTAGAATCCTCAAATTCAAACAAGCCCTTACACAACTACTTCTATTACAAATATGTGTCAAAGAAAACCTTGTGTGGCTTGTCCTGCTCCTGCGGTGCTGTGTTCCACTCCAGCTCAGCTGCTCCAATGATGGAAGGGTTCACCACAGCAGGGATCCGCTCTCCAGACTGTCTTTCGCCGCCTCAGATCTTCTTCCCCGCCGCCGGCAGCCACGACAACTGCATTACCATCATCAACTGAGCAGATGACCTTGAGGACTACACGCAAGAGAGGTCGCACTCTTCCATGTCTGCTTACGTTATGCATCGCTTAATATGATGACATGCTACTTTATCGTCGTGTTCACCTATTAGACTCCAAGTCAGGTCCAAACTTATGCTGAAACTTGAGTTTTTAAATGGTTGTGGGGTACATATTGGGGTAGCAATCAGTACTATCTGTCTACTATCTGGTTAATCTCGGGTGTCTACTATGAGTTTCATGTTGGGTGCAAACAGACATTAAAGGAGCCATTATCTGTATTTTTTAACTGAAGCTATTATCTGCTTGCTATCATTGGTTTTGGGTCTATCCACAGTTTGCTACCATCACTCTGGATTTGTGCATGCACTCCTTACATAATCTCACTATGTTTTATTCCTATGCATGTCAGTTGTTGTACACAATGGAACTGAACATTTAGAGCAAAAGAGACGAGCCTTGCGTGGCAATAAAATTTCATGCGGACGTCGCTCCATGGTGGGCGCAAAGGTAGCCCCCCTCCACCCATTTCGGATCGTAATCAAGAGGAAGATAACTGTTCTGAGGGGGATTCAGAAACAGAAGACCACTCCTATTTACCCCATGAGGTCTTCGCTCTAACTTGGCATGCTGATGTTGGTTATATGATGCATATGGTGCCTTGCATTGCTTACTTTATACATCAAATATGTCAACTGCTTAGTTTAGACATGCTTTGTGTGAATGCCATCTGTTTAGTTTATTCATCATTTATGTGAATTATGCATTGCCATCTTGTTTAGCCAGGCATCGTATATGTGAATTTTGCAATGCCATCCTGCTTAGCCAGTTATCTTATATGTGAATTATATCAGGCCATCCTTTTTCTTGTTACATATTACATTTGTCAACAATGTTAGTACATTCAACTACTCTTCGTGTGCATCAGCCATTTGACACAGTGATGGAAAATTCTGGAGTGAAAACAAGGTCTCCATAGCAGACTATGCTATCTGACGAAGTGCATATCTCGCTGGTTATGGATAGCTCCTCAGAGGAGGATTCAGAGACAGATGACCAGTCCTATCCCCCCCCCCCCGAGGTGTATGCTCTAATTAACTTGGCAGGGTTATGTTGCTCATATCGTGCGTATGGTGTCTTGCATTGCGATGTCATTTGATTAGTTTAGACATGCTTTGTGTGAATGCCACCTGTTTAGTGTCTAATTACCATAAATGTGAATTATGCATTGCCATCTTGTTGCAAGACATTATATATGTGAATTATGCAATGCTATCTTGTTGCAAAGGCATTATATATGTGAATTATGCAATGCCATGTTGTTGAGCCAATCATCATGTATGTGAATTATATCATTCTATCATTTTTTTGTATTACGTGTTCCATTTGTCAACAACGTTTGTATATTCAACTACTCTTCCTGTGCATCAGCCATTTGAAGCGGTGATGGAAGTATCTGGAGCGAAAACAAGGTATTTAAAGCAGACAATGCTACCTGCCGAAGCAGACATCTTGCTGGATACAGAGAGCTCCTCAGAAGAGGATTCAAAGACTGATGACCAGTCCTATTTCCCCCCTGAGGTCTATGCTCAAACTTGGCAGGGTTATATTACCCATGTCACGCATGTTGTCTTGCATTGCTTAGTTTTTACATCATATATGGATTGTCATCTGCTTACTTGCTTACTATATAAATCATATATTTGAATTATATCATGCCATCATGTTTACATACACAATATCTATCTGAATTATGGCATGGCAACCCATTTAATAAAGACATCATATAGTTATATCATCTCATCCTGTTTAGTGTTTACAGTCATCATATTTTGAATTTTGTCATTCTATCTGGGAATTATATCATGCTATCATGTTTCCATAGGCGGCATGTATGTGAATTATGGCATGCCAACCTATTTAATAAACACATTATATAGTTATATCATGTCATCATGTTTACATAGTCATCATATTTTGAACTATGTCTTTCCATCTTTTTTAGTTAGCCATCATAATGTGAAATTGTATCATGCTATCCTGTTTAGTTAGCCATCATATATGTGAAATTGTGTCATGCTATCCTGTTTGGTTAGACAACATAAATGTGAATTATTTCATGCCCTCTTTTATTCAACACTATCCATTGCACCTGTCTATCATACAATGTATGTACATTCAATTACTTTTCTTGTTTATCAGCCATTTGAATTGGAGAGGGTGATGGCAGTATCTAAGGGAGTTACAACACGGTCTTTAGAAAAGATAGTGCTACTAGTTGATGCAGATAGAACCAGGATTGTACTTGCCCAAGAACCAGCCCCACCACACATAACCCAGACTCTCGCAGATTGTACCCCTACCCAGTTGGACAGAGAACCAGCTACACCCCTTCTAACCCCAACCCTAGCAGATAGTAACCCAGTTCCAGTTGACACAACACCGTCTCCACCACAGAGCACCCAAACACGAGCAGTTAGTAAGGGAACTGCAGTGCCCAAAGCACGAGGACAACCACTCCGAATCCCAACTCAACGCTTAAAGGAGAAGAAGAATTGTTCTCAGGTCAGGTTATGTAGCTATGGTTCATACTCCTTTGCTCTTGCATCGCTGTATTTACTCAGACCAACTATTTTCAAATTTGAAGGATGGAATTGAAACTCCAATGGCGCAAGAGGTATGTTTTAAACTTGTTTCTTTAACTGGTTTGCTGTTGTAACTTGCTCTATATTGATTTCAGTTTTAATTGAATAAACAGTTATGTTCTCATGTCATGCACATTACAAGTGTCTCTATAGTTTCCCACACTTATATTCTGTCTATTCTGCTTTGTCTTGAACAAATATTATTTGAACTGTGTCTCTATCTTGATTTGGCAACAAAAACTACAATGATGACCATAAAGTGACCATGGTACATAGATATATGTTTATTTCATGCTGTTATCCTGTGCACTTTACTACTAAACTGATTTACTAAAATGAGTTTCATATACAACATGGTAAACCTATGATGAGTCTGCTTGTTTCTCTTTTAGAATGCGGACAAAATATTGGAGAACAGTACCCCATTATGCAATGGTGATGGAAGTACTGTAGATAAGGTTCAAGAGTGAGACATCACTGTTGGTCTCCAAGAAAGCTGATAAAAATTACCTTGATGATAGTGAGAGAACCCAGAAGTCCTGTCTTGATGTAGTGTTCGAGTTACTGGCCACTACCGCTGGCACAAGCTCTTCGAACTCGCTGCCTGAATCAGTTCGTCTTCTTGAGTCTCAGCTTCAAGTTGAAAGACATCGATCAGATGTGTTGCGATAGGAAGTTGAAGGACTGAGGAGGTCCCTGCAGAATTCAGATGCATACTTTCTGGTGCAACAACAAGTGCTGGAGGATTTAAGCACTAAACAAGAGAAAGTTAATAAGCTTGCTAAGCATCTTGCCAGCATTATGGGTACCCAGGATATTGTTTCTTGAGATCTTCTGAAGTGGTTTCAGTTTTAGACATGTTTTGCTGCGTCGTTTATTTGCACTGGTCGCCAACTTTGACAACTAGTGTATATGATTGCTGCTTTGTTCCCTATATTTGCACTGGTGGCGAACTTTGATGCCCAGTGGATGTAATATGTGTAATAGCCGTGATAGCCTAGCGAAGTTGCTTGCTTATTTCTTTCCTTGTTGTCTTGTTTATTTGTTTGCTTGTAATCAGTGTTGTTCTTTTTCCGCGGTTTGCTAGTGGCCGCAATAACCTTTTTTTAAACTAGGCCACAATAACCATGGACTACATATTTACTGTAGTGACACTAGGCCTTCTACGGGCCATAGAAACAATGGGCCTTCTACGGGGCATAGAAACAATGGGCCTTCTACGGGCCGTATCATCAATGGGCCTTCTGCCGACCGTATTATCAATGGGCCTTCTACGGGTCGTATGATCGATTGCCCAAACATGGGCCAATAACATACCGCTTTATGGCCGTAAACGGGCTAGAGTTGGAATCGTCCGTTCATGGGCCGACCATAATGGGTCGTCGTTAATCGGCCGTATTTGATGACGCTATGAAAACAGCCCAACGTATTAACGGGCCACAAACGGGCCGACTGTATGCACAGGCTGAATTTGGCCCATAAGCAGAAAATGACAATAATGGGCCGTAAGTAACCAAATGCTGGAAATGAGCCCAAGAATAAATGGGCCCTGAGAAGGCCGAAAGATAACATGGGCTGGAAACGGCCCAACGGAATAATGGGCCGTTAATGGGTATAAAGTGATACACTATTCATTACGGGCCAGTTTTACCACGAGCCGTTAATGGTCCGAGGGTTACTAAGGGCCTCAGATGGGCCAAAAGACGTCATGGGCCATACATGGGCCGGAAGTTAAAATGGGCTGGAATTATATTGGATGGCCCAGATGACGCTACTGGGCCTAATTCGGATAGGCCGTAAACAGGCCCTGGGTTAGCGGGCTGTAAATGGGCTATATGCGAACATGCCATTAACTGGCTTTCCGTGGGCCGGCCCGCCACCTTTTGACCAAGTCAAACGGGCCGGCCTTTTCACAGGAATGGCCCTCTGTTGGTCCGTGCCACATGTCGACGTATCGTATGCGCTTTGGGTCCAACGAGTGGATGACATCTGTCCCAACGGTGAGCCGACACGTGTTTCCTCCAGCCAATGATGATTTTACTCGTGGAAAATCCCCATTGGTCGGGGCTGTTAACGGGTTATCAGATCCAAAACCAGACCCGATAGCTTAACGGTGTTCCGTTATGGTGGATGCCATGTGTCGGTCACCCTTGACGAAAGCACTTCTGTGACGCGCGATTTATCGTCATGGAAGTGGACACTTCCGTGATGATAATTTTGGTAATGTCATGGAATACTTCTACGACAGCACAGGTATGACTATCTTGATTATGTCATAAAATTGTCATGGATGTACATGCATGACAAAAAACGCGACCTACTATGACAAACACGTATCATCACGAAAGTGTATTTTTTTGTAGTGTTAGGCGTATGCTAGGTTTGGGTCTGCCGTGATGTGTGGTGGCGGGATGTTAGAGTCCGTGAACTGGGATCGGCGCGCAGCGTTGTGCCTGTCCCGCCAGTGCTGCTCCCAGTTGGCGTACTCCTGCGCCGCCATGGTGCTCCGGGACGATGACGAAGAGCCGTCGTGAAGGTAGTGCAGAATGCGCCCGCGCGCCTTGGGTAGGGGCGGCGGTAGCGAGCGACGCTCCTCCTTGATGACGCAGCGAGGTGGCACGAGTAGTGCTCCACCTTCACGACGCGTCGGGGCAGTGGCGAGAGCCGCTCCTCCTTCACGACGCACCGGGGCGGCAGCGAGAGCTGCTCTTCCTTGACGCGGCATCCGATTTGGACGCCGCAGTTGCGCGGCTGCGGGGAGCATGGAGGGGATGCCGGCTCCATCTTCACTGGGAGGAGCGCCCCTGGTGGTGGATCCGGGCCGTTGGTGTGGACGACGAAGCGACAGACCATCATCCCTGTATGCTCCTCGAACTCCACATTAGTTCCAGCGTAGACTTGGGTAGGCATCACTGGCGCAGACTGTGGTAGTGGCGGTTGCTAGTCCTTCTCGTGGCCGGAGGATATGACGATCTCCTCCCGCGTCGAGTTGCCGCTAGCTGACGAGGACGACGGTCCCAGAGTCCGAGGGCGAAGTCTCCACGAGCCGCTAGATCCCGCCCCAGAACCGCCTGCCGGCGCCGACGCCCAGGACTTGCCCATCGCCGGAGATGTGGACGGGGGTGGCGAGGAGGAGGAGGAAGGAGGATGATGCGATGTGGACGGCACCGGAGCGCGGCCTAAAACCCGCAGCCAGGTGATACATCCATTTTGCATCATGTTTACTTACTGTTATTTATAATGTTTTTATTCATAATAATTATTTTTTGAGTAATTCTAATGCCTTTTCTCTCATAATATGCAAGGTACACACAAAGAGGGAGAATTCCGGCAGCTGGAAATCTGGACCTGAAAAAGCTACGTCATGCTACCTATTCTGAACAACTCCAAATGGGCTGAAACTTCACAAGGATTTTTATGAAATAAAAATATTGGAGCAAATAACCACCGGAGGGGGGCCACCTGGTGAGTACAAGACACCAGGGCGCGCCTGGCCCCCCAGGCGCGCCATGGTGGGTTGTGCTCAGCCCAGCCCACCTCCGGTGCCCATCTTCTGATATTTAAGTCATTTTTACCTAGAAAAAGTAAGGGGAGGACTTTCAGGATGGAGCACCGCCGTCTCGAGGCGGAACTTGGGCAGGAGCACTTTTGCCCTCCAGCGGAGCGATTCCGCCGAGGGAACTTCCCTCCCGGAGGGGGAAATCATCGTCATCATCATCACCAAGAACTCTCCCATCTCGGGGAAGGCAATCTCCATCGACATCTTCAACAACACCATCTCATCTCAAATCCTAGTTCATCTCTTGTGTTCAATCTTTGTATCAGAACTATAGATTGGTGCTTGTGGGTGACTAGTAGTATTGATTACATCTTGTAGTTGATTACTATATGGTTTTTTTGGTGGAAGATTATATGTTCAGATCCAATATGCTATTTAATACCCCTCTGATATTGAGCATGATTATCATTTGTGAGTAGTTACTTTTGTTCTTGAGGTCATGGGAGAAATAATGTTGCAAGTAATCATGTGAACTTGATATGTGTTCGATATTTTGATAGTATGTATGTTGTGATTCCCCTAGTGGTGTCATGTGAACGTCGACTACATGACACTTCACCATATTTGGGCCTAAGGGAATGCATTGTGGAGTAGTAATTACATGATGGGTTGCGAGAGTGACAGAAGCTTAAATCCTAGTTTATGCGCCATTCCATAAGGGTCCGATTGGATCCAAAAGTTTAATGCTATGGTTAGAATTTATTCTTACTTTTCTCGTAGTTGCGGATGCTTGCGAGGGGGTTAATCATAAGTAGAGGTTTGTTCAAGTAAGAACAGCACCTAAGCACCGGTCCACCCACATATCAAATTATCAAAGTAGCGAACACGAATCAAACCAACATGATGAAAGTGACTAGATGAAATTCTCGTGTACCCTCAAGAACACTTTGCTTATTATAAGAGACCGTTTTGGCCTGTCCTTTGCCTAAAAAGGATTGGGATACCTTGTTGCACTTTTGTTACTATTATCATTACTTATTCGTTATAAATTATCTTGCTATCAAACTACACTGTTACTTACAATTTCAGCGCTTGCATACATTATCTTGCTAAAACCACTTGTCATTTCCTTCTGCTTCTCGTTGGGTTCGACACTCTTACTTATCGAAAAGGGTACAATTGATCCCATATACTTTGTTCCCTTTGTTCCCTTTGGGCTTACTCACTGTTGAGCTTAACATTACCTTCGTAACTAAATATAAGATGTTTTTTTTTGCAATTTAGTTACAAAGGTACTAGTACCACATTTTAGTGTCATTGTTAATTGAACTCATTGCTTTATCTGTAAAGCAAGTCCAAAACCCTATTTTCTAACCTATATACTGTTGAAAAATAAAAGTTAGAAAAGGTCCGTCACCAAACAACCAAATTTACATAGCATATCATCTGAGTGCATAATATCATCAGTTCAGCACACTCATTTTATGGCTTGTGGTTGATGAACTATAGGGCCCAAGTACATTTAACATCGATGATCATTTAAGCTCGTGTGGATCACAACCATTGAAATGACCAATAATTTAAATATAGATTTTTTTGTTTGTTCCCTTTGGGCTTACTCGCTGTTGGGCTTAACATCTACTACCTCCGTAACTAAATATAAGATGTTTTTTGTTCAATTTAGTTACAGAAGTAGTACCACATTTTGGTGTCACTGTTAATTGAACTCATTACTTTATCTATAAAGCAAGTCCAAAACCCCATTTTCTAACATATATACTATTCGGAAATAAAAGGTAGAAAAGGTCCGTCACCAAACAACCAAATTTGCATAGCATATCATCTGAGTGCATAATATCATCAGTTCAGCACACTCATTTTATGGCTTGTGGTTGACGAACTATAGGGCCCAAGTACATTTAACATTGATGATCATTTAAGCTCGTGTGGATCACAACCATTGAAATGACCAATAATTCAAACCCTATCTCGTTCCCTTTCCCACTCCATAGTCTCGTACCTCGGCATAACTATAGTCATTAATTTAATACCGCAAAGAATATGTCATGTGTTTATTTTTGCGTTGTAGTCGATCCTCAAACCGTACATTTTGCTACAAGATTCCCGCATAGAGTGTCCTCGGCCCTTTATATGTCTCGCTCGCTCCCCCCCCCCATCCGGTACCCCTCCTCCCCCTCTCTAACCCTAGCGCCGCCTTTACGGGCACCCGCACTTCGTCCGCCTGTCAATCGAATATGTCACATGTTTTTTTTGCGCTGTAGTCGATTCTCAAACCGTACATTTTGCTACAAGATTCGCGCATATAGTGTCCTCAGCACTTTATATGTCCCGCTCGCTTTCTGCCCCGATCCCGTACCCCCCCCCCCCTCCCACTCTATCCCTAGCGCCGCCTTTACGGGCACCCACACTCGGGCCGCCTGTCAATGAAATAGACAACTAGAGAACTCCCCGTCGCATCCTTGCCCCCTCCGCCCGTGCTTGAGCTATCGGGGCGAATCCCGACCTCGTCGGCGAGTATGTGGCGATGGTGGTTAGCGATGGTCTCGACTCTGTGGAGTTGGTGGTCAGGGGTGGTCTCGGCCGTGTGGCAACGGCGTCGTCTGCGCTGGCGAAACGATGAAGAGAAGGGTATCGCCGATTCCTCCCCTTTTTTTTACTTTTTTTTCACCTGCATAAGCGGGATCTCGTCACCATTTTTGCCCTCGCTCATCATGGCCAATACGCTCTTTTCATCATGTGCGTGTCCATCAGACAACAGTTGCACCAGACGGCCCGGAGGGATTTCTCTCCCGCTTTCTTTCTCCCGAGAAAGATCTGTTTTCCATGAAGAAAATACATTTTTTTTGCGGGGACCATGAAGAAAATATTTGCTAATCGATGCGCCCATCTATTACTTGAGTCATTATTAATTCTCCTGGCTGGATTTTTCCTGTGCATGCATCCTCGCTGTTCTTGCTGGCCCCCAATTAATCACTGCCCCCAAACCTTTGCCAGAGAATTAACACGGAGGATTTTCTTCCAGGGAAAGAGATTTGTCCTCCAGGAAGAATACTTCGTTGATAAGCATCGACGCACATCTACTACTGGTACTACTACTTCAGTTACCATTATTAATTATCTTGCTGGATTTTCTTGTGCATCCTCGCTGGTCTTGCTTGCCCTTGCCCACAATTAATCACTGCCTCCGAACCTTTGCGAGAGAATCAATGCGTAGCCAAAGCATGGCCTGCTGTGCAGATCGGTCCCGATCTACGTCGAGCACGAGGAAATCTTTCTTCATGTGGACTGACAGGCTATAGGGGTGGGGCGCAGACAGTCAGTCAGAGTAGTGATGAGCGAGGTAGACGAGACGAGACGCAAAAAGGGCAGACTTTTTTGACTATATAAGAGCGCTCCGCCAATCGCCGCGGCCCCCTGCCCCTGTCAAATCCTCCGCCTCGCTCCTCCCGCCCACTCCACAGCGCCGCCCGTCCTGTCCCGTCAGCCAACCGCTCCGCCGTCGCCAGCCCTCAGCCCTCGCCTCGCATGACATCGCCGTACAAGTAGCCGCCGCTCGTGCCGGTTTCGGTCGATGGGGAAGCGGGGGCGGCCCCGCCGCGGCTCGAGAGGGATAACGTCGTCGCCACCGCCTGGGTTCGGCCCCGCCGCCGCCGCCGGTGCGCGGCAATCCTCCACCCGTTCCGCAGGTTCGCTCGCCCCCTTCTCCTTCTCTCGCTTCCGGTCACCGTCGGGCTCTTCCTTGCTCCGATCGAATCCTTTGTCTCCTTCCCGATTCCTCCAACTCCAAACCCCTGTCGCGTGAGCCGCCGCGCCGGCGCTAGGGACGGATTCAGTTCCGAAGCGGCCTACCTAATTAGTAATTACTGCCTTCTTTTTCTCGGTTCCTAGGATGCGCGTAGGCTCTTCTCAACCTTTTTCATTTTGCGTAATGTATGGTAGTAGTTCGTGTTTCAAAGTTGGCGCCCGACCGCGATTCGATGCGTCAAAGATTCAGAGTTGCCTCCCTGCGATGCCATGATCCACCCGCCGGGCAGCGATAGCTGGGGTTTTGAAAACTGAATTGTGCTACTCGACCGACCCCTTTTACTGTTCCTCAAGTATGTACTGTAATTCCTAGGCAGGTAGTAATAACTTGTTTGCGAATAATGGTAAGATATGATTGGCCCTGACCTGCCTGTAAATCCAGGCTGCACTGAAATGTTATTATGTCGTTATTCAGTTCATCTGGACATAGTGTTGCTTAAGATTATTATGATGAAACCATGCTTTCAGCTTCATTCTACTCACCGCTTTGATGCTTGTAGGTACCAACTCTGCTGCTCGTACCGGCATGCTGTTCAACGTAGAAATACAACCTGGCTACGCTGATCCTGAGTCTCTGCGACATGTTTGGGTACTTTGTGCATTCCTTTCTCTTTGAGATAAATATGTTCAGTTTTTGACGTAGTTCTTCGCCCTGATCCTTATGGATCCGTGCACTATTATTTATGCATAGAGATAAAACACGGTTTCATGCTAACGAAAGTGCTGGATTGGCAACCATTTAATAGAATCGATTGTTTACTCCTTGATGAATTACATACATTGTGATTCAACATTCTGACTAGATATCTTTTTGTTATTACAGAATAAAAATGCTTCCCCTGTGAAAGGCCGGAAGAGGAAATTCGGTGTTGATGCAACCAAAGGTGAATCACCAGGTGTTAATGCAAGTAACACCGGGGAGCACCTGCGTTCCTGCAGAAAAGGCAAGGGTCCGGGGAAACGTGCCAGGTTGGTAGACAAAGAAGGTGCTACTGGGTTGGGGAGAGTTCAAACACCAACCGGCTTATATGAAGATGAATGCGCTTTCTGCAAATCATTTAGAACCAGTGAGCCGGTATGTTGCATATCATTTACATACATCAAGTAAAAATTGATCTGCTGAAGTCTTCTTATTTGTACTGGCACTAAAACATGTTCACTCTTCCTATGTCAGGTGCATGGTCCGCTGGTACGGTATCACAATGGAAGGATTGTGTCCAGTGACGAGGCCGACGCTACTAACGCCATATATGTCCACCACAAATGCATGGTTTGGTAAGTTTCTTTATACACCATGTTTAACTCTTCATATTTAATTGATTTAGAATCATCATACACAGTGTTCATCCATCCTTTTCATTCTTTACCCATGTTCCTGAAGGGCCCCAAAAGTGAAATCCAATGACGACGGTACTTTTGAGAACGTCGAGAGTGAAATCCAGCGTGGTTCAAGATGGGATTGCAGCAGATGCAATCTCCGGGGAGCAGCACTTGGTTGTTATCGCGCGGGGTGCCCCAATACTTATCATGTCCCATGTGCATTCATGATACCAGAATGCCGCTGGGATGTTGTAAGCTTTTGAGTATACCTTGTCCTTGATCCATTTATAAACACTGATGTTCTGACATGTCTAGTTTTGATTTTGAAGGAGAATCTCCATGTTTGGTGTCCCATGCATGCACCACCTGATGAGATGAGCTCACCAACAATTGAGACTGGCATTCTTTCCCCCGTCCCTCAAAAGTACGTGATCTTTCTTTCATGTAACTTGATTAATCCTTCATTTTCTAATCCAGTGTTCTATTCGGTCATTTCAGCCAAAGTCCAGCTAAAGAAATTTCCGCCGATTGCCAAATAGAAGATAACGAAATTAATCCATTGCTGGGCAATGAGATGAGCTCACCAATAATTGGAAGTGACATTCCTTCCGCTGTCCTTCAGAAGTATGTGATCTTTCTTCAACCTTCATGTTACTTGATTAATCCTTCATTTTATAATTCACGGTTATATGTACTCATTCCAGCAATTGCCCAGCTAAAGAAATTTCCATCGATTCCCAAATGGAAGATAAACAATTTAATCCACTCGTCACATCAAATTCTCCTTTGCCTGGACTAGTAGTGCCTGGGTATGCCATCTTTCTTCACCTGCCTTGGAGAGGGTTCCATTCGTTTGGTTAATCATTAATATTTCATTTTTTGTTGTTGATTTTTTTGTATTTTGTAGTTCCAGCCAATATTTAATTAAAGAAGGAATATCTGCCCTTCATAGAGGGGAAGATCTACAAGTAGATCAGCTGAACACCTCAAGTTCTTCCTCGCCTCAGGGGTATGCGTGGCGGAGGTTACTGATCAGATGTTCAATCATCATTCATTAATATTCTTCTATAATTTGCTCTTTACGTCATCATTGCAGCCAATGTACGGACAAAGAAGGAATTTCTACCAATTACCGGGCAGAAGAAAAACTAGTAAACCAGTCTAGTAGCCCTTTGGATCAGTGGGTTTTGCTCGGCATAGCATTAAGTGCATCAGAAAAGGTAGCGTGGACTATACTAGCGAACAATACTCTCCTTTTAGAGCATTTGGATATATCTGAACAATACTAGCAAACATGTGAATGGATAAGTAATGCAGCAATCCAACTTTATGGTGAAATTTAAATTATATATAATTTGCCTGTTTTCGAATTAAGCTATGTTCCATACTAAGCTGTGATACAATTGTTTACGTTTGTCAAGCAGGATTCCTTGAAAGAATTTGCATCCTTGACCAGTTCAACCTTGGCTCAGGAATGGGACAAAACTGTGACTCATGTTATTGTGGGCAGAAACGCTGGTTCTCGATGTGCCAGATCATATGAGGTCCAGATGGCTATACTGTCTGGGAAATGGGTTGTCACAACCAGATGTTAGTATTAGTCCATCTTACATCTCCAGTGTTTGTACTATTGATGATAATTGTACTACTTCCAAGTTCATGTTACATTCTGCTTAATGTAACAAGCTGCTGGTCTATTGGCACTTCCATTTATCCGTGTGTCATCTAAAACTTATCCTAGCTCGGCAGAGAATATTATTATCCCTGCACTAAATCAGTTCATGTCATATTCCTGTCCTAGGGGTTGTGGATTTCTTGGTGGAAAGGATTTCAGGTCCAAATCCTTGCTTGGCAAAGCTGATTCCAAGTCCGGAAATTTCTTATGAGGTGAAATTCCGTGATGGTCCGCGCACATCAATTGATGGACCAGCGAAAGGAAGAGCTGGAGCTGCTGAAGGGGTATGTATACATGTCTAGCAATAATATATTCTCTACGAATTCTAAATAGTAAATAGAGAAAAACACATGTGATAAAAACTGATTGCAGTTTGTCTTATGCATAAGTTCAGGGAATTAGCCTACAGTTCTTTTGTGAATAAGTTTCCTACTGCAAACAAGTTTAAAATTCTATCGAAATGTTCATACAGAGACTGTTTGATGTCAAAGGCTTAAAGTGCATCTTTAGAGAAATCTAGGTGTCGTGTGGTCAGGGTATTCCAAGTGTTTTTTTTACAAGTTGGGGTGCGAGACATATTTCCATATTTTGATCGTATCCACATTCAACAAAGCAATTATCTTTTGCAGCGGTATTTTACAATTCTCTTTCGAAGTGACATTTCCCGAAATGCGGTGTTTTGGAGTGCCATACACTGTAGTGTGTTTATTTTATGATGCACTTCAATGGTCTAAAATGAGTGCATTTCAATTATTGTCTAATAAAAGCACTATTGGGAATGCCTTTCAACAGCCAAATGACGAGAAAATGATGTTTTGCAGGCACGAAAACTGTTCTCAGGACTGCATTTCTGCTTCAGCGCATACATGTACCCAGAAGACAGAAAGGACATCCAGAATCTCATAGCAGCTGGTGGAGGGCAAGTACTTGAGGGAATCAGCCCAGACGGGTTACGTGAGAATCTGAAAAGAAATCCAGCAGAGGTGTACTTCATCTACCACGGCGGCCCTCCAAGGACGCCCACTTTGGATTTCGAACTTGAGTTTCAGGAGTGCAACAAGTACGTGGGATCGGGAGCGCGGATGATCAAACACCTGCAGCTGTTCGATACTATCCTGTACTACGATGCACGGATGCTAGAACCGACTGGTGTCTTCACCAAGATATGTGAGTGAAGGGCGTGCTTCAGGTGATGGCTTTTTGCTCGCGTTACGACAACTCTTTTGGTTTAGCCCCCCACACGAGGTGTGAGGGGGGCTGTTGAAAGTTGACAAATCACATACTCTACTCACCCAATAGGCTACAGGGTGATGTTGTCGTCGTCGTCGTCGTTGTTGTTGTTCTGGTGCCGGATTGCTTGTTTACTGGGCCCATTGAAAGTTGACAAATCACATACTCTGCTCACCCAATAGGCTATAGGGTGATGCCGTTGTTGTTGTTTTTGTGCTGGATTGCTTGTTTACTGGCCTCTTCTAGTGCTTGTGTCAGACGGTTCTGTGATACTGAAGGTGTCAATTTCCATGTGCTAAGACGGTTGGCACGCTGCTTTACCGGCCTCTTCTAGTACAAGGCTATGCATGTCTTCGATATGCCGACGGACAAATTCTGTTCTCCATGTTGCCAGAATGCCCTTTGGAAGGATAATCAATGGCCTTCCTGCCTGGTATCTGGCCAGGAAGCTTTGAACAATGCTAATTAGCATGAAAGTCTTTCCAGAACCTGGTGCATGTGCTAGAATACAACCTCCAGCCCTCCAGGGGTTGTTCTTATCTGCTTGGTGAGGTTTCATCTGTTCTGAATGCTGAGGGTGGATTGATAGAGCACCAAGGACTACTTGAGGAATTATCTCCTGAAGGATTGGTAGTTGCCTCCAGATCATTGCAGCTTCTGGGTGTGTGATTGGTTGCGCTGCTGCAAGGAAGAGGAAATAAGAGATGTGGCTCCACTGATAAGGAAAATAAAGGGAATCGCTCTTTTTTTTAAAAAAAACCTACATAGGATTTACTTAGTCTGAATTTGAATTGCATCCCAGTAAAATTCTCTTTTAAACAGAGAAAAGGTGGAAATTTAAACATAACTCAACTGTTTCAGTCGAAAGTTAAAACACATGTAATGGGTGTTCATATAGAAAATTTGATTCTTCTATCAATCATCGAGGACGAATAACCCATGAACTAAATTTGAACAATAACATCCAGAGTTGATCATCAATGAGTTTGAGTTGACAAGATGCAATAACTAGTTGATGCTGAGATGCCACATGAAGTTATGTACTTTGAATATTTTATCAATTAGCTCTATGGTATTCAGGAAAGTAAATTGGACCAATCTGGATCGGAAACTCCATACCTTTTTCCACTGCAACTCAAAAATATTCCTGATGTGTTGCTAACCACAAACACGTCACACAATGCCCAAATCATTTCTCATCAGGAAGTCATGATAACAATCATCCACTACTTCAGAACTATTCTTCTTCGACGAAACAGTAGTGTGATCACTTCCAATGGCCTGGTTAAATAAACTATGTTGGTCAGATTCATCAAAAAACAAGTAGTGACCCCAGCAAAAAAAAGTAATGACAGACAAGAATACAGAGGAAATGTGTAAAGGAACACAATTAAGAAAAATAGTAGCATGATGATGGTAGGGCATCAAAATATGTGTTTGAAAACATAAAAGGATTTGATGCAAATTCAGAATTGGCTGTTTCCAGAACAACCAGTAAGGGTCACATAACTGACCTCGGGCATTATGTGGAGACAACATTCACATTATTTTTATTTTGGTACACCAAGTAGAGGAAGAAACGGTGCTCGACTATAGGCATGTACTACAAATGTATGAACATGCTCGATGATTACCAGTAGTTATATCGATTATCATTTCCAGAGTTAACAGCGAAGCAGACCTCATTGTAAATGTTTATGCCATCATGTCCTTGCTTGTTCGGTTGTTGTGGCTCTGAAGTATTATGGCCATCATCGAAAGCAATTTCAACACAAAGCAATTTATCATGCCGGCATAAGTTTAGATAAATTCGATACTGTTAAGCAGTTGGCGGCGCTTGACTAAATAATGAGGCAATTGGGCACTAAAATGATTATCTATGGGTTTAATTCGTCCCTGCTTTGTAAGGAACCCATGTTGTGCTTTCCTGGATTAACTACAAGTTGAGCTTCAGAGTTGATATTCTCATTATCCGGCATGATGATGTCCTGGTATTGGCAAGGCTGCGCAGCCAGCATGATATATTTCACGTCCTTGAAAGTATGAACATCCATGGGTGCGGTTGGGAGGATGGAACATCGACGTCCCGGTGTGTACAGTTCTCCTGTATACTCTCTGGTTAATTGCCATTACAGGTTCGATCTTTCTGAGACATAAATTACTTCATAAGCCTAAACAACAGCTCAAGCATCGCACCCTCTAGCCATCTCACAAAACCCCGTACATACAAGTGCTAGCCACGAGCTATATTATCGATCAAGCAACATAATTGGCCTTCTCTTGCTGCATCGCATCCACGATCTTGGACCATTTCGTGCGGGCGGTGATCACCACCAGCGTGCCGGTCTGGCAAGTCAGCCCGCAGATCAGACCCAACCATAAACCCTGTAAAAAAAAGGTGCAAATGTTCAGTGTTCCAGCTCATTACATTCCAGAATGGAGTTCGAGTTGTTTGCTATCCCACATTCCGCAATGGCAAGAGCCGGAGCTCTCAATTAATTACTCTACCTTGGTGTAGAAGCTGAGCTTGAAGGCGAAGAGGATGGCCAATGGCATGCCGATGAAGTAGAACGCCACAAGGTTCGTTATCGCCGCCAGGTGCTGCCATCCGCAGCCCCTTGCCACCCCTGTCACACGCCAATTTATTCGTCAATTTGTGGAATTGTTTAGCACGAGCTGCGGCATCCCGATATATGATTTCGTACCCGTGGTATGAAATTATCTCTTCAGTGCACGTAAGTGATTCTTGAAGATTGGTTTAGATAGTTAGCTGATGGATCTTCCTCACCTGACAGCACGCCCTGTGCGGAGTCGAGCACGATCGATGCCATCATGAGCGGGGTGATGGCCGCGAATTCCGCCGCAATCACCTCGCTCCCGCTGAAGAGCCTAGCCCAAAGACCGTGGCCGAAGCCCAGCAGCAGGATGAAGGAGAAAGCGAGGAACACTGACAGCTTCAGCGTCACGGCGACCGCATTCTTCGCCATGTCCACGTTCCCGGCTCCGATCTCATTCGACACCCGGGTGCTGCAAAAGGTGCAAACAATGAAATGACAGGTCGTGTGCCTACAACGATAAAGAAAGAACTTGAGATGGCACATACCTTACAGCGGCACTGAATCCGTAGGTGATCATATAGGCAATCGCCTCCGTGCTCGAGCTGCATTTACAAGTTGATCAAGTCGATTCGTTCACCAATCATGGGTCATGGCCTACGGATAACATGATGGGACAATGCTTCTGAAGCCCCATCGGACAGTACTGAAGAATGAACGTACCACATGGCGATCAGTGACGTGCTCACTGTGGAATTCGGTAGCAAGCCCGCAATAAGAACCAGAAGCTCAAACGCCCAGTACTCCAAGCTGCATGCACTCAACAAACTCAGAATCAATAATGGGAAATGAAAATGGTGTAGCACGCGTGGTTGACAATAATATTGTGTATAATCATATATGACTGACCAAACCATGATGGCGGAGGGCGCAGCGAGCTTGATCGTCGGCAGCACGTAGCTGAACGCGTCGGCGGAGAAGCCCTTCCACGTCTCGCTAAACTTCTTGGACCACATCACGTACCCAAGCAGCATCAGGCAGGAGAACCAGAAGGTGGCGGAGATGGCGGCAGACGCGCCGGCGAGGCCAAAGCCGAGCACGTTCACCAGCAGGTGGTTCAGCGGGACGTGGAGCGCGAACGGCACCACGGAGCAGACGACGAGCGGCACGACGACAGACTGCGTCTGCAGGTACCGCAGGAGGCACTGCAGGAAGGAGAAGGCGAACAGGCCGGGGATCTGGTACCGAATGAACACCGCGGCGGCATGGGACACCTCGGGCTCCTGACGCAGGCACAGAAGCAGCGGCTCCGTGAAGAGCCAGATGACGGCGATGGCCACTGACACCACCGCCGACATGATGAGCGACGACTGCAGGTACAGCCCTAGCATGCGGTATAGTTGGGCGCCGTAGGCCTGCCCGCATAGCGTCTCCAGGGCGCCGCTCATACCGGTCTGAAATGTTCATCATTTTTCGCAAGTGGGTTACTACTTTGTTGGATTTTAGGAGTTAGGATGCAATGCGACAATGTTCATCTGTAGAACAAGTTATGGACTTATTGGAACCGTCTATAAGTAAGTCGCCTGAATTTTTTCTAACGCAAGTCACCTTCTTTCACTGTGTTGTACTCTAGTTTTTTCTCTATTTATTACTCCCTCCGTTCTGAATTACTTGTCGCAAAAATAAATGTATCTAGACGTATTTTAGTTCTAGATATATCCATTTCCGAGACAAGTAATCTAGATATATTTATTTTTGCGACAAGTAATTCCGAACGGAGGGAGTACATATGCAGGCTTGCACAACTTTACATATCTACCTATCCGTAACCACAACATTTCTCCCTTTTTTTCTACCCCAGGCTTTGCAACATTTTGAAATCGGGAAATTGCGACAGGAGCAGGTGCTATTAGAGAACAATTAGCAGATTTGGATTTGCGAATTATTATAGAGAATTCTTTGGTCGAATGGAAGGAATTAGAAGACGAGGGGTGGTAATGCCGCTGCGGCATCGTCTCCATTCTCCAACTCCGTGTCATTCATAGCTTGACCTCGAGCCTCGCTGCCGTTCACCGCGGTGTCCGAAATCGGCTGACCGAAATGTACTTTCAGTTTCAGTTTCAGGCAGCTTACTCCATCTCACAATTTTGGCAGAACTACCAAGGCGACTAATCGAACGAGAGATGTATCGATCACACAGCATCTGAAGAGGTGCAATTAATTAATAATATGCGATCTAATCGAACTTCGACGAATCAAGATTAACCCAACAACAAGAGTGCGTGGTAGCAAATTGCCAAATTATCAAAAGGAAAAAGAGTGTGTGGTAGCAAATTGCCAAATTATCAAAAGAAAAAAGAGTGTGTGGTAGCAGGCAAAGCCGCAGAGTACGTACGACGAAGGCGTAGCCGGTGACGGTGGCCCAGGAGTTGCCGAGCGTGGCGCCGGCGAGGTGGACGTCGCCGAGGTGGCCGGAGAACATCACGGACACCAGCGGGATGCCGTAGTAGGACATGTTGGTCAGGACCATCGGCACCGCGAACCGCAGCTGCGCCCATGCCTCCTCCGTGTCGATCAAGCGGCGTAACCACGCCGGCGAGCGGGGCCTGGCCTCGCCGCCCTTGCCGTCGGCGGGCTCGCACGCACCGGGCGGCGGGGCCGAAGACATGTCGGCCCGCCGCACGAGAGGGGAGAAGAGATCGGGTAGTTTCGTGGTGTGTGGGCCGCCGATGGCGATGTGGACTGGAGATTAGCGGGTAGCAGCGCGGGCGAGCCGCCTTGAACCCTGTTCTTTTTTTTTTTTTGGTAAGCGGGTACCAGCGGACGGCGAGATAGCGATGCAAATTGAAAACTGCTTTCCAAAAATTACGCATCTCCATTTTCTGTTGTTTTTGGTAAGTCATGATTTGCTGCCATGATAAGTATAGAAATTGATGGTTCCCATAATAAATACGTTAAAAACTTTATTTTAGTTTTTTTGTAAGTCGTGATTGCTTCCAACAAACAAATACAGAAAATAAATTCTTCCCAGCAATTACAGATTTTCTTAAGGCATCTCCAACGCTGACCCTTAAGCCGCCCGCATACATCTGGACCGCGGAAACCATACAACGCTATCCTGTATCGGTTCGCTCGACGGTCCGGACGCGCTTTCTCCTGCAAAGTGAAGACAAACCGGGGGTGGTTCGAATAAAGGTTCTTGGGCACAATGTACGCCAATGATGATGAGTTCAAGACGGTGGCTTTCTCGGGACCAACCGAGTCCCGTCACCCACTCGCCATCTCCTTTTCGGCATTCAAGGGTGGTTGGTGCGTCAACAAGGAAAGTCCGGATGAACTGATTGCTCTTTGAGGTGATCGGCGTTGGTCGAGACGCGGCTATGTTGCTATCTGTTTAGGGCAGGCTCCTTTGCGTTGTGTATGTGATGTGTGTGGTGGCTTTTCTTCGGATTAGCTCGGGTGTGGTGTGTGTCTACACTTGTTGTTCGCAGCGAGTTGTAGCTTCTTATAATTGTCTTCTATCTTTTATAAAAATATGGTACGCCTTTGGCGTACTCTTGAAAAAAAATTCGTCCTCCCGGTCCAGTTTTCTTCCACTCTGCCACTTTTTCCCTTTGCTTTGCATCCGCACTCTCCACCTCCGCCGCCGTTGTACCTCATCGACCGCCACACATGCATTCCTGGACGTTCACAATCAACACCGACGCGCCCGCTCGCCTTTTACGATGGCGCTACCCCTCTTGGAGCCGTTTGTACCTAGGTACACTCCGCCACCATGTCGACAACCTCCATGGCGGTCACCACGCCCGGCATGTGTTCGGTAAATGTCATTGAGCTTATTTTTGAATGTCATGTTGATTTTTCAGAGTAAGAAGGATGGCAGGGTACTCGATCATAGAGGATGAGTTGTTGTGCGATGCGTGATTGGTCGTACCCGCGGATTCCGTAGGCAGGAGCAGAGGGAGGACCTTCCGATAGCAAGTGCATGAATTGTTTCATGCATGAAAGCACATTGCCCCATGTGACATGCATATCATCCCTGATCGCAATGTGAGGTCATTATCGTATCGATGGTACGCCATCCAGACATCGTCACCAAGTTTTGTCACGTAGTTGCTCAGTTGGAGGCAAGGTGGTCATTGCACGCAAGTTTTGCTTCTCCTTCCTCAGTTTGTTGATTGAATCATTCATTCACTCAATGTTACTCTACACATTGTGTAGCCCGTACGCGTTGTCGTTGTGTATCACAGAAATGAGGGACCACCATTGACGTACACATACTATTGGATGAAGCTGAAGGGGCGGTATGTGTGGGACGACATGATCCGCTCAAAAACTTGTTGGACATCGAATTTAAGACATGGTTGTACTAGACTTATTTGCATGCTATGTACAGATGATTTGTGCTATTTTCTTTTCGATCTTTCATGAATAGCCGATTTGCATGAATTTCGTGTGCTAAGTCGAAACCGGACCTGAGATGTATGTGGGCAGTGTTGGATGGCCGGCTCCGGTATTCATGTCCGCGGACTAGTCCCCTGTCCATGGAAGGACGCTGAATCAAATTTGCGAGTCAGCGTTGAAGATGCCCTTGCGCAGCAAAACATTTGACCATCATTATTCAAATTTGCATCCAATACAATTAATTCTTGCTTCCACTTTTTCATCCAAATTCCAATGCAACTAATTCATTCTTCTACCTTGTTAGTAATATTGTGTATTACTAGTTAGCTTCCTTGACAACAAATTAATGTATACTTTTCTTTATTAGAGAATTTGCTTCTGTGGTGAATGAAATTTATGTCCTACGTGACGTGATATTCTGTTTCACAAGCATCTCCATCTTGCTTTTCTTCTAACATGCTTCCATCAAAAAGGAAATTATTCCTCATATTTGGTGTATACAACGTACTCCAGTGTCCTTAAGGCATCTCCAACGCGGACCGTCAAACCACCAGCACCGGTTCGGACCGTTCCATTGGAATATGTTTTGCCATCTAATACGCTCCTATATCGGTCTGCTCGGTGCTCTGGGCGTACTTTTTCCCGCAAATTGGGGGGGGGAGGGGGGGAGGGGGGTTGCGGGAGTCCGGACCGCCACCACGTGGGACTCCAACACCCTCGGCCGACTCAAATTCTCCCTCCCGGTCCCATTCTCTTCCACTCCCCTCCTTGTTTTACATCCACACCCTCCTCCCCCGATGTCGCCGTTGTACCTCTTCGGTTGCCGCCTAGACATTGTCGGACGTCCTCAACTCCCGCCAACGCGCCCGCTTGTCTAGTACAACGGTGTCGTCCACTCAGGATTCATCCGCAGCCAGGTACCCTCTGCCCCCCTATCGACACTATCCATGGCGGTCACCACGCCCGACAGGTGTTTGGTCAAATGTCATTGAGTTTATTTTAGAACTTCATGTTGTTTTTAGAGTAAGAAGGATGTCAGGGTACTCGGTGAAGGAGGATGGGTTGTGTGATGCGTGGTTGGTTGTATCTGTGGACTTTGTAGGCAGGAGCAAAAAGGGGTCTTTTGGCAACAGGTACATGGTTCGTTTCATGCGCGAAAGCACATTGCGTCCTATGACATGCACATCATCCTCCAGGAATGTTTTTTTTGAAACGAGGCAAAAGACTTGCCATTTTCATTGATTAAGAAGAAGAGAATTGCCCGGTTAATTGACGGAAAACCAGGCTAAAATCGATACAAGCCAACCCATATGACATGGGCACCACCGGCCAACCTGGCCACCGACATGTAACCTGAAGCTGCAAAGAAGAAAACAGTCGGAGAAGCCACGACGGCACATGCCAACAGATGGCCACACGCACAAGCAACCGACAGCTCCGACTTCGACGACGAGCATCGCAAAGGAAATATGCAGGACTTGCGTCGATCATGCCCACCGCAAACGACCACCGGGTGCCTGTCATCGTCACCGCTTGGACCCGCTCCACCGCAGCTCCGACTTCAAAGCAACCAAGCAACCCACGGAAGAGCAACTCGGACACGCCGGGAAGAACCGACTACCGAAGTCAACGCCGTGACCCGAGCTCCTCTCGACACCATCATCGTTGCCAAACAGAAACCAACGCCCCGCCTCAGCAAACCACGCGGCGAAGATGCCGCACTCCACCAGTCTCCCAGTCGTAGCCGGCTCCGAGACGATGCCCCCAAGGAGGAGAAAGACGCGAAGACGCCTCCATCGCTCGATCCAACAGATCTGAGGTTTCCCTCCGGAGCCAAAGCCGTGGGGAGGAGGAGCACACCTCCACGGCGACGCTTTCAAGAAAGATCACGGCACCCGCAGGCGCCGCCGTCGCCGGCTCCGATGAAGACCGGAGCAAGGATTTCTCCCAAAGATGACCACCTGCAACCACCGACCGCCGCCCACCAATCACCACCCCTGCTGAGGCCGACCTGACCCTGGCCATGGGATCCCACGATCCACCGCACCCAGGCACGCACCACCCCCTGGCCGTAGCCGCCGTCCACCACCGCAGCACAACCGCGACCACCTCCACCACAACCACCAAAGCCGCATCGCGAAGTGCAGCAACCAGATCGAACAGATTGAAACTAGCTCAGATCTAGATCGGAGCTGCACACTCGGAGCAGCAGAGCATACGCGCAGCTCGTCCCTCCGCAGCGCACCTCGCGCTCCAGAGCCACATCCGCCACGCCCAGCCGGTCGCCACGCCTGCCGCACGCCAGCCGCTGCCGCGCCCGACGTCGATCCGCACCCCACGCACGCATCCGAAGCCGACCGCCGCGCGTACGCACGCCGTCCATGCCCAGGCCACGCCGGAGCCCGGACCGAGGCCGCCGCCCCAGCTCCCCATCTGCCGCTCGCAGCCGACGCCAGCACCGTCCGCCGTCCGCCATCCGTCGTTCGCCGCTGCAAGTCTCCCCCTCACAGCGACGCCACGGGATGAAGAGGTCCCGCCGCCGCCGGATCCGCACGGGCTTCGCCTGGCGGAGCCCACCGGCGACGGCGAGGGGAGGGGAGTGAGGAGGGGATCCGGTGGAGGGGCGCCTGAGCCGCCGCCCGTGTCGCCCTGGGGAGGGAGCGACGCGAGGGCCTTCTTTTCGTTTGCAGCGACGTACATATCCTCCAGGAATGTAGTGTCAAGTTCTTAGCGTATCGATGGTACGCCATCCAGAGCTCCGTCATGAAGTATTGTGGCGTGGTTGGTTGCCTGGAGGCAATGTGGCCATTGCGCGCATCAACCATGGAGATCGTAAGTTTGCTTCTTCTTACTCTACATGTTGATTAATTCTTTCACTCATTATTGCTCTACACGTTGTGTAGCCTACACGCGATGTTGTGATGTACTACAGGTTAGAGGACAGACCATTCGCGCACATGCATTATTAGATGAAACTCAAGGGGTAGTATGTGTGGGACAACATGTGTCGGGACTCGAGCTAGTATCCTTAAATTTGATCTATTCATGAAAAATTTGTTGAACATCCGTTTAATCTTGTTAAATTTAACTATTGTTGTAGTAGACATATTTGCATGCTACAGATGATTTGGCTATTCTCTATCTGAATTTTG
This sequence comes from Aegilops umbellulata, assembly GCA_032464435.1. Classification (NCBI taxonomy): domain Eukaryota; kingdom Viridiplantae; phylum Streptophyta; class Magnoliopsida; order Poales; family Poaceae; genus Aegilops; species Aegilops umbellulata. The sequence continues at coordinate 549,190,556 of CP136055.1, read as the reverse complement.
ATGAATTCCGTCATGATTGATGAAAAATCATCCGATTAGTTGAAATCCGATTCTAAAACCATCCATGGTTGAATGGTGAAAGCGCCCAGCAATCTGAAAGAAAAAAGTAGGTTCAATACGTGTCGGATGCACTGCCTCTGATGCGGATAACGTTGGATGGTCGGCTTTCGCATCCGTGTGATTCTCCCTTTTCACTAACGAATGCAGTGTTCGGTTCACGGATGAGCGTTACAAGCTTGCAATGTGTGTCGGCTTAACCAGTATGGGCGAGTGAGAGATGTAACGATCACACAAAATCTGAAGAGGTGCAACTAATACGCGATCTAATCGAGGTCCGACAAATCATGAGAGCGTGGTAGTACCTAAAAAAACAGTGTGTGGTAGCAGGCAGAGTACGTACGACGAAGGCGTAACCGATGACGGTGGCCCAGGAGTTGCCGAGCGTGGCGCCGGCGAGGTGGACGTCGCCGAGGTGGCCGGAGAACATCACGGACACCAGCGGGATGCCGTAGTAGGACATGTTGGTCAGGACCATCGGCACCGCGAACCGCAGCTGCGCCCATGCCTCCTCCGTGTCGATCAAGCGGCGTAACCACGCCGGCGAGCAGGGCCTGGCCTCGCCGCCATTGCCGACGGCGGGCTCGCAGGCACCGAGCAGCGGAGCCGAAGCCGAAGACATGTCGGCCCGCCGCACGAGATGGGAGAAGATAGCTCGGTTAATTTTGTGGTGTCTGGTGCCGATGGCGATCGACGAGATATAGCAATGTGGACTGGAGATGTAGTAGCAGATAGTAGCGGGTGTGCTGCGGCACGTGGAACGCATGATGGTGGAGAAAAGAAGAAGATCGGGCGTCGTACACATTTGTTTTGGATTTTTCTACGAGTGGCCAACATTTAATGCTCCAGTGTTTAGGACAGTGCGAAATTTATACTCCTACAAATCCAGACGTTTTCGTGACGTGCGAAATACTAGTACTATCAAACGTTTGGTGGTAAAAGTATAGAGTTGCGTTTGGGCATCTCCAACACCGGCCCATCAAATCGGATACCTAAAATCCGTTTGGTGGTAAAAATATAGAGTTGCGTTTGGCATCTCCAACGCCGACCCATCAAATTGGATACCTAAAATTTTTGAATACGCCTAGAGGTGTCCACGGAAAATGGATAGAGGACGGACCTATAACTCGACACACTAAATCTAAATTTTAATTGGATGTTAAGAAAAAGACAAAATTCATGCAAACCGAACAAAATTTAAGCCGTTTTTCATAGACCATGTGCAAACCCGACACTATTTAACAAGTTGAACTATTTGTTAAAAAAAAAGACTAAACTAAGTGAGATACCAGATAGTGACCTCGTAGACATGTCCTCTGAGGCCGCCAACATCTCGGTCGCCATCCGATCAGTCATCGTCCTTCTAGAGGCAATCAATCTCCCATGGGTCACGACAGCCTTGGTCGGCCATCGTTGTGTGCTCGGGGTGCACCGGCTCCGCCTCGCGCAGACGATCGCACGCTTCGTGCTAGCGTGGACTCTAGCCTGCGCCACCCGCCCTTGCCCTTGTCGTTGAGGGCACGAAACTGTTTGAAGAGGCAATAATAAAATGATTATTATCATATTTTTTGTTCATGAAATATTTATTATTCATGCTAGAATTGTAGTGACCGAAAACTTAAATACATGTGTGAATACATAGACTACACCATGTCCCTAGTAAGCCTCTACTAGACTAGCTCGTTGATCAAAGATGGTTAAGGTTTACTAACAATAGACACGAGCTGTCATTTGATAACGGAGCCACATCATTAGAAGAATGATGTAATGGACTAGAGCCAACCGTAAGCTTAGCATCAGATCGTTTAAATTATTTGATGTATCTTTCTTCATGTCAAGTATACATAGTAGGGCATCAATATGTATCTTTAAAGGAACACAATTAAGAAAACAGTAGTATGATGATGGTAGGGCATCAATATGTGTTCGAAAACGTAAAAGGATTTGATGTAAATTCAGAACTGGCTGCTTCCAGAACAACAAGTAAGATTGTGTGCCGAGTAATGAATTGCAAAATAGTGTCACATAACTGACCTCGGGCATTATGAGACAACATTCACATTATTTTTATTTTGATACACCAAGTAGAGGAAGAAATGGTGCACGAGTATTTGCCAAGAACAATTTCATTACTGCAGGCATGAATACCATTATCAAGGGAGCTAGGCCCATGAGGTAATCCATCATGACATATTGAGATCTAACTTGATATAAGTAGCAAATAAAAGGAAAATATATAAAGACAATTTCCAACATGTCCTTCCAAAGGTCATCCAACTCGTCAACTGGATTACCACTGCGATTATAATTTCCATTTTTCGTGGATTCACTTTGTATGAGCTCACAAGATTTTATAAGAATCTTTTTTCTCGAATACGCACGAGTATGCGTACTATATATTCAAGAAGAGAAAGGGGGGAAAGAGCCCCTCCACGTTGGTGATTACATCATCCCAACTCTACCCATACAACACTTACACGCTAAATCCTCGCGACATCACCCACCTGCAAGCCCGCTAGAAAGCGATCAATATCCACTTTAAGCAAGCCTGCATCCTTCCACGCTGCGCACTCCACAGCTACCCTACGCATTACATACATGATCGACGGGGCATCCCCCTCAAACACTATGCCATTTCGATGCTTCCACAGCTGCCAAAGCACTAGGACGATCAGCGCCCGCGTGTCCTTCTTCTCGGCCGCGCTATCTGCTGTGTTCACGCACCACTCTGCAAGGCTTGATGATGCAGTCGGTGTCCATTGTGGCTTACCCCAAGCCGTGCACACCCGCGCCCATACTTCTCTGGCAAAGACACACTTGAGCATTAGGTGGTTCATACTCTCCTCAACTTGGTCACAAAACGGACAAGCATCCTCATGCTCCAGTCCCCGGCTCGCTAATCTATCCGATGTCCAACATCTGTTCTGCAATGCAAGCCAGGTGAAAAATCTGCATCTCAAGGGGGCCTTGGACTTCCATGTGAACTGCGCCGTTGGATCCTTCTCTCAAGCCTAAAATTTAGCCTGGTACGCCGACCTCGTGGAGAAGGAGCCGCTTGGCTCCCACGCCCACCTCACTGAATCCACCGAGTCCTGATGCAGCTGAACTCTCGCCATTCGATCCCACAACCTTAGGTACTCCTGAAGCATCTGATTCGTCACTTCAGGTCCTATGTCTAAAGCCCAAGCTCCGTTCATCAGGCCTTGTCTGACTGTAGGGCTGCCTCGAATCCTTTGCCGCACCGTACTATAAAGTTCTGGCGCCAGCTCCTCCACTCTGAATCCATCCACCCATCTGTCTTCCCAAAACAACATGCTCTCACCATTACCCACTGTCGCATGGGTGGCAGCCTGGAAGATTTGCATCAATCTTCGAGGGACTGAAATATCAAACTCCGCCCACGGTTTTGATGGATCCACTCTTTTCAGCCAGGGCCACCGTGCCTGCATGGCCATATTCAGCCACTTGAGGTTGGGGATGCCAAGTCCTCTTGCCCACCTCGGCGAGCACACTTTCTCCCAGGCCACTCTACACTGTCCACCGGATGCCTGATCCTTGGCACACCACAAGAACCCGCGACAAATCTTATTCATGGCCTTTATGACCTTTTGTGGGACGTCTAATGCCATCATCATATGTAAAGGGATTGCGCAGAGCACAGACTGGACAAGAGTCATTCTTCCACTCTTCGGCATGTTGACAGCCATCCACCTAGGTAGGCATCGAGCCAGCTGATCCACCATACCCATCAGCTGGGCTGCTGTTTGCTTTCGCAGGGTGAGGGGGAGCCCCAAGTATCTGCATGGATAAGTACCTTGAGGACAGCCAAGCACGTGTACCACCCTCTCCATGATCACCGAATTGCACCGTATTGGCAGAGCAGCACTCTTCTGCAGGTTAACTCTGAGACCAGACGCTTCGCCAAAGAGACGCAGCAAGGCTGCACAAGTAGTGAGGTCTTGCACCTCCGGCTTGAGGAAAATCATGACATCATCCGCGAACATAGATACTCTCTCGGTTAAACCTCTGGAAGCTAGTGGGGAAATGAGACCACGCTCGAGAGCCACCCCAAACATCCTCTGAAGTGGCTCCATTGTGAGGATGAATAGCATCGGAGAGACAGGGTCACCCTGCCTCAGGCCCTGGCAATTGAAGATAGGCTCTCTAGGCACACCATTAACCATGATCCTCGTTGACGATGTTGCAAGTAATCCACAGATCCAGTCGATCCACTTAGTGCTAAAACCCATGCACCCCATCACTTCCACCAAGAATGGCCACTGAACCGTATCAAATGCCTTTGAGATATCCAGCTTGAGCATGATGGTTGGCTGCTTAAGCGCGTGCAATCTCCTTGCTGTACTTTGCACCAACATGAAGTTGTCATGTATGGAACGTCCCCTGACAAAGGCAGTTTGGTGTTTGCCAACCAGCCCTGGCAGCTCCAAGGCTAATCTACCTGCAAGCAGCTTGTCAAATATCTTTATCACCCCATGAACTAGGCTCACAGGCCTGAAATCTTTGACGTCGATCGCCCCATCCACCTTAGGCAACAGGGAAACAATTGCCTTATTGATAGCATGCAACCCTTGCATATCACCACGAAAGAAAGAGTCAAGCGCGGCCATGATGTCCTCTTTAATAATCTCCCAGCATGAAGCATAAAAACGGCCTATGAATCCATCCGGACCGGGCACCTTATCCATGGGCATCGCATGAACAACTTTCCGTACCTCCTCCTCAGTGAAGTCAATGTCAAGGCCCGGCATGTGTAAGCAAGGTAGCTGGAGCATTTCGAAGTTGATAAAGGCCAATCGTTGTTGGGCTGTCCCAAATAGATTCTTGTAATACCCGTCTGCCATGCTTGCAATCTCATCCTGGTTTGTGGCCACTGAAACTCCATCAGACAACGAGGTGATCATGTTCCGCCTCTGTCGGTGACACGCCGATTGGTGGAACAGCCGCGTGTTACCCTCTCCTTCCCATAGAAAAAGGATCCTAGATCCCTGCCTCGCAATGGTCCATTCGAGCGAGCATAGCCCTAACAGATTTTGCTTCAGAATTCTCCGTAGCTCACGCTCCTGCTCAGACAAAGCTCTCATGTCCATCGCCTTATCCAGCCGCTGGATCACTTCCAGCGCGATCGCGATTTGAAGCTTTACATTACCGATCCACCGCTCACTCCACTGCTTTAAGCTTTTCGCCGTGGCTCTAAACCGCAAATCCAAAGTCTTGAAAGGGTTATCCTCACGTGGAACAGAGGCCCAAGCTTCAGCTACAGTATCCAAGAAACCATCTGCCTTCGTCCAAAAAGCCTCAAATTTGAAGCATGACCCCATGCACAGGTCCGCGTTCACGTCAAGCAGTAGTGGGCAATGATCCGATATGGCCGATCCCACCGCACTCAGGCAACAATTCGGGTGTAGCTCCTCCCACGATGCAGTACAGAAAACATGGTCCACCTTCTCGAGTGTCACGTTCACCCTCTCGTTAGACCAAGTGTATCGACGCCCATTCAAATAAACCTCCTTCAGCTCCAGCGAGTTTAGCTTAGAGCGAAACTTGCCCATCATCCTGTGGTTTATCCTCTCATTACTCTTGTCCTCGAGGTTTACTATCAGGTTGAAATCGCTCACAACCATCCACGGTCCAGCATGGAGCTCACGGATTTCTTCCAACTCCCGCAGGAAAAGCAACTTCTCTTGGTTGAGCTGTGGCCCGTACACACCCGTCAACCACCACTGCGGGCCCTCCACCGGCATGATCAGGGCCGTAAGTGTGTAATATGTGTAGTGCGGGTTAGACACACGCACTACCGACTCATCCCATGCTAACAGGATTCCACCACGAGTACCACTCACCGGTAAGTAAAAGAAGTTCCCGAATTTATAGCCGAGGCAATGACGAACTACATGAAGAGTTACAACCTCCATTTTAGTTTCTTGCAGACACACCACACCCGGATTGGCCGCGGCCACCACCTGGGCTACCACATTCCTACGTGCTGGGCTGTTAAGACCCCGCACGTTCCACACCAGCATTTTGAAAGGCATACAATTCATGGTGCGAACCCACCAAACCACCAGGACCGCACCCTAGTGCAAGTCCTCCACGACGGGCTCCCCTTCAAACACCGGCAAGACCCACGGCTGCCAACCGAAAAGAGCAAGGATCGCCGTGATGTGGGAGTCCGTCAACGGTCGCTCAAACAGCTGCGCGTACGCCTGCAATGCCGAGTCGCTGATTGTTTCACCTTTGTTTGCAAGACAGAACCTCCGAATCAGCATGTTCTGCTGCTTAGACGCCTTAGAACCCTGCCCCCTAGCCAAACGCACGCTCCTCCTCGGGTTGGACACTGGCTGCCTCTTCTGCCTAGGCCTCCTCTTATCAGCAGCAGCACCACGGCTGGGAACTGCCGTCAAAAGTGGTGTCAAATTGCGCCTCAAATCCTCACACAAGGAGTCCACCCTGTCCTGCATCGCTACAGGGGAATGTGGTGAGCGCACCGCACCGCCCGTGCATGGGTTGCATGGCACCCCACTCGTTGTGGCAGCACAAGTGGCATCTTCGGGTTCCGCTGAGACACTGACCAAAAAAGTGTCCCCCATGTGCACCTGTGCATGCGCTGGCCCACCACCCATAATCGAATCCGCCTCAGTTTCCACCAAGTCATGTACCAGGTCCTCCTCGAACCCCACGCCCGGCCGAGACGCCGCAGCTGGGGACAGGTCCAGCTCCTCGCCCAGAACGTGGTCGCTGCAAGTGTGGCTCCCACCAAACCTTGGACCCCCATCGTTGCCCACCATTGGCTCCTTGCTGACCGTGCCGCCTAACGATAAGGACACATCACCAATCTGCACGCGGGCCTCCACGCCCGTTCCCGGGCTCCCAACCAACCGACAAACTCTATCCGCGCGCGCTGGCCAATGGATGTTCACCGAGGCAGGCGAACCCCTCGGATCCGCTGCGATACCAGTCAAAAAGCCCGCACCACTCGAGGACCGCTGACGCTCCGGATTGGGCAGCCCCACCCTGCTTAGTGCAGTCAAAGGCGAGGTTGTCTCCCCTGCAAAGGAGGAATGCCTGACCTCAGCCAAACAGCTGGAAGGCCCAACCACCACCCGATCCGCCAGCAAGCAACCCCTCTTCGGCGCCGACGACCCCACCGACGAACCAGATGAGCCATCATGCCCACCTGACGAAGCAGCAGCATCCCGAGCGCCCGGCAAGGCCCCATCTGCCAGGGCGCGATCCTTAGCACTCCCATCCTCCTCCGACGGCGGCGACGGAGGCGGCGCCGGCGGTGCTGGCACGTCTGCATCGGCCACCGCAACTGGCGCACCAAGGATGGTGATGGAGACTGGATACCACAGTGCCGCCGGCCTCCCTTTCACACGAGCCTCAATCGGCTCCTCAATGAACAGCAAGCGGGAGCCAGGAATCCTTGCCGGACCATCCATCCGAAGCCACACCCGGAACCCCAACATGTCGAAACGGTTCGCCGTCCTGCTCGCGACTTGATGCACGAACCCCAGGCCCCGCAGCACAACCTCAGCTGTCCGCCTTGTCCAAGCGTGCGCAGGAACACCCCGCAGCTCAAGGGGCACCAGGATGGGCATGGCTGCGCCAGTGGCCTGGCCCTGCCGAAGCCAGGGCCGCAGCGACAAGGAGAACCCCGGAGCAGAGGCCTCCCCGTGCTCCACCATCAACTGCCTCACAAGAGGGTGCTTGCAAAATCACCAAGAAATCATCCGGGAAGAAAGGGAAAATTGACATGTCTGCCAGGCCAATCCCGAACTCCGCGTGTAAAGCCAACGCAGCCGACGCCAAGTCCACCACCGGCCTCTCATCGGTAACCGTGACCACCACCGCGCGCCCGAGATCCTCCTCCATGCGAGACAACTCCTCCGAGGCCTCAAGGAAGCACCTTTGCACCAACGGCGGCGCCAGCCCCGAACGGGACGGCCCACCAGACTCCACCGGGCGGTCGAACGGGACGATGAGCCCCGGCCCACCCACAATGGCCACCGGCCCCGAGCGCACCACCGCGCTCCAAGGTAGGACCAGGCGGACCGCCTCAGGCGAAGGCGGCCCCGGCGGGGGAGGCGGCAGTCCGGGCGACGAGCGGCCAGAACCCGCGGAAGGCACGACCGGGCGCAAGGGCGGAGGAGGGCGCGCCTCCGCATCCACCGGCGGAACACTCCGCGGCCGAGAACGGTCCCGAGCGATGTGGCCGCTCCCATTGCAGCGGACGCACTTGGTGGGGTTCCAGCACATGGCCGAGATGTGGCCCTCCTCCCCACAGTTGTAGCAGCACCCGTGGAGGACGACGGGGATGCTGGTCTTGGGTGGCCGCGAAGTGGGTAGGGCGTCCACTGGCGAACGGCGACGATGAGTGGCGGGCGGGGGAGGCGGGGAAGCAGGGCTGCGTGGACGGCGACCCACGCGCGTGCGCCACGCCGAGGGATCCACCGCAGGCGGCCTGGGAGGACCAGCCGCTCCACCCTGGAGAATAGGCCCGAAAGCCGTGCCCAGCAGCTCCGGACCGACGGCAATGGAGCGGAGTGGGGGCCGACCAGGCGCTGGGGGGGGAGCCTCAGATCCGGAGGAGGGGGAAGACGGCCCCGAGAGAGAGACCCGAGAGGCCATGGCTGGTGGACGCCGGCACCGGAGTGGTGGCCGGCGGTCGCGAGGACGCCGGGGCCTGAGTGGTGGCCGGCGGAGGTGGGAGAAGGGTTCATAAGAATCTACAACAAATATTTCATGTGTCCTTTATTTTGGACATCTTTGCCTTCTCCCTCGTTTATTTCTACTTGGTTTCGTCACGATTCTATTGAATGTAAGATAGTGAAGATCATTGGGAGAAACAACTCCATTTATCAATCCAGATATTACCTCCAAAATCACGATCGAAAATCGGATCAGAAATCGCGATCGAAAATAATCGCGGAAAATCCGAGAAAAAGAAAAACTGACGAACAGGCTAATGAACGAACGTTCGCTGTCCGCGGCTAAACGGTGAAAACCGTTCGTTAAAATGAACGTACGGATGAACGTTCACTAAATAACTAAACCAATAAAAATAAACCGAACCGAACGAAAACTAGGGTTTACGAAATAAAACCGATCGGTTTAAAAAAAACCGGCGGCTACCTCGAACTCCGGCGGGAGGCGGCGCCGCGACTTCGGCGGCGGTGGTCGGCGACGACGGGCGGCGGGGCGGCGCGGGGTGGCGGCGCTGCGCGCGAGGCAAGGCGGCGGCGGCTCGCGGCGGCGGTGGCTTAGGGTTAGGGTTTGGGTGGCGGGGCTGGTGGGCTGCGGGGGTGCGGGCGGCGGCTTATAAAGGGGCCGGCCCGAAGAGTCCTGGCCAGGTACGGCACGAAGTCGGTTAACCTTTTTTTAAATAATTCCGACGTGTAGAAAAAGAAAGAAAAGAAATACTAAACGGACTCCAAAAATCCCAAAATAAAATTTCCCCGTCCTCTAAAAATAGGCCGGACAAGGTGAACATTTATTTGGGCCTAAAATGCAATTTTGGAAAACGCATATTTTCCTAATTCAAGTAAAATTGCAACCAAACTCCGAATAAAAATCTTATTTGATTTTAATATTAAATCTCTGATATTTCTTTATTTTGAGGAAGTCATTTAATCCTATCTCTTTTATTTTTAATAAAAGAAATATTTCAGAGAAAAATAATTAAAATCAAACGATCCTCTTTTCAAAATTCGAGAAAAACTCGAATATAAAAATAACGAAATCCCCAACTCTCTCTGTGTGTCCTTGAGTTGCGTAGAATTTCTAGGATCAACCAAAATGCAATAAAAATATGATATGCAATGATGATCTAATGCATAACATTCCAAATTGAAAATTTGGGATGTTACAATCTAGGTACTACTATGGACTCGTAGGTCCTGAAGAAACTACTCACGCGTGGTCATGGAAGCAACAAGGTTGATGAAGAGGCCTCCGATAATGGCTTCCCCTCTGACGGGGCCTGAAACAGGGCTCCAAATGGGATCTCTTCGGAACAGAGGCTCGGCGATAAAATTCTTCTGAAGGAATGACGAATGGTTTCGGTATTTAAAGGGAATTATGGCGGTGGAATCAGGTCAAGGCGGTAACCAGGGGGGCCACAAGCTTAGGTGGCGCCGCCACCCCCCTGGCCGCACCACCTGGCCTTTGTGGATGATTGGTGGGTCCACTCAACGCTTCCAATGTTTCTTGTTGCCAAAAAAATCATGTTAAATCGGCAACATATTTTAGCCTTTGAAGATATTGACTTTTCTGCGAAACCAAAAAAAGCAGGAAACATGAACTGACATTTGGCACTAAATTAATAGGTTAGTACATAAAATAATATAAATTGCTATAAAAAGTATATATAATGATAATATGATAGCATTAAACAATAAAGGGCTAAATATGTATCAGCCACTAGACCGCAGGAGGAGGAGGACGACGACGATGATCCGGATCGAAAGAAGAAAGGCAGAGGAGAAAGCTTTAACATGCGGGAAAACGAGTTGTTGTGTGATGCGTGGTTGGCAACTAACATCAATTTGATCCATGAGACGAAGTAAAAGGGCTAAATATTTTGGGCCAATTTTCACACCCGGTTCCATGAACACAAGCATTTCGAGCTCTACTCCGATAGGCTCATCCGCAACCGTGGGGGTGAAATCTCCCAACCATCGATGGTACATCATGCAAGAGGTCGTGTCCAAGTATTGCGGCCACTTGAGGCAACTCATCAGACAGTGGTCAAATGGTGCGCAAATCTCCGAGCAAGTAAGTTATTAATATGTATTGATCATCTGGTCGAATATGCATTGTTCTGTTGGTCATTTCGCCGAATATGCATTGTTGCGTTGATCATTTGGCCGGATATGCATGGTTATATTGGCTGTTTGGCCGGATATGAATTGTTGTGTGATTGTGTTGATCATTTGGCCAGATATGCATTGTTCTATTGGTCATTTGATAATGTTTTATTTTGTAGCCTTCCCGTGCGTGCAATGTTTTCTTGAAGTTGGAGAAGAGGAACTTGACCGTCATGCATTGTTGGTTGAATTTGAATGTACAACCCAAGTGGGATCTATTCATTGCCAAGACCACCAGCATGGGCGCCAAGGAGAAACCCGTGATCCAACTGACCCAACAAAAGAGCCGCTCAAGAAGGTTAGAAGAGGGTTCCAGGAAAGAAGCCGGGGGGGGGGGGGGGAGGCGAAGCAAGAATGGGCAACGACCATGACGACGGAGAGATTCAAGGGCATCTTGTTGAAGAAACAGTAGACATACGTCAAATGCTCCGACATCAAGGAGGCATGCAAGACCGAGAGGTTTAACATGTTGATGGCGGCGACCGACAAGAAGATAACACTCTAAAGGCCATGCTTGAAAGAAGAAGGTTGAGATTGCATGATCAGTGACAGAGTGAGCGATGAGGCTCAGATGACCAGTCCGGGGGGGGGGGGGGATATTTTTTGCACAGACTGCCAGACTGATATTCTTTTGTGACCTGGGATGTAAAAGCTATGCATACTTGTCTCTTTTTGATTGTGATCTGACGCTGTGTGATCTAGCGTGTGCTATGTGATCAAGCGGATTTGAATTTCAAATTTACCGTACCTGGGCGGACATTTAAGAGATAATTTTGGATGGCCGGCTCTCATATCAGTGTCCGCAGACGGTCCCCACCGGTCCACGGGTGGATACATTGTCCGGTTTGGGGGTCAACGTTGAAGATGCCCTAATCTTGTTTGCTCAGAGTTTAGGGATGGCAATGATGCTCTAGGGAGGAGTGATGATGATGATATCTGTCTGCTGTCTGCCCGTCTCAGCGAGGCTCTCTTTGGAGTGGTGTGTGTTAGGTTTTTATGTGTGCCATTCAACGGATTGTGATGGTTTTCGCCTGATTTTTTATAATCAACTGAGTAATTTGAGTTCTCTTTTCTTCTTAATGAATGCAGAAATTCTGTCATTTCAAAATAAAAATGTTGAGAACCTGAATATCACAATTGTATGGAATGCATGCAGTGATAATATGGCATGCAGTGATGTTACCTCCAAATAGTTGCTTCAGGGGTAATAGTAATATGACATGATAATGAATGTTGCACTTTTTTGCCACTATATTCATTGCTGGATTATTTTTTTCATACCTCCCAAATGATTTTGATTTGGAACTTGAATATTTTCCTGTTTCTTACAGGGGTCTGCTGTTTTATTGAGAGTTTGTTTTATCTTTCAAGAGAGCGGATTTCTTTTATTTCTCCGTGGGGAATGAGAGCCCAACAGCAAATGGAAATGCAGCCTCAATCCACTCACGCAGAGCCTTCCTACACAGCCCAGATAGAACTGCGGAACCGGCTGACGAACGGCCCATCATCACGAGAAAATGGAGGGAAAAGGTGCAGAAGCGAGGGAAAACTCTCTTCCCGTTCCCCAAATGCGCGCACAGATGGAAACCTACGCCGACCTCGGCCCCGACGGCGGCAACCCTGCTCCGGCGAAGCCGTCCATGGAGGAACCACGCGCCGCCGCCGATGTCGCTGCGGACCCCTACCTCGCCGGCACCGACGCGCTCCCCGCCCCCCACCCGGTACGCTCTCCCCTCCGCTCTCCGGGTACCACTCGATGGGTTCTCCGCCACCACCCGTTTTGTTCAAATCCGTGCGTTCTAATCTCGCAGGGTACTGCTGCCGGCGCGAGGAAGCGGAAGGCCCCGGCTATGGCGATGGGGAAGGCTGCCAGGAAGCCTCGCAAGCCGCAGGTCTGTAGTTTCACTGTACCCACCCGTCCCCCCCCCCCCCCCCCCCCCTGCAATCTACTAGGTTGGTAGTTTGATTCGTCTGATTCTGTTGCATCTGTGTTGTGCATTGCTTGGTGGTGTAGGTTGAACAACCGATTCAGATGCTTGTGTACTATGGACTTAGAAAAGAGTTTCTCAGCGTGGAGGGCAGTGATTTAGTTGAAGATTGCTCAGACCTTTCTGCAGAGAACAAATGTGCACACGTCATCGGCGAGCTACCGCTGCAACCACAGTCCATGTCATTGGTGGATCTGCAGCTCTGGGTCTTCAAGCTGTTCCGGCTCCATCCAGAAACACAAGATCTTGATATCAAGGGATTCTTCAAACAACACAAAAAGGACCTCACTGACGACGAGTCCTCCGAACCAGACTGTTCTTTGGAGTACTACCCGTGGGACATACATTATTTTAGGACCGACAAATGCTGGGGTTCCTTTGCCAATAAATTGAAGAGAAAAACAAATGTGACGCAGAAGTTCATGTTGTATGTGCAATCTTCTGAGGTCAAGCACTACCACATTTTGCTCAAAGCTGTAAGTGACGATTATTCTCAACTGGCGACGGTTGTGTTGCCCGGGACGAAAAGCCTGACGGGTCGCTTCGGCTTTGGTGCCCTTGTGGAAGACCCAACAATGACAGCTGAGGAAATTGCAGATTATCTCACGCGTCACTATGGTGAGCAGATTAGTCCTGTTGAGGCGTGGAGAGCAAAACAGTTTGCTCTGGAGAGTAAATTTGGAACCTTTTATGATTCACACAACTTTGCCCCGAGGTTACTTAAGGAAATAGCACGTAAAAACCCTGGTACTTTTGTTGACATCAAGGATGCAGAGGTTGCAGGGTGTGAAGATTTTCGAGTCCTGCAGCGTATGTTTTGGGCATTTGGACAGTGCTTACAGGCCTTCCGTACCTGTCGCCCTGTGCTATGCATCAAGGGCACACCACTATGTGGGAAATATCAAGGGATGCTGTTGAATGCTGTAGCATTAGATGCTAATGATTTCTCCATTCCAGTGGCATGTGCTGTTGTTGAGGATGAGACCAAGGAAAGCTGGCTGTGGTTTCTTAGGAATTTGGAGCGAGCAGTGGTGCATCAGTCTGATGTGTGCATCATACACGACTACAAAAAGGAGTTGATTGATGCTGTGGAGGACCTTCTGAATTCCCGTGAACGACAGTGGCGTAAAGCAGAAAGCCGATGGTGCATGGAAGACCTTGCTGAAAACTTCTTTGCGTATTTTGGCGAGAAGAAGCTGGTGATGATGTTCAAGAAACTTTGCCAGCAGAAGCGACGCCATAAGTTTGGTAAAATGTGGAAGGAGCTAGATGAGTTGACATCCACATATATGGCGGCGAAAGAACATGATGGTAGTGGGAAAATGCAGCAGGAATCAGTCGAGCATGATGTGGCAGAGCTTGAGGCACAAAGCTGCAATCAACATGATTCAGTGGAGGATGTAAAGGAAGGATATCATGCCGACGGTAGCAACAGAAAGATAACAAAGTTCTCTGACTGGATCGGTCTGAAACCAAAGGAGAAGTGGTCACTGGCATATGACAGCGATGGAGCAAGGTATGGCATCATGGGCAGTGATACAGCTGATGCATATAAGAACGATCCTATCTTGAAAGGGATCACATGCCTTCCGCTCAGTGCGATAGTGGAGGTGACATTCCTGCGCTTCGTAGAGTACTTCCAAAACACGAGTGTTGCAGCAAACAAAGCGATCGGCAACCCAATAATTAACTTCCCTGAACATGTCCAGGTTGACCTGAATTCCAAAATGCAGAAATCCGAGACGCATAGACTTATGTACACATACGCCGATGAAAAGAATTATCTTGGTAAGGTGGTGGATCGAAAATTTACAGTCAAGGGAAGGAAGAGGGAGGTGACTGTTCACCTGAAGACGGACTATATCGTCGGCATTAATAAGTCTAAAGGATGCACAATTCGGAAAACTGCCACCTGTTCATGTGGCAAGCCACAGGTACTTCACAAGCCTTGCTCTCATGTCATTGCAGTCTGTTGTGAGATTGGGGTTAGCACTGCTACATACATGTCCCCATACTACAGCCTGCCCTATCTAGGTAGGACCTGGAGGCAAAAATTCAATAAGTTCTCACACGACTACAGAAATACCATACCACACTGCTTCAGAGGTATCATACCATTTGAAGGTGAAGCACAAACTTGGATCCCAGACAAGAGATTAGAGTGTGGCCTTCCTGTTTGTCTATCGCCGGACTACGTACAAACTGCCGTGGTCGAGGAAGAGCAACAGCGCAGAACTGAAGATGGATCAGTTGCAGGCAATGATGAAACCTATACGCACTCAGAAGAACCTAGCCAGATTTGAGATTCTAATCTCACCTGTCAAACTCTCAAGTTCTTCATATTTTGGACGCTCAGTATGCGTTAGCCGTCGTGCTTAAGCTATCCTATGCAAACTCTGAACCTCTGTTATTATTCGCAGTGCTTCGGTGCTGTACTGGAAACCGAAGTTCTTATATCTTTGCTAGTAGTAGGTTGCAGTTTGGTATCTGAGTATCTTGCTTGGTTTGTGTTTTCTTGAAACTCTTGTATGCTCACATGCCAAATCCTCCGAGAAGACACCACTTGTTTGCTGATAGTGTGACATGCATACCATTCCAGTTTATGAAATTGTCAGTAGAAGCGCTTGATAGACTCCTGTAATCTTAGTGTATCAAGCAACCATTTACTGCCAGCGGTTGAAGTTTCTCTGAGCGCGCACTGCTCAGGATTAGACTAAGTAGTAAGATTCTGTAAGGGCAGTTACAACCTACGCACACGTACGTGACATGTGAGATGGGTGAAGATGGAAGTAGAGTAGGGTGCACCTCCTGTTGGCACCTCAGAAGCAGTGCAAGACCAGTTTCAGTTTCCTGTGCTGTTACAGATACCTTGTGCTTGTTTTCAGGTGCAGACACAGACGTTCAGGGTTCAAAATCCTTGCCTTCTTTTTGTTACCATTGGCTTCATAATGTTTCTCCTGAGTCCTGAATTCCATTCAGAGCAGAAACTCGATAGAGCGTCGACTGTCGAGTGTGCGTTGACACGCTGCTTTCAGCTCAAAGTACGTGTCGATCGGGCGGTCACCGACACGCTCCGTTGGCACGTCTGCCTCGTGTTGCGCATGCGTGTAGTCTCCCGTGTACGTGTCGCTCTTCTGAGAATTAATTAAACCGGAATGTGTATCAGGCCCATCCACGTTATGCCGTTGGTCAATCCTTTGCTGATGATCATGCATGCACGGGGAATATATGATCGAGACTTCTTCGTCGAGCATCCATATTTGTTTGTTTATATTGGGGAAAGAAATGATGGGAACAACAACATCCTCACGTTGTGCCCATGGAGAATAAAGCGATGCTCCTACCAATTAATCAATGAAGTTCGTATAAGCTGTTTGATGATATTACATGATTTTTCAGAAGGTCGCTGCTTCCAGGATCTTTCTGAACAAGTAGACAATCTTTCCGGGCTTTTGTTTATAAGATATATAAGCAAAAGGGAATAGTTGTTTCTACCAACGACCAACGACTCCTATGTTGCAACAACCACGTCCATCGAACCAACCACACACAGTTAGCTAAGCTAGCTAGCTGGAGTTTAAACTGTTGACTGGAATCCACTTTTTGATCAAAAAATGAAAGCTATCTGGGGGCTTCTATGTAAAACGTATGTTATATGTAACAAGTGAAAACACAAAAATGTAGAAGCAGTATGACAAGGTGGAATTTTTGCAAGAACTCGTGGACATTCGAGAGCTGCACGCGGGCCCCCGGCTAGTCGCGGGTGACTTCAACCTAATTGCAAGTCGCGGGTGACTTCAACCTAATTGCAAGGCGCTGGGCACAACGATTTCAGATCATTGTCCGTTGATGTTGGACGTGAATGTGGAGATAAAAACGCATAAACGCTTCCAGTTTGAAGCCTTTTGGACGAAGGCGACAGGTTTCATGGAGACGGTGCAAACTACGTGGGACTCAACTCCGCCAGCCTCGAGTGACTACCTCACGCTGCACTGTAAGCTTGGAGCCACGGCAAAGGTGTTGCAGAAGTGGAGCGACCGGTGGATTGGGAACGTAAAGCTACAGATTGCCATCGCTTTGGAAGTGATTACGCGTCTGGATATCGCCATGGAGGCTCGGGTGTTGTCAGACGCGGAAAGAGAGCTGCGGAAGTGCTTAAAGCACAAACTGCTTGGGTTATGCTCATTGGAACGCTCGATAGCGAGGCAGAGGTCTTGGTTGTTGCAGTTGCGCGAGGGAGATGGTAATACGAGGTTATTTCATCAGCAGGCGAGTCATAGGCAGCGGAAGAACCTGTTGCGCTCGGTCAGGTACAATGGGCAAATCTATTCGTGCCAAGATGAGGTGGCCTCAGCGATGGATGCATACTATGGCCGAGCGTTTGGGTGGTGTGAGCCGAAACAACACACGCTAAACTTGGAGGGGCTCAACTTACCACATCGTGACTTGACGCGGCTAGAGGAGCCGTTCACAACTGAGGAAGTGGAGAAGGTGATCAAGGAGATGCCAATGGATAAAGCGCCCGGACCAGATGGCTTCACAGGAAGGTTCTATGCCACATGCTGGCATATTATTAAGGTGGATTTCATGAAGGCAATGGACTGTATGTATCGGGAGGATATGCGGGGCATGGTGGCAATCAACAGATCGCTTGTGTCACTATTGCCAAAGAAGGAGGTGGCGCTGGATGTAGGGGACTTTCGTCCCATAAACCTGGTGCATGGGCCCATCAAGATCTTCGAAAAGGTCCTCTCGACCAGGCTGGCTGTAGAGCTCCCTAACCTTGTGGGGAACCACCAGAGTGCGTTCGTGAAAGGTCGGTCCTTGCACGACAATTTCATGCTAGTGCAGAGTACGGCGCGGCGGCTGCATGCTTTGAGGAACCCGACTGTGCTTCTCAAGCTGGATATTTCGAAAGCGTTCGATTCGGTCCAATGGCCTTTCTTGTTGGAAGTCCTGCAGCAGTTCGGGTTTGGGAACAAGTGGAGAGCTTGGATTTGTGGGATTCTTGCCACATCAACTACTAAGGTGATGGTCAATGGAGAGCCCGGAGAAACAATATACAACTGCAAAGGTATGCATCAAGGAGACTCGCTGTCACCCATGCTGTTTATCCTCACGATGGAGCCGCTGGAACATATGTTTGAGGCTGCGGTGCTAAAGCAAGTGTTGGAGCCGCTGGCGGCGTCGGGCATGAGGCAAAGAATGTCAATATATGCGGATGATGTGGTACCTTTCCTAAGGCCGAGGCATGTGGATTTGGCAACCTGTAGAGCAATATTTGGCATGTTTGGGGAAGCTTCCGGATTACACATCAACATGGGCAAATCAGCGGCTCTACCGATCAGATGCGACGAGCAGACTATAGCTTGGGTGAGCCAAGAATTGGGATGCTCGGTGGCCTCGTTTCCTATCAAATACCTCGGGCTACCACTCTCACTAAGAAAGCAAACGGTAGGGCAGTTACAATACTTGGTGGACAACTTGGCAAATCGTTTACCAAAGTGGAGGGCAGCGCTAATGCCAAAGAGCGAAAGGTTGACGCTGATTCAGTCAGTACTGTGTGTTATACCAATACATGCGATGATGGCGCTGGATCTACCAATGAAGACAATCACGACAATGGACAAAGTGTGTAGGGGTTTCTTATGGTGCAAGAAGGCTGAGGCAAATGGTGGCAATTGTGCGGTAGCCTGGGAGTCAGTGTGTGCACCGAAGTGGGCAGGAGGTCTGGGCATTCCTAACCTGCACTGGCTGAATGTTGCCATGCAGGCGAGGTGGCCATGGTTGAAATGAGTTGATGCTTCCAGACCGTGGACTGAGTTCTCTATCAAAGTGCCAAAGGAGTCCATGCATCCCTTTCGGGCTGCAGCTAGAGCCGAGGCTAAGGACGGAATGACAACCTTGTTCTGGGAAGACAGGTGGTTGGATGGCATGAGGGTGCAGGAGTTGGCACCGGACGTGTATCAAAGGATCCCGACAAAGATCAGATGACGGGCCATGGTTGGTCAGGTTGCAGTCAGTGGCGAGTGGCACATGCAGTTGGACCGGACCTTGATGAGAATACGCTGCAGTAGTTTCTTGCGTTGTGGAGTAGGGTGGCCGCATGGGAACCGAATGTGGGGGAGCAGGACGAGGTGTGTTGGTCCTGGGAAACGCTTGGACAATTCACTGTGAGCTCGGCATATGCAAGTAGATTCTGGGGACGTGAGGAGGTACCAACATCGAAGCTGACGTGGAAATCGAGGGCACCGTTGGAATGTCGCTTCTTTGAGTGGTTAGCCCTAAAGAATCGGTGTTGGACCTCGAACCAGTTAGCTAGGAGGGGTCTACCGCACGAAGAAGCGTGCCCATTTTGTGATCAGGAGGAGGAATCGATAAACCACATATTGCTCACGTGCGTGTTTGCCAAGACGGCATGGATGGTGGTTGGAGAGGCACTGGGCAAGGCGGACTGGTTGCCGAATTAGGAGGACGTACTTGCGGACTGGCTATGCAGTAGATGTGCGGACAATGCTATGTGCACCAAGGACTTGCGTACGTTGTTGCTGCTTGTCATGTGGGAGCTATGGAAGCATCGTAATGCTATTGTCTTCGACGGCGATTCTCTGTCTATTGCGAGACTCATCAATAAGGTGAAGACGGAGGCCAAAGTGTGGGCTACGACCGGGCTTATCAAGACGGATTTGGAGGTTTTCCTAGGTAGCTATGGAAGCATCGTAATGTTATTGTCTTCGACTTGCGTACGTTGTTGCTGCTTGTCATGTGGGAGCTATGGAAGCATCGTAATGCTATCACTAGTAGAAAACCGGCTTATTGTCCCGGTTCGTAAGGGCCTTTAGTCCCGGTTCCTGAACCGGGACTAAAGGGTCGTTACTAATACCCTCACCCTTTAGTCCCGGTTCAAACCAGAACCGAGACAGATGGGCCTCCACATGGCCTGTGCGCCGAGCCCAGGCAGGAGGGCCTTTGGTCCCGGTTGGTAGCACCAACCGGGACCAATAGGCATCCACGCGTCAGCATTTCTGTGGCTGGGGTTTTTGGTTTTTTTTTGAAAGGGGGGGAGGGGGTTTGGGGATTTTGGGGGGTTAATTTAGGTATTTCATATATTGTGTTAGCTAGATAGCTAATTAATAAAGAGAAGTGTCCTCTCTTATGTCCGTGCTTGGTCGACGTTACGTACTAAACATACGTATAGAGAAGACTAGGCATATGCTAGCTATTGGAAATATGCCCTAGAGGCAATAATAAATAGGTTATTATTATATTTCCTTGTTCATGATAATCGTTTATTATCCATGCTAGAATTGTATTGATAGGAAACTCAGATACATGTGTGGATACATAGGCAACACCATGTCCCTAGTAAGCCTCTAGTTGACTAGCTCGTTGATCAATAGATGGTTACGGTTTCCTGACCATGGACATTGGATGTCATTGATAACGGGATCACATCATTAGAATAATGATGTGATGGACAAGACCCAATCCTAAGCCTAGCACAAAGGTTGTAGTTCGTATGCAAAAGCTTTTCTAATGTCAAGTATCATTTCCTTAGACCATGAGATTGTGCAACTCCCGGATATCGTAGGAATGCTTTGGGTGTACCAAACGTCACAACGTAACTGGGTGACTATAAAGGTGCACTACAGGTATCTCCGAAAGTGTCTGTTGGGTTGGCACGAATCGAGACTGGGATTTGTCACTCCGTGTAAACGGAGAGGTATCTCTGGGCCCACTCGGTAGGACATCATCATAATGTGCACAATGTGATCAAGGAGTTGATCACGGGATGATGTGTTGCGGAACGAGTAAAAGAGACTTGCCGGTAACGAGATTGAACAAGGTATCGGGATACCGACGATCGAATCTCGGGCAAGTATCGTACCGATAGACAAAGGGAATTGTATACGGGATTGATTAAGTCCTTGACATCGTGGTTCATCCGATGAGATCATCGTGGAACATGTGGGAGCCAACATGGGTATCCATATCCCGCTGTTGGTTATTGGTCGGAGAGTTGTCTCGGTCATGTCTGCATGGTTCCCGAACCCGTAGGGTCTACACACTTAAGGTTCGATGACGCTAGGGTTATAAAGGAAGTTTGTATGTGGTTACCGAATGTTGTTCGGAGTCCCGGATGAGATCCCGGACGTCACGAAGAGTTCCGGAATGGTCTGGAGGTAAAGATTTATATATGGGAAGTCTTATTTTGGTCGCCAGAAAAGTTTAAGCACTTTATCGGTATTGTACCGGGAGTGCCGAAAGGGGTCCGGGGGTCCACCTGCCCCGGGGGGCCACATGGGCTGTAGGGGGTGCGCCTTGGCCTATATGGGCCAATGGCACCAGCCCCAAGAGGCCCATGCGCCAAGATATAAGAAAAAAGGGAGAGTCCTCAAGGGGGAAGGCACCTCCGAGGTGCCTTGGGGAGGATGGACTCCTCCCTCCCTTAGCCGCACCCCTTCCTTGGAGGAAGGGGCAAGGCTGCGCCTCCCCCCTCTCCCTTGCCCCTATATATAGTGGAGGGGAGGGAGGGCAGCCACACCTGAAGCCCTGGCGCCTCCCTCCCTCCCGTGACACCTCCTCCTCTCCCGCAGGTGCTTGGCGAAGCCCTGCAGGATTGCCACGCTCCTCCACCACCACCACGCCATTGTGCTACTGCTGGATGGAGTCTTCCTCAACCTCTCCCTCTCTCCTTGCTGGATCAAGGCATGGGAGACGTCACCGGGCTGTACGTGTGTTGAACGCGGAGGTGCCGTCCGTTCGGCACTAGGATCATCGGTGATTTGGATCACGACGAGTACGACTCCATCAACCCCGTTCACTTGAACGCTTCCGCTTAGCGATCTACAAGGGTATGTAGATGCACTCTCCTTCCCTCGTTGCTAGATTACTCCATAGATTGATCTTGGTGTTGCGTAGAAAATTTTGAATTTCTGCTACGTTCCCCAACAGTGGCACCATGAGCTAGGTCTATTGCGTAGATTCCATGCACGAGTAGAACACAAAGTAGTTGTGGGCGTTGATTTTGTTCAATATGCTTACCGTTACTAGTCAATCTTGATTCGGCGGCATTGTGGGATGAAGCGGCCCGGACCGACCTTACACGTACACTTACGTGAGACAGGTTCCACCGACTGACATGCACTAGTTGCATAAGGTGGCTAGTGGGTGCCAGTCTCTCCCACTTTAGTCGGATCGGATTCGATGAAAAAGGGTCCTTATGAAGGGTAAATAGCAATTGACATATCACGTTGTGGTTTTGCGTAGGTAAGAAACGTTCTTGCTAGAAACCCATAGCAGCCACGTAAAACATGCAAACAACAATTAGAGGACGTCTAACTTGTTTTTGCAGGGTATGCCATGTGATGTGATATGGCCAAAAGGATGTGATGAATGATATATGTGATGTATGAGATTGATCATGTTCTTGTAATAGGAATCACGACTTGCATGTCAATGAGTATGACAACCGGCAGGAGCCATAAGAGTTGTCTTTAATTTATTTATGACCTGCGTGTCAACATAAACGTCATGTAATTACTTTACTTTATTGCTAAAGCGTTAGCCATAGTAGTAGAAGTAATAGTTGACGTGACAACTTCATGAAGACACGATGATGGAGATCATGATGATGGAGATCATGGTGTCATGCTGGTGACGACGATGATCATGGAGCCCCGAAGATGGAGATCAAAAGGAGAAAAGTGATGATGGCCATATCATGTCACTATTTGATTGCATGTGATGTTTATCATGTTTTTGCATCTTATTTGCTTAGAACGACGGTAGTAAATAAGATGATCCCTCATTAAAATTTCAAGAAAGTGTTCCCCCTAACTGTGCACCGTTGCGAAAGTTCGTCGTTTCGAAGCACCACGTGATGATCGGGTGTGATAGATTCTTACGTTCACATACAACGGGTGTAAGACAGATTTACACACGCGAAACACTTAGGTTGACTTGACGAGCCTAGCATGTACAGACATGGCCTCGGAACACAGAAGACCGAAAGGTCGAGCATGAATCGTATGGAAGATACGATCAACATGAAGATGTTCACCGACGTTGACTAGTCCGTCTCACGTGATGATCGGACACGGCCTAGTTGACTCGGATCATGTAATCACTTGGATGACTAGAGGGATGTCTATCTGAGTGGGAGTTCATAAGATGAACTTAATTATCCTGAACATAGTCAAAAGATCTTTGCAAATTATGTCGTAAGCTCGCGCTTTAGTTCTACTATTTTAGATATGTTCCTAGAGAAAATATAGTTGAAAGTTGATAGTAGCAATTATGCGGACAGTAGAAGGCTTGTGTCCTTAATGCACCGCTCGGTGTGCTGGACCTCGAACATGGTCTGTGAATGTTGCGAACATCTGACATACACGTTTTTGATGACTACATGATA
Organism: Aegilops umbellulata; assembly: GCA_032464435.1. Lineage (NCBI taxonomy): Eukaryota > Viridiplantae > Streptophyta > Magnoliopsida > Poales > Poaceae > Aegilops > Aegilops umbellulata. Next base: position 549,167,211 of record CP136055.1, on the reverse strand, counting down.
GTTCGGTAATGATAAATGGTTTAGAATTGAGGCACCGAAGACATTTTTGAAATGTCGCGGAACATATGAGATGTTTCGAGGGCTGAAATTGGGATTTCAGGCTCGTGCCCACGTCAAGAGGTATAAGACCTCCGACGATTTTCTTGGCCTGCAAACTAAGGGAGAAAAGCTCAATTGTTGAGCTTGTGCTCAAATTGTCTGAGTACAACAATCACTTGAATCGAGTGGGAGTTGATCTTCCAGATAAGATAGTGATGTTTCTCCAAAGTCATTGCCACCAAGCTGCTAGAGCTTCGTGATGAACTATAACATATCAGGGATAGATATGATGATCCTTGAAATATTCGCGATGTTTGACACCGCGAAAGTAGAAATCAAGCAGGAGCATCAATTGTTGATGGTTAGTGAAACCACTAGTTTCAAGAAGGGCAAGGGCAAAAAGGGACACTTCATGAAACGGCAAATCAGCTGCTGCTCTAGTGGAGAAACCCAAGGTTGAACCCAAACCCGAGACTGAGTGCTTCTGTAATAAGGGGAACAGCCACTAGAGCAGAATTACCCTAGATACTTGGTAGATGAGAAGGCTGTCAATAGAAGTATATTAGATATACATTATGTGAACGTGTACTTTACTAGTACTCCTAGTAGCATCAGGGTATTAGATACCGGTTCGATTGCTAAGTGTTAGTAACTCGAAATAAAAGCTACGGAATAAACGGAGACTAGCTAAAGGTGAGCTGACGAGATGTGTTGGAAGTGTTTCCAAGGTTGATGTGATCAAGCATCGCACGCTCCCTCTACCATCGAGATTGGTGTTAAACCTAAATAATTGTTATTTGGTGTTTGCGTTGAGCATAGACATGATTGGATTATGTCTATCGCAATACGGTTATTCATTTAAGGAGAATAATGGTTACTCTGTTTATTTGAATAATACCTTCAATGGTCTTGCACCTAAAATGAATGGTTTATTGAATCTCGATCATAGTGATACACATGTTCATGCCAAAAGATATAAGATAGTAATGATAGTACCACCTACTTGTGGCACTGCCATGTAAGTCATATTGGTGTAAAACGCATGAAGAAGCTCCATGTTGATGGATCTTTGGACTCACTCATTTTTTTTGAAAAAGGATTGAGACATGTGAACCATGTCTATTGGTATATACGCATGAAGAAACTCCATGCAGATGGACCGTTTGGACTCACTTGATTTTGAATCACTTGAGATATGCAAATCATACCACATGGGCAAGATGACTGAAAGCTTCGGTTTCAGTAAAATGGAACAAGAAAGCAACTTGTTGGAAGTAACACATTTTGATGTGTGCAGTCCAATGAGTGCTGAGGCACGCAGTGGATATCGTTATGCTCTTACTTCACAGATGATTTGAGTAGATACTGAGCATATTTACTTGATGAAACACAAGTCTGAATTATTGAATGGTTCAAGTAATTTCAGAGTGAAGTTGAATATCGTCGTGACAAGAGGATAAAATATCTATGATATGATCATAGAGATGAATATCTGAGTTGCGAGTTTGGTACACAATTGAGACATTGTGGAAATTGTTTCACGACTAGTACCGCCTGGAACACCATAGTGTGATGGTGTGTCCGAACATCATAACTGCACCCTATTGGATATGGAGCATACCATGATGTCTCTTATCGAATTACCACTATCGTTCATGGGTTAGGCATTAGAGACAACCGCACTCACTTTAAATAGGACACCACGCAAATCCGTCGAGACAACACCGTATGAACTATGGTTTAGAGAAACCTGAGCTGTTGTTTCTTAAAAGTTTGGGGTCACGACGCTTATATGAAAAGGTTTCAGGTTGATAAGCTCGAACACAAAGCGGATAACTGCATCTTCATAGGATACCCAAAACAGTTAGGTATACCTCCTGTCTCAGATCCGAAAGCAATAAAGATTGTTTCTCAAATCGGGTCCTTTCACGAGGAAAAAGTTTCTCTCGAAAGAATTGAGTGGGAGGATGGTGGAGACTTGATGAGGTTATTGAACCGTCACTTCAACTAGTGTGTAGCAGGGCACAGGAGTTGTTCCTATGGCACCTACACCAATTGAAGTGGAAGCTTATGATAGTGATCATGAGACTTCGGATCAAGTCACTCCCAAACCTCGTAGGATGACAAGGATGCGTACTACTTCAGAGTGGTACGTAATCCTGTCTTGGAAGTCATGTTGCTAGACAACAATGAACCTACGAGCTATGGATGGTGGGCCCCGATTCCGATGAATGGCTCGAGGCCATAAAATCCGAGAGAGGATCCATGTATGAAAACAAAGTGTAGACTTTGGCAGAACGGCTCGATGGTCGTGAGGCTGTTGAGTACAGATGGATTTTAAAAGGAAGACGGACAATGATGGTAAAGAAAGAATGCCGCCAATTCCTCTTGAATTGCTCGCATGCGATCTGGTCCTAGGAGTTCATTCCGCTGCCGAAACATCTAATTTGAAGAAGGGGGTCAATACACACACACACACACACACACACATATATATATATATATATATATGAATGAATGAAACTCAACACAAATGATGGTAATAAACAAAAATTGTGAATATTATTTCTTACGCACTTCATAATGTTTCTCAGAGTACCCGCCCCGCTCACAGGTCGTGTGGCGGATGGACTCGCAGACGTAGTATCCACAGAAATCATTCCCTTGTTCCTGCCACAACCACTTTACAAGAAATAGAGGTCAATTAAACATATAAGCAAGAATGCCAAATGGTATTGATGAAACTAGCGCTTGAATCAATAGCTAGGAGATGCGCGGAACATGGTACTATAGTACTTACTTTCGGGTATCTTTATTCCAGCTCCTTCGGGAGTCCCGGGGAATTTGTGCTGAATTTTCTCCAAACACTGCCAGACAAAAGAAAACAATTACTTGATATCAGGAAATGAACAAATTTGCTGATATGGTGGATAATGATCGATTTAACTTACTTCTTGAGGATTTCAGTCATGTCCGCATACTCCTGGGGATCTTTTCGTCTCGAGTCCAAGACAGTTACTATTCCCTTCTCAAGCCTAATCTCCAGGAGAATATAGTGGAAACTGCGCACGCATGCATAACTCATCAATTACATTACTATAACCTGGACTAATATATAAGGGAAACCGAATATGCACAAGACAACACTCACTTGAAGTTGTAAGGAAAGAGTATTATATTTTTGTGTTCATTTATTTTGAATGATCGTAGCAAGCTGGCCTCGGTTTCTACGGCATGATCTTTAACCTGAACTGCATCTATGAGATTTGTGTTAATGAACCCAATATCACCGATTTGTCTTTTCTTCAATTCCGCGATCTTCAATCTGCATAATATAGTGAGGATAATTATAAATACATGCAATGAAAGAGCTGAGCTATGTAGAGAGACTTAATGACAGAAGTAGTAGTACTTACAGACAGTAGCAGGTGACCGTTGCTTTATCGAGGGCCAATTGATTGAAAAACTGATAGAACTCCTCAAATGGAACATGCAACAGTTCAATTCCAACGAGGTCATGCTCCGGTTTAACTCTCATATACAAAGTATTCCTCCCCCCAGACTCTCTGCAGGTTTTCATGTACCAATCATGCAATCTTCGCATCATCGTTGTTAGAGATCTTTCATCTTTGACGAGAGGCTTCCCGTACTCGTATCTGTGTATCTGCACGTCCAGGAAACCATAATCTACATCGTCGGGCAGATAATCGTCAAGATTGGTATAACCGGGCGCCATCCTCGGATCGACGCTAGGCACCTTGAGCGGGGGGCACGATTGCTTTGCTTGTTCGCCGAGCTGGGCAATTTGTTTCCCAGCTACTCGTCGTTCTTTCAGCCTTTGATCACTGACTGTACTTCCCGGCCGCGACGCTTCGACCCATGTCTTTGCAATAATGCGCTCATAGTTGCCTTTCGGCGGAGACTTGGGTGGTTTTGCCAGGGCAGCCAGAGTGCGCTTCACTTTCACCGAATCTACCTTCTCCTTCGGAGGTGGATGTCTCTGTGCTTTCAACCCTTGAAACCAGTCATCCTTCCCGGTTCGCGCGATCCTCGCGTTCTCCTCCGGGCTCATCTCGTATGGTAACTTCTCTAGAGATTTCAGAGAAGGACCGAATCTGTATTTCGTCCCGCCTCTGGCTGTACTGCTAGACGCCGGCAGAGCAGACAGAGCGGCAGTCTTCTTTACTGCTTGCTTTTTGCGAGGCGGAGGAGAAGGACTACGACGCGCCGGAGCAGCTGCCGGAGTGGCGGCGGGTCTCTTCCGCCCTTGCTGATGAGGCGGAGAAGGAGTAGGCTGGCTGCTCGGGCGCGCCGGCGCAGGCGGAGAAGGAGGCGGAGTGCCGCCGTGCGCCGGAGAAGGAGCCGGCCGAGGGCCCTGATTGTCACTCGCCGGAGGAGGAGGCGGTGGAGGAGGTGGAGTCCCCTGACTCGCCGGAGGAGGAGGAGGCGCGGAGGCGTCCAGTTTGGAAGGTTGATGAGCTCCTTCCGCCATAGGCATGGAGTCTTCAGAGCAGAACCCAGCCGAGTCTCCCCTTCTCCGGTAGGGTGGTGAAGCGGGAGGTCCTCAAATCCCTCCGTTATTTCATCCACCATCACCTTAGCATATCCTTCTGGAATCGGCCGGCAGTGAAAAGTTGCGCCGGGTTCATTAGGATAAACAGAGCCAACAGCCGCCTTGACCTTCATATTCATCCACTGCGTCATAAGGTGGCAATTTTGAGCCTCCGTGATAGCATCCACGGGATAGCTGGCAGGAGCCGTCAAGACAAGCTCTGGCTGAAGCAGCTTGGTGGAAGCCACGCTGCTTCTCCGCTGAGATGGCGGGGTAGCTTCAGGGGAAGCTTCGGCAGTTCGTTTCTCCCGGTCTGCTTCTCGTTCCTATATCCCGAGTACCCTTTCTTTAAGCGCCTGCAGTTCGGACTGCTGCACTTTCTTCCTCCTCTCCTGGCTTTTGTAACCGCCTGCGTCCGGAAACCCAACCTTCCACGGAATGGAGCCTGGCGTGCCTCGTGTCCGTCCAGGGTGCTCTGGATTCCCGAGGGCCTTTGTGAGCTCGTCATTCTCTCTGTCTGGAAGGAACGTCCCTTCCTGCGCTGCAACGATATAGTACCGAAGCTTTTTCAAGGGTATGTCAGCTTGCTCATCCGTCCAAATGCACTTCCCTGTTACAGGGTCCAAGGTTCCGCCAGCCCCGAAGAACCAAGTCCGGCAACGGTCTGGCCAGCTCATTGTCTCTGGTTCAATCCCTTTTTCAACTAGATCATTCTCAGCCTTGGCCCACTTAGGCCGGGCTACCAGGTAGCCACCTGACCCCGTGCGATGGTGAAGCTTCTTCTTCGCATCATTTTTCTTGTTTGTCTCCGACATCTTCTTACTCTTTTCCGATGTCTTGTGGGCCACAAATGCAGGCCAGTCATCTGTGATCTTCTCATATATGCCCTTGAATTCTGGTGTCTCTTTTTTCTCGACAAACCTATTCAGGTCTTTCTTCCACCTCCTGAATAGGTCTGCCATCCTCTTAAGAGCAAAAGACTTGATTAATTGCTCTTTAACTCGCTTCTCCGGATCATCCTCTGGCGGTAGGGTGAAATTTGACTTCAGCTTAGTCCAAAGATCATTTTTCTGCAGATCATTGACATAAGACACCTCAGGGTTTTCGTTCTTAGGCTTATTCCATTGCTGGATGCTGATCGGGATCTTGTCCCTAACCAGAACCCCGCACTGAGCAACAAATGCCTTCTTTGTTCGGATGGGTTCAATAGGTTGGCCGTCGGGCGCGATTTCTATGATCTCAAACCTTTCATCCGAGCTCACCTTTCTCTTCGGGCCTCGTCTCTTTACCTCAGTTGTGCTCGATCCGGAGGGCTGGAAAAAAGAACAAAGACTTAATTAATATGTGTACATATCAAAACAATGAATGCATCAATTAGCTAGTCAGCACAGGCTTAACTAATATATATACCTGGCCGGACTCGGCTCGGTCGCCGGACTCGTTTCGGTCACCGGACCCGTCGTCACGTTCTTCTTCTTGCACCGGCATTCGGTCACCAGAGCCAGCTTCTTCACCCTCTCCTTCCAGAGTACCATCGGTGTCGTTGAGATACAACAAGACGGCATCACTTCCTTCTGCGATTATGTCCCTCAACAACGCTTCTCTTGCTTCGTCTCGGGCGATAGTGTCCATAGTTTCTACAAATATTTACAACATGGCAATTATTATTCAAACATGACAAGTGGATATATTAGTGGCAAACGTAGAACTAGCTAGCTAATCATAATAAGGAATCATATATATTAATTAGTGGCCTCGGCGCTGCTTCTCTAGGGTTTGGGGTGGCCTCGACAACGCTTCAAGGGTTTGGGGTGGCTATCGGGAGGTTGCCTAGTGTCAAAGGATTCAACAGAACCATGTCTTCATCATTAGGCGAAAGTAACAGGTGCATGATGGTACGAAGCTCTCCAAAGTTATTTTGGAACGGAGTCTCAGATAGGATAATTCGCTTTTTTGGTACAAAGTTCAGCAAGAACCTTCCAAATATCGTTATTTGGAAGGCCTTTGCTGAAATTCATACAAAAAGGCAAATTATCCTATCCGGGACACCATTCCAAAATAACTTTGGAGGACTTCGTACCATCATGCCCTGGTTACTTCTGGCTAATGATGAAGCCATGGATTTTTTCAATACTTTGACACTATGAAACCTCTCTCGACCCCTCGGCGATCCTCGACCCCTCGAACCCTCGACGACCCTGGAACCCTCGACCCCTAGACGACCCTGGAACCCTCGACCCTCGATCCCTCGACCCTATAGAACCCTCGAACCCTCGACCCTCTACCCTAGTTCCCTACCCTCGACCCCTTGGCGATCCTCTTTTTTTCTTCTTCTTCCTCTTTTTTTATCGGAAACGAGGGTCGTCGAGGGTCGCCGAACGGTAGAGGAAACCCTAAATAGCAAGTATCGTGGGTGTGAGATACAAGTGGCCGTCGGTGTCGGACACTACATCCACGTCCCACAAGTGACGTGGGCGTCGAAGCCCGCGTCACTTGTGGGACGTGGATGTAGTGTCCGACACCGACGGCCACATGTATCTCACACCGACGATACTTGCTATATATTTAGGGTTTCCTCTAGCGCTCGGCGACCCTCGTTCACGATAAAAAAAGAGGAAGAAGAAGAAAAGAAAAGAGGAGAAGAAAAAAAAAGAGGAGAAGAAAGAATAGAGGAGAAGAACTCCTCTATTCTTTCTTCTCCCCTTTTTTTCTTCTTCTTCCTCTTCTTTTTTTATCCTCTTCTTCCTGTCATGTTCGACGACCCTCGACCCCTCGACGACCCTATACCCCCTCTCGACCCTCGACCCCTCGGCAACCGTCGACCCCCTCTCGACCCTCGACCCCTCGGCAACCCTCGACGACCTATCTTCCCGATAAAAAAAGAGGAAGAAGAAGAAAAAAAAGAGGAGAAGAAAGAATAGAGGAGAAGAACTCCTCTATTCTTTCTTCTCCTCTTTTTTTTCTTCTTCCTCTTCTTTTTTTATCCTCTTCTTCCTCTCATGTTCGGCGACCCTCGACCCCTCGGCGACCCTAGACCCCCTCTCGACCCTCGACCCCTCGGGGACCGTCGACCCCCTCTCGACCCTCGACCCCTCGACGACCCTCGACGACCCTCGTTCCCGATAAAAAAAAGAGGAAGAAGAAGAAAAAAAGAGGAGAAGAAATAATAGAGGAGAAGAACTCCTCTTTTTTTTTCTTCCTCTTCTTTTTTATCCTCTTCTTCCTCTACCGCTCGGCGACCCTCGACGACCCTCGTTCCCGATAAAAAAAGAGGAAGAAGAAGAAAAAAAGAGGAGAAGAAAGAATAGAGGAGAAGATCTCCTCTATTCTTTATTCTCCTCTTTTTTTATTCTTCCTCTTCTTTTTTATCCTCTTCTTCCTCTCATGTTCGACAACCCTCGACCCCGATAACATTTTTTTCCTCGATAACATTTTTTTCTCCGAGAGAGTTAGTGTTCCCGAGTGAACCGGAGGGGGACATTGGTCATATCGGATTCGTCATATTTTCTACGAATGTTCTATATACATACATCCATCGATATCATTCCATACATACATAGACATCTACATTATATATGAACAAAAAAATATCAAAATTCATCATACATACATCTATAGTATATATGAACAAAAATTATAAACTTTCTCCCCAACTCATACATACATACATATATTTTGCAAAGGAGCTATATTTTGCAAAGGAGCAGGGGGAAGGAAGGAAGGGGGGAGGATGGGGCGGTAGAAACCTCTCCTGGCGGGATCGGGGAGGACACGAGGGCGGCCGGCGTCGGGGGCGACGGCGATGAGGACGGGCTTGGGGTCGGCGAGGGCGAGGTCGACGGCGGGGCGCGCTCGGGGGGCGGCGGACGGGCTCGGGGGCGCAGGGGGTGCTCGGGGGCGGCGGACGGGCGGCCGGCGACGACGGCGAGGTAGGGCGCGCTCAGGGGCGGCGGATGGGCTCGGGGGCGCAGGGGGTGCTCGGGGGCGGCGGACGGGCGGCCGACGACGACGGCGTGGCAGGGCGTGCTCGGGGGGCGGCGGACGGCAACGACGTAGGTGGCGGACGGCGTGGGCTTGGGGGTAGGGCAGGGCAACGGCGGCGACGGCGAGGCACAGAGGGGCAGCCTGGCGGCGTCGTCGGGGTGGGATCGAAGAACTGAACCAAAATTTTCACAAGTGTGCCTTATATAGACGGAGCATTGGTCCCGGTTCGTGGCACCAACCGGGACCAATGCCCCCCTTTAGTCCCGGTTGGTGCCACCAACCGGGACCAAAGGCGGCGGCCTTTGGTCCCGGTTGGTGGCACCAACCGGGACTAAAGGGGGGCATTGGTCCCGGTTGGTGCCACGAACCGGGACCAATGCTCCCCTTTGGTCCCGGTTCGTCCCACCAACCGGGACCAATGGCCTTGTGCTGGAACTGGCGCGGTGCGGTGGGATGTTTAGTCCCACCTCGCTAGCCGAGAGGCTTCAGCAGTGGTTTATAAGCGCTGCTGCGCCGACCACTTCGAGCTCCTCTCAAATGCAGGCTTACGGGCCTAAAGTCACTTTATCTGCCTGTGGGCCTACTGGGCCTCCTGCGGGTCTGAATCCTGGCCCATGGAAGGGTTTCTAGTCGTATTCAGACCGTGTGGGCCCAGTAGGTGGCACTTTTTTGTTTTCTTTGTTGCTTTATTTATTTTATTTTGTTTCTACTTACAACAAAATACTTATTGTTGCTATTTTTATTTTTTTCCAGTTTTTTTGTTTTGTTTTCTGCATTATTTATTTTCTTTTGTTTTTTGCTTTATTTTTTAATTCATTTTGCTTTTAGTTTTAGAAAAATTATAAGCTTTCTGTTAGTGCCATTAGTTTTCAAATTTGAAAACACTTTTTTTTTGTTGCTTTATTTATTTTATTTTGTTTCTACTTACAACAAAATACTTATTGTTGCTATTTTTATTTTTTTTCTAGTTTTTTAGTTTTGTTTTCTGCATTATTTATATTCTTTTGTTTTTTTACTTTATTTTTTTAATTCTTTTTGCTTTTAGTTTTAGAAAAATTATAAGCTTTCTGTTAGTGCCATTAGTTTTCAAATTTGAAAACACTTTTTTCTTTGTTGCTTTATTTATTTTATTTTGTTTCTACTTACAACAAAATACTTATTGTTGCTATTTTTATTTTTTTCTAGTTTTTTAGTTTTGTTTTCTGCATTATTTATTTTCTTTTGTTTTTTTACTTTATTTTTTAATTCTTTTTGCTTTTAGTGTTAGAAAAATTATAAGCTTTCTGTTAGTGCCATTAGTTTTCAAATTTGAAAACACTTTTTTCTTTGTTGCTTTATTTTTTTTATTTTTTTTCTACTTACAACAATATACTTATTGTCGCTATTTTTATTTTTTTTCCAGTTTTTTTGTTTTGTTTTCTGCATTATTTATTTTCTTTTGTTTTTTTGCTATATTTTTTAATTCTTTTTGCATTTAGGTCAGCAATATTATAACTTTCTGTTAGTGCCATTAGTTTTCAAATTTGAATAGTTAAAATTTGAATTCTTTGAAATTTGTGTGAATCACAAGTTTGTGATTAACTTTAATAAAAAAAATTAACATAGATGCACCTACTCGTCTGTTTTCAAATGAACTCTAAAATACTTGGCATAACATACTCGTCTGTTACAAATTTGGCATGGTATCATCATAATAGTTGCGGGAGAAAGTCTTCACTTTTTCTTCGCTTGTGTCATTTGCTTATTGCGCTGTAACCATGGATAATCTTCATCGTTTATCATGATGCTTGGGTCAGCCTTGACATTGAAGGGAGGAATTTCATGAAACCTTTCATAATCTTCAGACATGTCTGTCTTGCCCTCCACTCCCAGGATGTCGCTTTTTCCTGAAAGAACTATGTGGCGCTTTGGCTCATCGTATGATGTATTCGTTTCCTTATCTTTTCTTTTTCTCGATCTGGTAGACATGTCCTTCACATAGATAACCTGTGCCACATCATTGGCTAGGACGAACGGTTCATCAGTGTACCCAAGATTTTTCAGATCGACTGTTGTCATTCCGTACTGTGGGTCTACATGTACCCCACCTCCTGACAGATTGACCCATTTGCACTTAAACAAAGGGACCTTAAAATCTTGTCCGTAGTCAAGTTCTCATATGTCCACTATGTAACCATAATATGTGTCCTTTCCCTTATCGGTTGTTGCATCAAAGCGTACATCGCTGTTTTGGTTGGTGCTCTTCTGATCTTGGTCAATCGTGTAAAATGTATTCCCATTTATCTCGTATCCTTTCCAAATCAATACAGTCAAAGATGGTCCCCTGGACAACAAGTACAACTCATCACAAACAATGTTGTCACCTCTGATACGTGCTTCCAACCAACTGCTGAAAGTCCTGATGTGTTCACATGTAATCCAGTCGTCGCACTGCTCCGGGTGTTTGGAGCGCAGACTGTTCTTGTGTTCATTGACATACGGGGTCATCAAGGTAGAGTTCTGTAGAACTGTGTAGTGTGCTTGAGACCAAGAATGCCCGTCCCTGCATATTATTGAGTCCGCTCCTAGCATGCCTTTTCCAGTCAGTCTCCCCTCATACCGCGATTTAGGGAGACCTATCTTCTTAAGGCCAGGAATGAAGTCAACACAAAACCCGATGACATCCTCTGTTTGATGGCCCATGGAGATGCTTCCTTCTGGCCTTGCGCGATTACGGACATATTTCTTTAGGACTCCCATGAACCTCTCAAAGGGGAACATATTGTGTAAAAATACGGGCCCCAGAATGACAATCTCGTCGACTAGATGAACTAGGACATGCGTCATGATATTGAAGAAGGATGGTGGGAACACCAGCTCGAAACTGACAAGACATTGCGCCACATCACTCCTTAGCCTTGGTATGATTTCTGGATCGATCACCTTCTGAAAGATTGCATTGAGGAATGCACATAGCTTCACAATGGCTAATCGGACGTTTTCCGGTAGAAGCCCCCTCAATGCAACAGGAAGCAGTTGCGTCATAATCACATGGCAGTCATGAGACTTTAGGTTCTGGAACTTTTTCTCTGGGATATTTATTATTCCCTTTATATTCGACGAGAAGCCAGTCGGAACCTTCATACTGAGCAGGCATTCAAAAAAGATTTCTTTCTCTTCTTTCGTAAGAGCGTAGCTGGCAGGACCTTCATACCGCTTCGGAGGCATGCCGTCTTTTTCGTGCAAACGTTGCAGGTCCTCCCGTGCCTCGGGTGTATCTTTTGTCTTTCCATACACGCCCAAGAAGCCTAGCAGGTTCACGCAAAGGTTCTTCGTCACGTGCATCACGTCGATTGAAGAGCGGACCTCTAGGTATTTCCAGTAGGGTAGGTCCCAAAATATAGATTTCTTCTTCCACATGGGTGCGTGTCCCTCAGCGTCATTCGGAACAGCTAGTGCGCCGGGACCCTTTCCAAAGATTATGTGTAAATCATTGACCATAGCAAGTACGTGATCACCGGTACGCATGGCGGGCTTCCTCCGGTGATCTGCCTCGCCTTTAAAATGCTTGCCTTTCTTTAGACATTGATGGTTGGTCGGAAGAAATCGATGATGGCCCAAGTACACATTCTTCCTGCATTTTTCCAGGTATATACTTTCAGTGTCAACTAAACAGTGTGTGCATGCGTGGTATCCTTTGTTTGTCTGTCCTGAAAGGTTACTGAGGAGCGGGCCAATTGTTGATGGTCATGAACAACAACGCCTTTAGGTTAAATTCCTCTTTATTTTGCTCATCCCACGTACGTACACCATTTCCATTCCACAGCTGTAAAAGTTCTTCAACTAATGGCCTTAGGTACACATCAATGTCGTTGCCGGGTTGCTTAGGGCCTTGGATGAGAACTGGCATCATAATGAACTTCCGCTTCATGCACATCCAAGGAGGAAGGTTATACATACATAGAGTGACCGGCCAGGTGCTGTGATTGCTACTCTGCTCCCCGATAGGATTAATGCCATCCGCGCTTAAAGCAAACCATACGTTCCTTGGGTCCTTTGCAAAATCATTCCAGTACTTTCTCACAATTTTTCTCCACTGCGACCCGTCAGCGGGTGCTCTCAACTTCCCGTCTTTCTTACGGTACTCACTGTGCCATTGCATCGACTTGGCATGCTCTCCGTTTCTGAACAAACGTTTCAACCGTGGTATTATAGGAGCATACCACATCACCTTCGCAGGAACCCTCTTCCTGCGGGGTTCGCCGTGAACATCACCAGGGTCATCTCGTCTGATCTTATACCGCAATGCGATCGAACTTCAGCTTCTCCTTTTGACTTTCGCATTGCGTCCTTGCATCGACAATTACCCGGCGGAGATCATCATCATCGGGCGCATCGTCTGGTTCCTCTTCATCTTCAGCAGCTTCACCCGTTGCAGCATCATTGGGCACATCGTCTGGTTCCTCTTGATCTTCACCAGCTCCCCCCGTTGCAGCATCACGGTATTCAGGGGGAACGTAGTTGTCATCGTACTCTTCTTCTTCGTCGTCTTCCATCATAACCCCTATTTCTCCGTGCCTCGTCCAAACATTATAGTGTGGCATGAAACCCTTGTAAAGCAGGTGGGTGTGAAGGATTTTCCGGTTAGAGTAAGACTTCGTATTCCCACAATCAGGGCATGGACAACACATAAAACCATTCTGCTTGTTTGCCTCAGCCGCATCGAGAAACTCATGCACGCCCTTAATGTACTCGGAGGTGTGTCTGTCACCGTACATCCATTGCCGGTTCATCTGCGTGCATTATATATAATTAAGTGTCTAAATTAATAGAAGTTCATCATTACATTAAAACCAAAGTACATACATAGTTCTCATCTAACAACATATAGCTCTCCAGAGCATCTAATTAATTAAACCATACATTAATTAAAACAAAGGCGATCATAATCGCAACCAAGGTAACAATTGATCCAACGGCATAATGATACCAAGCCTCGGTATGAATGGCATATTTTCTAATCTTTCTAATCTTCAAGCGCATTGCATCCATCTTGATCTTGTGATCATCGACGACATCCGCAACATGCAACTCCAATATCATCTTCTCCTCCTCAATTTTTTTATTTTTTCCTTCAAGAAATTGTTTTCTTCTTCAACTAAATTTAACCTCTCGACAATAGGGTCGGTTGGAATTTCCGGTTCACATACATCCTAGATAAATAAAATCTATGTCACTTTGGTCCGCATAATTATCATAAACAATAAATGAACCAATAGTTATAAAGATTAATATATATACCACATCCGAATCATAGACAGGACGAGGGCCGACGGGGGCGGATACCAAAACCATCGCACTATATAAGATGCAATAATAAAAGTAAGAAAATGATACAAGTATCTATCTAAAGATACAAGTAAGAATATTTTTCCTTTCAGAAAGAAGATAAGAGCAAGAGGCTCACCACGGTGGTGTCGGTGATGAGATCGGCGCGGGTGATCGACGGCGGTGAAGACAGGGGTGGGGCGTGACGAACCGCTAAATCTAGACAAATCTTGAGGAAAATGGAGCTTTGAGGTCGAGCTTTGAGAGGAGAAAGCTTAACTAGTGTGGCTCGGGCATTTCATCGAACACCTCATGTGCGAAGGAGGTGAGCTAGAGCACCACAAGCCCCTCCTCTCGCCGGCCCAGAAAAACAGAGCACTCAGTGCTCTGCTCCGGCGCGAGGGGTATATATAGGCGGCACCATTGGTCCCGGTTCGTGGCATGAACCGGGACTAAATGGGAGCCTTTGGTCCCGGTTCGTGGCATGAACCGGGACCAATGGTGGTGGGCCAGGAGCCAGGCACATTGGTCCCGGTTCGTCCCACCAACCGGGACCAAAGGGTCCATACGAACCGGGACCAATGGCCCACGTGGCCCGGCCGGTCCCCTGGGCTCACGAACCGGGTCCAATGCCCCCATTGGTCCCGGTTCTAGATTGAACCGGGACTAATGGGCTGACCCGGCCTGGACCGTTGCCCCCTTTTCTACTAGTGTATTGTCTTCGACGGTGATTCTCTGTCGATTGCGAGACTCATCAATAAGGTGAAGACGGAGGCCAAAGTGTGGGCTACGGTCGGGCTTATCAAGACGGATTTGGAGGTTTTCCTAGGTAGATTGCATAGGTGGGCTATGAGGAAAGAGTAGGATAGTTGCGGTGGGTGGAGTGGGTGCGTGCTAAAAGACGCACGGACATGTGATTGTAACTTGTCGTGGAGGCTTTCTTTGCCTTTCTCCTTTAATATATGATATGCACACTCGTGCATATTCGAGAAAAAAGATCTCGTCACAGTGTTCCCCCTTTTATTAATGATAACACAAGAGTTTGTTCATTCATTCCCCCACGCAACCAAAGCAAATTTTCCTTATATTTAGCACGCGCCGTCCTACTAATGACGACGACGAGTTTAACATGACCCCTACTCGGGGACCTGTGAGCGAATTCTTCAAGAATCCTCCCAGAAGGAAAATGACGCACATGGGTGTCCTCAGTCGCGGCTACGACCTCCATAGATGACACAAGTATGCGCCCAAAACCGAAGACGATCTTAACCTTGGGGAAGGGTCCAGTCACACCAACAACCTCTATGGCCACCTCGGATTCGGCTAGTCATGATCGTGTGTCAAGGAAGCACTCTTCGATGATGCCTCTATGGAGCAAGATATTGATACGTCTCCAATGTATCTATAATTTTTTATTGTTCCATGTTGTTATATTATCAATCTTGGATGCTTTATAATTATTTTGTAGTCATTTTATATCATTTTTTGGTACTAACCTATTAACATAGTGCTAAGTGCCAGTTGCTGTTTTCTGCATGTTTTTTACATCACAGGAAATCAATACCAAACGGAGTCCAAATGCAATGAAACTTCACGGAGAATTTTTTTCGGACCAAAAGACACCTAATGGGGCAAGGCTGCGCCTGGGGGGGGGGGTGCTCCGAGGAGAGCACAACCCACCAGGGTGCGCCAGGAGGCCCAGGCGCGCCCTGATGGGTTATGTCCACCTCGGGTGCCCCCCGGACCGCCTCTTTGCTCTATAAATACCTAAATATTCCAGAAACACTAGGGGAGTCAACGAAAATCAATTCCAGCCGCCGCGGAGTCCAGAACCATCAGATCCAATCTAGACACCATCAAGGATGGGGTTCACCACCTCTATTGGTGCCTCTCCGATGATGCGTGAGTAGTTCTTTGTAGACCTTCGGGTCCGTAGTTAGTAACTAGATGGCTTCCTCTCTCTCTCGCTGAATTCTCAATGCAATGGTCTTTTGGAGATCCATATGATGTAACTCTTTTTGCGGTGTGTTTGTTGGGATCAGATGAACTTTGATTTTATAATCAGATCTATCTTTTTATATCCATGAAAGTGTTTGAGTTTTTTGATATCTTTTATGCATGATTGCTTATAGCCTTGTATTTCTTCTCCGATATTTGGGTTTTGTTTGGCCAACTTGATCTATTTATCTTGCAATGGGAAGATGTTCTTTGTAATGGGTTTGATCTTACGGTGCTTGATCCTAGTGACAGAAAGGAAACCGACACGTATGTATCGTTGCTACTAAGGATAAAACGATGGGGTCTATCTCTACATAGATAGATATTGTCTACATCAGGTCATCGTTCTTATTGCATTACTCCATATTTCCATGAACTTAATACACTAGATGCATGCTGGATAGCGGTCGATTTGTGGAGTAATAGTAGATGCAGGCAGGAGTCGGTCAACCAATATTGGACATGATGCTTATATAATGATCATTGCCTAGATATCATCATGATTATTTGAAGTTCTATCAATTGCCCAACAGTAATTTGTTTACCCATCGTTTACTATTTTTCTCGAGAGAAGCCACTAGTGAAACCTACGACCTCGGGTCTCTTTCTCATATATTTGCCTTTGCGATCTACTTTTCCTTTGCTTTTATTTCTAGATCTATTAAACCAAAAAATACAAAAATACCTTGCTGCTTTTTATTATTATTTATTTTATTTGGCGTTCGATCTATCAATATATTATAATTTATCTCCCGTCCATGCACCAATTTCTGACGCCGTTACCCGAAAGGGATTGACAACCCCTCTAAAACGTCGGGTTGCGAGTGGTTGTTATTTGTGTGCAGGGGCTGTTTACGTTGTGTTGCTTGGTTCTCCTACTGGTTCGATAACCTTGGTTTCATATATGAGGGAAATACCTACCGCTGCTATGTTGCATCATCCCTTCCTCTTTGGGGAAATACCGACGTAGCTTCGAGCCGCATCAGATACCCTCGACCGCCATAATGGCATGCATCCCTCCCACATTCCGCAATGGCAAGAGCCGGAGCTCTCAATTAATTACTCTACCTTGGTGTAGAAGTTGAGCTTGAAGGCGAAGAGGATGGCCAATGGCATGCCGATGAAGTAGAACGCCACAAGGTTCGTTATCGCCGCCAGGTGCTGCCATCCGCAGCCCCTCGCCACCCCTGTCGTCACACACCAATTCATTCGTCAATTTGCCAAATTGTGTAGCACCAACAGTGGCATTCCAATCCATGAATTCGTATCCGTGCCATGAAATTATCTGTTCAGTGCAGGTAAGTGATTCTTGAAGATTGGTTTAGGTAGTTAGCTGATGGATCTTTCTCACCTGACAGCACGCCCTGTGCGGAGTCGAGCACGATCGACACCATCATGAGTGGGGTGATGGCTGCGAATTCTGCCGCGATCACCTCGCTCCCGCTGAAGAGCCTCGCCCAAAGGCCGTGGCCGAAGCCCAGCAGCAGGATGAAGGAGAAAGCGAGGAACACCGACAGCTTCAGCGTCACCGCAACCGCATTCTTTGCCATGTCCACCTTCCCGGCTCCGATCTCATTCGACACCCGGGTGCTGCAAAAGGTGCAAACAATGAAATGACAGGTCGTGTGCCTACAACGACAAAGAAAGAACTTGAGATGGTACGTACCTTACAGCGGCACTGAAACCGTAGGTGATCATATAGGCAATCGCCTCCGTGCTTGAGCTGCATTTACAAGTTGATCAAGTCGATTCGTTCACCAATCATGGGTCATGGCCTACGGGCTACAGATCGCATGATGGGATGGGACAATGCTTCTGAAGCCCCATCGGACAGTACTGAAGAATGAACATACCACATGGCTATCAGTGACGTGCTCACTGTGGAATTCGGTAGCAAGCCCGCGATAAGAACCAGAAGCTCAAACGCCCAGTACTCCAAGCTGCATGCACTCAACAAACTCAGAATCAATAATGGGAAATGAAAATTGTGTAGCACGTGTGGTTGACAATAATATTGTGTATAATCATATACGGACTGACCAAACCATGATGGCGGAGGGTGCAGCGAGCTTGATCGACGGCAGCACTAGTTGATCGCGTCGGCGGAGAAGCCCTTCCACGTCTCGCTAAACTTCTTGGACCACATCACGTACCCAAGCAGCATCAGGCAGGAGAACCAGAAGGTGGCGGAGATGGCGGCAGACGCGCCGGCGAGGCCAAGGCCGAGCACGTTCACCAGCAGGTGGTTCAGCGGGACGTGGAGCGCGAACGGCACCACGGAGCAGACGACGAGCGGCACGACCACGGACTGCGTCTGCAGGTACCGCAGGAGGCACTGCAGGAAGGAGAAGGCGAACAAGCCGGGGATCTGGTACCGAATGAACACCGCGGCGGCGCGGGACACCTCGGGCTCCTGACGCAGGCACAGAAGCAGCGGCTCCGTGAAGAGCCAGATGATGGCGATCACCACGGACACCACCGCCGACATGATGAGCGGCGACTGCCGGTACAGTCCTAGCATGCGGTATAGTTGGGCGCCGTAGGCCTGCCCGCATAGCATCTCCAGGGCGCCGCTCATATCGGTCTGAAATGTTCATCATTTTTTTGCATGTGAGTTACTTTGCTGGATTTTAATTAGGAGTTAGAGAATCTCCAACAGGCGTGCAAAACAGGCGCCGCGCCCTAAATATACCCACTATAGCGCGCGCAACCTAGCGGATGGCTCCAGCGGGCGCGCAATAACCGCGCGTGCGGTATAAGCAGTTGGGCGCGCGCTAGGAAGCGGTACCTCGCGCGGTGTATTTGCGGCGCCCGCTTCAGCGCGCGGTACACACGACGCTCGCGCTGCGCTCTTCTTCTCCCCCTCCAAAGCCCCGCGCGTGCCGGCGCCAGCGACCCGCACCCATGGACGCACGCGCCGGCACCCCGCTCACCCCGTCCTATAGCCGTGACCCCCCCCCCCCCCCCGCCGCCGCCGCCGCAAACCCTAGCCCGGGTGGCGTTGGCCTCGCCTCCGCCGGAGCTCCTCCGACGAGCGGCCTCGCGCGCGGCCTCTTCATGCCGTCGCGGATGACCTCGACGGCGGGTGGCGTCGCGCCGACGCCGGCCCGAGCCGCCACCCCTTCCTCCTCAAAGCTCCCCAATGCGACGCGGCCAAAGAAGGGTAAGACATCGGCGAAGAAAAACAAGACGGCGGACGGTTCCGGCACCTCCAAGGCAAGGAGGCAGAAGCTTGCGGGGCGTGCGACGGGCGCGGCGGCTGCCGAAGCGCCGGCAAGCTCACTCGTTGAGCCGGCGGCCGGCGCGCACAACATGTTCGACGAAATGCCTCCAAGGTAAAAAAAATTCTAACTTTTCATTTTTTTTTGTTATTTTTTGAATGCATTCGTCACATATAGATAGCTTATTTGCATTGTGCAAAAAAATTTGTAGTCTCAATGATGATGCCTACATGTCAACAATGGGTGTTGGCTCCAACAATTCGCATTGGTCTCAAACCAATGACATGCATTTTGAAGACCATGAGTTCGAGGTGGACGAGGAGGGTGAGGGCATTGTCGACGCACCGAAAGGAAGAGCGGGCAATTACACCAACGCCGATGACATCTTACTATGCAATACTTGGTTGGAAGTGTCGAGGGATCCATCCGTTGGAGGTGATCAAAGTAGAGATGCTTATTGGCTTCGGATGAAGGAACACTTTGATGTTCGCAACGTGAGTGGAATTAACCTCTCCGACCGATCACTTAGGTCCCGGTGGTCGACAATCAACTCGGATTGTCAAAGGTGGGCGGCCTGTCAAAAGGCGGTTGACAAGTTGAACCCAAGTGGCACAAATGAGGACGATAGAGTAAGTGGCATTTCATACATGTTCATCATACTTGTGGTTGGTGCTAACTTGCTTTGTTTTCATGTAGTACAACATTGCACAAAACTTGTTCAAAGAAGAGGAGAGGAAAACCAAGAAGGGGAAGATCAAGAAAGGAAGGGTATTTACTTTGCCTCATTGCTATGAAGTGTTGAAGGATGATGAGAAATGAAAGAAGCGTAAAGATTTGGATGATTTGCATTTGAGCAACAAACGGAAGCGAACAATTAAGTTGGATGATGATGATGAGGAGGAGGATGATGCATCAAGTGATGATGGCAAGAGAAGCCCCACACCCAACTCGGTTTCATACTCGAAGCCAAAGCGACCGAATGGGTGCAAGAAAGACAAAACCGAAAAGAAGAAGAGAAAAGGAGATGATGAGCTCAAAAATGCTATGGAAGCTATTGTGAAGGCAAGAAAAGAAGCCAACGAGGTGAGGAAAATGGCAAGAACCCAAGATGCCGAAGAGAGGAGGTTGGCAGCCGAGGAGAGGAGGGTGGCGGCCGAGGAGAGGAAGGTGACTTTGGAGGAGAGGAAGGTGAGCAATGAGGAGCGGACTAGATTGTTGGAATGGAAGAAGCACTTGTTCTTTTTGGACACAACTAACCTCAATGCGGCGCAAAAGAAGTATGTCAATCTTGCCCAACAAGAAGTGTTGATCCAAAAAAGAGCAATGGTTCGTGCAATGGGTGGCGGTGGCCTCGGCGCAATGGGTGGCGGTGGCCTCGGCGCCATGGGTGGCATGGGTGGCTTCGGAGGTATCGTGGGCGGTTTAGGTGCAATGGGAGGCATGGCTGGCTTTGGAGCACCCCTCGACGCTATGGCCACCATGGGAGGCATGAGTTTTGCTTCTCTCATGGGAGGCATGGGTGCACCTCCGGCCGCCATGGGCGGAATGTCTTTCGATGAGCCTCCGCACACACATTCCCATAAAGATGCCGTTGAAGATCTTGCCAACACCGTCGGAGCTTCACGTGATGCGATGCGCGATGAGGAGAGGGAGGAAGATTCATCTTCGGAGGCGGAAGAATCGTCTTCCGAAGATGAGGACGAGGACGAAGACGAGGACGAGGAATGACGTGTCTTCCATTTGTGTATTGAACTTGAGTTGCATTTTGAACTTGGTTGGATGAACTTGTGGGCATGATTTTAAACTTGTGGGCATGAACTTCATCAATTTGTTTGTGTAAAATTTTTGTTGTGTTGAAAATGTTCATCATTTTGTGTTGAAAAATGCCATATGCAATACACCGGCGAGTCGCGCGCGCTGCATTTTAGCGCGGTTGCTGGAGCCTGCGCTGCGCGCCGCGCCAAACCAGGCGATGCGCGCGCGGCATATCTGTTTTTTACGCGCGGCGCGACCGGCGCCTGTTGGAGATGCTCTTAGGATGCAATCAGAGAATGTTCATCCGCATAACAAGTTATGGACTTATTGGGACAGTCTATTCGTTAAGACGCCTGAATTTTATCTAATGCAGGTCACCTTCTTTCATTGTGTTGTACTCTACTTTTTTCTCTATTTACATATGTACTCTAGTTTTTTCATCGCGGTGTCACGGTTTTCACCTCGGAGCTTTTGAAATCGGCTGACCGAAATGTACTTTCAGTTTCAGTTTCAGGCAGCTTACTCCATCTCAAAATTTTGGCAGAATTACGTACCAAGGCGACTAATCGAACGAGAGATGTATCATCGATCACACAGCGTCTGAAGAGGTGCAATTGATTAATAATACGCGATCTAATTGAACTTCGACAATCAAGATTGACCCAACAACAAAGAGTGTGTGGTAGCAAATTGCCAAATTATCAAAAGAAAAAAGAGTGTAGCAGGCAGAGTACGTACGACGAAGGCGTAGCCGGTGACGGTGGCCCAGGAGTTGCCGAGCGTGGCGCCGGCGAGGTGGACGTTGCCGAGGTGGCCGGAGAACATCACGGACACCAGCGGGATGCCGTAGTAGGACATGTTGGTCAGGACCATCGGCGCCGCGAACCGCAGCTGCGCCCATGCCTCCTCCGTGTCGATCAAGCGGCGTAACCACGCCGGCGAGCGGGGCCTCGCCTCGCCGCCCTTGCCGTCGGCGGGCTCGCAGGCACCCAGCAGCGGAGCCGAAGCCGAAGACATGTCGGCCCGCCGCACGAGATGGGAGAAGATAGCTCGGTTAATTTTGTGGTGTCTGGTGCCGATGGCGATCGACGAGATATAGTTATGTGGACTGGAGATGTAGTAGCAGATAGTAGCGGGTGACGGGGTGAGCCGCCTTGACACCCTTTTTTGTGCGGTGTCGGTGGGCTGCGGAATGTGGAACGGATGGTGGTGGACCAAGGAAGAAGATCGGGCGTCGTACACATTCATTTCCCAAATCCTAAAAAGCGGTCGCGTGCTCGTTAGCTCGCGCGAGCACACGCTCTCGCGCGCCGTCGGATTGGCATCGAGCGGTTCGCGTGGAGAAGCGTTTCGCCTCGTCGTGTGCGCCAGGTGGCACCTGGTCGTGGCGTCATGCGAAGAGGCCGTTGCGTGGATTAGCGGTCGTGGGTCCCGGCAGTTCTCCCCTCCCTCCGCAGTTCCTCTCCTCCCCGTCCCCCATTTCGAAACCCCGAGCGCTCCTCCCAAATCCACCAAATCCGCAGCAGTCGGCGGCGGTGCGGCGATTCGGCGGCCGTCCTCCGGCGTAGTGAGGAAGGGACAGCGTACGCGGCATGCAGGGAGTGGTTAATTAGGCTATGCGCGCGTCGGGGCGGCGATTTGGGGCCGTATGTCGGTGCAGCCGTCGGAGGTGGAAGGCACTGCAGAGCCGGAGACGGGGCGAGGAGGGTCGACGCGCGTGTCGGTGCGGCGACCGGGACTGTTCATCTACACCCGCAGCAAACAACAGCAGTTGGAGGCGGAAGGCGTTGCAGCGCCGGAGACGCGGGCGAGAAGGGTCGACACGCGCGTCTTCGCCGTGTGGTTCGCGCGGAGGAGCAGAATCACCTTGCGCGTTGGCGGAGGACAGAATCGCAGGTCAGTTCATCTCGATCTCAGTTTGTGTATGCTTGCAGATCCCGTTAGTTTTGGGCGAAATCACTGTTCAGTGAATACCTTTGCCATTATAAGAGATTAGGAAGAGATTACGCATAGGTTAACTGATTTGAAACGGATTAAGCACTCGTTAGATTTTGGTTTTGGTGCTGGTGAGCATTCAAGGCTTTGGTGATCTACTGACTTGTGCAACAACTACTCATAGGATGCTCATATAGTTTCCTAGCATTTTTTTTCATGCAACAAATGGAACTATGTTATAGGTTCATGTTGTTGAAATGTTTGTGTATTCCCATGTGTATTAGGTTTATGTGCTGTGGTTCGATGCTCGTGTTTGTTTCGACTGAGTTGTAGATATGTATGTCAGTTTGCTTTAAGATTTGTGACTGAGTTGTTAGGCTTTTTTGCTGGAGTTTTGCTAGTCAGTTGCCTGAATTGGCCTCAACTGTTGCCTAGTGTGCCTGGCTGTGGAGGTTTTGTTAGTCAGTTGCCCTAACATGCCCTCAACCGTTTTTTGCCTAGTGTCTTTGTGTAATGCCTGGCTTTTTGCTCAAGCTTTCTTAGCCATTTGCCTGAAATGCTAACATTTGTTGCCTAGCAGCCACCATATGTACTGCATTTGTGTAATCTCAAACTTGCTCAAGCTTTCTTAGCCGTTTGCCTAAAATGCCAACATGCGTTGCCTGGTGATTGATGTGCAATAGTTGTTTGTTGCTCCTTGTAGTCATGTTTTACTTAGGTTTTTTCTATGTACTTTTGTATTAATGTTGTAACATATATTGAAAATCAGATAGTTTACGACGCTTTTCATTGCCCATTTTTTTTAAATCGCTGTTCCTTTAAATATGCGGCAGAAATTAGATGGCTGGGACAAGTCATAAGTCAAAACAGGATGGAGTTGCTGGATCAAGACATGACGACCTTGCATCTCCTGGGGATGAAGAGCATCAAACACAGGTGTGCACATGCTCAGGAAGTTTTTATGTTCTTCCTGTACATAACAGAGTTTGTTTTTTTTTCATTTTTTTATTGATTTATGTGGTTTCCATCTCCTAGCCACGGAGCAGTGCACCAATAACTGGGCACAAGCGTATGAGAACTAAGGCAGTTGTCTCACGGGGGAAGCGACCTGATGATATCATTAGTACTGAGAATAGTAATGAGAGCCAAGCTGTAGATGCTGGGAATAAAAATGTTGAAGGTGCAGACGTCGAGCAGCCTCCAAAAGTAAAACGCCAGAAGATGGGAGGAACTGAGGTATTTTGCATAGTCGCCTCAGTTTCACTGAGCAGTTGCCCAGCAATGCTGCCTAAGTTGCCTATGTTGTGATGAACCTTTTTTCTTTTTTTTGCTAATCCCCTGTTTCTGTTTTTGACTTACGCCCAATAGGGTCGTAGGAACAGGGCATCCCCTGCAAGGCTGTTCAAGTTGAACAAGGACTTGGTTCCTGACCAAAAGGGTGTCATCATCGAAAAATAATTTGGTGGCATTCTGGACCTTGCAGCGAGTAGCATGCCCGGAGATCTCAGCCAGTGGATAATGAAGCATTACGACCCGGAGACTTCGCAGATAGTCATTCCAGAAAGGGGGAAGATTCCTGTAGATGCTGCAAGTGTCCGTAGGATATGGGGTTTGCCCAACAGGGGCAGGATGGTGTGCTTCGAGAATCGGCCTGAAATCACAAAGGCAATGTACAGTATTTACAACATCACATCCAAGAACTCCCCAACCCTCACATAATGGTGCAAGATGATCGTTGACATGGAAGGATCTCATGATGATGATTTTGTCCGCGCTTGGCTAGCTCTTGTTTTTTCATGCTTCCTTGCCCCTTTAACTAGTTTGAGTATTTCCCCAAAGAGCTTCCCGGCGGTCATGGATGCCAATGGAATAACGGAAACCAATATATGCCAGTTTGTTGTTGATCAATAAAAGCTTGCGTTCACTTCGGGGCGTGCCAACAAGAAGGCTGTTTGTTGTTGTGTTTTCCACCTTGTTGTAAGTGCTTCAAGCTGTTTTGTTTTTTCAAGCATCCTTTTGTTTAGTTACCTTCTCCTTTCTTTTTGCAATCATTAGCTAACTTAAACTTTTTGATCTTTCTCCGTGTCTCTATGCAGCTGTTGTACCTAGACTCCCTGGATGTTGATGAGCCAATCCCGAACTTGGTACCAAGGGTTTCAGTCTGGAATTCAGATTTAATCTCCAGAGTTATCAAGAAGGACAGGAAGGCTCCAGGAGAGTATGGCCATTTGCGGGTAACTCAATTTTCTTGTTTTAGGATATATGTTTATTGTCATATTGTTTTTAGGCAACACTACCATTGTTTAGAGTAGGCAATTCACTTTGAAAGAGCATGCAAGGTAATGTATCTTTTTGGGCAAGTGCCATACATATATTTGAAGTAGGTCCAAGTAGGTATCAGACTTTTTCGTTTGCCATGCACACAGTTGGATTATGTTCACAGGAAGGATTTGTTGGGTTGTTGTATTCTAATAGTAGCTGCTGGAGTACATCTTTTTAGCTCTTTTTTTTGTCTGTGCAATTTACATGTTGAAAAGTAGCAAATTTATATAACCACCCAAGCAACTTATGTTCTGAAAACTAGCAACTTGCATACTAGTTCTTCATTTTTGTTGATTACAGTATCCACTAATATTAGGCAACAGGGGGGGGGGGAAGTGTCATAATGGTTGCAGGAATTTAAACACTATTAGTAGTACTGTTTTTCTTCATTTCTCAGTTCTTTTTTTTTGTATGGGAGTGCCAGAATTGTTGTCACTCATAGTTTTTTTTAATCTTCTTTTGCTATAAACCACCAGCTCAAGACGGAGTTTTCTTGGTGTGCGGATGATAGCTTGTTTGGCAGTATGGACCACATCACCAAATTTGTTGCCGCAAGATTGCCCGAGTCATATGACAAATCAGTAAGTTATCGAGCACTGGTTTTTTGCTCTCACTGTTGTTCCCCTTTTTATCGCCATTTGTACATTCAACCATTTTCTTTCAGAATCTTCAATAGAAGATATGTACTTATCATGTTCTCTACCATCCACTTTTATGTTTTACAGAAGCAAAAGAAGCTCACAGGGTTGGTGCACGAAATGTGTTCCGTAGTTTCTCATGCAGTGGGGATGCTCGTGACTGGGATTGGGAAGATAGACGATGATGAATGGGGGACAAAGGAGGCAGATCCTACTACTGCGGAGACAAGCAGGCGACAGTCCAACAGAAGGAGCAAGCGAGTACCAGCCGGAACAGACAGCTTACCAAGTGTGGAGGAGTCGTTTAATTCAGACAGCGACGACAGTGAGGCAGCCGACAGTGAAAGCGAGGGAGATGGCAGAGATAAAGGTAGTGATGAAAGCGACAGCGATGAAAGTTCAGACAGCGATGATGGTCATGATGGATCAAGTGGAGTTCAGGGGAAATCATGTAGCCAGGGAGCACGACAAACGGTTGACATGGGGACGGAAGACGGAACTAAGGGAAACGAGGACAATGATGATGAAGAAGAAGAAGAGGATGACGAAAAAGAAGATGATGAAGGAAAGGAGGACGATGACGATGAAGAAGGTGATGGGGATGACAAAGACAAGGAAGATGATGTGCAAGGGAAGCAGGGTGAAGATGATGAAGAAGACAACGGAGGTGGCAATGGTGGTTCAGGCAGCAATGGTGGCTCCGATCGGGACGAGGATCCCGCAGCTGAAAACCCAAGCAGCGATGATGATGAACAATGCACGCTGCAATTTATGATTCAAAAGAAGAGGGAAAGAAAGGCAAAAGGATTGGATGAGGCAGATAGGATCCGTATGAAATACCTTGTGTTGACAGAATTCAAAACTGCTGTTTCCTAGGAACCACGCTTCCCTTTTCTTGAAGTGAAAGAAATGTGGGATATCAATGACATAACCATGGCAACCGAAGCGAAGAGGATGTTCGAAGAATTGTTGAGGGGGGAAGACTTGGATTTGGGCTTCACATTCAACCCCAAGGAAATATGCCCAAAGGCGACTCGGCAGAAAATAATGAGACATTTTGGCGCCGCTCTAAATGAAGCTACAGAAGAGAAGATTGCTCGTCGAAACCAACTACCACCACTCCCTCCATCAAAGAATATGAAGAAAACTGTCAGTTTCGTATTGGAGCCATCTATGATGAACAAAAAAGCAATGCATCCGCAAGCACATCGTGCCGAAAATCCCGGTTACGGCCAAGGGGAAAAGCCAAGGCAGTCAGCCATGAAAAAATCTGGTCCTTCTCAGCAGCAACAACAAGCAAATTCTGAAACAAAAGAGGCAATTCATGGGAATGCCAAAACACAGGTGGTAAAGAGTACACCATCAAGCTCAGCAGCACCCCCGTGCAGCAAAGTTGGAGATGAGGCAGTACCTACAGGAGTAGATCCAAAGCTTTCGGGTAATTTTCATTCCCAATGTCAAGCAAGTGGATCACATATTCTGGCAACTCAGTCTAAGGAGGAAGCAAGAACAGCTGCTTTTCAGGCAAGTTCTGCATAGGAAACACTGGACCCCACAAAAGTAAGGCCAGTACAACTCAAGGAGGGACCCACAGTGCTAGTAAGCACAGGAAACCATAGTGGAGCACAACCACTAGGTGACTTAAATGGTCAAGTGCCTTTCCCGTCTCGAGGAAATGTGATGCAGTCAGCCAATGGTATCCAGAGGGTCAAGGTGCAAGACTTCAAGGCATCACCGGAGGCTCGATCATTAATTCATGCAGGACACAAAAAGGAGAAAGAGAACATCCATCCGGTGCTATGTACGGAGATCAATAGGATACAACACCTGCCCGAAGCTCTAACCATTGGAAGAAGTCCGGAACAAAAGTTGCTAAGAGCCCTAGGGAAATTGCCTGCCTGCCCAACTGTGCTTGCCGAACCTGAGGCCACTAGTGTTCCAGAAGCAGTAACCATGGGAAAAAGCCTGGAACAAAAGTTGCCAAGAGCCATAGGAAAATTGCCTGTCTGCTCAACTGTACTTGCCCAACCTGAGGCCACAAGTGTTCCAGAAGCAGTAGAAGCAACTGGCCAGGGGAACACTTCCCATTTCTCTCATGTGGAGGAGATGTACCATGAATTCATGCGTGTTAGTGGGAAGACAACCAATGCACTAGAAATCAATGTTCTAGATGTGAGTGAGCTGTTTGCAAGGTGTGTTGATCCAAACAGCAAGAATGCCCAATCCAACTCCACAAATCACAGCTCAGCGAATAATGATAAACAACATTTTGAGCAAAGGGACACCGAAAGATCAAATGACTTTTTCAGAGAGTACTGCCCAGCACCAAGTTTCGATCTAGGCATAGATGATTTGCACACAAGATCTGCAGACAACACAACACATCAACATGTTGGGTCAAGCACATTTACAGAGCATGAGTTCAAGGAACTCCCAGTACATAACCAGCCAATCATCGATATAACCGACGATGATTATCCGTTGGAGGTTGAAGGCATGGACGAACCGTGTGTTCAAGCAGAAGGAAATGCGTACCAAACACCTGAAAAAAGTTCCAACCAAGGAGAAGTGGGGTCAGGCAGCAAGGTTTACAGCAGTAGTAGTTCAGGAGAGATGCATCCACATCAATTCGAGAGAAGGATTATCAAGCCACCTCCTTGCAAGAGGTCACCTTTCATTGACTCTAATGAGAAGAAAGTCTACATGTCCAAACCCGAAGCAAATAGATTGTATGCATCAGTTATTCTGCATGGAAGAATTAATGAAGAAGAATCACCAGATGTGGATACCAGGTATGACAGTATATCACTGCATTTCTTTTTTTGGCAGCCATTGCACAATGCACTTTTCACACCAGGCAAGGTCTGTTATGTTATCCAGGCAATTCAAAATGTGTTTATAAGCAATCCATTTATAGAATCAGGCAACTTGGCTTACTGTGGAATTCTTATTTTTTTTGAAGTAGTTTCTCCTTTTTGATATGCCCATGCCCCCATGTGTTTTCCCTGAGTTGAAATGGTGATAGGCAATTCATGGAAGGATTTTGTGAGCTGAATGCCTCTTTGTTTTTCATGCATCATAAGGGTAATTGAATATGGCAAATACTTTGTCACGGTCAGGGAGCTCGCAAACTCAATGAAGAAGGAAGGTTTTGTCTTGAGCCATGTAATGGAAGTTGGTATACAGTCTATAATGATGAACTTGCCACCAGACTCAAAGAAGCTCATGATGCCCGTCAGGTTCTCGGTAAGAAAACGCGAAGCAACTAATAGTGTAGTTTTGCGTTTCTTTCTTTTTCTCTTTTTCATAAAAGGTCATGTTCATGTCTATATTTTTTTACATCAGGTTCAGATGCAAAACATGGAATTGAATGGCAAGGAGCTCATTTCCCGGTTCAAGAAGTCGAATCGCTTGGACCGTAAAGACATGGTAAGTTAATGGTTTCTTTACTTTTTACCAATGCATTTTTTATATATGACTTTTTATGCTAAAACTTTTGCTTACACAAATGTAAACATTTCTTAGGGGGGGATGGGTGTGGTGGCAAGTTGACTACACTCATGAAATTGCTTCTATGTGGCAAGTTGCTTACATTTTTTGCACAACTTGCCTGTGCATTTTGGCTGGTTGCTTACACAAGTAGATAAGTTGCCTATGCATTTTTTGGCTGGTTGCTTACAAAAGTAGATAACCTGCCTATGCATCTTCTGTTTTTGGCAAATTACTCACACTAGTACAAAACTGGCATGTGCATTTTCGCTTCTTCAGTCCATTTCTTAATTGCTTCTATATGGCAAGTTGCTTACATTTTTTGCACAACTTGCATGTGCATTTTTGGCTGGTTGCTTACACAAGTAGATAATGCATCTTCTGTTTTTGGCAAATTACTCACACTAGCACAAAACTGGCTTGTGCATTTTTTGCTTATTCATTCCATTTTCTTAATTTGTGAGAGCACAGAAAAAATTGCTTACATCCAGTTTCTAGTATTGTATTTTTTTTACTAACCCATTTTTGTTTTTTCTAGCAGATTATGTTCCCAGTGTTAGAGAACATCGACAAGACAAAACCTAAAACAGGCAATCATTACTAGATTTTTAACGTGAACATAAGGGATCGGCGTTTTGAAACTCTTGATTCTTGGAGGACGCTCAAAAACAACTCTTTAGATGTTTGCGCAAGGAAAATGGTTGCAAGCTTTCGGTCTCTATGGGAAGAGCATTACGCCAGTTCCCGTGTCTCGCTGGATGAGTTTGGGCTTACCAACATCGACGTCCCACAACAAAATAATGAGTAAGCATCCACTTCTTTTCACATATTAACTATGGTTTTGTTCAGTTTTTTACAAGCGACACAATACTGCATAGAGTAAGCATCTAGTTTTTTTTTAATTTTTTGTTTAGGTTCGACTGTGGTGTTTTTGCTCTGACGATAGCAAACGGTTGGGAGGCAAGGGCTGCTCCAAAATTCACAGCTGAGGATATTCCAAGCATCAGGAAACAATTGACTAACACGTGGGTTGACAACGCCAACAACAAGGCTCCATGGAAAACCATACTCAAGTTAGCATAGGTCAGTTTTTCTCCCCTCACGCGCGCTACATCCATGTAAATGCATGTGTTGTTTCTTTTGCTCTTTTCTGAACTTTTTGGAGTGCCGGGGGGGAGGAGTTGCCTCTATAACAGCTTGGACCAGGCAACTCTATTGCATAAACAGGCAATTTAAGCTTTAATTTGAGGCAAGTTATTCAGAAGGACCCATAAAAGACAAATGAAAGACAAATAGTATGATCATTACATAACCAGGGAATTGTTGCATTTTATAGCATTGCAGAATCTTATGTATGTAAGTTTTCGACTTTTTATGGGGAGGGCAGGGGTGTTTGCGGGGCAATTCAAAGCACACAATAGGCAACTCAAAACTTATAACCAGGCAACTCAAAACTCTAGTGTGAGGCAAGTCAGCCACAAGAAACTGTAGACCATAAATAATAGTTTAGGATGTTCAAACATACAGACCCACAAATAGTTTAACTCGTCAATGCCATTCGACACATCTTTTTCAGCCATCTGGTCACTGTGTGACCATTACACCAATCTGGTCGGGCAGCTTGCACCATTGTGGTTAAAAGAACCACAATAGCTGCACTTGTTCTTTCTCTTCGGATGCAGCTCAAGTGCTGATTGAATTCTTTTTGACTTTGCCCTCCCTTTTGTTGTTGATTTTGAGGGTCTCTAGGAATTGCAGGGCCAAGTGTGGTAGCAGGTCTTCCAAACTGTGGTTCAACCATCGTAGTACCTTGTGCGGCTGCAACAGCTGCATGTAGAGATGCCATACTGAGCGGCTGGTGCGCATATCCACCAGGAGCTTGCGCAATAGGAGATGAAATTGCATTGGCATTTTCTTCCTGTGTTGTTGAAGACCCTGGATGCTGCCCAATCCAGCCATCCAGCGTTGCTATTGATGCAGGCAATGGTGCCAGTCCAGGACCAGCCACATAGGTTGTGTTTGCTGCGTTAGGCCCCCGCGGTGGTTGTATAGCCACCATAGTCTGTGGTGCAGGCCAAATTGCTGGTCTAGGACCCATTGGAGGTCGCGCAGGCCCTCTTGCTAGTGTCGTATCCATCAAAAGTTGTGGCGCAGCTCCTCTTAGCGCTTGCACAGGCCTTGTCATTGTTGAGCCCCTTCAAAGTTGCGGCGCTGCTCCACTGTTCAGTGGCACATATCCTGACAGTTGCTGTACAGGCCAACAGCCTTGTGTCGGAGGGCTCATGGGTAGTGGTACAACCCTTTTTTGCATCGCTGCACCCCCGGATGCTCTCTGTTAGTGTCTATCCTCACTCATAGAGTTGTCAGTTAGGTTTGGTGCGTTTTTTCTCCACGTTGCAGAAGTAGGTCGTTGCTGCCTAGGTCCAGAAGAGGTTTGTGCATGTTCATCAGGATGCACCGCAGGGCCACTAGTTGCCTGAGTGTTTCTTGGTGGTGGCGCAGAAGCAGGTCTCTGCTGCCCAAGTCCAAAAGGGGCTTGTGAAGGCCCTCCAGGACGCACCGCAGGGCCACTAGTTGCCTGAGAGTTACTCGGTTGTGGTGCAGAACCATCAGCTGATGGTGGAGGACCACCAGAGGGCCCACTTGTTGGTGCTGCCGGTTTCTTCTTCTTTGACATGTTGAGATTTTTGATTTCATGACGCACACCACGCATATGTTTCTTTACGATATCCGTCGCAGCATCTGACGCACTAGCAACCCGGGCAAGACTACCAAAATCCATCATCAAATTTGCATGCCTGAGTTCCTTTTTCGATTGTGGTGGCATCTCATCAGGTTGCTCTTCGACAGCAGGGGGTGCGTTGGGAATTGCCATAGGTGTCCACCTTCTAAGTATGTACTGCGCTGGGATTTCATCAACACCAAGGTGGTTAAAAACTTTCAAGATATGGCAGCAAAGCATGCCGTCCCTCTCAATCTTGCAGCAGTCACATCTGTAGTCTCCAGCACTAGCTTCCACCGTGACAAAATAGCCCCTAGAACCATATTTGGCAACCCACTCTTGATTGGGGTAAACCTCATACAAGTTTTCATCATGTGGTCGCACATTGTACCTTGTAGTCAACTGAAACTCATCACGAAACTTCTCGTACAAGTCCCTAGTATACGAACCGTACGCCTGCTTCTCTATTGGGTAAGATGACCACATTTCAGTCTGTAAATGTCTTGTCCTGTAGTCTTTTGAACCCTCCCGGACTAGTATGTGTGTTTGGATTTTCTGATATTGCTTCACAAAGTTCAAAATGGACTTGTGTGGGTTCACATATCGCTTAAGGACAGCGTTGAACCCCTCGCTGTGTTGAGTTGACTGCAAGAAAGGGAAGAATTGACGCTTGAAGTAGCA
Organism: Aegilops umbellulata; assembly: GCA_032464435.1. Lineage (NCBI taxonomy): Eukaryota > Viridiplantae > Streptophyta > Magnoliopsida > Poales > Poaceae > Aegilops > Aegilops umbellulata. Next base: position 549,134,568 of record CP136055.1, on the reverse strand, counting down.
GGGCACCCATGTATCTCTGTACTTGTATAGATTCTCGAAGTGGGAGTCAGTCATAGCCTCATACTTCATCATCAGCTCACACCACCTTGCCTCAAATTCTTCCAGCGTCAAGCTGAAGTCAACACAGCTGTTGAAATCTTTGGACAAGCCAGGGTTTCGCCCCAGCAATGGTCCAAGCTTTTCTTGTGCTTTTTTCATAATATGCCAGTGGCAACAGTGGTGCACACTTGTAGGAAAGATCTTTTTAATTGACTGTGCCATTGCGATGTCTTGGTCGGTTATGATGTTGGTGGGTGCTATATTATGCATTGCCTCAAGGAAGGTCTGGAATAGCCAATCAAAGCTCGATGCCAACTCTTGCCTAACAAAGCCACAACCCAACATGAACGACTGCCCATGCCTGTTAATCCCAATGAATGGTGCAAAGGGCATGTTGTACATGTTAGTCATATACGTTGTGTCAAAGGAGATACAATCATGATAAGATTCCACGTACGCCTTCCTTGCTGCACCATCGACCCAGAAAATATTCTCAACCATGTCTTCCTCATCATATTTTATCTTGTAAAAAAAATCTGGATCCTCTCTCTGCTGATCTTTAAAGTAAGCAACTGTCTCTATCATATCCCCTTCTTTTGTATCATCCTTGTTCAAGAGCGTCTTGAGGTTTGTAATGTGTTTAGTGCCATAAGGTACAATGAGTTCTGTCCCATAGAAATCTGACATGATGTGCATCATACGACCTGTTCACATGAAGTCACAATGGTGGTCAATCTTTTTTCTACACAAAAACAGTGCCAAAAATAGTTTCTTTTCTGTTTTCAGCAAGGCAAATCAAATGCAAAGCTTGGGCAATTCATGAAGCTATACAAGCAACTACAACCATATGCCCCAGGCAACACACGAGCAAAATACACGAAACAAACCAGGGGGTAACAATGCATTTAGTGAGCAATACAAATTTCAATCATAGGCAAGCTGACTCCATCCAGAAGCAAGTACTATTTGTACATTCCTTGTACATTTTAGCTACAAAGAGACTAACCATAGGCAAGTTCAGATTCAACACCAAATTTGTTTTATTAAAAAAACTAGGCAAGCTGGAACTTTGCATTGAGCAACAAACAGGTAAACATTAGGCAAGTCCAGCATCTAGAAACAAATCAGGCATTTTATGTCTTTTATCTACTGTTGTAAGCAATTTAGTGGCACTATCAAGCAACTAAGGCATTTGTTTGAAGCAAATCAGTGACATGTTTCAAGCAAAAACAGGTACTTGTTGATGGGCTAAGAAACACACAACCAGTAGGCATGTCCAGGTTCTTAAAATTAGAAGATAGGGGGGAGGTGGGTGTGGTTCAATACCTCTAGTTAAATTGCAGTTATGAAGATGAGTAAGAAAGACCCTTTCTTCTGGTGGGATCCCTTGGTGTGATCGCAAATACTTAGTCAAACATGGCTTGTCAACCAACGGATGGTTGTGCTCGCTAACAAAGTAGATCACCTCCCATCTGCCATCTATTACCTTCACAATCATCTTAGCTTTGCAACCAGTTTGCACAATTTATCTCTTTTTCGTTTCTTGTTCCTCTTTTTGCCCTTACTATCATCATCAAGAAAGACAATAGCCTCATCTTCATTATCATCATTTCCTTGCTCAACAATGTCATCTAGCACGGGAATCTTTTCTGCCCCTCCGTCATCAACATCAGGCTTCCGAAACTTGTTGCACACAAACTGTTGTTTTATCAACTCCCCGGTTTTCACATCCTTCCTTGAACTATTAATTTTGATTGAAAACCCCATTTGTAAGGAATATGAATTGTAATGCACCTTGGCATCTTCCAAAGTGTCGAACCTCATGCCCACGTAAGGCTCCTTGGGCTGTGACCAAGCTTCATCATCATTTTCAGCACCCAAACCATTACCAACAGTGCCACCGGTATCACTTGCAGCACCTATGCCATCAAGGGTATGAGCATCACTCCCAGCTGATATAGCTGCAGGTACTTGTGTACTGCCCGGAGCACGGCCCCCATGACTTGACTGCCCATCTGTCTCCATTGCTTCTGTAGCAGCACCATCGACTCTTTGGATGATAGGGGGATTAGGTGATTCCGCCACAAATTCTGCATTTCCAGTAGCATGTTGTGTACAGCACAAAGGTTCATCATTATTTTCAGCTGGTTCCTCATTTAGGTCAATCATTGTCAACCTGTTTATTTATTGAGAACATGGGAAAAAGTAAAGCAAGTCAGCAGAGGGTTGGAAGCAAGTAGCACAGTAAATATAGGCAAGCCAATAGGACACCTACCCAAGCACACAAAAATAGCTCAATCATGTTCAACCTGTGCATTTTTTCAACCAGAAAAAATAAAGCTTGTTGAGGCAAGCTAGTACCACACTAAACTCAGGCAAGCAAACAACACAGCAACGCAAGCACACCAGAGTCACAAGATAGCATTCATTTTGTGTTTTTTAAGGATACAATTGAACATAACCAGGCAATTCAAAGTGCACTATCAGGCAATCCAAACCATATAACCAGGCAAGTCAAACTATATATGTCAGGCAATATATTATTTTCAGGAGATGCATGACTTTTTTTGTACTAATGAATCATGTTTGTACATATAACATAGGCTTGTTTTTTCTGGGTCGATAATATATTTTCTTTTTTCTGTCTTTCTTAAATGCATGCAACATTGATTTTGGGGAAGCAAAGCATCCTACCATAGAAGTGCTACTTTGAAGTATCTTCAGAATGGAACTCACTCCCAAATCAGAGAGATTAGAGCATGTTTAGTGTTAGGAAAAACTCAAGTTAGCTGTTATGGGCATGATCCCTCTTTTTATATTCAGACTATTTTCTGCTTTCAGTACCTATGTTTTTGTGTTAGAAAGAACTTAAGTTGACAGTTTTAGGTTTCATCTTTATAGCAGTATGTTTTGATAGTTGTTGGTATATGGCTTTTCTTGTTTTTTTTCCTTCTTTTGCAGGATGAAATACTAATAAATTTGCAACTGCATCTTGGCAACTTTCCAATCTTTCTTGGAGCATGGTGAAGGATATGCTGTAACAAAGGTAAATCGTACTACACAA